>CM059443.1:49273176-49893596 GCA_030390025.1 Squalus acanthias
TTCCTTCTCCCCCACTCCGCCCCCCTTCCTTCTCCCCCTCCCTCCCTTCCTTCTCCCCCTCCCCCTTCCTTCTCCCCCTCCCTTCACCTCCTTGCGATTTTCCTTCTATTGAAATGACGGAACAGAAAATTGTGGTTGGCATCTCATCCATATTCCCAATTTGCACTCCCAGTGGGTGAGGTTCTGTACCAGGAGCATTAACTCGTAAAGATACTCCTCGTGTCTCTGAGACAGGAGGGAGATGAAAGCATGAGTCCTGTACATGTTGATAAATTACATAAACTAGATCACTTGACTGGCTTTTTATCATTATATTATGCTTTAAATAAAAGTAGACAGCAGGGACACTTTGTTGCCACGATTGGTTAATAGCAGATTGCCAAAAATGCAAATCCGTTACATTTACTGTCTCTGCAGTAAAAGAATACAAGTTGAAAATTGGAAAAACTTATGGTTGCCTAGTTATTGTTAATTGTGTAATGTTAATTGGCTACTCCTAAATTTTATTGAAAATGTAACACAATTCTTAGTAGCTTTGCATTACTTTGCATGAAAAAGATAACTGAATTTCCTTTTCAACAGATGCACGTGCTGGAATTTGCTATTCCAGTCTGGTTAATGGTCGTTGTGCTAATGAACTTCCAAGACCATTTACCAAAATACAGTGTTGTTGTGACAGTGGTCGCTGTTGGTCAGCTGGTACGATTCCGGAAATGTGTCCAATGCGTGGAACTGGTATGTCATGTTTTTGTCTTTTTATAATTGCTGTAATTTTTTTTAAAGATGCGTGCATATTTCACCATTTCACTGCCCACTCCAGCTACCTGTTCTTAGGTGTTATTTACCAGGCAAGACAAGGTGGCCTGGTATATTCATGAATCTTTGCATGGTTATTGTCACTGTTACTGTGGGATTCATCATCAGCAGTTTGTTTCATTGGGACAGTGTGGGTATGGTTGGTCTTTGTACTCTCTCCAACTTGAAATGGGGCATTTCACTACTACTGGCAAATAGCAGAACTCGGGTATTGAGGAAAGACACATTAAATTCAAATTAATGAAGCAACAAAGTTAGGGCATCTGGAGAGGTAAGTACTAACATTCTCTTCCAGCCTCCTATTGATCTTTGGGTTTGTAGGCCTGTTGGCAACAATTTCCCAACAGCAGGCAGTAGGACCTCAGGCCAGCAGCCAGTCCCAAGCTACAGGGACATGTGTTCGGGCAATGGTGCAACCAGGCTATGTTAATGACCCAATCCTTAGCCTACAGATGAGAATGCAGTCTTTTAAATAGATCCTGCAACCCTTTAAATTCCTCTCAACTGTTTGAGCACTCCTGCAGGCAGCCTACTGTGCACACACATTGGTTAATTTATACTAATTCCAAATATGAGTGGAACCAACTATGTAAGAAAGGTCAAAGCTCCCCAAATTATGCCACCAAAGTCATGTTCCGTTTGTATAGACTAGAAATTACTGTTGCTAATATTAGTTTGCATGTTATTTCTCTGTATGCTATTTTAGTGGAGGCACTTATTTCAAATGAGTTAACATTTCTATTAAAACAACGGTCAGAAGAATATCATACAAACACATTAAACATTTGGCCACTAATGTAACAAACAGTAATTTCGAGACTTATTTTTGGAGTAGCTTACTTAGGATCTGCCTTGTTGATATGTCTTTTGAATATGTACAGAAAGCTTAATTAACTGATATGCTATTTATTGTGTAAGAACTTAGGCCTGAAATTTCCAATCTGGCAGGAATCCAGATTCATTCCACTCCTAATCTCGGTGCATCTTCTGGTGTCAGGATAGTTATCGTAATTGTAGTGGGCGCCTGGCGCTATTTTGTTCCTGCAGTTTGTCCACCTGGGTTGGAATAAGGAGGTAGGGTGGGAAACTGCTGCAGCACTTGTGGTGTAGCATTGCCAGCGGTGCTGGCTCAAGGCCAAATTTTCTCTTTTTTGTTATAAATTGCAGGGATCGATCGTACTTGTCTTTGCTGCCCAATTTTAAACGCCCCCCTCCACTCCCTTAGCAATGCTAGATGCTAAGAACACAAGGGCAGTCTTACCACCCAATGTTCCTAAAGCATTAATTGCAGAATTACATATTTCTGTTACAAACATTTAAGTTGAATATGTTAGCTTAAATATGGGCAGGCGTATTCAGCATACGCAATCACTGATGGTAGGAAATTCTGCAAATGGTGACAGGGACCCAGCAGAATAGCTCCTCGTTATATTTCCTGCACTCACTCACCCCAAAATAGGCTGGCAAAGCTTGGAAAATCTAGACCAAAGAAAGATCAAAAGAAATTAATAGATCTTATTTAAAGGGGAGTTGGGCAGCATTGCCCTTTTCTTTGAGTTTTAAAACCTATTAGTAGTGCTAGAATTACTTTGAGCAGATTTCATGACTTCTCTTGGCTTGAAGTGCAACAGTGATATACTTGTAATTAAATAGTAGATATTATTGGGGGGAAATTACTCATTGCTATAAATTAAAAGCATGTTCTTCTTGAATACCTCTGATGTAATTTTAGTTTACAATGACCAGAGCAATACTTGCTCTTCTTGTACTTCAACATGAAACAAAACAGCTGAAAATGCTGTTGCCACTTTTGCGCTGGTGAAAAGTATTAGCCTCTGTGAAACAACTTTGGATGTTTTTCTATGTTGAAGGCTCTATATAGAATTATGAAGGCTGCTTTATTGGTGATGTGTTTGTATGTTAGCTGAAAATAAACAAACAGATAATCAAGTCACTATAAAGTCCAATCAGTTGAAAGGTTTTTGCCTTTATCTGTGATTTATCTAAATATATTGACCATAACTTTACCTGTACACTTTCAGATGACTATCTCAAATTGTGCATTAGTATTCCTCGGACTGATGGTCGACCTAGCATTGGGCCTGATGGTCGACCTAGCATTGGGCCTGATGGTCGACCGCGCATTGGGCCTGATGGAAGACCTAGAGTTGAGCCTGATGCTGGACCTAGAAATGGGATTTATCCTCAGCCTGAGATTGGTAAGATGGCATTACCATTACTATCATTCACAATATTTGTTTAAATATTTATTAGCTATATCTATTACTTCATTCTGAATTTTCCACAATTTCTGTTTCAGGCCCTTTGAATATGACTGAATACTGCCAGTTTTATAGAAATCTCTGCTTACATGGACGCTGCATTTCCCTTCCCGGACCTAGTTATCGCTGCGAGTGTTACATGGGCTATAAACTTGATGCAAGAGGAGAATGTATTGGTATGATTCAAATGACTGTGTTGGAGTGCATTTAATCCCAATGTGATGTTGAGTATCTTTAAGTTGATTCTAGTGTGATGGAAAAGGAGGAGGGGTAGCCCTGATAATAAAGGATGGGATAAAGACAGTAGAGAGAAAGGATCTTAGCTCTGAAAATCAAGAAGTAGAATCAGTTTGGGTAGAGCTAAGAAACAGGAAGGGGCAGAAAACATTGGTGGGAGTTGTTTATAGGCCCCCAAATAGTAGTTGTAATGAAGGGCAGAGTATAAATCAGGAAATTAGAGGTACATGTAACAAGGGTAATACAGTAATCATGGGGGACTTTAATCTACATATAGACTGGGCAAACCAAATTTGCAGTAATAGTGTGGAGGATGAATTCATGGAATGTATGCAAGATAGTTTTCTAGATCAGTATGTTGAGGAACCAACTAGGGAACAGGCTATTTTAGATCTAGTATTGTGCAACGAGAAAGGGTTAATTAATAACCTTGTAGTAAAGGGGTCTTTAGGGAAGAGTGACCATTATATGATAGAAAATAATTTTATATTCAATTTGAAAGTGACTTAGTTAAATCCGAAACTAGGGTCTTAAATCTAAACAAAGCAAACTACGTAGGTATGAGGGGCGAGTTGGCTAAGGTAGATTGGGAAACTACATTAAAAGGTATGACAGTGGACGAGCAATGGCTAGCATTTAAAGAATTAATACTTAATTTACAACAAATATACATTCCTTTAAGGCACAAAAACCCCACAGGAAAAGTGGTCCAACCGTGGCTAACAAAAGAAGTTAAAGATAGTATTAGATCAAAGGAAGAGGCTTATAATGCTGCCAAAAAGAGTAGTAAGCCTGAGGATTGGGAGGATTTTAGAATTCAGCAAAGGAGGACCAAGAAATTGATAAAGAAAAGGAAAATAGAATATGAGAGTAAACTAGCGCGAGACATAAAAACAGACTGTAAAAGCTTCTATAGGTATGTAAAAAGGAAAAGATTAGCGAAAGTAAATGTGGGTCCCTTACAGGCTGAGACAGGAGATATTATAATGGAAAATAACGAAATGGCAGAGAAATTAAATAAATACTTTGGCCGTGATTTTGCCGGCGCTCGGAGGGCGGGTTTGGAGGCGGGTCAGAAGTTAAATTGGTTTTGATTGACGGCGGGTTCCGATTCCGGCATCAACCCGCCTCCAAACAGCTTTCCCAAGTGTCGGGTCTCCGATTTGCGAATGGACCCGACACCTAGCGGCAGGAAGCGGATTAAAGGCAATTACCTGCCTATTAACAGGTACTTGCCAGTAGCTGTCAGCCTGTTTTTGGATTTTCCCGCTTCTGGGTCGGCTTTCCTGACGTCCGGACACAACGCCAGGTAAGTGTGGCGTGTTGTGAGTCTGCTGTAATGTTTGTGGAATGATACCAGCTGCAGAAGTGGTGTGAAGGATCAAATGTTGCACATGGTGAGTTTCAGAGGAAAGAAAATGTTGGGTACTGCATTTTTAATACATTTACAGATTTCTTTAGCTTACAAGTTTTTAAATCCATGTCCAGTGCCACCTCATTGGGAGAACCTCTCTCACCAGTGACAGATCGCTTCTGTCATCTCACCTGCAGCTGCCATCAATTCCAGCCTATGAAGGGAGTCATTGGAGAGCCTGGGTGCCAGAGGTCAACTTTTGTGCAATGATTGTCAGTGTTTTCAGCACCTCAATGCTGTCAAACACTGAGAAATCAACTGTGAAAATAAAATTGTGCATGGTCCCTTTAAGGAAACCGTCAGATGACGCGTCAAATCACGTCTGCAGAGCGGATGCAGCTGGGGGCGGGACTGGAAGCCGGAAACCAGCTGTCCCGCACTCAACCTGCCTCCATTAATAAAATCATGGCCTTTGTGTCTGTCTTCACGGAAGAAGACGCAAAACACTTCCTGGAAATAGTGGACAACCAAGGGTCTAGCGAGAATGAAGAATGAAAGATATTAGTGTTAGTAAAAAAGTAGTACTGGAGAAATTAATGGGACTGAAAGCTGATAAATCCCCTGGACCTGATGGCCTACATCCTAGGGTTTTGAAAGAGTTGGCTATAGAGATAGTGGATGCATTGGTTGTCATTTTCCAAAATTCAAAAGATTCTAGAACAGTTCCTGCGGATTGGAAGGCAGCAAATGTAACCCCACTATTTAAGAAAGGAGGGAGAGAGAAAACGGGGAACTACAAACCAGTTAGCCTGACATCAGTAGTAGGGAAAATGCTAGAATCTATTATTAAGGATGTGGTAATAGGGCACTTAGAAAATAATAATAGGATTGGGCAGAGTCCACATGGATTTACGAAAGGGAAATCGTGTTTGACAAATCTGTTCGAGTTTTTTGAGGTTGTAACTAGCAGAATATATAAGGGGGAACCAGTGGATGTGATGTACAGTATTTGGATTTTCAGAAGGCATTCGATAAGGTGCCACACAACAGGTTATTAAACAAAATTAGGGCTCATGGGATTGGGGGTAATATGCTAGCATGGATTGAGGATTGGTTAACGGACAGAAAACCGAAAGTAGGAATTAAATGGGTCATTTTCGGGTTGGCAGGCTGTAACTAGTGGGGTATCGCAAGGATCAGTGCTTGGGCCTCAGCTATTTACAATCTATATCAATGATTTGATGAGTGGACCAAATGTAATATATCCAAGTTTGCTGATGATACAAAGCTGGGTGGGAATGTAAGTTGTGAGGAGGATGCAAGGAGGCTTCAAGGAGATATAGACAGGCTAAGTGAGTGGGCAAGAACATGGCAAATGGAAAATAATGTGGAGAAATGTGAAGTTATCCACTTTGGTAGGAAAAATAGAAAAGCAGAGTATTTTTTAAATGGTGAGAGATTGGGAAATGTTGGTGTTCAGAGGGACCTGGGTGTCCTTGTACACGAATCACTGAAAGTTAACATGCAGGTATAGCAAGCAATTAGGAAATAAAATGGTATGTTGGCCTTTATTACAAGAGGATTTGAGTATAAGAGTAAAGACGTCTTACTGCAATTATATAGGGCCCTGGTGAGACCACACCTGGAGTACTGTGTACAGTTTTGGTCTCCTTACCTAAGGAAGGATATACTTGCCATAGAGGGAGTGCAGCGAAGGTTCACCAGACTTGTTCCTGGGATGGGGGGATTGTCTTATGAGGAGAGATTGAGTAGACTAGGCCTATATTCTCTAGAGTTTAGAAGAATGAGAGCTGATCTCATTGAAACATACAAAATTCTTACAGGGCTTGACAGGATAGATGCAGGGAAGATGTTTCCCCTGGCTGGGGAGTCTAGAACCAGGGGTCACAGTCTCAGAATAAGGGGTCGGCCATTTAGGACTGAGATGAGGAGAAATTTCTTCACTCAGAGGGTGGTGAATCTTTGGAATTCTCTACCCCAGAGGGCTGTGGAGGCTCAATCGCTGAGTATATTCAAGACAGAGAGCGATAGATTTTTGAATATTAAGAGAATCAAGGGATATGGGGATAGTGCAGGAAAGTGGAGATGAGGTAGAAGATTAGCCATGATCTTATTGAATGGCAGAGCAGGCTCGAAGGGCCAAATGGCCTACTCCTGCTCCTATTTCTTATGTTCTTATGTTGAAGTGGGTTTGTTATTCCCAATATGATGATGGAGTGTGTTGATGTTAAAGGCAGTGTAATGCCAGTATCTCTGTCATAGTGTGTATATTAATTGGTACCTTTTTTTATAGACAAAAATATTCAAATATATTTAGTGATATGTTAGGATATATTTACTGTGTGCTATGTATTGTTACATTTTTAAATGTTGTCACCGCTGAACAGCCATCTTGCTAATATCCAAAAATTAAACTAGTTCTGTATAACTCTCATATTTTCTTTTAAACAGATATGGATGAATGTATAAGCAACCCCTGTATGCATGGGGATTGTGTGAACACACAAGGCTCTTACTTTTGCCGTTGTCATTCTGGCTTTCAGAGCACTGCTACTACAATTACTTGTGTGGGTATGTTATATTTCCATTTTGATTTTAATACTGAAATTGGAACAATGGTTTAATTTTGAAAGAAATTGTTGCTTTCCAGTACTTCATCCAAGTGCCCATTATTACATAGAATTTACAACACAGAAACAGGCCATTCGGCCCAACTGGTCTGTGACAGTGTTTATGCTCCACACGAGCCTCCTCCCATCCTACTTCATCTAACCCCATCAGCATATCCTATTCTTTTCTCCCACATGTACTTATCTAGCTTCCCCTTAAATGCTTCTATGCTATTTGGCCCAACTGCTCCATGTGGTAGCAAGTTCCACATTCCAACCACTCTGGGTAAAGAAGCTTCTCCTGAATTCCTTATTGGATTTATTATAGCCTATCTTTTATTTATGACCCCTAGTTTTGGATTCTTGCATAAGTGGAAAAATCTCTACGTCTACCCTATCAAACACCTTCATAATTTTAAAGACCTCTATTCAGTCACCCCTCAGCCTTCTCTTTTCTAGAGAAAAAAGCCCAGCCTGTTCAGTCTTTCCTGATAGTTATAACCTCTCAGTTATGGTAACATTCTGTTTGCTAATGCCTTCAATCAAACTTTGACCCTGATTTAGAAAACTGAGTCTGAGATTCACATCACAATGTTACTGTTTTCCTATAGACAACCATAATTTGATTACTATAAGCAACTGTTGTATGATTACTATAAGCAACTGTTGTATGATTTAATTATCTACTGTTAAGATCTAAGAGTTTTAAAAGACTTGGGACAGGTGATTTTTGATCCTCTTTCGGATATTTTCTGGAGCTCACTGGACTCGGGGAAGATCCCAGAGGATTAGGGGGCTAGTGAGGTTAATTATAGATCTCTAAGTCTCACATCAGTTCCAAGAAAATTGCTTCAAACAATGCTGAAGGAAAGCATAAGGGATTACTTTGAGGGACATAGATTGCTGGGAGATAACTAGGCTGGCTTTAAGAGTGGGAAGTCATGTTTGACACACCTATTAGCATTTTTTAAGAACTTACTCTTTGTGGATAAGGTGAGAGAGTGAATGCTACTCATCTGGGTTTTATAAAGGTATTTAACTTTGTCCCACATAAAAGCACCCTGCTTAAAGTTTAGGCCCATGAAATAGATGGAAATGTATTGAATTGAATTCAAGAATGGTCAGTTGAAAGAAAGGAACTAGTAGTGAATGGATCAACATCTTTTTAGAGTTGTTTGTTGATTAAGTGATACAGGATTGATGTTTGGACCATTCATAGAATCATAGAAACTTACAACACAGAAGGAGGCCATATGCTTTTTTAACCACCTTATCAACTTGCTGTGCCACCTTTAAGGATTCATGTTTATGGACACCAAGGTCTCTCTGCTCATCTACAGTTTTCAAAATCGTGCCATTTATAGTACACTGTCTTTCCATATTAGTCCTCCCAAAGTGCATCACTTCACACTTCTCCACATTGAACTCCATCTGCCATGCTTCTGCCCATTTCACCAACCTGTCTGTCATCCTGAAGCCTATAACTATCCTCATCATGATCTTCTACTTTGCCAAGTTTTGTATCATCTGCAAACTTTATAATGCTGCTCCCTACACCCAAGTCCATTGCTGTTTATCCTTTTTATAAATGATTGGAATCCGTTCAAATGTGTCAATATTTGCAGATAATATCTAAATAGGAGCAGTGCAGAATGATTAGGACCAATGCATGCAAATTCCAAAGGATTTAAAAATGCTGGGTTTGAAAGCTAAAAGTAGCCTATGGAGTTTAATGCAGATAGAGGTAAAATAGTCTATGCAGTTTAATGCAGGTAGAGGTAAAATAATGAGTTTAGGCAAAATTAAAGGTAAAGTGGAAAATATTCTTGTTAGGAAGATACTGGCAATATCAGAGGAGGAGAGCGATCATGGAATAATGGTGGGGAGATCACTACCACCATCATCCTAGTGTTTACCAGTGACAAAATAAATAAACAAAATGTTAGACGGTGTAACTAAGGGTATAAGACTACACAGTGACTAAAGTGTCCAGTTTTAATTTCCCCCCATCTACTTTAAAGGGGATATTTTGTAACTAGTGAGGGTTGAACGGAGGGCTCCAAGATTAATACCAGAATTTAGAACTGAGATAGAATCATAGAATGGTTACAGCACGGAAGAAGGCCATTCGGCCCGTCAAGCCCATGCCAACTCTCAGCTAGTCCCACTACCCTTCCCTTTCCCTGTAGCCCTGCAAATTTTTTTTCTTCAGATACTTATCCAACTCCCTTTTGAAAGATAAAATTGAGTCTGCCTCCACCACCCTTTCAGGCAGTGCATTCCAGATCTTAACCACTCGCTGTGTAAAAAAGTTTTTTCTTATGTCACCTTTGGTTCTATTGCCAATCACCTTAAATCTGTGTCCTCTGGTTCTCGACCCTTCTGCCAATGGGAACAGTTTCTCTCTATCTACCCTGTCCAGACCCCTCATGATTTTGAACACCTCTATCAAATCTCCTCTCAATCTTCTCTGCTCTAAGGAGAACAACCCCAGCTTCTCCAGTCTATCAACATAACTGAAGTCCCTCATTGCTGAAATCATTCTCGTAAATCTTTTCTGCACCCTCTCTAAGGCCTTCACATCCTTCCTAAAGTATGGTGCCCAGAATTGGGCACAGTACTCCAGTTGTTTTATAAAGGTTCATCATAATTTCCACACTTTTGTACTCTATACCTCTGTTTATGAAGCCCAGGATCCCGTAAGCCTTTTTAACTGCTTTCTCAACCTGCCCTGCCACCTTCAATGATTTATGCACACATACCCCCAGGTCTCTCTGTTCGTGCACCCCCTTTAGGATTGTACCATTTAGTTTATATGTCCTCTCCTCATTCTTTCCACCAAAATGCATCACTTCACACTTTTCTGCGTTAAATTTCATCTGCCACGTGTTTGCCCATTTCACCAGCCTGTCTATGTCTTCCTGAAGTCTATCACTCTCCTCCTCACTGTTCACTATACTTCCAAGTTTTGTGTCATCTGCAGATTTTGAAATTGTGCCCTGTACAACCACATCCAAGTCATTAATATATATCAAGAAAAGCAGTGGTCCGAGAACCGACCCCTGGGGAACACCTTCCTCCAGTCCGAAAAACAACCATTCACCACTTCTCTCCGTTTCCTGTCACTTAGCCAATTTCATATCCAGGCTGCCACTGTCCCTTTTATTCCATGGGCTTCAATTTTGTTGGGAAGCCTGTTATGTGGCACTTTGTCGAACGCCTTTTGAAGTCCATGTACACTACATCAACCACATTACCCTCATCAACCCTCTCTGTTACCTCATCAAAAAACTCGGTCAAGTTGGTTAAACACGATTTGCCGTTAACAAATCCGTGCTGGCTTTCCCTTCATTAATCCACCCCTATCCAAGTGACTGTTGATTTTGTCCCTGATTACTGTTTCTAAAAGCTTCCCCACGACCGAGGTTAAACTGACTGGCCTGTAGTTGCTGGGTTTATCTTTACACCCTTTTTTGAACAATCGTGTAACATTTGAATTCTCCAGTCCTCTGGCACCACCCCCGTATCTATGGAGGATTGGAATATTATGGCCAGTACCTCCGCGATTTCCTCCCTCAATTCCCTCAGCATCCTAGGATGCATCCCATCCGCTCCTGGGGATTTATCTACTTTAAGTACAGCCAGCCTTTCTAATACCTCTTCTTTATCAGTTTTTATCCTATCAAGTGTCTCTACTACCTCCTCCTTCACTATGTCTATGGCAGCATCCTCTTCCTTGGTGAAGACAAATGCAAAGTACTCATTTGGTTCTTTAGCCATACCCTCTGCCTCCATGCATAGGTCTCCTTTTTGGTCCCTAATCGGCCCCACCCCTCCTCTTACTATCCTTTTACTATTTATATGCCCATAGAAGACCTTTAGATTACCTTTTATGTTGGCTGCCATTCTATTCTCATATCCTCTCTTTGCCTCTCTTATTTTCTTTTTCACTTCTCCGGTGACCTTTATATATAGCCTGATTCTCAGATGAATTTGCAACCTGACATCTGTCATTCACGCTCTTTTTCTGCTTCATCATATTCTCTATCTGTTTTGTCATCCAGGGAACTCTGATTTTAGTTGCCCTACCTTTCTCCCTCGTGGGAATGTACCTCGACTGAACCCGAACTATTTCCTCTTTAAAGGCAGCCCATTGTTCCACTACAGTTTTGCCTGCCAATCTTTGATTCCAGTTTACCCGGACCAGATCCGTTCTCATCCCACTGAAATTGGCCTTCCCCCAAACATTTTTACTCTAGATTGCTCCCGACCTTTTCCATAGCTAATCTAAACCATATGATATTATGATCACTGTTCCCTAAATGTTCACCAACTGACACTTGCTCCACTTGGCCTACCTCATTCCCCAGAACCAGATGCCTCCTCCCTCGTCGGGCCGGAAACATACTGATCAAGAAAGTTTCCCTGAACACACTTCAGAAATTCTTCCCCTTCTCTACCCTTAACACTATTATGATCCCAGTCTATATTAGGATAGTTGAAGTCCCCCATTATTACTACTCTATAGTTCTTGCACCTCTCTGTAATTTCTCTGCAAATTGGCACTTCCATATATTTCCCACTATTTGGTGGTCTATAGAATACACCTAGTGTAATGGCACCTCTATTATTTCTTAACTCTAGCCATATAGATTCTGTCCTTGACCCCTCCAGGACATCCTCCCTCTCCAGCACTGTAACATTCTCCTTAACCAATACTGCCACACCACCTCCTATCTTTCCTTCCCTATCTTTCCAGAACACCTTATAACCAGGAATATTTAATACCCAATCCTGCCCTTTTTGAGCCAGGTCTCAGTTACTGCCACAACATCATATTCCCATGTGGCTATTTGTGCCTGCAGCTCACTTACCTTGTTTACTATGCTTCATGTGTTCACATACATACACTGTAACCCATCTTAGACCATCCTGTATTCTCTCTTAGTTGGACCCCACCTAATATCTTACTATTTCTTTCTTTAATGCTCTCTGCCTCTCCCAATCCTTTGAGCACTTTATTTCCCCTTTCTAATGTTACATCCTGGTGCCCATCCCCCTGCCAAATTAGTTTAAACCCTCCCCAACAGCACTAGCAAACTTCCCCGTGAGGATATTGGTTCCGGCCCTGTTGAGGTGCAACACGTCCAGCCTGTACAGGTCCCACCTCCCCGAGAACCAGTCCAAATGCCCCAGAAATCTGAAGCCTTCTCTCCTGCACCATCTCTCTATCCATGCATTCATCTGCTCTATCCTCCTATTTCTATACTCACAAACTGTAGTGTGGCTTTGTGAACAGGAAACTGCCAGAGGCTTCAGTAATGAAGTCGGCAAGTTTCTGGCATCTGAAGGGTGTCATGGTTATTGAATTTTATGAATAATATAGATATCTCAATGGAAGAAAGAGATTAATTGGATGGGCAGGCTGGATAGACTCATTGTATTTTCCTGTTCATAATGCATTACAATATGCTTAGTAATGGTATAAGGATTTCAGATTTATGTTGTGTTTATAATATTCAATTAGTATCCATAGCAGTCTCATAGTGATAGTTAAATGTTTTTTAAACATTGATTACATAATTCCACACACAACCACTGGTGGCGACAGTGGTTGAAATGACGCTTACAGAATTGGATAGTTGCTCAAAATCAACTCTGCTTCAAATACAATAAAAAATGTTACTCGTTGCTTTGGTTAACATGGATGGATTTTGTTGTTTTTCAGATATTGACGAATGTGTTCAGAATGGTCAAATCTGTAACAATGGTCGTTGTGTGAATACAGAAGGCAGTTTTCACTGTATTTGTAATGCTGGGTTTCAGCTGACACCAGATGGGAAAAATTGCATGGGTATGTAGCACATAAAAATGCAATAAAATCATATAAATAAAAAAAGATATTTGGCAATTGAACTTTATTATTTGACTTTAACTAACATTTTTGTGAACTTTAAAAATTTGTCCTTGGAGCTATTTAGTAAATTAAAATGTTTTTGTTTAATTATCTGTTAAAAGGTTGGTCTTAAATTTAGATAATCATGTAACATTATCAAATTGTCCTTCAGAAAAAATATAAATGCCCACAAGGCGTTACTATTAATAAAGCATGCAGTTTACTACTGTAACACATTGTTTCAGACCAGGATGAATGCTCCCAGAGAAACATGTGTATGAATGGAATGTGCATCAATGAAGATGGCAGCTTCAAGTGCATCTGTAAGCCTGGCTTTGAGTTAGTATCTAATGGACGCGTATGCATTGGTAAGTTTATTATACTGATTATCTGAATTCCAAAATGTCAGAAGACTTGGCCAGAAAAATATTCATAACCAGTCAATATTATAACTTGCTATATGCCAGTTGCACTAGCATGCCGAATGTATATGCCAGTTGCACTAGCATGCTTCAATGCAGCCAGCTGGTGTTTGGAGAGCTGTGAGCCTGTGCGCAAGTTGTTTATTTAAATTGGGGACTGTTCCATAATGCCCCAATCATAAAACGCCCCTAAAAATGTTGAACACATGATGAGTGGAGGTTTGAACTCTCACTAGGCAGATAGTACACATCAGGAGCACCTCACAAGTAACATGACGAGCAGCACAACTATATTTGTGAGTGCATTGCAACCATTCTCCTGATAATATTCTGAAAACACGCTATATCCCATTAGTGGAGGTATGGAAATTCAGCATCTATTTGCCTCTCTGCAACCCAATTATGGTAGGCACCAAGCCCTGGATACATGAGCATGTATTTTCATACCTACACCCAGGTTACACCTTCCAGCAGCTGTTGCACTAAGTTTCGGTGTTTCCTCATTGGCTATACAGCGGCTGTCTGCTTTCCGTATGGTGGAGGGACCTACACTTTGCAGCTTCCATTATGCCATCCTTCTTGAATTTCTAGACATTCAAGTCCAGTGCTGAACTAGGTTGCTCATCACCATTGGTTAATCTAAATTCTCGTGAGGGGCTTTGGCAAAGAGTTGTACTCAGTGAGACTGACTCCCCCTCTAGGGTACTTAGTGACAGTTTAATGAAGGCTGGAACCCTCCCTCTCTATAGCCACCTTTAATTTTTGTAATAAATCCACCTCATATTTTGAATCCTACAAATGGATTGTTGCATGTGGATTGTTGCATATATAGGAGTTCTAAATTATGCTGCAGAACTGTTTAATTTCCATTGCAAAGTGTCTGATGTGGCTCAGTTGGTAGCACTCTTGCCTCTGAGTCAGAAGGTTGTGGGTTCAAGTCTCGCTCCAGAGACTTGAGCACAAAAATCTAGGCTGATTCTCCAGTGCAGTACTGAGGGAGTGCAGCACTGTCGGAGGTGCTGTCTTTCGAATGAAACGTTAAACCGAGGGTCCATCTGCTCTATCAGGTGGACGTAAAGGGTCCCATGGCACCAGGATCGATTCCCATTGCATTTTCTAAATCCTTTTTGAGCAAGCTTTTAATACAGCAGTTGCAGCATCTACCACCATATCCCATGGCTTACCAATTCTGCAAGTTGGTCATTAGAGTACATTAAATCTCCTGGTAAGTTTGCCAGCAACACAATCTAATGTGCTAAAAGGAATAGTGCAGTATTTTCAGAAATGCTGGGAAAAGACACTCCAAGTCTGTCCCTTACAATGCCATGCAACACATCACTGGTAAAGACATTGTAGAGGATAGCTGACTGCTTTGCTTCACTCTTTTAGGAGTGATGGGTTCGCTGAGCCTCTTGTTTACCTTTACAAAAATCTTGGAACTGAAGTACACAGATGACCTTTTATTTCCATAGCTTCCAGCTTCTTTGGGCTGGATTTTCCGGGGGGTCAGCGGGCGCGATCGGTGGCGGGTCAGGTGGGAAAGTGTTTTGTCCCCAGCGGGTCGGGACCCCACTGTGAAGCCGCCACCACGCGCCTTTCCCCGATGTCGGGTCGGTCGGCGCTGAGCTGACCTGACACACCTGACAACAGCTGGTTCACAACGGGGGACCCAATTCAGGTAATTAGTGGCTTGTTTAGAGCCACTTAAGAATAAATTTCAGCTCACCACCTGCATTTGACAGCTCGCCCACGGGGTCCACGCTGGTCGTGGACCACGTCTGTCAAGCTGAGGCAGGAGTTCAGTGGCCATTGAATCAGCTGTTGAATTGACAGTTTTGCAGCATGGTGAGAATAAAAGAAAATGCACCTTGAACTCCCATCCAAAATGGGAATTAGTCATATGAAAGAACAGCAATATCAGCACAGTTATTACTTACTGTTTAAATAGATCAGTGGTGGATTTCGTAGGTTGCAAGGGAAGTGACTGCTGCTTGCAGCCTTAACTCAAGCTGACCCCCACTGGCAGCTCCAAGGGTCATTTGTCATTCACAAAAATTAATTATTTATGTCTGAGCGTGACTTTTATTTTTGGGAACAAATTCAGTGTAATTGAGATAAAAACAGAAAATGCTGGAAATGTTCAGTAGGTCCGGCAGCCACTTTGGAGAGAGAAAGAGTTAATGTTTCAGGTCGATGACCTTTTGTCAGAACTGGAAAAAGTTAGAGATAGAATCAGTTTTAAGCAAGTATGGAGGCTGGGAAAGCAGGGGCGGGGGGAGGAGAGGAAATAACAACAGGGAAGGTTTGTGATAGGGTGGAAGGCAGGAGAGACAAAAGGGATGATGGTGCAAGGCAAAAGGAGATGGTAATAGGACATGTAAAGAAACAAAAGATGGGTCTAGAGGAGGTGTAAATGGGAATAACAGAACCATCAGCAACAGCTGCTGTCAGAAAAAATGGGGGCAGAGGTTATGATCTGAAATTGTTGAACTCATTGTAGAGTCTGGAAGGTTGTAAAGTGCCTAATCGAAAGATGAGGTGCTGTCCCCCAAACTTATGTTGAGCTTCATTGGAACAGTGCAGGAGGCCGAGGTCAGAGTGGGAGTGGAATGGAGAATTAAAATGACAGGCGATCGGAAGCTTGGGGTCATGCTTGCTGACTGAATGGAGGTGTTCTGCAAAGCAGTCACCCAATCTGCATTTGGTCTCCCCAGTGTCGAGGAGACCCCATCATGAGCAGCGAATTTATTGAGAACTCCTCTAATAAAGTTACATTAAATGTTACACTGCAATAGAAAATCAGATTAAGTAAATTCTGACTACAGTAAATCATCATCTATATAGTGAACATTAGTCATTCAAAAACATGTGGTTAATTGTACTAAGTTAATTGACCATTACATTTTTCAATTCTGTTTCAGAGCAATTTCTCATTGCTTTCACTGATTCATAAATTCTCATCCTCTTATACAGTTCTGTTTCTATTTGATGCTTTTTCCCTTGGATTTTTCTCCTTCTTTGTCCATCTTGGCCTTTCAATGGGTAGATCGTGACTTTGTGCGAGTGTAAAACGGGCAATAGTGACTATTACTCCCCTTTATTCTCCCCTTTATTGATCATTCACCTTTGAAATGAGGTGCTGAAGGGTGACATGCTCAAGCTGTGCCCAGTATAGGCCAGCACTATTGGAAAAGAATGGGAGAAAGGAACAGAGCTAAAATCTCACTGCTAATACCAAATATAAAGACTCAAGTATATTTTACCTTCATATATGTTGTCAGTTTTCCCAAGTACTTTATGAAATGAAAACATTTTATTGAATCCCAAGTGTCATATTGGTTCTGTTAGAAATCCTTACTGACTGTTATAGTTATGGGGACCTTGGATTACCAGATTTTATTTAATTGTAAATTAAATGTCATGTTTTATATGAAAATTAATTAACAAGCTGCTGTGTTATACAAGTAGACTGGCATAACTCATTTGTCTACCTAATAAGTCACTTTGCTGCAAAAGAAATTCATTATGTGAAGTGCTTTGAGATATTCCAGCAAATATATCTATTTTAGTTTTAGATTATTGGTAAAATATTATCCATTCAGTTTCTGATAAATTAACACTCTTCAGCCATACTGGATAAAGCTCCACTTAATAAGTTAAAAAATATATATATATATATAATTTTAAATATCTCAGCACAATGCAACTCCATACATCACATTCCCCTCCTTATGAAGATATGGGCCACTTGTCAATTCATTCATATGTCACTATGAGTACTACATTTCTACTGGCTTAATTTCATCTAGAGAAATTGTAAGCTCATTTTTAAGGCGCACACTTACAACTTCACTGCACCCTAGTGCACAAAGGAAGTCTTCCCCCGTGATGCCATCTGCTATCATCTCTGTGGAGGGCAGTTAGGATAATGAAGTTTTCATTAGTTATGCTGATTAACAGCAACATAGTTAATGATTGTGAAATGTGAAATCAGCATTATTACAGATGGATAGTGGTTGCATAGTTTTCTGCTGCTTCTATCAAATTCATGTTTCACAAATTCATACCAGTTTTGATTGTCAAGTGTTTATATCTAGAAAATATTAGGCAAGAAATCCTTTCCACCTAAAAGAACAAAATAGTACTGTAGGGAAATAGAACACTAGAAGGCCTATATCATGTACCAGTAATGAGCTCTCAAGTATAGCCAACTTGAAACATTCAAGATGCCAGTAAATCATTTGGAAGATTTGCCCATAACCCAGGTTCACCCAAGCTTATTTACAGGAAGGCATGTTTCTGGTGATTTATACGTTGCCTTAATGAGCGTACCTTCTGCTTTTCAACAGACATTGATGAGTGCCATACACCAGGAATTTGTATGAACGGACGGTG
Organism: Squalus acanthias; assembly: GCA_030390025.1. Lineage (NCBI taxonomy): Eukaryota > Metazoa > Chordata > Chondrichthyes > Squaliformes > Squalidae > Squalus > Squalus acanthias. Next base: position 49,291,209 of record CM059443.1, read on the forward strand.
TGTCAACACAGATGGCTCCTACAGATGTGAATGTCCTCCTGGCCTGGCTATTGGACTTGATGGGCGTGTCTGCGTTGGTAAGAGAATTGGATGAAATATATGCAATGAACAAACTTTAAAAAAAAGAGCATAAACTACCTAAAAATTCATAGAAGGTGTCTTGTATTGTTCAAATCTGCTTTTCATAAACATACAAGATTTTGAAATGTTCATGTTTTCCAGGTCAAGTTTATTTTAAATTTCAACATATGTGGTTGCATTTTCCTTTAAGGGTTGACCACTGGTCAAACTTTGTCGAATCAAAAATGGTTTTCCTCTTAAAGTAATTTCACTTGATGGGACATCAAATATAAAGCAATATTAGCTACACTTACATTATTAGCTGTAATTAACTACAGTTTAGATTACCAGTTATTACATACAGTTTACATTTTTACCTGTTATAAACTACAGCTCACAGACACAGTTCATATTCACATTATTGCCTATTATTAGATACAGTTGATATTATTTGCTGTATTTAGATACAGTTTAGGTTGTGTATGCTGTGTTTAAAATTTTCACAAATTTAAAGTAATATTCCAGACTTACCTTGCCCATTCGGTTAACTATACCTTTATGAGCTCACCTCTCCGACACTTCCTTTCCAAGCCCAAGTTTCTCCAATCTGACCTCATAACTTTGACCTTTGACAGTAGGGGCCCAAAATTGCGTGATTTTTAGGTGGGCAGCAGTGGGGTAGTTCTGGCATAGAGGTTGGAATTTGCGGTATGTCCGATATGCCAGTTATGCCCATTCTTAAATACATGCTAAATTATGGTGAAATCGGCTATTGGCAGAAGATGCACCCGCAATCGCCGCCCAAAATGGTGGATGTATACTAATGTTAGGATAATGAGGGTAAAATCTGATGTTCCAGAAATGCCAACATTTAAGCTAGAATGGCACCCTTGACGACTTGTTGAAAAAAGGAGTAACTTACAAATTTGCTCTGAAATATCAGCTTTGATTTAATTGATTAGAGAAAAATGTCTTCAATTGTGCTAAGAAAATATTCTGCAAGCTGCCTTTCAGCAGTTTCAAGCAAAGAGATCTTTTTATTTCCGCCCTTCTTTCATGAACTCTTATCATGGGGCTCTCTAAGCGCATTCTCCTATACGTACTTATGAAGGCAGAACAAGAGAAAGAGTAAATGAGAGGGGCATTCTCTGACCTTATTCATTAGTCTATTATGTAGTACCTTATCGAAGGCCTTTTGAAAAATCTAGATAAATTACATCTACTAGATTACCCTTGTCTACTCTCTGTTACCTCTTCAAAAGATTCACTGAGGTTGGTCAAGCAAGACTTTCCCTATTGAAATCTATGCTGACTATTCATTATTATATTTTTGGTTTCTAGATGTTCTTCTATTTTCTCCTTTAGTAGGGATTCCATTATTTTTCCTACCACCGATGTTAAGCTGACTGGTCTATAGTTCCCTGGACATTTTCTATCTCCATTTTTAAATATAGGTATTATGTTAGCTATCTGCCAGTCCTGTGGCACACCACTTTTTTTTTAAAACGAATTATTAAATATGTGTAGTAATGCCTCTTCTATCTCTTCCCTAGATTCTTTAAAAATGCGCGGATGTAACCCATCCAGACCAGCTATTTTATCCTCTTTGAGTTTGATTAGTTTATTTAATACATCTACTCTTTATTTTAAATGCATTTATTTCATTACTAATCGTGATCCAATTTCATGTCCACCTGTTCTAGCTCCCTGGTAAATGCTGAAGCAAAGTAATTATTTAATATTTCTGTCATCTCTCTATCGCTGCCTGTGGTACTATCCTGTCCATCCCTTAGTGGCCCTATTCCCATCCCGACTTTCCTTTTTTATTTATGTGTCTGTAAAATATTTTACTATTTTGTTTTATGTTCCTTGATAATTTAATTTCATAGTTCCTCTTTGCCTTCCTAAATGTTTTTTTGACTTCTCTCTTTGTATTCTCACTTGTCCTGTTCTCCTCTGCTGTCCATGTACTTAGTGTATGCCTCTTTCCTCACCCTCAATTTTTCCCTTATGGCTTTGTTCTTAAGCCTACTCTCGTGCTCCACTGAAATGACACCGGAGGGCAGAGATGCCAATGGTGCTTGGTTGCACTGTAATATCACGATCCTCAGGACCGAGATGGTCTTCGTCTTGGAGCTTCTGAGACCCGGGAGGACTCTTCAGCAGGCTATATTGCCACTGCAGGTACATGGGCAGCCTGGCTCTCTCTACTGACAATTACATGAGCAGGGGCTGTCTGAAAAAGTCACATCAGCAGAGAGGATTATCACAAAGGCAGATTCTAGACATGCTAATGTGTTGGATCCTGGATATGCGTGCCCACTGACGATTAACAGGGAAGACCTGGTGGTAGTATTTAGATCCTGCAGACCGAGAGAGATGGTGCCCCAAAGCTCTTGGAAGTCCCTGTATTGCTTCTCACTCGAGGTGGTACTGCCTTCTGTTGCATCCTTCTTGGATATTAACACTGAGGATCGCTTTGGACTCTGCCATAACCCCTGCCATGTATCTCGGATCCTCAGAGATGGTCTTCAGTGCCTCCATGAGAATGTATTGCTCATCCAGCATCCATTTTAGAGCAAGACCCCAGAGACCTGAGTCTGCAGCTCTGGAGCCAGGGGTTGAATTCTGTGGAGCCTCCGCTCCCCACTGTCAGATCCCACTCTCACCTCTGAGTTCTCCAGTACTGTAAATGTAATAAATGAAGGTGTGCCACACATATAAAGGAATTGCAAGGAAGGGACAAGTGGCTTATCTTAGCTGTTCCAGTGAGGTTGTTAACCTTCTTCCTGCATTGCAAAGGGGCCCTGGGAGGTGGCAGTTATTGCCACACAATCTTCATCTATAGAGTGCTGACGACATGCCTAGCAGTTCTCCAGGTTCCTAGATCCCACCTGTCCTTCCTGCACCAGATGACTATTATGAAGAGATCCAGGTTAAACTCTCTGAAATTTGCCATTTGTTTCTTTGATCTAGCTGCTATTCTTCTTGCCTAGGCTGCCTGCTTCCTCCAGTGCTGCCATTGCCTTTTTAAACAGCAGTAGGTTTTCTGATAAAGAGTCTACACCTGAAATATTAACTTACTGTTACCTCCACTGATGCTGACTGACCCTACTGAATGGTTCCAACATTTTCTGTTTTTGCTTGATTCCCTACATCTGCAGATTTTTGATCTAGCTATTTTCCACCTTCACCCATACGGCAATCATTCAGGGTTTCTTTGGGGCCTAACTCCCATCTCTGCCAGATTTCCACCACCTCCCCCAAGGTTTGAGACATTGCAGGTTAGATTTACAAAGCCTGCATGATCCTTAGAATACAAACTATCTAACTCTGCAGTTTACAACACGGATAATCCCAGGGCATAGTCGAGAGCAGAAGTCCTGACCTACTTCACTTCTGGTGGCACAACAGTGCCATTGGAATTTCAGTTCCTAGGGCTCTTCTCTGCACTGAATGGTTGAACATCTCCTTTGTGTCTTAACAACCAGAATTTCTGTCTGGGCTTTAAAAACCCTAATCTTTCCTGTCTCCATTTAACCATTCCTTCCTGATTGTAATTTTTTTCCCTTATTTGCTCCCTTTCACTTTCCTAAATCTTGCTTTGTTGTATGTACTTACCTCACCCACACTAAATGATTACTTTTTTTACTGTTTATGCTGATGTACAGATACTCACATGAGAAGCACCTGCTATGGTGGTTACAAGAAAGGCCAGTGTGATCGACCATTATCAGGAGCTTTCACCAAATCTCAGTGCTGCTGTGCCAATACTGATCACGCCTTTGGCGAGCCTTGTCAACCTTGTCCAGCAGCAAACTCTGGTGAGTACTTTGCCAGGTGAAACTGCTGAAAAAAATGTTACTTTATTATGTTGAGCAGTAATTAGTAGGACAGAATGAAAAAGCCTCAATATAATTTTTTTAATTCCAAGAAGAAAAAGCAACCGTAACATTTTGATTTGCAAAGAAAATAATTAATATCAGTTACTTATTCCTCAAGCACATTTACATTTACAAACAATGCAAAAGCAAATTTCTGCTCAATCGATTCTTTCAGGTTTACCAATTGGATGTCATTAAATCTATCCTAAAGCAAATAGAATAACTTAAGACAATTGATAACATGGGGGACAGCATGAATCCATCCATAATTGCATAATCAAGCTTAAAAAAAACTGTTGTGCTGTCTCCTCGACAAAGTAGGCTTTAGAGAGCAAAAATAATGAATCTATCTTGTGTTGGAGCAGACACAAATTTATTGCACCGGTCAAGAGTGCTCAGTCATAGTAGTAATAGTTTAGTGCAGAAATGTTATAAAGCCTTGTGCAGTCATCGTCCTAATTGCCTAGTGGGTCAATGTCATGAAGCGTTATGTTTGTCAAGTGGTTGTCTGATCCATTTGATTCCAGTGAGAAGGGTGATGTCCAGATTCATGGTACTGATGTCTTCATTCAATCCCTGGTAGTGGTGGAGCTGCTTCCATCCAGTCCCTACATAAATTCTTTAATCCAGCAGCTGCAGATGCTCTCCAGTGTCTTTATCTATGCTCAGTAGTACACACTCAGGAGATCCAAAAGGCACATCTTCTAAAGGAACTTTCACTTTGGCAACAGCAAAATACTGCGGATGCTGGAAATCTGAAATAACAGAAAAAGCTGGAAAAACTTTCACTTTGGCATTCCCATTTCAGGAGAGCCATCCTGGTGCTCATCTTCCCTGTTTATATTCCCACCAGTAACATTCTTCTTCAAATATTGGGCAGAAGCAGAGCAGGCAAATATGGCAAGCTCCACAAAAATAATGGCTCTATTATGGTGGTGATATTTTTTTCATATAGGGGCTTTACTGTATTATTTAACAAGTTGTGCAAGTGGAAGAGCAATTGAAGAGTTGTATAGTAGTTGAAAAAATTGTGACAAAATGACATATTTAGTGATCTTTGTTATGGTTGCTGCCCTCATCACTGTAATGTTTTATGCTGTAATGTGTCAGAAATCATTAGCTTTCCTTAAAGAAAAGCTGATTGGCTGTTTGACAGCAGTGTTGTATCGATGTACCCATTTTTTCAACTGGGGTTTAATTTATTTTTTTATTGCGTGCCAAATTCCTATGAGTGCTGTCTTCAATAAGTTATGATTCAAATAGATTTAGCTAACACACACAATTTCATGCAGATCTGTTCACCAGTATATTGAAAGTAGCACACAGAAGAGCGAGCTGTAGCCCCTAGATGGCTGTGCCTCTGACTGCACGCCAGGCCACTTATCATTTCCTCTAACTCTGCTGCCAGCAGCACTGTGACTGCTATTTTCTCTCAGCTCATTCTCACAGCAGGAAAGGCAGCATTGCAGGAAACTTGGTAATCTTGGAAATTTTAGTGGAAATTAAGGCTAAGCGTGACTGACTTAGGCTCAACCTGCTAGCATAGCCTTGCCATCTGCAGTACCTCTTCTCACTGTGACATTGATGCCAGGTGTTAGCAGCATCAATGGAAGGGATGTAAGGATTGGGTAGGAGAAGTCTGAGTTGGAAATGGGGCAGGCAAATGAAGCTGGCTGAGTTAGGAACAGGAAAAAGGAGGCTCTTTGTGACAGAGGTAAATGAGAAATCGAAGAACATAAGAAATAGGAGCAGGAGTAGGCCATTCGGCCCTTCGAGCCTGCTCCGCCATTCAATGAGATCATGGCTGATCTTCTGCCTCAACTCCATTCACCGGCCCTATCGCCATATCCCTTGATGCCTTTACTAGTCAGAAATCTATCGACTTCTGTTTTGAATATACCCAATGACTGAGCCTACACAGCCCTCTGGGGTAGAGAACTCCAAAGATTCACCACCCTCTGTGTGAATAAATTTCTTCTCATCTCAGTCCTGAATGGCCTACCCTTTATCCTGAGGCTGTGGCACCTGGTTCTAGACTCCCCAGCCAAGGATAACATTCTCCCAGCATCCATCCTATCAAGCCCTGTAATAATTTTGTATGCTTCAATGAGATCCCCTCTCATTCTTCTGAATTCAAGAGAATACAGGCCTAGTTTACTCAATCTCTTCTCATACGACAGTCCCGCAATCCCAGGAATCAATCTCGTGAACCTTCGTTGCACTCCTCTATGGCAAGTATATCCTTCCTTAGGTAAAGAGACCAAAATTGTACACAGTACTCCAGGTGTGGTCTCACCAAGGCCCTATATAATTGGAGTAAGACTTCTTTACTCCTGTACTCAAATCCTCTTGTAATGAAGGCCAGCATACCATTTGCCTTCCTAATGGCTTGCTGCACCTGCACATTCACTTTCAGTGACTCATGTACAAGGACACCCAGGTCCCTTTGAGCATCTGCATTCCCCAATCTTTCACCATTTAGGAAATACTCTGCCTTTCTGTTTCTTCTACCAAAGTGGATAACTTCACATTTATCCACATTATATTCCATCTGCCATGTTCTCGCCCACTCACTGAGCCTGTCGAGATCCCCTTGAAGCCTCTTCACATCCTCTTCGCAACTGACACTGCCACCTAGCTTTGTATCATCAGCAAATTTGGAAATGTTACATTTAGTCCCCTCATCCAAATCATTGATATAGATTGTGAATAGCTGGGGCCCAAGCACTGATCCTTGCAGTACCCCACTAGTCACAGCCTGCCATCCTGAAAAAGACACGTTTATCCCCACTCTGTTTTCTGTCCGTTAACCAATTCTCAATCCATGCTAGTATAATTCCCCCAATTCCATGTGCCCTAATTTTGTTCACCAACCTCTTGTGTGGGACCTTATTGAAGGCCTTCTGAAAATCCAAATACACCACATCTACCGGTTCCCCTTTGTCTACTCCACTAGTTACATCCTCCAAGAACTCCAATAGGTTTGTTAAACAGGATTTCCCTTTCATAAATCCATGTTGACTCTGCCCAATCTTACTATTAGTTTCTAAGTGCCCAGTTATTGCATCATTTATACAGTAATAGATCCAGCATTTTCCCAACGACTGATGTGAGGCTAACAGGTCTGTAGTTCCCCATTTTCTCTCTCCCTCCTTTCTTTAATAGCGGGGTTGCATTTGCTATCCTCCAATCTGCAGGAACCATTCCAGAATCTATAGAATTTTGGAAGATGACAACCAATGCGTCCACTATCCCAATGGCCACCTCTTTCAAAATCCTAGGATGTAGGTCATCCGGTCCTTGGGATTTATCGACTTTTAGTCCCATTAATTTTGCTAGTACTGTTTTTATACTAATAAGGAGCAAGCCAGTGAAGATCCTACAAACATAGGGACTGACATATCTCGCCATGCGCCCGACAAGTGCAGCATGCCAGCATGTACTGCACCTGTTAGGGGAGGGGTGCCCACACTTTGCATGGCTTAGGCACACTCCCGGTGCAAACTCGCCCAGGTCGCTTTTGTACTTGTACAGGTGGCGTTAAAGCTGCAGCTAAGAACTGGATGTTTCCCAGATGCAATAAAGAGGAAAATCTGTTCTTTGGCGTGCATGAGTGAGATCTTTGTCAGGATATCTGAGACATGGAAGGAAAATGGGAATCTGAGACATAGAAGGCAATTTTGGCCGAATACTTTAGGCGGTAAAGAGGTGGCCAAGATGGGATCTTAAACTGCAGCAGCGAGAGCGGACCGACCTGTGAGGGAACAGGCGAAGGAGGACGAGGAAATAAAGCCTGAGGCTCGAGGCCCAGACCGAACTATTGGGAGCAGTAGCGAGAGCTGACCAAAACAGGCAACATTTGAAAGTGACGTCAGAGATTAAAAGTGACGTCGGCACAAGGGAAGGAGCTGATTGGTAAGTAGGTCCTGGTGAGTATTTCTACAGTCCAGTCGTTAAAGTAAAAGTAAGGTCTCTAGTTTTCAGTAAGTAGTGTTTAAAGTGAAGTAAGGTCCCTAGTGTATTTAATATTCTTTAATTTAAAGGAAGTAAAGGGAGTAAATTAAGGGTAGGACATAGCAGGGCAGCTCGGCAGCGTGGAGTGCTCCTCCTGTGCTATGTGGGAAGTCAGGGACACTTTCGGTGTCCAGGGCGAACACGTGTGCAGGAAGTGTCTCCAGCTGCAGCGACTCGAAATCCGCGTTTTGGAGCTGAAGCTGGAGTCACTGTGGAGCATCCACGAGGCTGAGATCATCGTGGATAGCACGTTTAACGAGGTGGTCACACCGCAGGTAAAGAGTGCACAGGCAGACAGGGAATGGGTGACCGCCAGACAGAGTAAAAGAACTAGGAAGGCAGTGCAGGAGTCCCCTGGGTCCATCTCCCTCTCCAGCAGATTTTCCGTTTTGGATACTGCTGGGGGAGATGGTTTCTCAGGGGAATGCAGCAAGAGCCAAGTCTGTGGCACTACGAGTGGCTCAGCTACACAGGAGGGGAGGAAAAAGAGTGGGAGAGCAATAGTGATAGGGGATTCTATCATAAGGGGAACAGATAGACGTTTCTGTGGCCGCAGACATGACACCAGGATGGTATGTTGCCTCCCTGGTGCCAGGGTCAAGGATGTCACTGAGCGGCTGCAGGACATTCTGAAGGGGAGGGTGAACAGCCAGAGGTCGTGGTCCATATCGGTACCAACGACATAGGTAGAAAGAGGGACGAGGTCCTGCAAGCAGAATATAGGGAGCTAGGAAATAAATTAAAAAGCAGGACCTCAAAAAGGTAGTAATCTCAGGATTACTCCCAGTGCCACGTGCTAGCGAGAGCAGAAATAGGAGAATAGACCAGATGAATGCGTGGCTGGAGAGATGGTGTAGGAGGGAGGGATTTAAATTCCTGAGGCATTGGGACCGATTCTGGGGAAGGTGGGACCTGTACAAGCTGGACGGGTTACACCTCAGCAGAAACGGGACCAACATCCTCGCAGGGGGGTTTGCTAGTGCTGTTGGGAAAGATTTAAACTAGTTTATCAGGGGGCTGGGAACCTAAGTGTGGGCCCAGAACGGAGAGAAGTGCAAATTAGAAAAGTAGTCAGCAAAACTAATAGGGAGCAGAAACAAAGGCCAACAGTAAAGAGGATCAAAGTGCAGAAAAATATTAAAGAGGCAAAGTTAAAGGCACTTTATCTAAATGCACGTAGCATTCGCAACAAGGTGGATGAATTAATGGCACTAATAGAAGTAAATGGGTATGATGTAATTGCCATTACAGAGACATGGTTGCAGGGTAACCAAAGCTGGGAACTGAATGTTCCAGGGTACTCAACATTTAGGAAGGACAGACAAAAAGGAAAAGGAGGTGGCGTAGCACTGTTAATAAGGGATGATATCGGTATGGTAGAGATAAAGATCTTGGCTTGGCAGATCGTGATGTAGAACTGGAATCAGTTTGGGTGGAGCTAAGAAACAGCAAAGGGCGGAAAACATTGGTGGGAGTTGTGTATAGGCCACCAAACAGTAATGGTAATGTAGGGCACAGTATCAATCAAGAGATTAGAAGTGCATGTAACAAGGGCAATACGATAATCATGGGGGACTTTAATCTACATATTGACTGGGCAAATCAAATTACTACTAATGGTGTGGAGGAAAAATTCTTGGAATGCATGCGAGATGGTTTCCTGGATCAGTATGTGGAGGAACCAACCAGGGAACAGGCTATTCTGGATCTAGTACTGTGTAATGAGAAAGGCCTAATCAATAATCTTGTGGAAAAGGGGCCTTTAGAGACAAGTGTCCATAATATGATTGAATTTTACATTAAGTTTGAGAGTGATGTCGTCCAATCTGAAACGAAGGTCTTCAATCTAAACAGAGGAAACTACAAGGGTATGAGGGACAAGTTGGCCATGGAAGATTGGGAGACTACACTAAAAGGTATGAAAGTGGACATACAATGGCTAACATTCAAGGAAATATGCATAATTTGCAACAAACATATATTCCTCTAGGGCATAAAAACCCAAAAGGAAAAGTGATCCAACCATGGCTAACAAAAGAAATTAAAGCTAGTATTAAGTCAAAGGAGGAAGCTTATAAAGTTGCCAGAAAAAGCGGTCAGCCTGAGGATTGGGATCTTTTTAGAAATCAGCAAAGGGGGACCAAGAAATTGATAAAGGGAAAATGGAATATGAGCACAAACTAGCGAAAAATATAAAAATGGATTGTAAAAGCTTCTATAGGTATGTGAAAAGGAAAAGACTGGTGAAGGTAAATGTAGGTCCTTTGCAGTCAGAGACGGGAGAATTTATAATGGGGAATGAGGAAATGGCCAGGAAATTAAATAAATACTTTGTTTCTGTCTTCATGGAGGAAGACACAAAAAAACTCCCAGAAATACGAGAAAACCAAGGGTGTGACAAGAATGAGGAACTTAAAGAAATTATTAGTAAAAAAACAGTACTAGTAAAATTAATGGGACTAAAAGTCGACAAATCCCAAGGACCGGATGACCTACATTCTAGGGTTTTGAAAGAGGTGGCCATTGGAATAGTGGACGCATTGGTTGTCATCTTCCCAAATTCTATAGATTCTGGAAGGGTTCCTGCAGATTGCAGATTGTAACCACGCTATTTAAGAAAGGAGGGCGAGAGAAAACGGGGAACTACAGACCTGTTAGCCTCACATCAGTAGTTGGGAAAATGCTGGAATCTATTATAAAAGGATGCAATAACTGGGCACTTAGAAACTAATAGTAAGATTGGGCAGAGTCAACATGGATTTATGAAAGGGAAATCCTGTTTAACAAACCTATTGGAGTTCTTGGAGGATGTAACTAGTGGAGTAGACAAAGGGGAACCGGTAGATGTGGTGTATTTGGATTTTCAGAAGGCCTTCAATAAAGGTCCCACACAAGAGGTTGGTGAACAAAATTAGGGCACATGGAATTGGGGGAATTATACTAGCATGGATTGAGAATTGGTTAACGGACAGAAAACAGAGTGGGGATAAATGTGTCTTTTTCAGGATGGCAGGCTGTGACTAGTGGGGTACTGCAAGGATCAGTGCTTGGGCCCCAGCTATTCACAATCTATATCAATGATTTGGATGAGGGGACTAAATGTAACATTTCCAAATTTGCTGATGATACAAAGCTAGGTGGCAGTGTCAGTTGCGAAGAGGATGTGAAGAGGCTTCAAGGGGATCTCGACAGGCTCAGTGAGTGGGCGAGAACATGGCAGATGGAATATAATGTGGATAAATGTGAAGTTATCCACTTTGGTAGAAGAAACAGAAAGGCAGAGTATTTCCTAAATGGTGAAAGATTGGGGAATGCAGATGCTCAAAGGGACCTGGGTGTCCTTGTACATGAGTCACTGAAAGTGAATGTGCAGGTGCAGCAAGCCATTAGGAAGGCAAATGGTATGCTGGCCTTCATTACAAGAGGATTTGAGTACAGGAGTAAAGAAGTCTTACTCCAATTATATAGGGCCTTGGTGAGACCACACCTGGAGTACTGTGTACAATTTTGGTCTCTTTACCTAAGGAAGGATATACTTGCCATAGAGGGAGTGCAACAAAGGTTAACGAGATTATTCCTGGGATTGCAGGACTGTCGTATGAAGAGATTGAGTAAACTAGGCCTGTATTCTCTTGAATTCAGAAGAATGAGAGGGGATCTCATTGAAGCATACAAAATTATTACAGGGCTTGATAGGGTGGATGCTGGGAGAATGTTTCCCTTAGCTGGGGAGTCTAGAACCAGGGGCCACAGCCTCAAGATAAAGGGTAGGCCATTCAGGACTGAGATAAGAAGAAATTTCTTCACACAGAGGGTGGTGAATCTTTGGAATTCTCTACCCCAGAGGGCTGTGGAGGCTCAGTCATTGGGTATATTCAAAACAGAAGTCGATAGATTTCTGACTAGTAAGGGCATCAAGGGATATGGCATTAGGGCCGGTGAATGGAGTTGAGGCAGAAGATCAGCCATGATCTCATTGAATGGCGGAGCAGGCTCGAAGGGCCGAATGGCCTACTCCTGCTCCTATTTATGTTAAGACGCCATCTTGGTAAATGAATTAAAGCCAGCACCAGGAACGGCTGCCTGGAGGATTGTTAAGGGGCGGATTGATAATTAAATTGCCTGCTAGCACTCATTAAAGAGGCTGCACACCATTTTGGTGGATAACGCTTCATTTAACAACCTCTCCTAACAGCGACCAGCTGAACAGGAGTTGTGTGTGGCTGCTGCCCGCTCGGTCCCACTGTGAGGATCCCTCTTCTAAGCTAGCCACTAAGTTAGGTGTGGTGCCGGTCTCTGAGATGGTGCTTGCGACAGTGGTAGCCATTGACGCAGTGCATTCTTCCTCGCTCTCCTCCTCCGGGGCTGTTTCTCATCTTGTTCTGTGGGACGAGGTGGATCTTGCTCCTGGGAGCTTGCAATTGCAATGATAAAGCTAGAAAGGTTAGGGTGCAGTGCATGTGGCCACTATAGGAAGATGTGTGTGATGAAACCATATTGTGCTTGGGAATGAGGATAGCTTTAGGTGATTAGGGATCAGGAATAGTTGTGCATCTGTAAGGAAGCTGGAGTAGCCACAATGCTCTAGGCGAGATGCCCCCTGCTCTGCCTCTGGCCACAGTGTCTCACACTCCACTCCCGATCATGGCCAGCACTGCCTCCTCAAGGGAGCAATGTCATGCAGACGTGGTTGACCTCCCTCAGGCAGGTCCTGCTGCCACTTGTTATGTGCTATTATTTCCTGGAAAAGGAAAAGTGGTGATTGTGAATGAGCAGGTGTAGTTATGTGTGTGTGATGCCTCACATGGTTGAAGAGCTGTGAGATATGTCTGAGGTTTGAGTAGTGCCTGTGAAGGATGCAATAGAGTTGGGTGTGTGAATGTCAGTGTATAGTTAGATGATGGATGAAGTGTGTGGAGGTTGTGATGCTGGTGGTAGTGCAATTATGGAGAAGTGTGTTTGAGATTGTATCTTACCTTGACTATTCATGCCAAGTCATTAAATTTCTTGTGGCACTGGAACCATATCCTGGGGCCAAGGTTCTTAGTTGTGACCTTACGGGCGATCTTCTCCGACATGTGACACATCAGCTGCCTCTGTGGCCTCCTTCTCCCTGCGGACAGAGAACATTCCTCCTCGCTACCTCTACCAGGGCCTCCAGTGCTGCATTGGAGAACCTGGGCACCCTCTCTCTCTCTTGCTCCTTGAGACATCCTTCCACTCCCAGCCATCACACTCCACACCTTCAGTAGAAGTGGGTGAGTGCAGGCTACATATATAGCTCCAGGAAATTTGCATCTAATCAGCGTTTGAGTGATAAACCTGCAGTTGTCAGTTTCAGCACCTGCAGACACGTTCAAATCATGGTAATTACCAATTCGCCTGAAAATTGTGTCCTAAATCCAGACTTTCGAACAGGTGTTTCTTATTAGCACAGCACCCACTTAGTGCTTGTTTTCAACCTTTGGCCAAAATAACCCCCATAGAGTGCAAAAAGGAGAGAGAGAAAGATGCCCACGCTCTGGGGAGTGGAGAGAGAGGCGATAGACAAGGGGTTGGAAATTGAGTGGGGAGAGAGGGATTGGGGATTTAGATGTGGAGAAATATTCTGCCATCTAAACTGATTTGGGTAAGAACTTCTATTCTAGCTTAACTGGGTCTGCTGTTTTAAAAGAATTGGCAGTTTCCATTGTTTTTATCTCAGAAGTTAATTACCAAGAACAGAGTAACTTGTGTGGTCTATGGCATTATGGGAATTACAGAAACGATAGTAATTAAATGTAATGTTTTAATTTCAATCCCCCGTCATGAAACCAGCAGTGAAGTGTAACTTTTTAATCTGTCTATTTTGATTCCCAAGTTGTTGACATTTTTATCGTGCTGATTTGTCATAATTATTTAAATAATTAAATTCCTGTGTAAATTTGAGATTTTTTTATAGTGCTGATTTGTCATAATTATTTAAACAATTAAACTCCTGTGTAATTTTGTTATTCACAGTATTTGTCTTTCTGTGCACAGCCTGAGCTACTTACACCTCTGACTTGGCTTAAAAGAAGTGAGCTGGCAAGAAGCTGAAATAAAAATCATTTTTACGGCCGGAGAAAAGCTGAGATAACTTAAAAGTAATTATTACAAGCCTCAACTTCTCAGTAATTCAGTAAACTAACTCCTTTGGAATGAACATCTGTGCTCCTAAGTTAGAATAATAACATACCAAATTTGTAAAGCATAAAGTTAGTGCTGCAGTGACCCATAGATGATGACATTTTGCCTGTTTCAAAGAAATCTTCAACTACAGCAATTTATGTGAAGCAACTCTCCCAAGAGTCATCTAGATTTCAATTTATTTTTGTAAAATGCTGTCCAGCATCATTTTGTAAATTATGGTATAAGTATCGTTGCCTTGGTGTAGCTCTAACCGCAATTTACAAAATGCAGATGCTCCTCATGATTTCACTTTCAATGTTTGCTGTTGCAGTGCTGGATAATGCTGGCTAAAAGTGAACAGTTTTGCTGATGATAAGTTGAGGATCATGGTTTTTCTTTAAAAAGTCCTTCGGGTTTGACTCAGCTGTTTTCCAGTGATAATGCTTTTTATTCCAGCTTCTCACATATGCATCTTCCAAGCCAAATGAGTCTGAATCTGAGGTAACAATGTCAAAAGATAAGCCTGCAATTACTCAGCGTCGAAAAAAATGACCATTGTGCAGTTTTAAATGTTAACTTGAGGAGTGGCAGTGGATAGTCATTGTATGGTGCTATACAATGATCTGATCTAGATATGATTTCCTCACTCAAGTCCCAGAGGTCAGCCATGCAAAGATTGAGGGGGTGGCAAACAGGTAATGTTCAGACTAAGCACATACATCTCTGCTGTCAGATTCAGAGTGATATTGGCTGTGTCCTAGGAGTAGCCACTCATCTTATCAGAATTGCTCTCCGATTACTATTCCCCCACCAATCTACTGCCCTGCTGTTGCTCCAAGATTGAGACCCACCTGGACCAGCAATGGCTTCCCTCTGCTCCAAACAGGCCATTCTGCACCACTGTAACCATGACACCTGCATTCTTCTGGAACATCTCACACTCGCCTCTGTTCCTGTTCTAACTTAGTCTCATCCTTCACATACAGTCCTTTAACCACATCCACAATCATACTCCCATCCTCACCATTACACTTCTGAGGTCTCGATCACCAATAAGGCTATTTCCAATCATTTCCTCAACTACATCATCAATTTCCCTTTGCCCACCTCTAATCCCTCTACCATCACCTTCAGCCCCTGGGGAAAACTATGCCTAGATCCCTCACCGGCACGGTCTCTATAGGCCCTAGATACTCTGGATATGCGTCCAATGCAATTCATTGTAAGGGAATGTGAAGTAATATATTTTGAAAGTAAGAATAGGGAATGAAGTACAGCTTAAATGGTAGGATTGTATATAGAGTAGAACAGCAGAGGAATTTTGATCTGCATATACACGGGCAGCAGCATAAGTTGATAAGACCATATAAAAAGGCAAATGAAATTCTTGGTTTTGTATCTGGAGGCATACAATACAAAAGCAAGGAGGTTATGTTGAACTTGTACAAGACCTTAGTTAGGCAGTTGGGGTATTGTGCACAGCTTTGGGAAACCCATTATAGGAAAGATATGAAAGAGTGCAATATAGATTGGCTGGGATGCTTCCTGTAATAAGGGATCCAAGTGTGATCTAACCAAGGTTCGATACAAGTTTAGCACAACTTCTCTATTTTTCAATTCTATCCTACTGCTTGTTTTGCTTTATTTTTAATGGCCTTATTAACCTGTGTCGCTACTTTTAGTGATTTGTGTATTTGTACTCCGAGATCCCTTTGTTCCTCTATCCCATTTAGGTTCTTATTTTCCAAGTAATATGTGACCTTATTTTTCTTACCAAAATGTAATACTTCACACTTAACTGTGTTGAAATTCATTTGCTAATTATATGCCCATTCTGCAAGTTTGGTAATGTCGTCTTGTAATTTGTTGCAGTCCTCCTCCGTATTGACTATCTCCCTCCCCCTAATTTGGTGTCATCTGCAAATTTAAAAATTGTGTTTTTGATTCCAAAGTCTAAATCATTAATATAAATTATGAACAACAGTGGGCCCAGCACTGATCCTTGTGGGACCCCACTTTCTACCTTCTGCCACTCTGAATAGCTACCCTTTACCCCTACTCTCTGCTTTCTGTCTTGAAGCCAGCTAGCTATCCATTCTGCTACTTGTCCCCTGACTGCACATGCTCTGAGCTTATTCATTAATCTATTATGTGGCACCTTATTGAAGGCCTTTTGGAAACCTAGATAAATTACATCTACTGCATTACCCTTGTATACTCACTCTGTTACCTCTTCAAAGAATTCAGTGAGGTTAGTCAAGCAAAACTTTCCCTTTTGAAACCCTTGCTGACTATTCATTATTATATTTCTGGTTTCTAGATGACTCCAAACTCCTCTTTACCATAAATCACCTCCTTCAGACTCATTTCCCCTACCACTTCATCCTCATGTCCAGTACAAAGCATAAGGAGTTCAGTTTTTTCTTTATATCCTTATGTCCTCGGCTTACTTTCAGTCCCACTGCCTCCTCTTTTGTAAATTTTGTAAAATTGCAAAGGTGTTCTCTTCGAAATTATACAAATAATATAAACAGCAGAGGAGGCACAGCAGACAGCTTGTCATTCTCTCCGAGATGGAGCGTTTTCTATTATCACTTTTTGCTTCCCCTTGGCTTTTACTTGGCTTCCAATTTTAATAAGAATATTTGTACTAGTTCATGTTTAATACTAACATTTAGTAACATTAAAGATTTAATAATTCATCTTGAAGCTAGCAAAACCGGTCTTCCAGCTAAGGATCTTTTAAAAACTTATACGGTCATCTCGCAGGCAGCAGGAGTTGGGAGGAAATGTAGTTAACATAAAGACAAGATTCTCTGCCAGGGAATCCTAAGAAGACACATGACTTGGTGCCCTCTGCTGGGAGGTTAAGTACGAGGCTTCACAGCTGGATTCCTTCTTTTCAAGTTCTATTCTTAGTAAATAGCATAACAGTTGCAGGCGGACTGGGTGTTTTAGTAGGTTACAACATTTTTCTTTCAACTCGGAAATATAAATTTGAATTGTGACTGGATGGGTGGGAGGAAAATTTGCTTTAGCAGAATCCAAAGGGGCTTAAATCAAAATCAGTGCTGTTTCTATTTTAGTTTCCAGTGCATATGAGTTCACAGCACAAAATTGCCATCTGATGCTGTAGAATGTTCTAATTGGCTGATTTTACTTAGAGAGGTGATAAAGATGTATATATAGTGTTGCAAAAGGGAGGTTTTGACAACAGAAAGACAGTGCAAACAGAGGAGTTACCCCGATGTCCTGCCTAATATTTATCCCTCAACCAACATCACTAAAACAGTGCATCTCGTCATTATCTTGTTGCTGTTTGTGGGACTTTGCTGTGCGCAAATTGGCTGCTGCGTTTCCCTACATTACAACAGTGAGTACACTTCAAAAGTACTTCAGTGGCTGTAAAGAGCTTTGGGATGTCCTGAGTTCATGAAAGGCGCTATATAAATACTTTCTTTTTTCTTTCTCTTCGCTAATTTTAGTGAAAAAGTAGATGTGAGTCAAAAGTATTGAAAGAAAGCATCATGTTTTGTGATGATCTGACCATTTGTACCCATCCATAAAAATGAAAAGTCAAGTGAAAAGTGATTTTAAAAAAAGGTCTTTTTTTTTGCTTAATAAGGCTAGTTAAATGCTGTTGATTATGAACATACACTGCCCCACTGAGCAGGTATATGGCACAGTGTCAGCTACCTGGGTATGGCAGGGGAGCAGTACATGAAGAGGCTGTGACTCATCAGGGAAGCTGTGTCTAAGGTATGCTATCTAGCCATGGGGTTCTCAACCGGGGTCCACGGCCCCTTGGGGTCGTGAGAAGATTTCTTCTCTTCTGGGGGATTAAAACCTGAGTTGGGGGTGGGGAAATCCGTGAGTTAGTCCGGCATTGCGTGAGCCTTCCTTTCAACCCTTTTCTTTCCCCTCGTGCGGAGCCGCCCTGTGTCAGTTGGAAGCCACTCGAACGTTTGAAAAGTGCGGCGTCAACGGAGAGAGTGCACGCGCGACATTTGGCCTTGGACGGGGGTGGGGAAAGGAAAGAAAGAGACTTTCGAGTCTCTGGGCCTGTGACAAGGCCGTAATAATTGGGATCCGGTGTGACTTTTCTTCAATGTCTTCACTCTGAGTTAATAAAATAGCTGAAGGTGTTATCACGATTTTCCTCGTACCTCTGACTCGGAGCTTTGTATTCATGGCCATGTGCTTCTCTGACGGACGGATAGGCCTAGTCTGGGTGCTCGTGAGCTTTGAGATACCGCCGGCTATTTGTGAAAGGGTTGGGGAGGAGGAAAGAGGGGGGCTGCCTTTGTCACTAAAGGATTTATGGCGATGAAGTCAGGTGGGTAACGTCGCTCAGAGCCCTGTTTATTTCTCCAATTCTCCATCCTCCTCCACTATTACTGGTGCTGTTAATTCAAGTAGCTGCCTTTCACTGCCGTGTTGGGGTTATCGAAATAAGAGGGAAGTTCTGTTTCCGAAATGGAGGACATGGACCTGGAATTTTAGTCCAGTCCGACCGAGTGCACACAATGCATCTGTAGTGAGCACTGTGCTTGTTGCTCCTGGTTCATTTCCTGTTAAGCAAACGGATGATGGGGTGGAACAGACCTTGGGCAGCAAATGGGCACATAGTGTAAATTTAGGATAAAAACAGAAAATGCTCGAAATACTCCGGGTCAGGCAACATCTGTGGAGAGAGAAACAGAGTGAACGTTTCAGGTCTGACGAGAGGTTATCGAGCTAAAACGTTAGCTCTGTTTCTCTCTCCACAGATGCTGCCTGACCTGCTGAGTATTTCGAGCATTTTCTGTTTTTACTTCAGATTTCCAGCATCCGCAGTATTTTGCTTTTGTAAATTTAGGACTTAATAAATTCTTATTTACGTAAGGTGTCATAAAGCTATTAATAACTAA
The DNA here is from genome assembly GCA_030390025.1 of Squalus acanthias. Taxonomy (NCBI): domain Eukaryota; kingdom Metazoa; phylum Chordata; class Chondrichthyes; order Squaliformes; family Squalidae; genus Squalus; species Squalus acanthias. The sequence goes on from CM059443.1 coordinate 49,310,227, forward strand.
TAATATACAGAAATAATGTTACAGGTGGTCCGCGGAATTTTTATGCGGGGGTTGGGGGGGGCGGCCTCGGAAACAAAAAGGTTGAGAACCCTTGATCTAGCCCATGAGGATCTGCACGAGCAGTTATCCTACAATGCACTACCAGCCCTCCACTGCCCTCAGCTTTCATGTTACTGGGACCTTGGGGCACTCTTAGGACCTGTCACAGGAGCTAGTTTTATATTTTTCATCCACCTCTCACGATAAAATGCTAAATATTGCAGAACATAATACTTGCATAATAGTTTTTTTTACATTAAACATAATGCGTGTCTCACAGCCATCTATGTATATAGAACCACAGACAGCAAAGGATATTCTATTACTTTGAAATACTCTAATGGTAAACTTGATATCTGTATTTGCCAATGGGAATTCTTAACTTGGCTTACATGATGTAAACAATGAATTGTTCTGTACACTTTCAGATCTCACCAGCAGCATAATTATGTCTATAGCATCAATACCTTTCCTGTGCCTCATACAAACAGCTTCACATTGGTGTGGAGAGTGGGCTGGGCTGGGCTGGGAGTGGCACAACTGGTTAGACATTGGCCTTTTATCTCTAGGTCCTGGATTCAAATTCAGCCTAGATTGACGGGATGAAACCCCCTGTGTCTTCTGGCCATAAGGGTGCTATATGAAATGAGTTTGGGCAATCTTAATCCGGTTACTAATGGGCATGGACCTACTGAACAAAATGGCACCTAATTTGGAAGAAATTGGCAATTACACCCAGAGGTCAAAGGATGGCTGATACGGGAAATGGTCAAAAAACTGCTGAAATCATAGGTGCTATTCCAGATTAGGCTGAGGTGCATTGTTAGGATTGGAGGGTATTTGCATGAGAGTGCTTTAAACTGAAACTGGGTGCCGGATATGGATGGTGTTCCATTACCAAACTCCCATTCCTCACCCTTGATGAGGTCAAAAAAATGAGGGAAAAAAACACAATTCAGTGCAAGCATCACCTAGTTCATTATCTTTGTTCGCCCAATTACTGTTATTCAACCTCCTTTGTTTTGTCGGAAACAATGTGGATCTTTGTCAAAAGGCACGAACATTTCGTTCCTATTATGCTAATCCCTCCAAAATCAGCTATAAAAATCAGCTCATAAATAATGGAGAACTATTAAGGTAAAGGAGGCCTAAACCCAAATAAGTAAATCTGGGATGAGCTGAAGGTTCTTGCAGCATATTGTTTTCATTTGAGTTCAATTTAACAAAGTTATTTGTGTCAACAATTACAGGTGGATCAACTAGATTTATAATTGACATTAGCATTTCTAATGTCTTAAGAACTTAAGAAATAGGAGCAGGAGTAGGCCATTTGGCCCCTCGAGCCTACTCTGCCATTCAATAAGATCATGGCTGATCTTCTACCTCAACTCCACTTTCCTACACTATCCCCACATCCCTTGATTTCCTTAATATCCAAAAATCTATCGATCTCTGTCTTGAATATACTCAATGACTGAGCCTCCATAGCATTCTGGGGTAGAGAATTCCAAAGATTCACTACCCTCTGAGTGAAGAAATTTCTCCTTACCTCAGTCCTAAATGGCCGACCCCTTATTCTGAGACTGTGACCCCTGGTTCTAGACTCCCCAGGTTCTAGAATCAGAGTGAGGAGCACCGAGAGAGCAGGCTCTGGCGATTCTGTATCCAATTTACTTCACCTGAGGAAGGAGTGATAGCTCCGAAAGCTTGTGATTTCAAATAAAACTGTTGGACTATAACCTGGTGTTGTGCGACCTCTCAATCTAGACTCCCCAGCCAGGGGAAACATCCTCCCTGCATCTACCCTGTCTTCTGGTGCATAGGTTCCCAAAAATTACATAGTTTCATGTGGTGACAAAAAAATGGAATTATAGTTTTCCATTTTAACTTTTCTGCTTCATTTAAATGTGCTTTTCACCCTTCCTTTTTTTAAATCTTCCTGTGCCACACTCTACTTCTGCACAGTCAGGGGCAGGTAAACAAACTGCTCACAGGTTTTGATTCCATTATCCTATGTTCCCAGCATGTGCAGCTGGTCAGAGAATTAAGACAACAATGGCTTGAATATCCTTTTTAAAATCTGTGTTAAAATGCCGATATCTTGGCATGCATGATCTGGTTGTGCTGGGTGCCACAGATTTGGGGGTGGGTCCATAATACAGCCCCCTATAAATGGGCACATGTATTACGATGCATGCAAATGAAGGAAATAACTAATTCTCTCATTAGCATGATGTTATAATACACCCTTGTGTCATTGACATCCAACATTGTTAAGGGAATTGGAGGAGCATTTAAAACTTTAAAGACTGGCTTCCCAATCTGCTGTTAATTACAGTTTGAAAACTGGCCCATTTTAATGAGCCTATTTTGAAATTTGAAATTGATGAGGCAGCACAGATGACACATTTAAGCTGTGCAAGGTGAGGCCTGAGGAGGGTGCCATTATTGCACTATAAATAGCTTGGGTGCCCACCCATATATATATATATATATAAATCCCCCTGACCCTAGAAAGTGGATATTGCAACAATCATAAATAAATGGACATTATCTTCATGGAACAGTATTCAGCAAACATTTTGAAGAGGAGATCGAGAGAATTTGCCCCTGATATACAGGTGAATTGATGAATATACAGAGAAGTGATGATGTGTTTTTGTTTGAATTACACAATTGTGCTGTGTGTTTGTAAGGAAATTTAAAATGTTTACAAATGCATTTTCATGAAGGTGGTATCATGATGTTTTAATTCTTGGAGCATCATGTATGAGATAACTTTTAATAATCTGATACTAGAAAATTCACATGAAAATTGGCCGGTCATGAGAATGATATGGCTGCCAATTTTCAGACATCTAGGCCACAAACGGCTGAAAAAATGCTTTTGGATTCAATTTTCAGCCAGTCAGATACCAATGTGTACCGGACCTCCAAAATGGGATACTTGAGTATCAGTGTATAAGCTGAAAACATAAAAAAGAAAACAAATGGATTACCCAGGGAGACTAAAATTCCCTGGACCTGCTTGCAGTCTAAGGGTTACTATTAACATACATCAACAATAGAACAAACTTTTTCTGCAAACATTTTGCTAAGTAACACATGGCCAGTTATAACAACACAGGTATTTTCATGAAAATTGCTCAAGACAAAAAAATACAGAAGTACTGTTATGTTAACTCCAAAAAAAATCTACACGTTTTATAATAATAAACCCATACAGCATGCTGACTTGCATGTATAATAGAAATTATATCCAGCGAGTGTTCTCTACCAACCACTTTGATGTTTTATGTATTGAGATTTAGCAACTGATAATGTGCAAACAAAAACAATTTAAAGAGTAGGCTTGTGAAAATTCAGCTAATGGGCTATCATCTTGAATATATTTCTTGGATATATGTCTAATTGCCATGTTACTTCATTCTCTTTGCGTATTGTTTTCCCAGAACCCCAAAATTATTTTATGGAATATATATATAAATCTTTTGTAAATATTATTTCAAAAAGGGAAATGTATATACAGGTTGAGCGTCCTCAATCCGGCAACCTCGGGACCGAGGCCGAGCCGGTTTTCGTGTTTTTCTGGACTTCGGAACGTGTTTCTGATGTCCGAAGTCCGGAAATATCGCAACCTGGGCTCGGGCGTTTCCGGACTTCGGACATCAGAAACACGTTCCGAGTCCGGAAATGCCTGGGCCCAGGTTGCGGTTTGACAGGGTGTCTGGATTCCGGAACATTTTACGGATTCCGGACGACCCTGCCACTAATCGTCCCGGATTCTGGAACATTCCGGATTCCGGAACTCTGGATTTTGGACGCTCAACCTGTATTATCAAAACATTGGTAATTTCTTGATCCAGTGTCTTTCCTGTTTGGAGTAATACAAATTGACTGGTGTTTGAGTGAGTCTAGTGTTCACTAGTAATAGTATTGCCAAACAACACAGTTTTCTCCCTTTTGCCAACCTTTGTTTTGGAGATATGCATTGTGTAAAGCGCATTAACCAGAGTCGTAAAAACATTAAAGTCAGCTCCTATATCAGTCTCGGGTAAATTTAGAGTTCCGTGCTACCAGTAGGGAGCCATGCTCAAAGAGTTCAGGTCAAAATTGTTGCTTCCATAAAAAGAATCAGCACGTAACCTTGAATGTTTAAATTGTAGCACTGTCTCTGGCCTGCACTTCCTTCGAGAGAGAGGGCTGAGTGAATTTACCCATTAACAATGCACAAGTAATTTTGGGAAGTATTTTATACTGTGTCAGTAAATACTATTTAATGTCAGTGTTGAAAATTAAACTGTTAGTAAAAGTGCAGCTAAGTAGCTAAGTTAATTAGGGAAAAACATAAATAACCAACATGATGGCTAGAAGTGGCAACATTGAACAAATCCTAATAGGTGTGAGATTCCCATTTTGACTTGTGTACACAAAAATGACAAAGTAGCAAGCAGTGACGAGGGCCATGGGAAAAGCCAAGTGGATTAATATAATTTTTGAATCCGATTCTTATGCTCTACTTTGGCCTTTACTTTTTATTTTCACTTTTTATCTGCTAGTTTTCTCCCCATCTCTCCTGAAGGTACTGGGGTATAGTTCCATGGGTAGCAGCAGCCTGCACCTCTTTTTATTCATTTACGGGATGTGGGTGTCATGGGCAAGGACAGCATTTATTGCTCATCCTTAATTGCGCTTGGTGGTGGTGAGCTGCCTTATACAACTGAGTGGCTTGCTAGGCCATTTCAGAGGGCAGTTAAGAGTCATCCATATTGCTTCTGGAGTCGCATATAGGCCAGACTGGGAAAGGACGGCAGATTTCCTTCCTAAAGTAAACCAGATGGGATTTTACGACAATCCTGTAGTTTCATGGTTACCATTACTGATACTAGCTTTTTAATTCCAGATTTATTTAATTAATTGAACTTAAATTCCCTATCTGCCATGGTGGGATTTGAACTCATGTCTCCGGGTTATTAGTCCAGGCCTCTGGATTACTAGTCCAGTAACATAGCCACTATGCTACCCTGCCCCTATTAAATCTGTTGGCCTGACAGTTCTGTCCCAAATTATATATGCCAATATAGCAAGCCTCTAAATTGATATCTGTAGTCTGTGGAAATTTCCAATTTATGTTAATAGCTTAAAGGAAAATGTTGCAGTGGGGGAAGAGGGAAGTACTCTCAGTCGAAATTACTCCCCATGTTCAACAATACATGTTGTATCGTTTTGATTTTTTTATTAAAAGAAATGTATGATTTCGGTTCACCATTTCTGACCAGAGTAAAACAGCATGACCATCATCAGGTGGCTCCCATTATGTTGAGCATCTGTAGAAACTCTTCCTAGTCCTAGATGCCAATCTCAGCTCTGCAATGCAGAAGTTCAAAGCAGCCACCACTTGATCCCTGGCTGGTACTGATCATCTTAAGGAAAAATAAACCACATTGTAATTTTGTGGTGTAACACTAAATTCAAAAAGCTGGTGTCAAAGAGTCAGTGTGTAAAACCTTGCATGTTTTATCATTTTAGTCCTAATCCTTCTCTCTTTTAACCACAGCACAACTTGATATTGCCAGAAGTTATGAAATGACTGATGACATTGAACTCTGAAAGAGAATAAAGCTGGTCCCTTTCTATGTACAGACACCAGTACCCTATAATAATCACCATATCCTAATTTGCAGTACTAAATGAATGAGCTTGTATCGTAAGACTACCTGAACACAGTCCCAAACATAGTAATTTTATACAGGTTCTGTTGTCATTAAAACAACATTATGTTATTTGCCTTCAGGCTCATTCCCAGTTAATTCTGCAAATAAACCCAGTGCTCACCAGACTTTTAAAAAAATTAGTTGAACCTTTTAGTTTTAGATTCATTGCAAGTATTCTCTGGATATGAAGGGAATGTTAGCATTAATTTGTTTCTAACAAATATTTAAACAAAAATCTTTTGGCAAAGAGGCTAATTACTTCGGGAAATCTTGCAGATTAAAAAACTTGAAAAGCAATGTAACAGAAGTGCTAATAATTTTTCTTCATATCTGTCATTACTCTATTTGAATTCCCTGTCAGTAATACAAAGAGTCTTCTTGTATTTTATGGGTATGAGGTAACTTTAATGGATTTTGCGGTAAAAATAACAGTGAGGCTAACAGCGTTCACCGTTATTAAAGTGTAAGTTGGACAGCAACTTCCAGTGAGCACACATGTGCAGTTAAATGCGTAAATCAGGAAGTTGCTGTCCGAGATGCCCCGCTCCTCTAGAAGCTGCGCTATAACGGTATCTCGCCGAGAGACTCACCATTAAAATACATTGAACGCCGTGAAGTTGCCTGATATATACTTGCTAAACTCGTCAGCAAAAGTTAGGGCTTGTCCATTCCAGTGTAAGTGCGGTGTGATAAATTTCAGTTGCTGCCAAACAACCTCTCTGGCACTGAAAATTAACTTTAACAAGCGTGGAGACTGATTCCTTCAGATTTTAATTATTGTTGGAGATACAATTTTTTTTTACTTTTTCTTTCTGTCTCTTTTATCTCTGTCTTAATCCAATCTTTCTTTCCCTCTCTTTACTTCACAAATACAGCTGGGCTTTTCTCAAAAAAACACTAGCTATTGCTGTCAATATGTCTTGTGTAGATGTTGACCTATTAGGCAGAAACTCAGCTGACTGAAATAAAACATTAGTGAAGATTTAATGGGTAGAGCTTGAATGGTAGCAGAAACTGGCATTGCAAAACAACTTTAAGGATCAATCAGGGGAAAAAAACTATTTAAAAGGATATAAGTTAGATGAACTTGAACTGCTAAATTCAATAATGTCTTGGGATCTAATTGTGGAGGAGACCAAAACTAGGGGCCATAAATATGATAGCCACTTATGAATTCAATAGGGGATTCAAGAGAAATCTCTTTACCCAAAAACTTGCTACCACAAGGAGTAGTTGAGGCAAATAGCATAGAGATGCATTAAGGGGAAGATAGATAAACACATGAGAAAGAAAAGAATAGTAGGTTGTGCTGATAGGGTTACATGAAGAGAGGTGGGAGGAGGCTCATGTGGAGCATAAACACCAGAATGGGGCCAGTTGGGCAGCATGGCCTGTTTCTGTGCTGTACATTCTATGTAATTCTATGTATTTTGCTTTCTGTACCTGATTTCACATTGAATTAAATATTCTAACTGACACTTCCTGGTTCAAACCCTGCGCTGCTCATTAACAATTCTTCAATCTGATTGGTTAGGAGGTACACAGTTGCATGCTCTGTTCACACAGGTCCCAGATACTCTGTAGAGGGTGCTATTGGATGACGGGCACTTCCAGTGCAAAATCCTGTAAAAAGTCTATGGGCAAGTGCGCTAACCGTAAAATCCAGCCTATTGTAATATCTTAAAGGGTAAATGACAGTTATTTTCTCTTTTTTCTTAAATGGCTGCTTTAATTGCTATTTATTCTCACCCATATTTTTCCATAAAGTCATTATCGAAAATTTGTTGTTTCTTTATCACCTTAACTATTGTACTTGTAAGGGGCAGCATAGTGGTAATGTTACTGGGCTAGTAATCCAGAGGCCTGGACTAATGATCCAGGGACGTAAGTTCAAATCCCACCATGGCAGCTGAGGAATTTAACTTCAATTCAATTCAATTAATTAAATAAATCTGGAATGAAAAGCTAGTATCAGTAATGGTAATCATGAAACTATCAGATTGTTGTAAAAACCCATCTGGTTCACTAATGTCCTTTAGGGAAGAAAATCTGCTGTCCTTACCTGGTCTGGCCTATATGTGACTCCAGACCCACAGCAATGTGGTTGACTCTTAACTACCCTCTGAAATGGCCCAGCAAGCCACTCAGTTGTAACAAACCGCTACGAAACACAATAATAAGAATAAAACCAGAGGGACCACCCGGCATCGACCTCGGCACTGGCTACGGACACGACAACGGCACACCCAGCCCAGTCGACCTTGCAAAGTCCTCCTCACCAACATCTGGGGACTTGTGCCAAAATTGGGAGCGCTGTCCCACAGACTAGTCAAGCAACAGCCTGACATAATCATACTCACAGAATCATACCTTTCAGCCAATGTTGGAAACTCCTCCATCACCATCCCTGGATATGTCCTGTCCCACCGGCAGGACAGACCCACCAGGGGTGGCGGCACAGTGGTATACAGTCGGGAAAGAGTGGCCCTGGGAGTCCTCAACATTGACTCCAGACCCCATGAATTCTCATGGCTTCAGGTCAAGCATGAGCAAGGAAACCTCCTGCTGATTACCACTTACCGCCCTCCCTCAGCTGATGAATCAGTACTCCTCCATGTTGAACACCACTTGGAAGAAGCACTGAGAGTAGCAAGGGCACAGAATGTACTCTGGGTGGGGGACTTCAATGTCTATCACCAAGAGTGGCTCGGTAGCACCACGACTGACCGAGCTGGCCGAGTCCTGAAGGACATAGCTGCCAGTCTGGGCCTGCGACAGGTGATGAGAGAACCAACACAAGGGAAAAACCTACTTGACCTCGTCCTCACCAATCTACCTGTCGCAGATGCATCTGTCCATGGCAGTATTGGTAGCAATGGACCACCACACAGTCATTGTGGAGACGAAGTCCCGTCTTCACACTGAGGACACCCTCCATCGTGTTGTGTGTCACTACCACTGTGCTAAATGGGATAGATTCAGAACAGATCTAGCAACTCAAAACTGGGCATCCATGAGGCGCTGTGGGCCATCAGCAGCAGCAGAACTGTATTCCACCACAATCTGTAACCTCATGGCCCGGCATATACCTCACTCTACCATTACCATCAAGCCAGGGGACCAACCCTGGTTCAATGAGTGCAGAAGAGCATGCCAGGAGCAGCACCAGGCACACCTAAAAATGAGGTGCCTGTAACACAGGACTACATGCATGCTAAAAAGTGGAAGCAGCATACTACAGACAGGGCTAAGCAATCGCACAATCAACGGATCAGATCAAAGCTCTGCAGTCCTGCCACATCCAGTCGTGAATGGTGGTGGACCATTAAACAACTAACGGGAGGAGGAGGCTCCATGAATATCCCCATCCTCAATGATGGTGGAGCCCAGCACGTGCGTGCAAAAGACAAGGCTGAAGCGTTTGCAACCATCTTCAGTCAGAAGTGCCAAGTGGATGATCCATATCGGCCTCCTGCTGAGGTCCCCACCATCACAGAAGCCAGTCTTCAGCCAATTCGATTCACTCCATGTGATATCAAGAAACGGCTGAGCGCACTGGATACAGCAAAAGCTATGGGCCCCAACAACATCCCGGCTGTCGTGCTGAAGGCTTGTGCTCCAGAACTAGCCACGCCTCTAGCCAAGCTGTTCCAGTACAGCTACAACACTGGCATCTATCCAACAATGTGGAAAATTGCCCAGGTATGTCCTGTCCACAAAAAGCAGGACAAATCCAATCCAGCCAATTACCGCCCCATCAGTCTACTCTCAATCATCAGCAAAGTGATGGAATGTGTCATCGACATTGCGATCAAGCGGCACGTACTCACCAATAACCTGCTCACTGATGCCCAGTTTGGGTTCCGCCAAGACCACTTGGCTCCCGACCTCATTACAGCCTTGGTCCAAACATGGACAAAGGAGCTGAATTCCAGAGGTGAGGTGAGAGTGACTGCCCTTGACATCAAGGCAGCATTTGACAGAGTGTGGCATCAGAGAGCCCTAGTAAAACTGAAGTCAATGGGAATCGGGGGGCGGGGGGGGGAAACTCTCCACTGGCTGGAGTCATACCTAGCACAAAGGAAGATGGTTGTGGTGGTTGCAGGTCAATCATCTCAGCCCCAGGACATTGCTGCAGGAGTTCCTCAGGGCAGTGTCCTAGGCCCAACCATCTTCAGCTGCTTCATCAATGACCTTCACTCCATCATAAGGTCAGAAATGGGGATATTCGCTGATGACTGCACAGTGTTCAGTACCATTCACAACTCCTCAGATAATGAAGCAGTCCATGCCCGCATGCAACAAGACCTGGACGACGTTCAGGCTTGGGTTGATAAGTGCCAGGTAACATTCGCGCCACACAAGTGCCAGGTAATGACAATCTCTAACAAGCGAGAGTCTAACCACCGCCCTTGACATTCAGCGGATTCCCCACCATCAACATCCTGGGGGTCACCATTGACCAGAAACTTAACTGGACCAGCCACATAAATACTGTGGCAACAAGAATAGGTCAGAGGCTAGGTATTCTGTGGCAAGTGTCTCACCTCCTGACTCCCCAAAGTCTTTCCACCATCTACAAGGCACAAGTAAGGAGTGTGATGGAATACTCTCCACTTGCCTGGATGAGTCCAGCTCCAACAATACTCAAGAAGTTCGACACCATCCAAGACAAAGCAGCCCGCTTGATTGGCACCCCATCCACCACCTTAAACATTCACTCCCTCCACCACCGGCGTACCATAGCTGCAGTGTGTACCATCTACAAGATGCACTGCAGCAACTCGCCAAGGCTTCTTCAGCAGCACCTCCCAAACCTGCGACCTCTTCTACCTAGAAGGACAAGGGCAGCAGGCGCATGGGAACACCACCACCTCCAAGTTCCCCTCCAAGTCACACTCCATCCTGACTTGGAAGTATATCGTCGTTCCTTCATTGTCGCTGGATCAAAATCCTGGAACTCCCTCCCTAACAGCACTGTGGGAGTACCTTCACCACACGGACTACAGCGGTTCAAGAAGGCGGCTCACCACCACCTTCTCGAGGGCAATTAGGGATGGGCAATAAATGCTGGCCTTGCCAGTGACGCCCACATCCCATGAACGAATAAAAAAAACTGCTGTACATTGTTATCAAATTCTCTTTTTAAAAATAATATTAGAAAAGGTGACTAGATAGTTCAATGGGCTATCGTGCTTTCCTTTCACTTCCTCGAACATTGCTGAATCTAGCTCAGTTTGGTGAAATGAAAGACTTCTCTGTCTCTCAGTTGTAATCGCTCCATGTGAAATGAGTTTTGGAATTTTGACTTATTTTTAGGGGGAAATAGGTCCACAACACACAAAAGGGACGGTCTGCACTTGGGCAGGACTGGAACCGATGTCCTCGGGGTAATATTTGCTAAAGCAGTTCAGGAGGATTTAAACTAATATGGCAGGGGAAGGGGAACCTATGTAGCGAAACAGGGGGAAGTAATATGCAGTCAGAAACAAATGTTAGAAGGGTGAGAAACAATAGGGGAAGGCCGAGTAAACAAAGGCAAGAAACACAAAGGGCCATACTAAATCATAAGTCTAAAAGGACAAAGGATGTTAATAAAATAAGCCTAAAGGCTCTGTGTCTTAATGCAAGGAGTATCCGTAATAAGGTGGATGAATTGACTGTGCAAATAGATGTTAACAGATACGATGTGATTGGGATTACAGAGACGTGGCTCCAGAACAATCAAGGCTGGGAACTGAACATCCAGGGGTATTCAACATTCAGAAAGGATAGAATAAAAGGAAAATGGGGTGGGGTAGCATTGCTGGTTAAAGAGGAGATTAATGCAATAGCTAGGAAGGACATCAGCTTGGAGGATGGGGAATCAATATGGGTTGAGCTGCAGAACACCAAAGGGCAGAAAACGTTAGTGGGAGTTGTGTACAGACCTCCAAACAGCAGTAGTGAGGTGGGGGAGGGTATGAAACAGGAAATCAGAGGTGCGTGCAAAAAAGGCACGGCAGTTATCATGGGTGACTTTAATATGCATATAGATTGGGCTACTCAAACTGGAAGCAATACGGTGGAGGAGGATTTCCTGGAGTGTTTAAGGGATGGTTTCCTAAACCAATATGTTGAGGAACCAACTCGAGGGGAGGCCATCCTGGACTGGGTGTTGTGTAATGAGGAAGGACTAATCAGCAATCTTGTGGTACGAGGCCCCCTGGGGAAGAGTGACCATAGTATGGTGGAGTTCTACATTAGGATGGAGAAGGAAACCGTTAAGTCAGAGACCATGGTCCAGAACTTAAATAAGGGCAACTTTGAGGGTATGAGGCGTGAATTGGAGAGGTTAAATTGGCAAGCGATATTTAAGGGGCTATCAGTGGAAGGGCAATGGCAGACATTTAGAGATCGCATGGATGAACTACAACAATTGTACATCCCGGTCTGGCGTAAAAATAAAAAAGGGAAGGTGGCTCAACCATGGCTAACAAGGGAAATCAGGGATAGTATTAAAACCAAGGAAGTTGCATACAAATTGGCCAGAAGTAGCAGCAAACCCGGGGACTGGGAGAACTTCAAAACTCAGCAGAGGAGGACGAAGGGTTTGATTAGGGCAGGGAAAATAAAATATGAAAGGAAGCTTGCAGAGAACATTAAAATGGACTGCAAAAGCTTCTATAAATATGTAAAAAGAAAGAGGTTAGTAAAAACAAACGTAGGTCCCCTGCAGTCCGAAACAGGGGAAGTCGTAATGGGGAACAAGGAAATGGCAGATCAATTGAACAAGTACTTTGGTTTGGTGTTTACTGTGGAGGACACACACAACCTGCCGGAAATAAAAGGGGTCAGAGGATCTGGTAAGAGGGAGGAGCTGAGGGAAATCCTTATTAGTCGGGAAAAGGTATTGGGGAAATTGATGGGACTGAAGGCTGAAAAATCCCCGGGGCCTGATGGTCTGCATCCCAGAGTACTTAAGGAGGTGGCCCTGGAAATAGTGGATGCATTGACGATCATTTTCCAACATTCCTTAGACTCTGGATCAGTTCCGATGGAGTGGAGGGTGGCCAATGTAACCCCTCTTTTTAAAAAAGGAGGGAGGGAGAAAGCAGGGAATTATAGACCGGTCAGCCTGACATCGGTCGTGGGTAAAATGATGGAAGCAATTATTAAAGATGTCATAACAGACCATTTGGAAAGTGGCGACATGATAGGTCCAAGTCAGCATGGATTTGTGAAAGGGAAATCATGCTTGACAAATCTTCTGGAATTTTTTGAGGATGTTTCCAATAGGGTGGACAGGGGGGAACCAGTAGATGTGGTGTATTTGGACTTTCAGAAGGCCTTCGACAAGGTCCCACACAAGAGATTGGTGAGCAAAGTTAAAGCACATGGGATTGGGGGTAATGTGTTGACGTGGATTGAGAACTGGTTGGCACACAGGAAACAAAGAGTAGGAGTAAATGGGTACTTTTCAGAATGGCAGGCAGTGACCAGCGGGGTACCGCAGGGTTCGGTGCTGGGACCCCAGCTGTTTACATTATATATTAATGATTTGGACGAAGGGATTAAATGTAATATCTCCAAATTTGCGGATGACACTAAATTGGGAGGCAGTGTGAACAATGAGGAGGATGCTAGGAGGCTACAGAGTGACTTGGACAGGTTGGGTGAATGGGCAAATGTATGGCAGATGAAGTACAATGTGGATAAATGTGAGGTTATCCACTTTGGTGGTAAAAATAGAGAGGCGGACTATTACCTGAATGGTGGCAGATTAGGGAAAGGGGAGGTGCAACGAGACCTGGGCGTCATGGTACATCAGTCACTGAAGGTGGGAATGCAAGTGCAGCAGGCAGTCAAGAAAGCAAACGGAATGATGGCCTTCATAGTAAGGGGATTTGAGTACAGGAGTAGGGAGGTGATGCTGCAGTTGTACAGGGCCTTGGTGAGGCCACACCTGGAGTATTGTGCGCAGTTTTGGTCTCCTAACTTAAGGAAGGACATTCTTGCTATTGAGGGAGTGCAGCGAAGGTTCACTAGATTGATTCCTGGGATGGCCGGTCTGACATATCAAGAAAGATTGGGTCAACTGAACTTGTATCCTCTGGAGTTCAGAAGAATGAGGGGGGATCTTATAGAGACATTTAAAATCCTGACTGGTTTAGACAAATTAGATGCGGGCAGAATGTTCCCAATGTTAGGGAAAACTAGAACCAGGGGTCACAGTCTAAGGATTAAGGGGAAGCCATTTAAGACTGAGCTGAGGAGGAACTTCTTCACCCAGAGAGTGGTGAATCTATGAAATTCTCTTCCACAGAAGGTTGTTGAGGCCAGTTCGCTAAATATATTCAAAAGGGAGTTAGATATAACACTCACAACTAGGGGGGATCAAGGGGTATGGCGAGAAAGCAGGAATGGGGTACTGAGGTAGCATGTTCAGCCATGAACGCATTGAATGGCGGTGCAGGCTCGAAGGACCGAATGGTCTACTCCTGTACCTATTTTCTATGTTTCTATGTCCCTACAGATCAGTAAAAAATAGAAGTGCCACCCAGTGAAACTAGAAGGATGGCTTGTAGGAAATGGAAATGTCAAAGTAGTACAGGAGAGGGAGGGAGCTGTTCTGAATTTGGAGTTGAGGTATCTTAGACAGAGTCATAGGAACTTTATGTAACATTTGGACCTGTCACTTCATCTTTGAAGGTAACATAATGGCCTAGAAATTCTGTTCCCTACGGGTGTGTACGCGCTGTGTACTCACCCGTAGGGCCAACGGAAGTGCCGGTTTTACGCATGCACTGCGCATGCGCTGGAAACCGGAACTTCCGTTCTGTGAAGAAAGGGCTTGACAGGTCAAACGCCTGCGCCGGATAGGCAGTGCATACAGCAGAAACTTCCGTTTTTTCACAGTTGCTTCAGTCCAGGTAAGTCGGAAACAGCTGTGCCTGGAAAAGCAGGCACAAGGCCTGCTTTTACCAGGCTAATAGTTGAAGAAAGTAAAAAAAAAATTCCACTGATTTATCATTTTAAAGAAAGGTAAGTTTATTTTTAGCCCCGTTAAAAACTTTAATTATTTTTTTCAAAAATGTTAATTTTTGTTTAAAAGTTAATTTATGCAATTTATAGTCATTTTAAAAATGTGATGTTTTTTAAAAAATTTATTTGAAGTTTTACTTATGTTTTGGGGCTGATCTCTATTCATAGATTTGACAGGTCTTCCTGTCAAATCTATGAATGGAGATTCCCTGCTCTGATTGGCTCCCCATGGCCCACGTGATCCCAGGGACGCTGCGAACTACCTGCACCCCTGGGATACGCGAGCACTGCACACCGGCAGTTTGAAGAGGCACAGCAACGGAATTCTGCGCCTCCCGGGAGCCCTCCGGTCCAGGCGCAGATTTTTCCAAATCGCAGCCCTCCACCCACGGGAGGGCTGCGAACGGAATTTCTGGGCCTATAACACTGTACATGCATGTGATGTTATATTGTCTTATGTAGCCGTTCAAAATGCTTCTGATGTTGTTTGTCAAGAAAATATTATAAGATTTTTCTTATTTTCCCACAGCTGAATTTAATGCACTTTGTCCCAGTGGACCTGGTATAACAAGTGATGGAAGAGGTAACTGTTAAATTAAATAACTCCTAAAGAAAACATGTTTACTTGTATAAACTATACCCTAATACTCCATTTCGTAATATATTCTATAATATGCTGTTCCCGGTAATGTAGGCTAAAACTTGATATCAGTACAATCTAATTCATATGGCTCCAAAGTACTTCAGTTCAAACCATTTGGTTGCAGCAGCCTACCTTCTGTTGCTGACACTCAGTACTGGCAAAAAAATTGCTTATAATAGAATTAAACAACCATACCTTCACCATTGATAAATACGGTACAAAATAAAATTACACCGGCTGGAGTGTTTCAGGACGCAACACATCTTGGGTTGAAGATGATGATGTTAAATTTTTTGACCTTCGCACTTGTGGTTATGATGTGATTCTAATCGTCAGTGTTGCACAATATTATTACACACACTCCAGCCTGTAAGCTGTACATGAGAACAGATTCAAATGAAAAATGTTAGCAAATTTAAAATCTCTGAAAGTTTTTGTTTAACAATTTTTACACTATAATTTTGAAAATAGCATCTCACATTCATGTATGCAGATTTTTGATATAAAATGAGTGTCTTTTTGGTATTTGAAAAATTTTAATTTTGTGTTACATTTTATTTACTTTATTATCTTCTGACATATTCGGGTTAATATATTACTGTAAAAATAAAGAAAGCTCTGTTGTGACAAATCCTTTGTCTTCACAGACATCAATGAATGTGCATTGGATCCTGAAATTTGTCCTAACGGAGCGTGTGAGAACACTCGTGGCAGTTACCGATGTGTTTGCAATTCTGGTTATGAAGTTGATATATCTGGGAAAAAATGTGTTGGTATGTATTTAAAAAATGGACGCTAGAAATTCAGTCAAAGTGTCCCAATTATAAAGACAGTTTATGTATTTATTGTTTTTTTAACATTCATGAAACTTGGAGTTTTCATTTAGTAAGAGCTAAAATGATCCAATTTTACACAAGGTACTTGTATAACCCAAACAGTGGGAACAGGGCAAGTGTGCAGTTAAATCAGGGTAAAACCACTTATCACCCTGTTTCTGTCCTCAACTGACTCTTCATCATTTTAACGAAGTTATTGACTCCATTCTGAAACTGAATGTATGGATGTTAGAAACGGACAGCTTGGAGGTTATGTTCTGTGGTTGAATAGCCTGCTGAAATACATTGTATAGGCTCACAAGTTAAGAATGGCCTCTTGCACAATGTTCCAGAGCTGCTGATGCCCTTGGAGTTATTCCCCAGAAAATAGTCTGCACCGTCAGAAGAATGAGGAAAAAAATTGGAAAAAAAGTCTATAAACGCTCTAGTCTTTCAGATGCAACCTTAGTGAAGCTCTGTCTGCCTGTTTCGGTGAACATTAAAGATCCCAAGGCACCAGTTAAAGAAGAGCAGTGTGTTCTCCCAGCATCCTGGCCAACATTATTCCCTCAGCCAACATCGCCAAAATAAAACAAATTAACTGGTCATTTATCTCATCTGTTGTTTGTTAATTTTGCTGCCATATTTGACAACATTGCCAGTGTTCAATACATCAGCCACTTGCCCCATATGGCTAATTGGAAATCCAGATGTGGCTAATTGCGTTTGATTAGTAAAAGTGAGTAATATACTCAGTCATTGGCCATGTGATCGCAATACTCATTCACATAGCTTACGCATGTGTACTTTAACGTTTTTGTACACTTGTTGGTAAAATGTTAAGACGAAAAGCAGTATGAGAGCATTTTAATCGTCATGAGAGTTTTACTTCCTTAGTTACTGAATAGTTTTAGATGTTTGTCAAGTAAATATACACGTGAAATACATTTACCTGTGCTGTGTGAGTGTATGCAAGGAATTTTCTACTAAAATTAGTGCATGTGGCTAAAATGGTGATGTTGTAAACACACCTGGAGCTAGTCAGCAATTTCTATTGGATAACATTGGCCAACATAACAGTGACTGAATTGTGAAGTGCTTTGAGATTATTTGAGAACCTGGCAAGGCGCTTTTAGAAATGTAATTTTTTTTAGTGTTACATCATACGTCCCAACTCCCAAAACAAATACCGTAAAACTATTGACTGAAATACAGAGTTAATGTTTCTGCTCTCAGAGATACACAGCAGTTGTGACTGTACAGTTCACACCTCGCACTAACTGCTTTGCAGGTAGTGCATGTATAAAACTGTATGTATCAATACAATGCAACATCCCTATGCACACAACAAGCATGTTCAACTTTTCATCCAAATTGTAAAATGTCAATTTCAGTGTGTCAAATCTGACCATTTTTTTTCAAACACCACTCTCATTCAGTCTTTCAGAACATTGGACATATACTGAAGCTCTGAATTCATGTGTACCTAAAGCCGACCCTACTAAAATCTCATAGACCATGCGCCTCTTGTGGCCAAGATGGTGGACCAGGTCATCTGCTTCCAGGGTTCTCTTGACTACTCACTAGAGGGGAAAAATTGTGTATCGCCCATTTTGGAGCGCTAATATCGGCCGGGCGCAAAGTTTAGCGCCCGGCGCTAATTTGACTGCAAAATTCGCCTCTATCGCCCCTGGAGTTGTTTTGAGTGCTAAATCAGGCGCTACACACCTCTCCTAAGGTGCAAACGTCAGGGAGCGAGGCGCTACCTCAGAACGCTACCGAAGCTCAGGCGATGTCAGTTACCATGGAAGCCAGACAGACTGACGCCGTCCAGTTCTTAAAGGGGAGGGGCCATCTTGCTGGCCAGCCACTCCCTACTCATTGCAGCCTTGAATCTCGGCCTTGAGAAATCTTTACAGCAATTGTGTTGCAAGCACTAATGGATAGGCCCAGGGAAAAAGCTCGGCGCTTAGGAACCTCAGAAGTGGTGCTGAGGGCCAAAACACCTTAGGACAACGTTAAATCTCTCCAGACGTCTCTCTCACTCTCAACCTGCTTGTACCAAAAATTTTGCCGACAAGAAAAGGCAGGAAGCGCCCGCCTTTAAATAGCGCTCCCCCAGCCCCTTCCCGACTTGAAAACGTTCCCCTCTACCTGTCGTTCCTAGCAGCAGGCGCTAAGGCAGGGGGCGCTACCGGGGCGTTGCACACTCGACTGATGTCACGATCTGCAGGCGCAGGAGATCATGGCGGTAGTGTTTAGCGCCGCCGCAAACAACTGATCAATTTCGCGAGCGGCGCTAAGTTCCTAGCGCCCCGTTAGCGCCCCCAGGAGGCGCTAACCAACTGAATATTTCCCCCTAGGAGTCTAAGCAATATGAGCCCACCTAAAGCTACGTAGTTAGGAAGTGCTTTCCCTCCACCCAATGTCTTGTTGGAGTAGTGAGACTAAGATTGGAATCAAACCTGTGTACCTCTCTCTGTAGAGGCCATTATTTGTAGCTGTGAAAAATGCACCACCCCAGTGGGTAGCCCTGCTGTTTTAAGACCAGTTTAATTGCACAGTATGTGAAAGACAATCTCTTGCTAACGTTTCAATAATAAAATGAAAATTCCGTTATTCTTTTGATACACACTAAAGAATTTTTTTTTTTTCAGATATCGATGAGTGTTTCATTAATAGACTGTTGTGTGACAATGGCCTCTGCAGAAATACACCTGGGAGTTATACTTGTTCCTGCCCAAAGGGATATGTGTTTAAACCTGAATCTGAAACATGTGAAGGTAAAGCTTCTGTCTTAACAAGTGTCCCTGCAGGGGATTTTTAACTTATTTGTTTTATATCAACTTCAGAGACCAACACACATCAGGTTTGCAGTGAATGCTTCATTGTGACAGCCATGCTGCATAAATGCTGAGAATGCAAGCTAATGCATTTATATCTACCATGTAACTTTTTTTTTGCACTAATTTAAGAGCTACAAATGTGCAAGCTCTGTGCTAGAATAGGTAATATACCAGGTTCCCCATTTCAGACACTAGACACTATTGGATGGTTCTATATTATACAATACTATTTCTTCACTTGAATTGCATCCTCAGATTAGTGGACCCAAGGAGGAATTAGTGTCCAATTATCAATTAATGAAGTTACAGGATTTTAATTTACTCTATTCATTTTATGGAATGATATTTTAATTTCTTAAATTCTTTATATAAGTTTTTTTTAAACCTTTGTTGCTCCCTACCCCCTCCCACTGTCCTCTTCAGTCAGGAGGTTGAGATGGATCAATATATGGAATATATTGGCCAGTTTGCTAAGAGTCCTGGGTGATATAAGAAATGATTCAGCCTCAGTCAGTTTACCTCCGTCCTCCAGATAATTTATCAGCAACTGGAAGGAGCTGAAGGCCGGCTTAAGTCTGCAGCTGATCGTTAATTTCACTGGAGAGGGTAGCGCTTTGCTACAAGGTAGCTGCAAGTGTCCTTGCAGCTGATGGTTCAGATCGCTATCTGCCTCTCTCCTGAAGCCCTGAGAACACAGTTCCCCCTGGTCATTGGCAGATAGGCGTGCCAGGGCCTGTAGTGGTTGGTGGCATCTTAGCAGGTACAACCAATCTGGGTACACTAGCTGTTGATCACCTTGGCACGCCTTCTTTCGTGCAGTGCCATTGAAAGAAGGAAAATCTGTAATTGGGGTACTTTTGAGGAAGCATACCACAGTAAGGTTAGTCAGGTATTCACAAATTTTTGTGGTGCCAGTGGGCCTGCAATCCCAGGTTCCTTTGGGAATAGAAGCCTGCACCTGCACCAATCATCTGCCCTACTGAGGTGTGTTCACCTCTGTCTGCAGGTGCAGGTATGACAGCTGGGCACAGAGAAGCTCTTGTGCAAAAGCAAAATGCTACGGATGCTGGAAATCTGAAATACAAACAGAAAACGTTGGAAATGTTCAGCAGATCAGGCAGTATCTCTGGAGAGAGAAACAGAGTTAATGTTTAAGGTTGATGACCAGGTGCTGCCTAATCTGTCTATTGATCCTTTTCTTCTATCAAAGATGTCAGATAGCAGGATTTCCACTGGGTAACACACTGTTCCCAGTAGTGATGCTGAAAGTAAAAAAATACGTTGATTTTACTTGTCCTTTCCATGACCCCTAGTATACTTATCGCCGCCAAGCATTCATGATTTACACTGTATATCTTGCATACCAGAAAAGGGCATGCAGGATGGATACCCTCCCAAATTAATATGCAAGTGAAGGGCCTGCCTTTTTGTATCAGGCATTCCACTACACTGGTTCCCCGTACCCACTGAACAATGTATTGGTGCTCAAAGTGGATGAATTTCTGGCAGGGTCGGGTATTTACCAGAGTATGTGAAATACCATTTATTAGAATAAATTATAGGAGTATTTGTTGTGATGTAACTTCTGTTGCTTTACCTCAAAAGGATTGAAGGACTTGGTATGTTATCCCGCACTTCTTCATTTAGAAGTGATGTCACAGATATTTAAGTATGAGAGATAATGTCAGCCACCATCTCTAACACATCTTAGTCATATTATAGGTAGAATTTAAAAATTACAGTTATTGTGTACACCTCACTACCCAGTCAGGATAAGATTCCTGTGTTTTTTTAACTGTTAACTCTTCATCAATTGTCAGCCAGATCTTCCTGATGTACACACAGTTGAAAGCACAGTAACCTGTTCTCAGATTCCATCAACATTACTCTGAGATTGGCTACTTGGAAGTGAACAAGAGCAGCCTGGGCAAGGACTCTGATTTTTTTTCCTCCTTGTGGGGAAGGGCCTGGCCTCTGCTAGTGAAATGGGTGACTCAGTGAATGTAGGTCTGCAGACGCAAACCCACATCCTACAATTCTGTGCTGCTGTTCTGTGGTATACCAACATGGCATGCTGGGGTTGTGGGATAACAGCATGCTGCGCCACCATGCCGGGCTGTTGGATAGTAATTTGGCAACACCATGCCTTACTGGGCTGTGGTGCACCTTCAGTACACAAAGCTAAGAAAACTGGCCTGTCTTTTTTTTTTAAACTTTCTTGCAATTTTGCTATCTGTATGGTAGCCAAATTTAGATTCTAATATCACAGAAGTCTGGCATCCACTTTTTCCTTCATAGTTGCAAATCTGTAGTCATCAAACAAAGGAAAATAATTACAATATTACGGTCCTGCTGTTTCACTTCTCTGCACAGTGATTTAACCAGGTTTTTGTGTCGTTTCCTTTTAGCTGTTTATATGCTACACGCTGTCACATTATGGAGCAGTCAGTCTGGTACATTCTTGGTCCAGCTGTGACTTATTTGAATAAGATTACACTCTATACCCCATGTTTAGGTTCCTCTAAACTGCATGCTTTCATTATTATAGTTCCCAATGTAAAACACAAATACTGTAAATTGGATCTGGCATGTTTTAATGATATGAGGTCATGTTTCAAGAACCCCTTTGCAGTAATAGCCTATTAAAATGTTTCACATTACATTATAAAAATATAGTAAAGCACACAAATTATGTAAAAATTCAGTATCATCTATGATCTAACTATGAAGTGAGGCAATACAGCTTCTACTGTTACGAACTCATTATCTTCTGGCACTGTCATATATTTGAAAAAGGACAGTTTGAGTCAATGCCAGGTCAAGAGCTGATTATGTGAGTCACAGAAAAAAACTGGTAAACAGGCCGCCTTATATAGGAACATAGGAAGAGGAGTAAGCCATTCAACTCTTCGAGCCTGTTCCACCATTCAGTTATATCATAGTTGATCTGTACTTCAACTCTATTTAATCGCCTTTGCTGCATATCCTTTGATGACCTTACCTAAGAAAATCTATCAATTTTGGTATTGAAAATTTAAATTGAACCAGCATTCTTAGCCTTTTGGAGGAAAGAGTTCCAGATATCCACTACCCTTTGTGTAGTAAAAGTGCTTCCTGATTTCATTCCTAAATGCCTAGCTCTAATTTTATGAGTCTACCCCTTGTGGTGGATTCCCCCACCCAAGGAAATAGTTTCTCTGTATCTACCCTATTAAATGCTTTTATCATTTTAAAGATCTTGATTAGATTGCCCCTCAACCTTCCAAACTCAAGGGAATACAAACCAAGTGAATGCAACCTGTCCTCGTCATTTATTCATTTAAGCCCTGGTATTATTCTAGGGAATCTGTGCTGTACCCTTTCCAAAACCAGTTTATCTTTCCTGAGGTGCGGTGCCCATAATTGAATGTGGTACTCTAGATAGGATCTGACGAAGGCTCCATACAACTGCAGAATCACTTCCTCACTTTTGTATTCTAACCCCCTTAAGATAAAGGCCAACATTCCATTAGACTTTTTGATTTTTTTTTTTTACCTGTGCACTGGCTTTTAATGATCTGTGCATATGGACACCCAAATACATCCCTTTGCTCCTCACCATTCAGAAAGTATTCTAATTTTTCTTTCTCAAATCCAAAGTGGCTGACTTCACACTTCCCCACATTGAACTCCATATAGAAACATAGAATCTAGGAGCAGGAGTAGGCCATTCGGCCCGTCGAGCCTGCTCCACCATTCAATACGATCATGGCTGATCATCCAAATCCAGTACCCTGTCCCTGCTTTAATCCCCACAGTACACATATCCCACCCTACCCCCGTAACCCCATGTATTTAATTCCCCCTAACATATCCCATCCTATCCCCATAACCCCACATATTTAATCCCCCCCTAACACTAAGGGTCAATTTATCATATCCAAATCAACCTAACCCACACATATATGTTCTAGTTATACTTGCTTAATCCTTTGTAACTTCCTGCTCCCATCTACACAACATGCTGTGCCTCCTAACTTAGTGTCATCTGCAAGCTTGAATATACAACTCCTTTTTCCTTCACCAAGTCATTACTATATATGGTGAAAAAACTGATGTCCCAGTACAGAATCCTGTGAATACCACTTGTGACATCCCACCAATCAGAATATTCCTTTTATCTCTACTCAGTCTCCTACCTCCAAACCAATTACCAACCCATGTCCCAAGGTTACCTCCAATTCTGTGCAATTTCATTTTTGCTAATAATCTCTTTTATGGACAACATTCATAGACACTCCCCTACCCACAATATGAGTGACCTCCTCAAAAAAAATCAACTAGAAGTACTTCTATTTCAATAACAAAATCATTGAGAAAATGCAAATGCAAGATAGTTTTCTAGATCAGTATGTTGAGGAACCAACTAGGGAACAGGCTATTTTAGATCTAGTATTGTGCAACGAGAAAGGGTTAATTAATAACCTTGCAGTAAAGGGGCCTTTAGGGAAAAGTGACCATAATATGATAAAAATTTTATATTGAGTTTGGAAGTGACTTAGTTAAATCTGAAACTTGGGTCTTAAATCTAAACAAAGCAAACTATGTAGGCATGAGGGGCAAGTTGGATAAGGTAGTTTGGGAAACTACATTAAAAGGTAACACAGTGGACAAGCAATGGCTAGCATTTAAAGAATTAATACATAATTTACAACAAATATACATTCCTTTAAGGCACAAAAACCCCACAGGAAAAGTGGTCCAACCGTGGCTAACAAGAGAAGTTAAAGATAGTATTAGATCAAAGGAAGAGGCTTATAATGCTGCCAAAAAGAGTAGTAAGCCTGAGGATTGGGAGGATTTTAGAATTCAGCAAAGGAGGGCCAAGACATTGATAAAGAAAGGGAAAATAGAATATGAGAGTAAACTAGCGAGAGCCATAAAAACACTGTAAAAGCTTCTATAGGTATGTAAAAAGGAAAAGATTAGCAAAAGTAAATGTGGTCCCTTACAGGCTGAGACAGGAGAAATTATAATGGGGAATAAGGAAATGGCAGAGAAATTAAATAAATACTTTGGCCGCGATTTTGCCAATGGATGCGGCTTGGGAGCGGGACAGCTGTTTCCGGGTTCCAGTCCAGCCACCAACTGCATCCAGCCAATGGATGCAATCTTATGTCGAATGGCCTTGTTAAGCCCGCCCTGCGGGCTTGCCGGCCAATTAAGAGGAAGCCTGTCAATTGACGTCATTTGATGACGCGTCATCTGCCGGTTTTCTTAAAGGGACCACGCACAATTTTTTTTTGACAGCTCATTTGTCAGTGTTTGGCAGCATTGAGGTGCGGCAAACACAGACAATCACTTTACAAAGGTGAGATCTTGCACCCAGGCTCTCCAATGACTTCCTCCATAGGCTAGAACAGATGGCAGTTGCAGAAGCGATCTGTCACTGGTGAGAGAGGTTCTCCCAATGAGGTGGGACTAGACAGCCAATTCAAAACCTGTTACCGACAGAAAAGTGTAAATGCATTAAAAATGATTTTCCCAACATTTTCTTACCTCTGGAACTCACCAGTGCGCCATTGGATCCTTCACACCACTTCTGCAGCTGTCATCAATGCAGAAACATTACAGCAGACTCACAACACGCCACACTTACCTGGCGTGGTGTCCAGACATCGGGGAACCCGAGCCAGAAGCGGCAAAATTCAAAAAGAGCCTGTTAACAAGTATCAAGTACCTGTTAACAGCCAGGTAGGCCGTTAGGTGTCGGGTCCATGCGCAAATCGGGGACCCGATGGGAAGATTGATTGGAGGTGGGTTGACAACGGGTTTCCTACCCGCTGTCAATCTTTGCGTTTTTGACAGCGGTCCCGCCTCCAATCCCGCACTCTGATGACCGGCAAAATTCCGGCCTTTGTGTCTGTCTTCACGGAAGAAGACGCAAAAAACTTCCCGGAAATAGTAGAGAAGGTAGCAAATGTAACCCCACTATTTAAGAAAGGAGGGGGAGAAAAAACAGGTAACTACAGACCAGTTAGCCTGACATCAGTAGTAGGGAAAATGCTAGAAACTATTAGAAAGGACATGGTAACAGGGCACTTAGAAAATAATAATAGGATTGGGCAGAGACAACACCGATTTATGAAAGGGAAATCGGATTTGACAAATCTATTGGAGTTTTTTGAGGCTGTAACTAGCAGAATAGATAAGGGGGAACCAGTGGATGTGGTGTATTTGGATTTTCAGAAGGCATTCGATAAGGTGCCACACAAGAGGTTATTAAACAAAATTAGGGCTTATGGGATTGGGGGTAATATACTAGCATGGTTTGAGGATTGGTTAACGGACAGAAAACAGAGAGTAGGAATAAACGGATCATTTTCGGGTTGGCAGGCTGTAATTATGACTCTCTATGAACTAGTGGGGTACCGCAAGGATCAGTGCTTGGGCCTCAGCTATTCACAATCTACATTAATGATTTGGATGAGGGGACCAAATGTAATATATCCAAGTTTGCTGATGATATAAAGCTGGGTGGAAATGTAAGTTGTGAGGAGGATGCAAGGAGGTATCAAGGGATATAGACAGGCTAAGTGAGTGGGCAAGAACATGGCAAATGGAATATAATGTGGAGAAATGTGAAGTTATCCCCTTCGGTAGGAAAAGTAGAAAAAGAGTATTTTTTAAATGGTGAGAGATTGGGAAATGTTGGTGTTCAGAGGGACCTGGGTGTCCTTGTCCACGAATCACTGAAAGTTAACATGCAGCTACAGCAAGCAATTAGGAAAGCAAATGGTATGTTGGCCTTTATTACAAGAGGATTTGAGTATAAGAGTAAAGATGTCTTCCTGCAATTATATAGGGCCCTGGTGAGACCGCACCTGGAGTATTATGTACAGTTTTGGTCTCCTTACCTAAGGAAGGATATACCTGCCATAGAGGGAGTGCAACAAAGGTTCATCAGACTCGTTCCTGGGATGGGGGGATTGTCCGATGAGGAGAGATTGAGTAGACCAGGCCTATATTCTCTAGCGTTTAGAAGAATGAGAGGTGATCTCATTGAGACATACAAAATTCTTACAGGGCTTGACAGGGTTGATGCAGGGAGGATGTTTCCCTTGGCTGGGGAATCTAGAACCAGGGGTCGGCTATTGAGGACTGAGATGAGGAGAAATTTCCTCACTCAGAGGGTGGTGAATCTTTGGAATTCTCTTCCCCAGAGGGCTGTGGAGGCTTAGTCGTTGAGTATATTCAAGACAGAGATTGATTTATATTTGAATATTAAGTGAATCAAGGGATATGGGGATAGTTCAGGACAGTGAGATGAGGGAGAAGATCAGCCATGATCTTATTGAATGGCGGAGCAGGCTCGAAGGGCCAAATGGCCTACTATTTCTTACGTTCTTATAGACAAAAAAAGGAATTTGTGACTATCTGAATATAGGGTTAATATCCTACAAGAATAACTAGAAATTCTTTAAAATTTTAAAGAAAGGTACAATTTTGATTTCTACAAAAGTTTGAAACAAATATCTGTAGTGAATTTTAACGTTGGTTTACAAGATGAAAGAAATGCTTTGTAGCATATTTGCTCTCCCGTGATGGAATGCTTACAAGCTAATTTTCCCCTGCTGGCCACAGTGTGGCAAAAGAATTCAAATGCTTTATTTTATTTTGCTCTAACTAATGTGTGGGCATTCAACATATTTCCGGAGCCCTGAAAAACATCCAAAGCCTGTTCTTGAATCCTACATCCTTTATTTCTTCCACATTTTGTCTGTAACTAGGATCAGCAGAAAAACACAAGGATGTTTTTTTTCCCCCATGAATCCTTTATTCTTATAAAGAAACACAGTCTCCACATAAAATATTTGACAAATTTTAACTTTTTTGTTTGGCAAACCCATAATGCATGACGTGTCTCTTTAGATTGCATTGCAAAAATATCATGTCACTTGTGAATAATCTTGTGATATCTATGACACGTAGCTCTTTTCTCTCCCCACTGGTGAAAATTCATCGACATTTTAAGATAACTAAGCAAACATCTTACCATTTGAATTCTGTATCCAATGATAGAAAGCTTTTTTTAAAAAAAAAAATTTTGAGTGGGATTCTATTTTTATTCTAATTTCCTAGATTTTCCAGGACAAGAAACAACTGTGGAAAAGAGGTCAAGAAGCATGCTGCTCCTAGGCCTCCTAAGAATATTACACTGGTCTAGTTGCCAGGAAGTTTCTTAGGCACAAGACGTCCTTCAGTACCCTGCCCAGGTGCCCATTCCTAATGTGTGAACCCAGAGATTGAATGTTAGCAGGTTATCTTACTGCCGAGGTCATCACAAACACAGTCCTGTCCTCTCTCACGCTCTTTCAGAGTGGTCGTTAAATAGCAATCAGGAGCAGAACATTGGCTGAATTCCCCCCAACCAAAGGACACAAGTCAATTGTAATACCCATATCCCTCCTTCCCCTCCCGCCCTGCTTGAGATTGGCCATTCAGCACAGACTATGATCGTACCCAGAGCCTTCATGGATGTATTGTAATAAGTCCTTATTGATGAGCAGGCGAACACCGTTTTCTGCAGATTCTGTAAAAATTCTCTAGATTTTGTCGAACGTTTCATTTCTATTAACCGTTTCTCCATTAGATTTGTATTATTATTCTTAGTTTATGGTTCTGAATATCTCTAGTATTTTCAGGTAGGTAATACAAACTTGTCTCCTGCACAACTTGCTGCAGATAGCCATTGTAGTTAAAAGTATTAAACTAGCCAGAGCTTCTGCTCTCAGGATCATATTCTTCCAACCGGATGAATTAGTGAATCCCTTCTCACACACCGAGCAGGTGAACGGCATTTCTCCAGTGTGAACTCGCTGGCATATCAGTAGGTTGGATGACTGAGTGAATTCCTTCCCACACACAGAGCATGTGAACGGCCTCTCCCCAGTGTGAACTCGCTGGTGTGTTGGAAGGTTAGATACACACAAGCACATCCCACACACACACGCCCGCACCCATTGGTTTATTGACTGGCAAATCCTTACTAGCTTCCTGCTATAGTAGCACCACCTGAGATCCGGAGGCCATTGAGTAATTGCACTTCTTGTTTTCCATTTCCTATTTTAATGAGTGTTTCTTAAAGTTGTAGTCTTGACCTTGGTCCCTTCATTCTGAATTAAAGAATTTTTATCACTTCCAGAAGGGAAAAAAAATAAAACTCCAAAGAGGTAAGTAACCCACTAATTAGAGCATAAAGTATGTTATTTTACCAGCTAAGGACAACTATAATTACAATTACAGAATACTAGATAACAGAGGATCTTCACAAAGTTAACTACACTTCCACTTTCTGGCCTGATAAGACTGGATCTAATTACACATTGCAAGGTTGTCTACAGCAGGCAGGATCAAATTACAAATTCCAGATGAACTGTTGGGTGTGTCTTGTCCTCCAAGGGGACCAATCAGAAATCTCATCCAACCCACTGGTGTTGCAAATAAATGCAGCAAATTTTATTTGTAAAGATACACCACCTAAAAACTGGAATAAATGGAAGGAAATTAGTCAATGTGAAATCAGTGTACAATTCTGTTGAAGTGTTAACATAAAATTTCTCTAGATACTATCTTAACTATTCCATTCATACAAGGACATTAATGTCTTTGTTAAAATAGCAGTTAGATGAATTTCATACTATCGCATAGTGGAATTTCACCCCAAAACATGTTTAAATTGAAGTAATGCCAAGAAACCCAAGCTATTTTGACATTGTTCTAATTTGTAAATATTCTATTATGACAAATACTATTGAATGCTGTGTGGTTGTTTTTTTTTGGATTATTGTCTGTAGTTGTGCGATAGAATCCCTGTGTTCACTTGCAAAGGGAAAAATTCTAATACTTACAAACAAGTGGGAACAGGTGTAGATCATTCAGCCCCTCAAGCCTGTTCCACTATTCAATTAGATCATGGCTGATCTACCCACCTTGATTCCACAACTCTCAATACCCTTGCCTAACAAAAATCTATCAATCTCAGTTTTGAAATTTTTAATTGATTCCCTAGCCTCAGCAGCTTTTTGGGGGAGAGAGTTCCAGATTTCCACTACCCTTTGTGTGAAGAAGTGCTTCCTGACATCACCCTTGAACTGTCTAACTCTAATTTTAAGGTTATGGTCCCTTATTCTGGACTCTCCCACCAGAGGAAATAGTTTCTTTAAATTATTCTTAATCTATCTTTAAATCCTTTAATCATCTTAAAAACATCAATTAGATCACCACTTAATCTATATTCAAGGGAATACAAGCCTAGTCTATGAACTTGTCCTCATAGGAGGACAGGTTGCATAATGTTGAGCACACCTGTAGTTTATATTAATTCTGGCAATTGTTCTTTCCTGCCAAACACATGGGGTGCTAGAGCCACTTGTATCTTTGCCTAATTAAAGTCTACCAATTGACTGTGGAATTATTAGTGTTCACATTGTGAGAAACGTTGGTTCCACATGTCCTGCTGTTCTGGCGATCCTGATGTAAAAGATTGTAAAAGGAAATGAGGGGCCAAAAAATAGATTAATGCGGTGAAATCGCACTATGCAATATTAGAACGCAAACACATTAACATATTCATACTAAATTCCTTTGCTATTTAAAAAAATTAACACCACTGTTAAAATAGCAGGCAAACACATTTGAAAGTGTGATTTAACGCAATAAAAGTTAACAAAGAATATTTTGAGAGAATTTTGTACTAAATGTGATTTACCAGCTGGTTAACGTGTATCTATTTCCCCCCCCCAGATATTAATGAATGTGAGACCAATCCCTGCATAAATGGGGATTGTAAGAACGTACCTGGCAGCTATTCATGTCAGTGTTTCCCAGGAAGTACTCTTGATGCATCTAGAACTCGGTGCATTGGTATGTCCATTTAAATGTTTGCTTTTTTTAGCGTGCAAAAAACCTCTTTCATTTGAACATGTCACTCAAATATGTAAATAACTACTGCTTTTTGGACATAGAGAACCTCTAACAAAAATTTTTTTTGTAAAAGTAAAAGCAATATAGTGCTACCTATAGAAAACAAAAGTAATTCTCCAGATTATTGTTTAGTTGCAGTTGCTAATTTATGGCTTTGGCAGCAGCTTTTAGCTGGCATATCCGTGAACTTGTACTACTAGGAGTAAAAGTTCACATGGAATTTTTCTAAACTGAAGGTAATACCATTAATCTACTGTGGATGATAAATATAACTGGCAAGTAAATATTGTGCTTATCACAACCTGAAATTTCATTTGTGGCACTGCACAAATGAATTTGAAGTAATGTTAATCAGTGTTTATTAGTTGTTAACAATTTTTTTGGGACCTAAACAAAAAAAATAATAAAAATGCTGAAATTACAATTGAAACTCTGGCCCTGAAAACTCCCATGGTGGGACGGTGGCGGAAGGCCGGGAAATTGCACCGGAACCGAGAAACGGTAGGCCCTAGCCTGCATTGAAAGTTTTCTGGGGAGCTTTTTCAAAAATAATTTGCGATATGTAGGCATCGCTGGCAAGGCCGGTGTTTTTTTGCCCATCAAGAAGATGGTGGTGAGCCACTTTCTTGAACTGCTGTAGTCCGTGTGATGAAGGTGCTCCCACAATGCTGTTAGGAAGTTTTAGGATTCTGAAGGAACGGGATGTATGTCGAAGTCAGGATGGTGTGTGACTTGGAAGGGAACTTGAAGGTGGTGGTGTTCTCATGCACCTGCTGCCCTTGTCCTTCTAGGTGGTAGAGGTTGCGGATTTAGAAGGTGCTGCCAAAGAAGCCTTGGTGTCTTGCTTCAGTGCATCCCGTAGATAGTACACACTGTAGCCACAGTAGTTCAATAGTGGAGGGAGTGAATGTTTAAGGTGGTGGATGAGTTGGTGATCAAGCAGACTGCTTTGTCCTGGATGGTGTCGAGCTCCTTGAGTGTTGTTACAGCGGCACGTATCCAGGAAAGTGGAGAGTATTCCATCACGCTCGTGACATGCCTTGTAGGTAGTGGAGAAGTTTTGGGGAGTTGAGAGGTGAGCCACTCGCTGCAGAATACCTGCTCTAGTAGCATTTATGTTGCTGGTCCAGATGAGTTATCCACCATAAAGATAGTCCCCTATTTTGAGGGGTTGTGCCCAAAAGGAGAGAACTTCCAGGCAATTACCTTTAAAAGGCAAGAAAATCTGAGGGGAAACTTTATTTTAGTTAAATGTTTTATTCTCACACGAAAAGTTTAATAAAATCAGAATAAGAATTAAAATATATTAAAATAATGTTGCACTTTCTGAAATAAATGTTTATTATTTTGTATAAAATTGAAATTGACCAGCATAAGCAGTTGTTACCTAAATGGATTACTATTTGATCCATAAATAAATAAAGTGGCTACTAGAAGAAATTAAATTTGGAACTACAATATGGAATTTGGGATCGTGGGGAACATGAAGGACCAAAAGGACTATTCCTGGTCTTTGCAGGTGTCCATTTAGTGTTATGTTCCAGTGCTGTGTAAGATAGTAGAGGTCCCTCTAGTGCTGGAAAGCTAGTACTACACCACTGCAATTCACTTAGCAGGTCTCACGGTCTTTACACTGATATTTTCTGCATATTCGGAACAAAAGAAAACAGATTCTGGACTTGGAATATATACCCTGCATTTGAAGGTAATTTAAGAAAGCATCAGTTCATGAGTGCACTTGTAAGGCAGTTTTATATCCATGCTGGTTCTCCCTATTGATGCACATTTTTAAAGTTTCGGACATCTTCAGATCTTTGTCACTGGCGTTATTCCAGTTACCTGAAAGAAATTATGCTAAGCCATTATTTTCATTTAGAAATGTGTTTTTTCTACAGAAACTGTTAAGGGTACCTGCTGGTTGCAACACATTGGTGGACAATGCGAAGTAAACATCAACGGTGCCACACTAAAGTCACAGTGCTGCTCAACATTGGGTGCTGCTTGGGGAAGTCCATGTATTCCTTGTAAAATAGGTAATTGTGTTCCTAATAGATGTCATTCTATTAGAATAGTTTACATTGCATAGAGATAATTTATATTTCACTCTAGTGTTAATAGTGTCATTACTGGAATCTTAAACTTTTTCTGGGAGTATATACTAGTACTGTGCCACATACATTGTTAAAGTATAGGTACATTCCTGTTGCTCCAATTCTAGCCAGCAAGTCAGGGGAAGGCAGCAAGCAGAGAGATTACACTTCACACAAGAAATAGAAGAAAAATGTTAAGGTCACTGAAGCAACAATAGAAGACACATGGGGATGGGTCCAGATGTTTCTGCTTTCTCTCAGGCAATAGCTTGTCATTTAATGAGACCTAAATAAAAGATAATTCAGCCAAAAATAAGGGGAGGGGTCTAAGATAAGGTTATTAAAAGGATTATAACTCAGGAGCCATAATTCTTTTTTTTAATTATATTTTCAGCAGTTGACATTCGCATATCTATCTCATGAAGCCTTGGTAAATTTTGATTACTCAATGCTTGCAGAAGTACATTTGCCTCATTAATGTTTCTTGGCAATGTGAAGCGTGCTTGGAGTGATATCAGTTTAAAGCTTAAACAATTTGCCGATTGCTGGTCCAAGGGATTTAATTTGGTGAGAGAGTTAGGAAGCCCTACCTACTAGTCACCCTGTTGAAATCACTCTCCTTGCCTGCCTGTTGCTGGGTCACAGTTACTGGCCCGTATTTTCCGGTACCTACGGGTGCATACATGGTGCATACACACCCGTGAGGGCCCCGCAAATTCTGGGTTTTCGCACGCGAAGCTCATGCACGAAAACCCAGAGGTTGCAATCTGTCCAGAATCTTTTTGACAGATCGTAGCCATCCGCGGGCGGAGAGTTGGGCTATTTGCCCAACTACTGCCCAGCGAATGCCCGTGAAATTCTTACGCCTGGTAAAAGCAGGCATAAGGTCTGCTTTTACCAGCGTAAGAGTTTAAATGAATATAAAAATAAATTTTTTCAATTATTTAAACATTAAAACACCTGTAAAATAAGTTACGGTTATTTTAGCCCCTTTAAAACATTTAAATTTATTTTTTAAAACATTAAATTTTTGTTTTAAATGTTTAATAAATTGTATTTTAATTAATTTTAATTATGTAATTTTTTTTATTTATTTGGTATGTAAATGTTTTTTATGTGATTCCCATTCATGCTTATGGGGATTCCGTATGTACCGCCTGCGCCCCTGGGATACGTGGGCCTCTACACATGTCTATGCGTAGAGTCCCAGGAGCGCGAGTCTCCGTGGTTCCCAAGGCAGAAGATAGGCGCGGATTTTATTTACGGATCGGAGGCATTTCCCCGCGGGAAGCCTCCGACCGCAAATTCAGGCCCACTGTCTTTTTTCCCCTCCTGCACTGATCTGCTTGCTGCTCTCTGGAGGTAGTTTGAGTGCTGGGGATAGGAGTAACAGGAATTATGGGGTGGGGCTCCAATAGCAAGCCCCAGAATGCTTGGTATTTTCCCAGCAGAAAATGCTGATGCCTATCCTTCAGATTGGGAAATATCCCATGGGTGCTTCAGACACATAGGGCTGGATTTTACCAGCCCTGAGGAGGCAGGTTTGGAGGCGGGACTGCTGGCAAAATCAAAAAGAATGGGAGCGGGTCCCCGATTTGCGCAGGGACCCGACTCCTAGCGGCGGGAAGAGGATTATAGCCACTTAACTGCCTGTTACCACAACTTGCTGTTTTCTGTCCTTAAGCCAATTCCTTATCCAAGCTGCCACTGACCCACCTATTCCATGAGCCTCAATTTTGTTAACCAGCCTTCTAAGTGGTACTTTGTCAAACACCTTCCGAAAATCCATTGCATTCCCTTCATTGATCCTCCCTGTTATTTCATCAAAAAATTCCATTAGATTAGTCAAACATGATCTGCCTTTTACAAATCCGTGTTGGCTCTCCTTAATTAGCTTAAACCTCTCCAAGTGCCCGTTAATTTTTTCCTAATATTTAGTGTAGGGAGGGCTGCACCTATGTTACATTTTTTAAATAGTTTGCAATTTAAGTAAAGCTCAGATTTTGATGGCATTCGTTCCCAATCCATATACTTAATGTATTGATTTCAGTTGTCAAATAACATGTCTGTGTGTGTTAATTATCATTTAGAATTGTGAAAAAATCTGCATTTATAAATGTTAACAAATTAACACCTGCTTATTTTAGTTTGATGTAATTACAGCTTTCTTAATGATTTACATAAGATGGCATGAAAGAGCTCAGTTAGTTTTATGGTTTGAAGCAAGCTATAGTACCAGGCAGTGACTGTCTCGCAGTTTATAGAGATGTAAAATTGTAATTTTTGATTTAAACAGTAAGAATTTATTTCAGTATATGTGTACAAACTATACTATTTCCAGGTATTTAGCCACAACATTTCATTTGGTAAACTTACAGCCATTATGCTACCATTGTTAATCCTTCATTAACCACATTATCCAGCATCAACTTCACAGAGCAGTCTAGCTTTTGATTGTGATTTTTACTACTGGAAAAATAAAACTAAATTATCCCACTAACTCCATGATAAATATAAACCCAGGAGTGTTTTCAAAGCAGTAACGCTTAAAGTTCAGGTAATGGTTATAAACTATTTGAGCTTTGCTTGAACCTTTTAATGAGATTATTGCCATGTAATCATGACTAGGCATCCATTTGATTTAATAACCATTTCAAATTCTCACAAAAATTACTGTTAGTTATCAATATTTTCCTTACTACTATCAAATAAATTACAAAAGCATTTTATAATTAAAATAAAATATCAAAATAATATATATATTGCATCAGGTATAAAGCCAGTCTAATTCTATTCAGATACTGAATTATCTTCCTTAGCATTGGGCATAAGCCGAGTAATTGTCATTATTTAACAGAGCACAATCTTCATCAAAATGTGTTTGGCTAGTTGTGTTTTACTAAATATTGAGTAATTGAATCATGTAAACATTACGCCTCTTATGCATGATTTCACCATGACAAAATTGATCCATTCCAGCCCTTCTCCCTCTCCATGCTCCTTTAACACAATTAGGTTTACGATTGTCCCTTTACAAATACAGTTGGGCTTTACTAAAAGAACACTAGCTTTTTATTATTTATTCATGGAATATGGCATCATGTGGACGTCACTGGCAAGGCTAACATTTATTGCCCATCCCTAATTGCATTTGAGAAGGTGGTGATGAGCTGCCTTCTTGAACCGCTGCAGTCTGTGTGGTGAAGGTACTCCCACAGTGCTGTTAGGTAGGGAGTTCTTGCTGTCAATATGTCTTGTGTAATTGTTGACCTATATTTCGGCAGAAACTCAGTTGACTGAAATTAAACATTAATGAAGACTTAATCGGTAGAGCTTGAATGGTAGCAGAAACTGGCATTGCAAAACAACTTTAAGGATCAATCAGAAAAAAACCTCTTTAGAAGAGTATAAGAGTTATATGAACTTTATTTGCTAAATTCAATAAAAACTTGGGATCTATTTGTGGAGAAGACCAAAACTAGGGGCCATAAATATGAGATAGTCACTTATAAATTCAATAGGGGATTCAGGAGAAACTGCTTCACCAAATGAGTGGTTAGAATGTGAAACTTGCTACCACAAGGAGTAGTTGAGGCAAATAGCATAAAGATGCATTAAGGGGAAGCTAGATAAGCACATAAGGGAGAAAAGAATAGTAAGCTATGCTGAATAGGGTTAGATGAGGAGCCTCATGTGGAGCATAAAGACTGGCATGGTCCAGTTGGCCGAATGGCCTGTTTCTGTGCTGTACATTCTATGTAATTCTATGTATTTTTCCTTGTACTGTATACTGTGCAAGTGGAATTTTGTCTAAAGTAAGATAATAAGTAAAAAAAAATATATAGTGTTGGCTCCTTTTATATCTGAGCCCATATGCCCCAAATATACTTTTGTGTTTGTGAATGCCCAGAAATGTTAGCACACACAAAAAAGACAAAGCCCTTCTGACCCCTGCTAACATAAATTAAAAAACAACTCTATCTAAAATATGTAAGGACTTCACCAAGTTTGCAGAGTACTGAAGTATATACAGTTTTTGTTCCAAGAGAAGCAAAGGCTCTGTAAATGTTCCAGCTCTGAAAGGCGTCCAGTTATTCAGACTTGACAGACGGGCAGTAATAGAACAGGAGGACGAAAAATACGAAACTAAATAACATAAAAATGTTGAGGGATCCCCCAATGGCTCCGTGAGATTATTAAGTGAGGAGCTGAGCTGTACAGACCAGGAAGGTCCCAGGTTCATTCCCTGGTTTGTGCTGAGTTATTGATACCAGTCAGGGCATCAGTTGGGTGCTACAATTGGTCTCAGCAATCTGGGCTCGGGTGGAGAAAATCAGCTAGGTTTCCCAATACTGATTTTTTTCTGCTGGAAATGCACGTGTTGGGTCAGAACAGGTTTTGCGATATCAGCTACAGTTCAATAGCTTGCCAGTGCACACCGTCCAGGATAACACATGAATAATGACCACTCGGGTGAGATACTGGAGGGCAATTGGTGCCTATGGAATTATATCTTAGAAAGGAGTCAAAACCTTCAGAAGAGGGACAGAATAGCGAAAATTGGCCGGAAATGAGAATGAATAAGGAAATAAAAGCATCTACCACATCACTCTAGATTGTAAAGAAGTTGTTGGAAAACGTGCAGAGCAACCTGTAGACCCTGTCCCTGGATCCTGTCTTTTATCTGAAGTAATTCTGAGCTGAAGCAGAATGTCAGAATACTGAATGATTTCATGCAGGGAATTAAATGGTTGAGGGTATTGGTAAATGTATGTAGCAAAAACAACTGTGGCAAGTAGAATAATAGGCTAAAACGGCAGCAATACCTTGAGGATGACGTGTAAGAGATTAACCACTGAATCAAGGTACTCACCTAAAAGAAAATCCCCACAAATATGTTTGATTTTTATCTGTAAGTTTTTGTACCATTTTTTGTACTAATGTGGAAGCTATTTGCTCCTTAGAAAAATATTAATTGTTACGTACTACATTTTTGCTCATGGTGGGGTGGGGGGGGTAGAGAAATTTAAAATCCAGGATCTGAACCCCAATTTTATTCAAAATAAAATGGTAAAACTATTAGCTGCATCTTCATGCAGGTTTTTATTACCTGCATGATGCTGCAACTAGATAGCATGTTATTTCCATCAACTATTCTTAGTCATAGAACCACAACAGCATAAATTAGCTTTAAGCTGTTGTGTTAAATATGAAGAATCTTTATTACATTTTCTGTTTAAAAAAATATCAGTTGAAGTAATAGTTTTGCTTTATTTTTAGACAGTATCTGCCCTAGAGGATATACAAGAGTTAATGGAACGATCTGTGAGGGTATGTAAGGTTACTCCTCTATCCTGTTATATTTGTGTGTGTCTCTGTCTGCCAATTGCTATCTCTCAAATCCAAATGCTAGAATGTGATATAAACTCATCAGTAGTAACTAATGACTTAAAAGTATATGTACTGTACAGAGCTGGGGGAATTTGAATAAAGAACATAAAATGTAAATACCTGATAAGGTGACACCTAAAAACTTAAGAATAGGATGATATTCATTATTAATATCTTTGAAGATTTGTAACTCTTCACAGGACAGGATTTTTATCCAGAATGCAAGTCTGTTCATGATTAGTCCCAGCAAATGGCCATTTGCCATGCCTTTTACACCACTTCAAGAACATAGACCGCTTTAATGATAATCTCACTGGCTTGAAGAGAAACACATTCCGTTGTGATTTGCATCATAAGTAGACATTGCTCATGAGTTTGGAACCTTTGTGGTCACCTTTACATATGTATTTTAATTTTTCCTGTCCAGTTAAGTCAGAATGGTACTTATTCCAATAATAACTTTAGGTAGTTGATTGTTTAGACCAGAGCATACTTTTAATCTGCCTGGGTTCAAATGTTTGTATTTACATTGCACAACTTGATAAATGTTTTGTATTATGATGTCTGCTTGCATTTTTGTTAAACCATGACATTTTTAATCGTAATTCTTTTGTAATTCTTTGAAGATGTTAATGAGTGTAAAGTATTTCCTGGGGTGTGCACCAATGCTGACTGTGTGAATACACATGGATCATTTCAGTGCATCTGTTCTAATGGTATGACCCTGGACAGCAGTGGACGAACGTGTATTGGTAAGTATGGACCATATTTTTCAGCCAAATATGTAAGTACCACAACTATATTAAAATATTGCATGTATATCTATAATGCTCTTATGGAGAAAAATATTTTTTTTAATGCTGCTATAAATGAAATTGGTGCATTATGTTTTAATAAAAATTGGGATTATTTTCATTAATCTCTGCACTTTTTAACATAAATGAATTCCAATTAATTACCCCATAATACCTGAATGTCATCAGTGTCTGTGCACTTGCAGGTAGCTCCTTAACAGTCCATTTGCTAATGGTAGTGGAATAGTCAATTTCAGTGAAATATGAGGAATGAAAAATCTACCTAATTGTGCACATCGGGTAGATTGTTACATTTAAAAGTTTAAAACAGTAAGTAAAAAAGTGAACTATTTGTGTTCCGTGAAACATCATAAAACTGGACTTAAAGGCATGAATCAATATTTAAATTACCAGCAGACAATCATTCTTCTTAATAGTTTAAGTTTCCAAACCTTTTGTCATAGCTATTCCATGTTAGCCTGTTTTTTATAAGAAATCTTTTTAATAGGTTCAGTAATAAAAGGTCATGGTCTATCTGCAACATGCATAAACCATTGCCAAACAAGAATAGTTTCAATTCCTTACAAATATGGAAACAGTACAGCTCAAACAATCAGACCTAGCTTTAATGAGAAACAACCAGAGTAACTGAGTTTTGATCAGATATACTATATAACACTGGTGAAAAGAGTCAGCTTCTCATCCATGAACAAAAAGCAAACTACTGAAGATGCTGGAAATCAGAAACAAAAACAGAAAAATGCTGGAAATGTTCAGCAGGTCAGGCATCATCAAGAACAGACAAGCTAATGTTTCAGTTATGGACCCTTCATCAGGTTTCTTTCCCCTATCCAGATTGCTTCAAGTACAGTCTAGCCTGGCTGACACAACTCAGCAAACTGAAACATTGGCCCAGATATTCCAATCGCAGGCCTCCCGCGGGCAGAGGACTGCGATCTGGAAAAATCTGCGCCCTTACCTGAGGGCTCCCGGTGCAGGTGCGCAGGGCCCACGTATCCCAGAGGCGCAGGTAGTTCGCAGCGTCCCTGGGATCACGTGGGCCATGGGGAGCCAATCAAAGAAGGGAATCTCCCTTCATACCTTTGACAGTATATGAATGGAGATCACCCCCAAAACATAGTAAAACTTTAAATAAATTTTTTAAAAATCACATTTTTAAAATGACTTGAAAGTACAAATAAATTAACTATTTTAAACAAAACTTTAAATTTTTGAAAAAAATAATTAAAGTTTTTTACGGGGCTAAAAATAAACATACCTTTTTTTTAAAGTATTTTTAAATGATAAATCAGTGGAAATTTTTTTTTTTTAAACGTTTTTCAACCCGTATTCTGGTAAAAGCAGGCCTTATGCCTGCTTTTACCAGGCGCAAGAATTGTAAGGGTTTTCTGCGGGCGGAGGGTCTCCAAAAAGCGGAACTGTCCACCCGCAGAGGCTCTTCTCCCGGGCAGCCGGAGGACCTGTCAAGAGCTTTCTTGACAGATCGGAAGTGCCGGTTTCCAGCGCATGCCTGAAACCGACATTTCCGATGTCCCTACGGGTGGGTACACAGCGCATACCCACCCGTAGGGATCGGAATATCCGGCCCATTGAGTTCTAACGAAGGGGCCATAGCTGAAAAGTTGTCTGCTCTCTCCACAGGTGACCTGCTGAGTGTTTCCAGCATTTACTGTTTTTGTTTCAGCTTTTCATTGCATTTTATCATAATATGCAAAATGGTATCTTCCCTCAACTCTTTAATCAAGGTAGGTCCTTAAGTATTTGTTTAATACTTCAATTATGGACCTTTCAAAAGATATGTAACTGTTTACTTATCCTCATACTTAAGTTGTTTTTAATTTTTCTTTCATTGTTATCCAATTATTACTATGCACTGTTCATTACATTGGAAGCAGAGACCACAGACTCTTCTGTAACTGCTGTTGAAGCTGCTCCAAGGTGTTTTAGTGGAAGGGAGGCATGCTTCAAGTTCATTAGGTACAGAAAATGTCAGATTTTCTTCCCCTATCCTGATTGCTCGATGTGCAGTCTAGCCTAACTACATTGCTGAGAACTCAAACAACTAAGGCAAAAGGATGGATTTTAACTCCAGCCACACTTCTGGTTTCCGCCAGGCAGGACGAGGTTATCCACTCCTTTCCCGCCCCAATCTAGCCGACTGCAATTTTAAATTACAGACAGAAAGGGCACCCGCCCCAAGGGTGGTCATCTTTAAAAATACATATCGGGCTTTGATGACGTCGTTGAGACCTAACTGCCATTTTAACCTGAGTCCTGAGCGGGTGAGCAATGGTGGCCTCCCTGCCATGCCAAACCTGCCAGGAAAACCTGTCAGGGCCAGAGTAAGGTAAGCTTTTAAATTTTCTTTTTAGTTTCCTTGCGTGCCAGGAGAACCAGAAGGGATCCTTCAGACCCCACAATAATACCTTGGGCCTCCCCTGCCCTGGATTACCCCCTCCCCGGACCGCAATTCCCCAGCTGAGCACCACCGATCCACTTAACTTTGTGCCAGGGATCATTCCCCCAGGTCCAGAAGCCACCCGATTTTAACGGCCAGGCAGCCCCTTCCCAGCTACTTGGTTGAGAAGTGGGCTG
This sequence comes from Squalus acanthias, assembly GCA_030390025.1. Lineage (NCBI taxonomy): Eukaryota > Metazoa > Chordata > Chondrichthyes > Squaliformes > Squalidae > Squalus > Squalus acanthias. The sequence continues at coordinate 49,351,164 of CM059443.1, forward strand.
GGCCTTCCTGCTGCCATTCCCAGATGGGCCGGCAGCTCACTTTGCCGTGTTCCCGCCCAGGTGTTAAAATTGAGCCCACAGAGTTCAAGTAATAGCCTGTCTTGGAATTTGGAAATGCAACCTTCTGGTTGGAAGAGTGATATTCAACTGCTTCATCGATTGGCTCACTACCTACCTGTTTTTTTTAAAATGTTATTATCGTCACAAATTCTGTCAAAGATTTGTGTGATATTTTGTTGCTTATGTACTTCTGCATCTAAAGTGGCACCTTTACATTGTGCTTTGGCCAGATATTCGTTTGGAACACTGCTATATGAAATATGATGAGGATGAATGTGCAGTACCTTTACCAGGCCGATTACGCATTGATGCTTGCTGCTGTTCTGTCGGTGCTGCTTGGGGGCCAGATTGCGAAAGATGTCCTGAGAAAGGCACAAAGGACTACAAAGCTCTTTGCCCACGTGGACCAGGATTTTCTAGCAGAGGAGAACTTTTCAAAGGTAAAAATGTTGCAATAAAAATGCAAATAAAGCAACTTTAAAGTTTGTAATTTTTTTGCTAGCAACACTGCAGGAGATCCTTGCATAGTTTAGGGAATAAATGCACTACATTGTATGGTATGAGCGATAACAAACTCTTCTCAGGGCAACTAGGGATGGACAGTTAATGCCAGCCTTACCAGCAATGCCCACATCCCAAGAATGTTTTTTTTTTTACAAAACCTGCACATTTCCAGTTCAATCCCTGGCCTACGCAGAGTTAGCTGGTTTCAACTGTGGTGGGGTGCTCCGGATTAGGGAGAGGCAAAATAAATCTGTCAACATTCTTGTTCTTGTTCACTATGTAAAGACCCCTGCTTAAAAACGGCTACCTCAACACCGACAAGAAGCATTTAGATGAGCACTTGAAACGCCATAGCATACAAGGCTACGGACCAAGTACTGGAAAATGGGATTAGAATAGATAGGGCTTGATGGCCAGTGCGGACACGATGGGCCAAAGGGCCTCTTTCTGTGCTGTATAAATCTATGACTCTATTGAACCTCTTGGCACTGCAGCCAGGTTCTGCTGCACATTGATCTGGAACTCACCTCCTGAGCCAGTTGCAGCCACACAGCTTTGGTCTGGTGGGGAGGTTTTTTCCTCCCAGAAGAAGGAAACAGCACCTCCTTCTGAGCTCTGGTTCCCTCCACCAGAGAATGGAGGGAGTCATCATCAAACCAAGGTGAGGCCTTGGGCCTTGAACTAGACATCTGACGAGCATCAAACAGTTAGAAGAGTAGCAAAGATAAGTCTAGAGGCAGGAAATGAACCAAGGCTGCTTGGAGCCTTTAAATGCAGCTGGATAAATGACATCATCAGAGGCAACTTTCAGGCCCAAAAGACTAATTGGGCCAGGGGTGCGCACACGCTGGAAATCAATTGCCCAATTAGGGCAAACTAGCTAAATTATCCCGCCTGACAGCGGAGGCGGGATCGGGATCGGGACCCACCAACCACCTGACCCACCCCCAACCCGCCACCAATGGCAACAGCCAGCGCATTATGTTTGTCCTACAGAGCAAAATGCGGCCCTCCATCCCTCACCTCAGCACTGTCCAGCATTTTGTTTTAGTCAGAGTAAAGGGGTGCAGAGCAGACCCTGGGCTATGTGTAGTGACAATGGAAAGTTGATGCCAGATAGAGATATAAACTGCTCATGCATATATAAAAAGAGAGAAAAAAGAATCTTTTGTTCCTGCCTCAGGCTTCAAAGTATAATACTGCTTATGTGAGTAACCTTTGTATTAGTGTAAAGTTTTGCCTGATGTTCAACTAATATTGATGTCACTAAAAATAAAAATTACTCTTGATTTTTTTTTCCAGATATCAATGAATGCAGGACAATCCCGGGGATCTGTAGCAATGGGAAGTGCAGAAACACTGTTGGGAGCTTTAGATGCAAATGTAACAGTGGCTTCGCCCTCGATTCAGAAGAAAGAAATTGTACAGGTATGTCAGCATTTTCCTAATCACACAAGTGAGTGTCAACACTTCTGGAAATAATAACTAAGTTGGGAGGGGAGACTACTACACCAAGGATTGGTTTTGCACAAGGAAACCAAATGCTAACCCAATTACAGCCATGGTAAGATCCTCAATGTACATATGCAATGTTATTAATAGTGCCTTTAGATCACTCTATTTTGTTAAAATATACTGGTGTTTAAATTATACCATGCAATGCTAGCATACACTTACGCCTAGAAATCACTGGCGCTGCGCCTGTTATTCAGGTGCTAAACGGGAACCTAAGATTCCAATATGGTGGGCAAGAAGCACGTGCTCATTACCAGCCAGAAATGCGCCACCAGCCATGTTAGTATAAGCAAAAAAAAGAGGTGTCCAGGGCCCGATGTCCTGATCACTCCCCGTCCAAATCGACCCTCTCTCTCCCAATCGCTTCCCTCCGGCCCAAAATCGGGTGGGCCTCGGACCTACCTGTTCTGGCTCAAGGAACCTGCAGGCTGACGCAAATAAATTTCTAGGCCTTAAGAGTATTATTAAATTCCTTCCTCCGCTATTTAAAATGGGTTGATGTCTCTGTTAAAATAGCAAAGGAAGGAATTCAATACGAATGCGCTAAAAGTTACATTTTCCAAGCCCAAGCTAGTGGCAAGCAGCTTCGCTCCTGGTGCCAGCACATATCTGAAAATCATCAGTGGGATGTTCACCGCCGCTGTTTTCCAACATGCAAGGTTGCTTGGTGTAGCGTGGACTTGGGAAATTTCTCTGCTCTCACTGGCTAATGCATTTGTTTTAAGTTCTTAACTGCTATTTTAAAAATAGCTGCAAAGAGGGATTTCAGTCCTCAAAAGCTACAACCATACATTTTAATCAGGAATTACCAGAAAGCAACAATATTTACTGAATCTAACCATGCTTTAAATGAAAGTATTCTTCCTGGTTTTAAAAATAAAATTACATTGTTTTATCCTCTGCTGAAGAATTTTTTTTTACTTACAGATATTAATGAGTGTCGCATCTCTCCTGATCTATGTGGTCCCGGAACTTGTGTTAACACACCTGGAAGTTTTGATTGTGAATGCTTTGAAGGATATGAAAGCGGATTTATGATGATGAAGAACTGCATGGGTATGTTACAAATGAGAGAAAACAGTAACATAACTGATCAGTTATATATCTGAATATTACAGGAAACTAGTGGACCACTGAATACCCATAGCATCAGTATGATGGGCCAAAAATTGCATTCGACGGCGTAGCTCTGGAGTACGCCGCCGATTGTGAAAAGAATATGCACCTACCTGTGGCGACCCTCCTGTGAAAACTTGCGGTCTGACGCTGCGAGTAGGAGGGCAGGGTAATGGCCCACAGATCCCAAGGAAGCAGCTTGTGCGGAAGCGTACCTGGGATCACATGGGCCTGATCCTCCAATCAGGAAACAGAATTAGATTTTATTAATTTCAGTAATCAGATTTAATTACAATTTACAGGATTGGAATTTAATTGCTAATTAGCTTCATTCTACCAACTTCACTGAAAATTTAATTTTGCTGATAATTATTGACATCATTAAAACTCTTAATATTTGCAGAAACAAGAAAAACTCATTTGATATAGTTAAACTATATGATTTCCGAGATGAAAATGTTTAAAACATGTCTGAGGTATCCCCTTACGCTGATGCAAACAGGCCCTGCATCTGTTTGCATCAACCGTAACAGTTCCATACGCAGTTGGTGGGCAAATAGCCCAATTCTGCGCCAGCAATTAGATTTTCTTGGGCCGTGGGGATGACCTGTCAACGCATACGTTGACAGACTGCAAGTTCGGGATTTAGCGTATGCTCAAGCGCAAGCGGAAATCCCAAACTTGCGGTGGATTTCAAAGGAGGTATGACAGCGTACTCTGAGAGTACGCCGCCATACCCACCGCAAAATCTGGGCCAATGTTTTCTTAACCAACAAAAAAGAATCATAATACGTTTTTGAGCGGGGGTGCCATTCAAGTGGGGGGAGTGAAAGGGAATGTAGTTGTTAGGGGACCGTATAGTCAGAGGGATAGATACTGTTCTCTGCAGCTGTGACATTGCGGGGCATCAGGGATGGTGAGAGTTAACTGGACACTTTAACCCAGGAGGCAGTCACACCCCTTAGGTTAGGTAGTGGTACAGGCCTGGTTAGTGGTCAGGCAGGTAAGGGACCCCAGGGGCAGTGCTGGAGTTGCCTCAGCCTTTGCCCTTGTGTCCAACAGGTATGAGGTTCTTGCTGCCTGTGTGGATGAGGGAAAAGCCTGCAGGATGGATGAGCAAGCTGACCATGGCACCATGGTGCAGGAGGCCATTCAAGTGGGGGGAGTGAAAGGGAATGTAGTTGTGGTAGGGGACAGTATAGTCAGGGGGATAGATACTGTTCGCTGCAGCCGTGACCAAGAGTTCCGAAGGTTGTGTTGCCTGCCCAGTGCCAGGGTTAAAGACATCTCCTCGTGACTGGAGAAGAACTTGGAGGGGGAGGATCCAGTTGTTGTGGTCCACATAGGAACCAATGACATAGGTAGAATTAGGAATGAGGTTCTGCTGAGTGAGTTTGAGGAGCTAGGATCCAAATTAAAAAGCGGAACCTCAAAGGTAATAATCTCTGGATTGTTACCTGAGCCATGCTCAAATTGGCATAGGGACAAACAGATTAGAGGTTTAAATGAGTGGCTCAAAGAGTGGTGTGGGAGGAAGGGGTTTCTGTTTATGGCACACTGGCACCAGTACTGGGGAAAAAGGGAGCTGTTTGTTGGGACGGGCTCCACTTAAACCAGGCTGGGACCAGTGTCCTGGCGAACTGAATAACTTGGGCAGTAGACAGGGCTTTAATCTAATGAAGGGGGGGTGGGAGGATTCAGGAAAGAGTAAATTTAAAAGCAGCAAGAGAAATGTCAAGGCTCAGAGCAGAGTAGAGTTTTGGGTAAAAATAAGCAGAGTGGGTCAGGAAGGGACAGAGAGCGTAACAAAGGTAATAAGGCATCAGTGACTAAGGTGACATCAGGGAAAAATAGAAATAAGTCAAAGCTAAAGGCACTATATCTGAATGCGTGAGGCATTCGCAACAAAATAGATGAATTAATAGCGCAAATAGAAATTAACAGGTTTGATCTAATAGCCATAACGGAGACGTGGTTGCAAAGTGGCCAAAGTTGGGAACTAAATATTCCAACATACTTAACTTTTAGAAGAGATAGGCAAAATGGAAAAGGAGGAGGGGTAGCCCTGATAATAAAGGATGGGATAAAGACAGTAGAGAAAAAGGATCTTGGCTCCGAAAATCAAGAAGTAGAATCCGTTTGCGTGGAGCTAAGAAACAGCAAGGGGCAGAAAACATTGGTGGGAGTTGTTTATAGGCCCCCAAATAGTAGTTGTAATGAAGGGCAGAGTATAGATCAGGAAATTAGAGGTGCATGTAACAAGGGTAATACAGCGATCATGGAGGACTTTAATCTACATATAGACTGGGCAAACCAAATTTGCAGTAATAGTGTGGAGGACAAATTCATGGAATGTATGCAAGATAGTTTTCTAGATCAGTATGTTGAGGAACCAACTAGGGAACAGGCTATTTTAGATCTAGTATTATGCAATAAGAAAGGGTTCATTAATAACCTTGTAGTAAAGGGGCCTTTAGGGAAGAGTGACCATAATAGGATAGAATTTTATATTGAGTTTGAAAGTGATTTAGTTAAATCCGAAACTAGGGTCTTAAATCTAAACAAAGCAAGCTACGTAGGTTGAGGGGCGAGTTGGCTAAGGTAGATTGGGAAACTACATTAAAAAGTATGATGGTAGACAAGCAATGGCTAGCATTTAAAGAATTAATAAATAATTTACAACAAATATACATTCCTTTAAGGCACAAAAACCCCACAGGAAAAGTGGTCCAACCATGGCTAACAAGAGAAGTTAAAGATAGTATTAGATCAAAGGAAGAGGCTTATAATGTTGCCAAAAAGAGTAGTAAGCCTGAAGATTGGGAGGATTTTAGAATTCAGCAAAGGAGGGCCAAGACATTGATAAAGAAAGGGAAAATAGAATATTAGAGTAAACTAGCAAGAGACATAAAAACAGACTGTAAAAGCTTCTATAGGTATGTAAAAAGGAAAAGATTAGCAAAAGTAAATGTGGGTCCCTTACAGGCTGAGACAGGAGAAATTTTAATGGGGAATAAGGAAATGGCAGAGAAATTAAATAAATACTTTGGGCTGGATTTTCTCAATGCAGACGGGTTGGGGGCGGGACTGCTGCTTGTTGTGTCAATATCCTGCCTCCATCATCGTCTGACCAACCAGAGGGATTTTCCCCTGATTGACCTTGTTAAGCCCGCCCTACGGGCTCAGCAGGCCGATTAGGGAGGAAGTCACTGACAGAGCACGTCAACGTCTGACGTGCTATCTGTCAAGACTTCTTGAAAGAAGAAATGTCAGCGTTTGACAGCTCTGTGAAGCTGTCAAACACTGGCATTCTCTGTAGTTTGATGAACTTTTCAACTTTGTCGATTTCAGAAGGCTGTTGGGTCGAAGGATCCAACAGCCAGTCTGTGAAATCAACAAGGAAGATGTCGGGTCTCCCGATCCAGGGTGGATGAAGGCTGTAGGAAGAAAACAAGGTAAGTGAACATTTTTTTAAACTTATCACTCACCTTACATACTTACCACTCCACACTTGCACCCAACACTCACCTCTACATCTTACTTCCAGGTGCCTCCGACCCCCGCAGACCTCCTTCATGTCTCCTCCAACCCAGAGGGGTTCTCCGAGGTCGGGAAGCCTTCACCTGAGAAGGCAAAATGGCACTAATCCTTTTTTCTGCCTGTTAACATGCAGTTAAAAGGGTTTAATGCCTTTCCCGCCTCCAGGAGACAGGACCCGAATCAACACATCTTCCCGCCTCCTGGCAAAAGGGCACGGAGGCGGGATGGGAGCGGGTTTACCATCCGCCCCCACTCTCTACTACTTTACCAGCAGTGCCGCCTCCATGCCCGCCTCCTCGGGGCTGAGAAAATCCAGCCCTTTGTGTCTGTCTTCACAGAGGAAGACGCAGAAAAATTCCTGGAAGTAGTGGAGAACCAAGGGTCTAGCGAGAATGAGCAACTGAAAGAAATTAGTATCAGTAAAAAAATAGTACTGGAGAAATTCAAGGAACTAAAAGCCGATAAATCCCCTGGACCTGATGGCCTACATCCTAGGGTTTTGAAAGAGGTGGCTATAGAGATAGTGGATGCATTGGTTGCCATTTTCCCAAATTCCATAGATTCTAGAACGGTTCCCGCAGATTGGAAGGTAGCAAATGTAACCCCACTATTTAAGAAAGGAGGGAGAGAGAAAACGAGGAACTACAGACCAGTTAGCCTGACATCAGTAGTAGGGAAAATGCTAGAAACTATTATTAAGGACGTGGTAACAGGGCACTTAGAAAATAATAATAGGATTGGGCAGAGTCAACACAGATTTATGAAAGGGAAATCGTGTTTGATAAATCTGTTCGAGATTTTTGAGGTTGTAACTAGCAGAATAGATAAGGGGGAACCAATGGATGTGGTGTATTTGGATTTTCAGAAGGCATGCGATAAGGTGCCACACAAGAGGTTATTAAACAAAATTAGGGCTCATAGAATTAGGGGTAATATGCTAGCATGGATTGAGGATTGGTTAACGGACAGAAAACAGAGAGTAGGAATAAACAGGTCATTTTTGGGTTGGCAGGCTGTAACTAGTGGGGTACCACAAAGATCAGTGCTTGGGCCTCAGCTATTCCCAATCTACATCAATGATTTGGATGAGGGGACCAAATGTAATATATCCAAGTTTGCTGATGATACAAAGCTGGGTGGGAATGTAAGTTGTGAGGAGGATGCAAGGAGGCTTCAAGGGGATATAGACAGGCTAAGTGAGTGGGCAAGAACATGGCAAATGGAATATAATGTGGAGAAATGTGAAGTTATCCACTTTGGTAGGAAAAGTAGAAAAGCAGAGTATTTTTTAAATGGTGAGAGATTGGGAAATGTTGTTGTTCAGAGGGACCTGGGTATCCTTGTACACAAATAACTGAAAGTTAACATGCAGGTACAGCAAGCAATTAGGAAAGCAAATGGTACGTTGGCCTTTATTACAAAGGGATTTGAGTATAAGAGTAAAGACGTCTTACTGCAATTATATAGGGCCCTAGTGAGACGACACCTGGAGTATTGTATACAGTTTTGGTCTTCTTACCTAAGGAAGGATATACTTGCCATAGAGGGAGTGCAACAAAGGTTCACCAGACTGATTCCTGGGATAGGGGGAATGTCCTTTGAGGAGAGATTGAGTAGACTGGGCCTATATTCTCTAGAGTTTAGAAGAATGAGATGTGATTTCATTGAAACATACAAAATTCTTACAGGGCTTGACAGGGTAGATGCAGGGGAGGATGTTTTCCCTGGCTGGGGAGTCTAGAACCAGGGGTCAAAGTCTCAGAATAAGAGGTCGACCATTTAGGACTGAGATGAGAAATTTCTTCACTCAGAGGGTGGTAAATCTTTGGAATTCTCTACCCCAGAGGGCTGTGGAGGCTCAGTCGTTGAGTATATTAAAGACAGTGATCGATAGATTTTTGAATATTAAGGGAATCAAGGCATAGTGCAGGAAAGTGGAGATGAGGTAGAAGATGAGCCATGATCTTATTGAATGGCAGAGCAGGCTCGAAGGGCCAAATGGCCTACTCCTGCTCCTATTCCTTATGTTCTTAATACCCATTCTGAAGGATTTCATTTCTGCTTCTAATAGTGTAATATATATTTGTTACATATACATGTTGCTTTGTTGCCTTAAGTGATAATGTTCTTGGTAGCCACTGTATCAGTGGCGTAGTGCATTCGATAAGCAATGCACTACATCACAAACTGTTGGAGCATAGGTTTGAAGCCACCATCCCACATGCTGCATTCCCTATCTAATCCTTGACACTGGAGACCTTGAGTGGAGATGAATTGTTTTCCCATAAATTGGGAGAGTAAGTCACTTGATATCAATCTTGTGCATTTCTAAAGGCTTGATTTCAGAGCACCATTGCTAAAGACCTAATTGCAGGTTCGCTGTCTGCCAAACTCAAATACAAATGGTTTATGATTTTGAGAGGGAAGGAAGAAAATAATTTTTTTAAATAGTTGGTCCACTGTGTTCCGTGCAATCGTCTAATTTTCTCTTGGAAAATAGCAAGCAGATCAACACTGCTTGTCATGGGGTGTTAACTGTTAAGAAGTTAAGTGACCATTATCAAGTTTACATCATAGTTATGCTACAGCTGGTGCATAATATCAAAGAATGAGATGAAGCATTTCTCAAAGGGGAAAGCATGTTGTATTTCACGGGCCAGCATTTTCATAGCTCTGGAAAGGTTTTTGTATCATTTGACCTTTTTATTTACCACTAAACATATATTTGTAATACCTACCTTGCTTTATACCATATTGGCCCTGAATTTGCGGTCGGAGGATTCCTGCGGGGAAATGCCTCCTATCTGCAAATAAAATCCACGCCTACCTGGTTGTCCGGGAGGTACGGAGACTCACAGTCCCGGGCTTCTCTGGGTACCCGTGGGAAGAGGCCCATGTATCTCAGGGGCGCAGGCGGTTCGCAAGCGCCTCTGGGATCAAGTGGGCCGGACCAACAAATGACAGAAGGGAATCCGCATTCATTCTTATCGGGTGGAATACCCCAAAAAAGACACCTAGACATCAAATAAAAAAAATTTTAAAACACATATTTAAAATTAATTAAAATGGCATTTATTAAATTTTTGTTTTAAATATTTAATTTTTTTGAAAAATAAATTTACTTGTTTTAAAGGGGCTAAAATAAACTTATCTTATTTAACAAGTTTTTAAATGTATAAATTATTGATAATTTTATTTTTCTGTTTTTTGAAGCTCTGACGCTGGTAAAAGCAGGCCTTACGCCTGCTTTTACCAGGTGTAAGAATTTCATGGGCATTCGCTGAGCAGAAGTTGGGCAAATTTCCCAACTTTCTGCCTGCGGAAGCCCTTTTCCCGGGGATGTGGATGATCTGTCAAGCACTTGCCTGAACCCGGAACTTGTGCGGCCCTTACGGGCACGTACGCACCTATAGGGGCTGCAAATTACGGCCCATTGTTTGTCATTGTCTTTCTTTCTGTCTTTGTCTGAGGTGGGTTGTGTGCCTATTTATCTACCCCTCTGTCTGTTCCTCTTTCTATCTCTTTTGTTTGTGTCATTTTCCATCTGTGCATATCATCCTTTCTCAGGGGTGATGGGTGAACGGGACTTGGTGCAAGTTAGGACATGGGCAGCCGAGTTTTGGATGACCTCAAGTTTACGTATGGTAGAACGTGGGAGGTCAGCCAGGAGTGCATTGGAATAGTCAAGTCTAGAGGTAACAAAGGCGCGGATGAGCTGAAGCAAGGGCGATGTTACGGAGGTGGAAATAGGCGGTCTTAGTTATGCTGCGGATATGTGGTCGGAAGCTCATTTCAGGGTCAAATATGACACCAAGGTTGCAAACAGTGTGACATATGTTAGGGAGAGGGATGGAGTCAGTGGCTAGGGAACGGAGTTTGTGGTTGGGAAAACAATGGCTTCGATCTTCCCAATATTTAATTGGAAAAAATGTTTTGCTCATCCAGAACTGGATGTCGGACAAGCAGTCTGACAATTTAGAGACCGTGGAGGGGTCGAGAGAAGAGATGGTGAGGTAGAGCTGGGTGTCAGCAGTGTACATGTGGATACTGACGCTGTGTTTTTGGATGATGTCGCCAAGGGTCAGCATGTAGATGAAAAATAGGAGGGGGCCAAGGATAGATCCTTGGGGGACACCAGAGGTAACAATGCTGAAACGGGAAGAGAAGCCATTGCAGGTGATTCTCTGGCAACGATTAAATAGATAAGAATGGAACCAGGCGCGTGCAGTCCCACTCAGCTGGACAATGGTAGAGAGGCGTTGGAGGAGGATGGAGTGGTCAACCGTGTCAAAGGCTGCAGACAAATCAAGAAGCACAAGGAGGAATAGTTTACCTTTGTCACACTTTCACAAAGGATGTCATTTGTGACTTTGATGAGAGCCATTTCGGTACTGTGGCAGGGGCGGAAACCTGATTGGAGGGATTCAAACATGGAGTTGCGGGAAAGGTGGGCACGGATTTGGGGGGGCGACAACACGTTCAAGGATTTTGGTGAGGAAAGGGAGGTTAAAGATGGGGCGGTAGTTTGCAAGGACGGAGGGTCAAGGGTTGTTTTTTTGAGGAGAGGGGTGATGATGGCAGATTTGAGGGTTGGGGGACAGTACCTGAGGAGAGAGAACCATTAACAATGTCCGCTAAAATGGGAGCCAGAAAAGGAAGTTGTGTGGTCAGCAGTTTGGTAGAAATAAGGTCGAGGGAGCAGGAAGTGGATCTCATGGACAAGATAAGCGCAGAGACATCATGAAGGGAGCTTGGAGAGAAACTGGAGAAAGGGCTAGGGCAGGGGGGGAAACCTTAAAGAAAGTTTGGCCTGGTGGGCTAGGGGAAGGAAGGGAAGGGGCAGAGGCAGCTGAACGGATGGTCTCAATCTTGGAGACAAAGAAGTCCATGAGCTCCTCACACTTGTCGGAGGGGACGATGGAGGAGACAGGGGAGAGGGATTTAAGAAGATGGTTAGCAGTAGAAAGTAGAAGCCGAGGTTTATTTTTGCATTCTAGATTCTGGAATAATGAGCAATTTTGGCAGACGAGAACAGGACCCGATCATGCTTTATGTGGTCCAGCCAGATCTTGCGGTGAATGGCTGAACCAGTTGTCTGCCATATCCATTCAAGTCTGTGTCCCTTGGACTTAAGGGAGCGAAGATGAGGGGCATACCGGGGGAATGGCTAGGTTGAGTGAGAGTAATTGTTTTCATAGGGACTAGGGCATCAGAGGTGGTAGTGAGGGTGTGGTTGAGCAAATTGGTAGCTGCAGAAATGTCGTGGTGAATGGAGGGCCAAAGGCTGGACAGTTGGGATTTCGTAAGTGCAGTTGTAAGAGAGTTTTTTCCAGGGGCGGACACAGAAGGAAGTAGGGTTGACGGGGGGATGTGGGTGGAGAGCGACATGAAGAAGTGGTCAAAGATGGCCTTATCTGCGATTGACACGATGGGAGTAGCGAGGCCACGAGAGATGGCAAGGTCAAGGGGGTGGCCGTGAATATGCGTTGGGGAGTTTACATGGAGGGAGAGATTTAGATGAGGATAGGAGGCTAGTGAACTCAGAGGAGAGAGAGCATGATGAATTGAGATGGAGGTTGAAATCAGCGAGGATGAGAAGTCGCTCGGTGCAGAGGCTGAGGGAGGAAAGCAGTGATGATATCTCGGTAATAAAAATTTTTATGGTACTTGGGTGGGCGATAGAGAACGAGAATTTAAAATGAGAGGTGAGAGGGGTGGAATAAGATGAGATGCTCAAAGGAGAAAAGCTGGAAGAGTAGGGGGCAGACCAAGGCGTGATTTGGTGATGAGAGCCACACCGCCACCACGGCAGTCTGGGCAGGGCAAGTGGTGGAAGGTATAGCCAGGCGGGGAGGCTTCCTTTAAGGGTAAGGTGTCATCACCCCTCACCCCCAGCTCTGCACTCTGGGCTCCTAGATTAGGGACTAAAATTGGCCACAGTTCCAACTACTGATCAAAATTCAGCGTCCATTGCTGGAAGTTCACGCAGGTGGATGTTAGGAGGGCAAGATCAGACTTGGCTGTGATGCCCTCATGCTTGAATAGCCTGATGACACTTCCCATAAAGGCTCACACATGAATAATGACCACCTGGGAAAAACACTAGAAGTCAATTGGTACTAATGGAACCATACCCAAATAAGAAGCCAACAATTTATATAGGGCTCATGTCAGAATGTTTCACAACGTACAGAGGTGACTTTTGAAGGCAGGGAGGAAGGTAACAAAGCAAGGCGATTTTGAGAGCGAATTCCAGAGAGCAGGGGCTTAGTGATTTTAAAAAAAATTCGTTTATGGGATTTGGGCACCGCTGGCAAGACCAGCATTTATTGCCCACCCCTAATTGCCCTCGAGAAGGTGGTGGTGAGCCGCCTTCTTGAACCGCTGCAATCCGTGTAGTGAAGGTACTCCCACAGTGCTGTTAGGTAGGGAGTTCCAGGATTTTGAACCAGCGACGATGAAGGATTGGCAATATACTTCTAAATCAGGATGGTGTGCGACTTGGAGGGGAACTTGGAGGTGGTGGTGTTCCCATGCGCCTGCTGCCCTTGTCCTTCTAGGTGGAAGAGGTCGCGGGTTTGGGAGGTGCTGCCGAAGAAGCCTTGGCGAGTTGCTGCAGTGCATCTTGTAGATGGTACACACTGCAGCCACGGTACGCCGGTGGTGGAGGGAGTGAATGTTTAAGGTGGTGGATGGGGTGCCAATCAAGTGGGCTGCTTTGTCCTGGATGGTATCGAGCTTCTTGAGTGTTGTTGGAGCTGCACTCATCCAGGCAAGTGGAAAGTATTCCATCACACTCCTTATTTGTACCTTGTAGATGGTGGAAAGACTTTGGGGAGTCAGGAGGTGAGACACTCACCGCAGAATACCTAGCCTCTGACCTGCTCTTGTTGCCACAGTATTTATGTGGCTGGTCCAGTTAAGTTTCTGGTCAATGGTGACCCCCAGGATGTTGATAGTGAGGGATTCGGCAATGGTAATGCCGTTGAATGTCAAGGGGCGATGGTTAGACTCTTGCTTGTTGGAGATAGTCATTGCCTGGCAGTTGTGTGGCGCGAATGTTACCTGCCACTTATCAGCCCAAGCCTGAACGTCGTCCAGGTCTTGTTGCATGCGGGCATGGACTGCTTCATTATCTGAGGAGTTGTGAATGGCACTGAACACTGTGCAGTCATCAGCGAACATCCCATTTCTGACCTTATGTTGGAGGGAAGGTCATTGAATGATCAACTTCTGATGGTGAGGCATAGAGTAGAGATGAACAGTATTCGAAGTAGTGGGGAAGGATGCATGGCTGGAGAAGATCATTCAGAGGGTGAAGTTAAGTCCTAGAGGGATGTGAGAATGAAGATCTTGAAGTTAATTTGCTTAAGCACAGGAAACCAATAGAACAGGAGGCCAGTGAGAAGAGCTTTCAAGAACCAATCCTTGGTAAGGAAGTCATTGTTAAGATTTTGAGTAGCAGTGGGAAAGAATTAGGGGCGCAAGACCCCAAGTTTATGCACCAAAGGTTTTAGTCCAAGAAGGCAGCTGGGGGACGGTGATGTAGTTGCCGCACGGAACACATAAGTGGTGGAAGGAGTCAAGCTGGACGACTTCAGTTTTACCAGACTTGAGCTGATGGAATTTTTTACTCATCTAGAATTTAGTGTCAGACAAACAGTGGGAAAGGGCAGCAACAGCTTTGGAGTTGCTGGTGGTGGAGAGTTAGAATTAGATGTTGTCAGCAAACATGTTGAAGCTGACACCTTAGTTTTTAGTTAGTGTCCACTTCAAAACACAGATTCAAAGCAAATGCAATGGACAATAGACTTATTCATTACTTGCCTTAAGAGATGGCTTCATCAATAATTTAAAAAAAGTTATATTATGTAGCAATTTAAAAAAACCTTCTAACAAGCTGGCTAGCCTCCCAACTTTACTATGGCTGGAATTTTCCCCAGGTAGACAAGTTGGGGGTGGGGGGGGCCTCCGGGGTGGGACGATTTTAACGGCAGGGCCTGATTTGAATGTGAGGCCTTGGATTCCCGCCCGCAGCCAGCCAGATTGAGAGGCTGGCTGGCTGCGGGTGGGTAGGCCTCAGAAGCGAGGGACCGGTCCGGGGGTGGGATCGCGGGAGGAGGATTGGCAATCGGCAGGGGTTTGGGATCGGGAGAAGAATCAGCAGGGGTCTGGGATCGAGAGGGGGTAGAGAGCATCGGCAGGGGACAGGGTTCGGGAGTGGGGAGAGAGCATCGGCAGGGGTCAGGGATTGCGGGGAGGGAGAGAATATCAGAAGGAGTCGAGGATCGCAGTGTGGTGGGGGAGTGTAGGGGTCGGCCAGGGATCGGCAGCGGGGGAGAGAGGCTCAGGGCCGGCCACCGGAGGATCATGGCCGGCCTCATCATCGTTTGAGGGGTGGAAGGCGATCGGAAGCCTTGTGGGGGGGTCGGTCTCTGATCGCGGAGGGTGGGTATGGTCGGGATCCTGGATCCCGGAGGTAGGTATAAAGCCACTTACCTCCTGGATGCAGCAGTCCTCGCCTCGGTTTAACTGCCGGGTTTCACAAATTGTGTGAAACCCGTCCACAGGCAGTTAAACATAAAATGGAGGGGGAAAAGGAGGCTTCCAGTCTCACTACAATATTTAAATTGAGGTAACGCCCCCTGGGAGCAGGTTGGTCCCCCGCCCCCATCCCGCCTCCGGTAAAACCAGAAGTGGGCGGGTTGAAGGTGGGATCAGGTCGGGAATCCCATTTTTAACACTGCCCCCATGCTCCAAACCCACCCTTTTTTTAGGGGAAAATTCCGGCCTATGTTTCTGAGGCTAGGTGCTGAAACATATCATGATGGTTTCCCCTGCCTCAATTCCCAATAAACACCATTGCTTCCCTGAAAACACTGAGCTATCGGCGTTGTGCACTGGTGAGAGTTGTGGCCAAGAGGGTATCCTTGGAAATGTGTCAAATTTGGGGCACTTACTGTGGTAATCGCTTTAAAAGAAAAGCTCATGTCACAGGGAGGAATTTATCTGGTCATATGTGCAGTAGTGGCATGTAAATGCTTTTAAGAAAAATGTGTTTACAACGTTGATACATATAAAGATCATAACAGTTCTTTTCCAGAAACACACTTGAAGTTAAAGTTGCTTTTGGATCTTATCTGGAATGTTTCTCAAATGTATGTACGTAGAGGAATATTTGAGAAGTCACTTGTGCTATCCATACAGTTTGTGATTTACAGTGCTAATTTAGTGCCTTGTACTCAATTTTTGTGTGCTGTAAACCTCAACAAATCTTCTGTAATTTCAGACATTAATGAATGTGAACGAAATCTTCTTCTGTGTCGTGGTGGTACCTGTGAGAATACAGATGGAAGCTTCCAGTGTGCCTGTCCTCATGGCCATGAAGTATCTGTGGATGGAACGTCATGTATAGGTAAGCTGCAGTGAGTGACTGAGGAAGAGAGCTCTAATCCAAGGTATGCTTTTGAAGGATAATTTCAGTTCATTAAAGCAACAGACTTTTGCATATTTGGAAATAGAATGCATGATTAAGTTTTCAACACTGATTTTAACGAGGAAAGAATAGTAAATGCTTACTGTTGGTTTAATGGCGGTTAGGTGAAAAGAGGGGCATGATAAAGCATTTGGCAAAGGTTATCTGTTTGTTTACAAATGCAGGAGGACAATTTTTTCATCAGCTTTTGGTGCACAGTGTTTGTGTATCCCAATCTGTGAACTAAGTTCGGAGAGTCCTGCCTTTCTACAGTTAGTGATTGGTTTCAAAATTAGAGTCTGACATTTGTTTCAATTTATGGAAGTAGGAGATGTAAGTACTGAAAGCATATACAGTATTAAATGTTTTGCTCTTGGCAGTTTACCTTTCATCTTTATTGGAGTTAAATATGCAAAAATGCAAAAGTGTGTTGCCTTAATGAACCTAAATTATCCTTCAGATCAGAACGCATTGTCTTTTTAAATCATTTTCTTTTTTTTTTAACTTGTTCTGTCTAATTTAAATATTTTTAAACATTTTTATAGATATTAATGAGTGTGAGTTGAGTGACAACCTTTGTAAAAATGGTCGCTGTGTCAACATGATTGGACGGTACCAATGTGCCTGTAATACTGGTTACCAAGCAACACCTGACAGGCAAGGTTGTGTTGGTAAGTACTCTTTTTAAATCTCCTAGACTACAAGAATGCACTTTTCAGGGGGTTTAGTCCATTGGAGCATCAGTATGCAGCACCACTCAGTGGTGGGACAGTGATTTGTTCCCTTACTCCCCACTGAGTTAAAGAGCACATTACTGTAGAGTGCTTAGCAGAGGATAGGCACCCCTTCTACCTATCGGGAGAAAGCAAAATTTTCTCCTGATAGGTGGAAGGGGTGCCTGTGCTCTGGTAAGGATAGCCTTCACAGACATGTACACATCCTGGCAGCTGGCCAACATCAGTATTGTCAGTGCTACGTTTTCAACTTCAGAATTGCATGGGTTGGGAGCAGGGAGATTCAGCAAAAGAAGAAAACAACAACAGCTTGCATTTATATAGCACCTGTAATGTAGCAAAACGTCCCAAGGAGCTTAACAAGAGCTTTTAGCAATTAACATTTTTTTTGACTCCGAGCCACAGAAAGAGATATCAGGACAGATATCATTAGACTCGGGAACAGTGCCCATGGATTGGAGGGTAGCTAACGTTACCCCACTATTCAAAAAGGGGGGTAGGGAAAAAACAGGTAATTACAGACCTGTAAGCCTTACATCAGTTGTGGGCAAAATGCTGGAGTCCATCATTAAGGATGAAATAGCGGAGCACTTAGCAAATGGGGACAGGATAGGACAGAGTCAACATGGATTTACAAAGGGTAAATCGTGCTTGACTAATCTATTGGAATTTTTTGAGGGAGTAACTGGTAAAATAGATGGGGGAGAGCCAGTAGATGTGGTGTACCTGGACTTCCAAAAGGCCTTCGACAAGGTCCCACATAAAAGATTAGCATGGAAAATTGAAGCTCATGGGATAAAGGGGAAAGTATTGACGTGGATAGAGAACTGGCTGTCAGATAGAAAACAGAGAGTTGGAATAAACGGCTCATTTTCTGAATGGCAGGCAGTAACAAGTGGGGTACCGCAGGGATCTGTCCTGGGTCCCCAGCTGTTCACAATTTACATTAATGACCTGGATCAGGGAGTCGGATGCAGCATTTCCAAATTTGCAGACGACACTAAACTAGGAGGGGGGGTGGGCTCAGAGGAGGAGACCAGGAAGTTCCAGAGCGATTTGGACAGACTGGGTGATTGGGCGGATAAATGGCAGATGCACTATAATGTGGACAAGTGCGAAGTTATCCACCTTGGGTGCAGGAACGGGAGGGCAAATTATTATTTAAATGGCAATAAATTGGGAGAGGGGGAAGTACAGAGAGACCTGGGTGTTCTTGTACACCAGTCACTGAAGGCGAGCATGCAGGTGCAACAGGCGGTCAAGAAGGCAAACGGTATGCTGGCCTTCATAGCAAAAGGGTTGGAATACAGGAACAGGGATACCTTGCTGCAGCTGTACAGGGCACTGGTGAGACCACACCTCGAGTACTGTGTACAGTTTTGGTCGCCTCATCTGAGGAAAGATGTTCTTGCCATGGAGGGGGTGCAGCGGCGATTCACCAGGCTGATACCAGGAATGGCGGGATTGACCTATGAGGAGAGACTATGTAGTTTAGGGATGTACACACTGGAGTTTAGAAGATTGAGAGGGGACCTCATAGAAGTGTATAAAATTCTGACAGGTCTAGACAGATTAGATGCAGAAGGAATGTTTCCCTTGGCGGGTGAGAACAGAACTAGAGGACATAATTTAAGGATAAGGGCTAAACCATTTAGGACAGAAATGAGGGGGAATTTCTTCACTCAGAGGGTGGTGAACCTGTGGAACTCATTGCCACAGAGGGCAGTGTACGCCAGCTCATTAAATATATTTAAGAGGGAATTAGATATATTTCTACAGGCAAAAGGGGTTAAGGGTTACGGAGAGAAGGCGGGGACGGGATACTGAATTGGAGGATCAGCCATGATCTCATTAAATGGCGGAGCAGGCTCGAAGGGCCGGATGGCCTACTCCTGCTCCTATCTTCTATGTATCTATGACAGATGACCAAAAGCTTGGTCAAAGAGGTAGGTTTAAAGGAGCATCTTGAATGAGGAGAGAGAGGTAGAGAGGCGGAGAGGTTTAGGGAGGGAATTCCAGAGCTTAGGGCCAAAGCAGCTGAAAGCACGGCCACCGATGGTGGAGCGATTAAAATCGAGGTTGCGCAAGATGCCAGAATTGGAGCAACGCAGAGATCTTGAAGGGCTGGAGGAGATTACAGAGATAGGGAGGGGCGAGGCTATGAAAGGATTTGAAAACAAGGATGGGAATTTTTAAATTGAGCCGTTGTCGGACTTGGAGCCAATGTAGATCAGCAAACACAGGGGTCATGGGTGAGTGTGCGGGTTAAGATACGGGCAGCAGAATTTTGGATGAGCACAAGTTTCTGTAGGGTGGAAGATGGGAGGCTGGCCAGGAGAACATTGGAATAGTCAAGTCTAGAGGTAACAAAGGCATGAATGAGGGTTTCAGCAGCAGATGAGCTGATGCAGGGTCGAAGTCGGGCGATGTTATGGAGGTTGAAGTATCAGTGGGAGAGCATATTGGTGGTAATGATCATAATTCAGTTAGGTATAGCGTAGTTATGGAAAAGGACAAGGATAGACCAGGAATAAAAGTTCTCAATTGGGGGAAAAGCTAATTCTACTAAGCTGAGATGTGATTTAGCCAAAGTGGACTGGAGATAGAAACTTGAAGGTAAATCAGTGTCAGAGCAGTGGGAGGCATTCAAGGAGGAGATAGTGAGGGTTCAGAGCAAGTATGTTCTCTTAAAGAAAAAGGGTGGGACTAACAAATCTAGAGCTCCCTGGAAGTCAAGGGGCATACAGGGATGGATAAAGAAAAAAAGGGAAGCTTATGACAGATACCGAGGGCTCAATACTGCAGAAACCCTAGTAGAGCATAGAAAGTGCAGGGGTGAAATTAAAAAGGAAATTAGGAAAGCAAAGCAAGGGCATGAAAAAATATTGTCAAGGAAAACCCAAAGATGTTTTATAAATACATTAAGAGCAAGAGGATAACTAAAGTAAAAGTAGGGACCATAAAGGTAACCTGTGTGTGGAAGCGGAAGACATGGGTATGGTTCTTAATGAATACTTTGCATCTGTTTTCACAAGAGAGGGACAATGCAGAAATTGCAATCAGAGGAGGAGTGTGAAATATTAGATGAAATAAGCATAGTGAAAGAGGAAGTATTAAGGGGTTTAGCATCTTTGAAAGTGGATAAATCCCCAGGCCCGGATGAAATATCCCAGACTGTTAAGAGAAGTAAGAGAGGAAATAGTGGAGGCTCTGACCATCATTTTCCAATCCTCTCTGGCTCCAGGTGTGGTGCCAGAAGACTGGAGGACTGCTAATGTGGTACCATTGTTTAAAAAGGGAGAAAGGGATAGACTGAGTAATTACAGGCCAGTCAGCCTAACTTCAGTGATGGGAAAATTATTGGAAAAAATACTGAGGGACAGGATAAATCTTCGTTTAGAAAGACACGGACTAATCAGGGACAGTCAGCATGGATTTTTTAAGGGAAGGTCGTGTCTGACTAACTTGATTGAATTTTTTGAGGAGGTAACAAGGAGGGTCGATGAAGGTAGTGCGTTTGATGTAGTCTATATGGATTTTAGCAAGGCTTTTGATAAGGTCCCGCGTGGCAGACTGGTCACGAAAGTAAAAGCCCATGGGGTCCAAGGCAAAGTGGCAAGTTGGATCCAAAATTGGCACAGAGGCAGGAAATAAAAGGTAATGGTCGTAATGGTCGAAGGGTGTTTTGTGAGTGGACGGCTGTTTCCAGTGGGGTTCCGCAGGGCTCAGTACTGGGTCCTTTGCTTTTTGTGGTATATATCAATGATTTGGACTTGAATATAGGAAGTATGATTAAGAAGTTTTCAGATGATACAAAAATTGGCCATGTGGTTGATAATGAAGAAGAAAGCTGTAGACTGCAGGAAGCTATCAATGGACTGGTCAGGTGGGCAGAACAGTGGCAAATGGAATTCAATCCAGAGAAGTGTGAGGTAATGCATTTGGGGAAGGCTAACAAGGCAAGGGAATACACAATAAATGGTAGGACACTGAGAAGTGCAGAAGATCAGAGGGACCTTGGAGTGCATGTCCACAGATCCCTGAAGGTAGCAGGATAGGTAGATAAGGTGGTTAAGAAGGCATACGGGATACTTGCCTTTATTAGCCGAGGCATAGAATATAAGAGCAGGGAGGTTATGATCGAACTGTATAAAACAGTTCGCAGCTAGAATACTACGTGCAGTTCTGGTCACCACATTACAGGAAGGATGTGATTGCACTAGAGAGGGTGCAGAGGAGATTTACAAGGATGTTGCCTGGGATGGGGAATTGAGGCTGGGGTTGTTTTCTTTGGAACAGAGGAGGCTGAGGGGGGACCTAATTGAGGTGTATAAAATTATGAGGGGCCTAGATAGAGTGGATAGGAAGGACCTATTTCCCTTGGCAGAGGGGTCGATAACCAGGGGGCATATATTTAAAGTAATTGGTAGGAGGTTTAGAGGGGATTTGAGGAGAAATCTTTTCACTCAGAGGGTGGTGGGGGTCTAGAACTCACTGTCTGAAAGGGTGGTAGAGGCAGAGACCCTCAGCACATTTAAAAAGTACTTGGATATACACTTGAAGTGCCGTAACCTACAAGGATACGGACCAAGTGCTGGAAAGTGGGATTAGGCTGGATAGCTCTTTGTCGGCCGGCACGGACAAGATGGGCCGAATGGCCTCCTTCTGTGCTGTAAATTTCTATGATTCTAAGTAGGCAGTCTTTGTGATGGAGCGGATATGTGGTCAGAAGCTCATCACTGAGTCAAACACAATACCAAGATTGCAAACTGTTGCTGCCCCTTCTCACTGTCAGAGACTGTGGAGGGGTCAAGAGAGGTAGTGGTGAGATAGAGCTGAGTGTCGTCCGTGTACATGTAGATCCTAATGTTGTCTTTTCGGATGATGTCACCGAAGGGCAGCATGTAGATGAGAAATAGAAGAGGGCCAAGGATAAATCTCTGGGGGACTCCAGAGGTAACAGTGTGGGAGTGGGAAGAGAAGCCATTGCAGGTTTTTCTCTGGCTATGATTCAATAGATAAGAATGAAACCAGGCAAGGGCAGTTCCACCCACCTGGACAACGGAGGAGAGGTATTGGAGGAGGAAGGCATGATCAACTGTATCGAAGGCTGCAGATAGGTCGAGAAGGATGAGGAGGGATAGTTTACCATGGTCACAATAACAGAATGTCATTTGTGACTTTGATGAGGGCCGTTTCAGTACTGTGGCGGGGAAAAGCAACTAATATAAAAAAGTAGTAATCAGAAGTTTATAATGTAAGATTTTATTTCTAAGGGGTTTCTATTTTAGGTAATAAAGCATCAACACGGTTGCAGCTATAGCTTCCCATGTAGCAACTGGGGCACCTGAGCAGTGCTCTAGGCACACCGCGTCTGTTGGAATGGGTGCTGAAGGACAGGCCTTGTTAAAAAGTTTACACATTTTCCTTGCCTGGCCCCACCCCATGACCTCCTCTGCCAGAAAAATAACATGTATGCTCAACAGGCAGCCAGTAGCCCTTCACTGGCTGCTGGGAACTAAAATTTGAGCCGTGTGATGAGTGTCAGAAAAACACATTCAAATGAGCTGACCTTGCGTTACCGGATGAGAGAAGTTCTTTCGTGTGCAAGTGCACACAGCACCTGAATAGCACCAACCGCACCGCATGGGGACCCCGTTATCAGTCGCTGAGATTCCATGTAGCATCCTGGATCACATCAGTAAGCAGTGGGTGAGGAGAAACTACTCATTAGATGTATTGAGATCATCCATATTGCTGAGTTATGATGGCAATAGTGTACATTTAATAATAGCTAGCTGAATGTGGATATCTGGCAGTGCCACTCCACAATTAGTTGATGGATTACACTCGTAGTGGGATTTGATGGAGATGTTCAGCTAATTTTCGATCGATTCAGTCATGTAACAACCACAGTTTCAAGGCTTTCCAACTTCACAATATGATGAGCAAGGTTACACTTAGGGATGTATTTTCACCTGGGTGGTGGAAAGCAGGATGAAAATTCAGCAGTGAATACTTTGCTGCCTCACTCTCCTACTTGAATATTCCTCTTGCTGGGATCACTGCTGGCCACTCTTTTTCTGCCTACTGCATGCAAATGCCAGTGGGGAAAGGGAAGAGAGCAGAGCCCAGATTCCCAGACCATTTTCCTCCTATTTGCCTCTGTTTCCACCATCCCCAGAACCACCAGGTGAACCAAATCAGTAAGCCTTGGGGTAGCAGTGGGAAAAGCCCCACATGCGGCAAATGAAGGCATAGGATCCAGTAAACGCCAGCTCTCCCTCTAATCGCTTGCCCTCTGAAGGCTTCGGTCTCAGCAAGGCCATAAGTAAATGAACTCATTCAGTCTTGTGGCCCCTTTAATGATCCATTCCAACTCTTCACGTACTGTAGTGGCAGTCACAATGTACCACTGCCTTGATTTTCCCAGGACTGCTGGTAGGCTCCCACTTGCTGGCTGTAATCCTGTCTGGAGCCCACTACGAACTTAATAACCCCCGGTGTGGAAAGCGGGGATACAGTTACAGGTTCTGTGTAGTTCGTGAAAGTCTCGCCCTGTCGCTGTAGGAGCAAATTCAGGAAAATCCAGCACATAGACACACAAAAAAGGCCCTGTAAGAGGCAAACATTACAGCCATCAAAATTATCTTTTTGCTTTTGTTTCTTTTCCTAGGAGACAAAGTGGAGAACATTAAAGTTAGCATGTATTCTAAAACACATACCAATCTCATACTCAAAACCTAATTGATCATTAAAAAATATATATTAAAGTATTGTACAAGTTACTTCACTGCCCTAGAATACTAGTTACAGTTTTTAAATTTTATTTTTGTTGCTTTATTCGTCAAAAAATATAAACAAAGGAATGGGTGCACCATGGGTGTAATAATTAAAGCTGGCATGAATAGTGCCTGGTGGCCCTTGGTATTAAACATGCTGTTTCTGGATTGCAAATCCAGTGCTTTAAAACCCCTTGTCAGTGGTGCTATCAGATCTCATACTAGAGATTTAACTAATTTTATTTCAGTCTCCCCCCACCTAACATTATATGGTTGTGTCACCAATTCAGAATTGAAAGTTTAATCATTACATGTCCCAGACTGTAAAACTCATACACCAGTTGCTTTCTGTTGCAGATATTGATGAATGCACAATAGTGAACGGAGGATGTGAGACTTACTGCACAAATTCTGAAGGCAGTTACGAATGCAGCTGTCGGAGTGGCTATGCATTGCTTCCAGACCAGCGATCTTGCACAGGTAAGGCATAAGTGTTCGGATGTCATTGAGGTATAAATACAGACTGTTAATTAGTTTTAGGAGTAATTTGCTTTCCAAAATATATTGATCTATTGGGAATATTCACTAATTCACATTGAAATATTATTGAAGGATATTATAATTGGCTTTGGTATGCTTTTTAACTGGAATGAAAAATGTTTAGTAAGAGATTATCTTGCTAATATATAGGTATTCAGTTGTGCCCAGTAAAGTCAAATAATTATAGTAAGATGTGTGATATGACTGATTGGAATCAATTTAAAAGGGAAATGTATTCTACTGAACTAGAACATAATGTTGGTTATTGTCTCTCAGTCGTTATTTGCTACCATATTTTATCCTTTAAAACTGCTGGTTAGAAACAGGCATTTTTTTGTTAATACCCCTCGATGTGGCCTAAGAATTCTCATTCTTTGAAGCTCAGCTTTATAATGTCATATCAGGGACATTTCATGCAAAATGTCTGTGTTCGGATATAACATACAACTATAACGTATAACTATAACATGTTAATAGAGTTCACTAAGATAAGTATGTATAGATACCTCCCTTTTTTATTTTTCTGCCAATTTTCTCTCCTCCCCTTCTGAAGGTGTTGACTACTTACTGGGATTTGTGTCAACGACCACCCTCTGATACCTTACCCAATTTTCGTGTGAGTATCACAAGGGCATCAAAGCCAAACCCAACCCTATCCTTACCTGATGTCCACACATGCAATTAAAGCAGGGGCCATTGGAAAGCCATCAGGAGATGGAACCCTGGCCAATTTTCAGTTTCCTAATTCATGGATGCTGAAGCCAATTGTAATACCCTTACCACCACCCCAACTGAGATACAGTACAGACTGAGATTGAACCTCGGATGTCTCAGATCTATGGGCTCAGCTAATTCACACCAAGCTACATAGCCTTAACCAACAGATCCATTGGGAAGCCTGATATCTCCTTTTCTTACAGTTAGTGTTTGTGAATCAGTTTGGCAGAATATGCTTCCCTTTACTAAGAATAAATTTGGCTTTTTTCAAATATCAGCCATTGACCTGACTAACACTTCTGTTCAACATTAATGGCATTGAGATGACAAGACGAGTGAGCAGTATTGTGCTTTGACTGAAAAGCAGGGGTAGAGCCATGATTGTAATATGCTGTCCCAGCTGCTTTTACTCAGATGTATTCAATGATAAAGAGTGACAGCTCTGCTGGAGAAAAATGTTCCCACTGCCAATCAAGACAATTGGGAAGCTGGACCTGAGTTGTAGGTCACCAGCATATCATAGAATCATAAAATGGTTACAGCACAGAAGGAGGCCATTTGGCCCGGGCCGGCTCTCTGCAAGAGCACTTCAGCTAGTCCCACTCCCCCACCCTTTTCCCGTAGCCCTGCAAATTTCTTTCCTTCAGCTACTTATCCAATTCCCTTTTGAAAGCCATGATTGAATCTGCCTCCACCACCCTTTCAAGCAGTGCATTCCAGATCATAACCACTTGCTGCGTAAAAAGATTTTTCCTCATGTCGCGTTTGGTTCTTTTGCCAATCACTTTAAATCTGTGTCCTCTGGTTCTCGACCCTTCCGTCAATGTGAACAGTTTCTCTCTATCTACTCAGTCTAGACCCGTCATGATTTTGAACACCTCTATCAAATCTCCTCTCAACCTTCTCTGCTCTAAGGAGAACAACCCCAGCTTCTCCAATCTATCCACATAACTAAGAACATAAGAAATAGGAGCAGGAGTAGGCCATTCGGCCCCTCGAGCCTGCTCCGCCATTCAATAAGATCATGGCTGAACTTCTACCTCAGCTTCACTTTCCTGCACTATTCCCATATCCCTTGATTCCCTTAATATTCAAAAATCTGTCGATCTCTGCCTTGAATATACTCAATGATTGAGCATCAACAGCCCTCTGGGGTAGAGAATTTCAAAGATTCACCACCATCTGAGTGAAGAAATTTCTCCTCATCTCAGTCCTAAATGGCTGACCCCTTATTCTGAGACTGTGACCCTGTGTTCTAGACTCCACAGCCAGGGGAAACATCCTCCCTGCATTTACCCTGTCAAGCCCTGTAAGAATTTTGTATGTTTCAATGAGATCACCTCTCATTCTTCTAAACTCTAGAGAATATAGGCCTAGTCTACGCAATCTCTCCTCATAGGACATTCTCCCTATCCCAGGAATCAGTCTGGTGAACCTTCGTTGCACGCCCTCTATTGAAAGTATATCCTTCCTTAGGTAAGGAGTGCAAAACTGTACACAGTACTCCAGGCACTATATAATTGCAGTAAGACGTCTTTACTCTTATACTCAAATCCTTTTGTAATAAAGGCCAACATACCATTTGCTTTCCTAATTGCTTGCTGTACCTGCATGTTAACTTTCAGTGATTCGTGTACAAGGACACCCAGGTCCCTCTGAACACCAACATTTCCCAATCTCTCACCATTTAAAAAATAATCTGCTTTTCTACTTTTCCTACCAAAGGGGATAACTTCACATATCTCCACATTATATTCCATTTGCCATATTCTTACCCACTCGCTTAACCTGTCTATATCCCCTTGAAGCCTCCTTGCATCCTCCTCACAACTTACATTCCCACCTAGCTTTGTATCATCAGCAAATTTGGATATATTACATTTGGTCCCCTCATCCAAATCATTGATGTAGATTGTGAATAGTTGAGGCCCAAGCACTGATCCTTGCGGTACCCCACTAGTTATAGCCTGCCAACCCGAAAATGACCCGTTTACTCCTACTCTCTGTTTTCTGTCTGTTAACCAATCCTCAATCCATGCTAGTATATTACCCCCAATCCCATGAGCCCTAAATTTGTTTAATTACCTCTTGTGTGGCACCTTATCGAATGCCTTCTGAAAATCCAAATACACCACATCCATTGGTTCCCCCTTATCTATTCTGCTAGTTACAACCTCAAAAAACTCCAACAGATTTGTCAAACACGATTTCCCTTTCATAAATCCGTGTTGACTCTGCCCAATCCTATTATTACTTTCTAAGTTCCCTGTTACCACGTCCTTAATAATAGATTCTAGTATTTTCCCTACTACTGATGTCAGGCTAACTGGTCTGTAGTTCCCCGTTTTCTCTCTCCCTGCTTTCTTAAATACTGGGGTTACATTTACTACCTTCCACTTTGCGGGAACCGTTCCAGAATCTGTGGAATTTTGGAAGATGATGACCAATGCATCCACTATCTCTATAGCCACCTCTTTTAAAACCCTAGGATGTAGGCCATCAGGTCCAGGGGATTTATCGGCTTTCAGTCCCATTAGTTTATCCAGTACTATTTCCTTACTAATACTAATTTCTTTTTGTTTCTCATTAGACACTTGGTTCTCCATTATTTCCGGAATGTTTTTTGCATCTTCTTCCGTGAAGACAGACACAAAGGGGGAAAAATTGAGTCGCGTCCCCTTTGGGGCACTAACTTCGCTGGGGCGCTACTTTAAGCGCCCCGAAAAAATTAGCGCCCAAGCGGCCAAAATTCCCAGGGGATCGGAGTGCCGGCCAAAGAGCCCGGCACTCAAGAGAAGTGCCGGGCTCACGGAGCGCAGCCGGCACTTCGCGGGGGGGCGGGTCAGGAGGCCGGGGATGGCAACGGGGGCAGGTGCTGGCAGGCGGCCAGCAGCAAAAATGGCTGCCCGGCACCTCGCCTTTAATTAGCACCGCCCCGGCCGCAGGTAGGCCCTCCTGACCCCGTCGGACATAGCGTCAGGCAGTAAGTCAGGGGGCGATACCGAAGATCGCGGCCGGAACGCTGTGCACGGCGATGATGTCATCGCTGGCGGCGCAGCGCCGCGGGGCGCTAACAGTTACCGCCGCCGCTAAACTCCCGCTGAATTTCACAGGAGGCGTTGGCGCCGCGCCCGGGCGCTAATTGCTTTGCACCCCGTTTAAGGCACTGATGGGAGGCGCAAAGCAACCGAATTTTTCCCCCAAAGTATTTGTTTAATTTCTCTGCCATTTCCTCATTCCCCATTATAATTTCTCCTGTCTCAGCCTGTAAGGGACCCACATTTACTTTTGCTAATCTTTTCCTTTTTACATACCTATAGAAGCTTTTACAGTCTGTTTTAATGTCTCTCGCTAGTTTACACTCATTCTGTTTTCCATTTCTTTATCAATTTCTTGGTCCTCCTTTGTTTAATTCTAAAATCCTCCCAATGCTCAGGCTTACTACTCTTTTTGGCAACATTATAGGCCTCTTCTTTTAATCTAATACTATCTTTAATTTCTCTTGTTAGCCACGGGTGGACCATTTTTCCCGTAGTGTTTTTATTCCTTAAGGGAATGTATATTCGTTGCGAATTATGAATTATTTCTTTAAATGTTTGCCATTGCTTTTCTACTGTCATATCTTTTAATTAGTTTTCCCAACCTACCTTAGCCAACACAGGTAGCAAGTACCTCATACCTGTTGGACAAAGACAAGGGCCGCGGCTCTCCCATCACTACCTCCTGGGTCCCCATAACTTCCTGACTCTCAGTCACACCCTCCTATCCCTGACCATTGTCGAACTCTAAAGTACTACTTAACCTATGGAGTGTGACAAAGTGTCCAGGTAACTCTCCCCCTCCCTGATGCCCCGCAATGTCTGCACCTCGTACTCCAGCTCAACAATTCTGAGCCGAAGTTCCTCGAGCTGCAGATACTTACCGCAGATGTGGTTGCTCGGGATCTCGCTGGTCTGCACAAACTCCCACATGCTGCAGTTATAGCACACCACCTGCCCTGTCATGTCTATCTAACCTTCTTTATTTATTTGCTTAGTTAATTTTTTTTAATCAATTATTTTAGTTTTATTACTTAATTGGTTTATCTAATTTTAGTTACTAATTTAATAGAGTAAAGTTATAGCAGTTTACAGTTTCTTAGCTAGCTTAGAGACTAAAAAAACTGTAATACTCACCAACCAATCACCTACCTGCTGCCCTGTGATGTCAGTCCTTGATTTTTCTGTTTGAAGGCTGGTTATAGCGCCGCTGATCCCGCTCCTCTTGCCACTGCTCTCGCGCTCTTTATAGTGCTGCTGATCCCGCTCCTCTCGCTGTTCCTCTCGCCGCTGCTGTCGCATTCTTTATAGCGCCGCTGATCCTCTTGCGCTCTTTATAGCGCCGCTGACCCCGTAGTCCCTCATCCCTGGAACCATTCTTGTAAATCTTTTCTGCACCCTCTCTAAGGGCTTCACATTCTGCCTAAAGTGTGGTGACCAGAATTGATCACAATACTCCAGTTGAGGCCGAACCAGTGTTTTATAAAGGTTCATCATAACTTCCTTGCTTTTGTTCACTATGCCTCTATTTATGAAGCCCAAGATCCCGTATGCTTTTTTAAGTATTGTCCAATTCTGGGCACCGCACTTAGGAAGGATGTGAAGGCCTTAGAGAGGGTACAGAAAAGATTTATAAGAATGGTTCCAAGGATGAGGGACTTCAGTTACTTGGATAGACTGGAGAGCTGGGGTTGTTCTCCTTAGAGTAGTGAATGTTGAGAGAAGATTTGATAGAGGTGTTCAAAATCATGAGGGGTCTAGACAAAGTAGATAAAGAGAAACTGTTCCCATTAGCGGAAGGGTCGAGAACCAGAGGACACAGATTTAAGGTGAGCAGAAGAACCAAAGGCGACATGAGGAAAAACTTTTTAATGCAGCGAGTGGTTAGGATCTGGAATGCACTGCCTGAGAGGGTAGTGGAGACAGATTAAATCGTGGCCTTCAAAGGGGAATTGGATAAGCACCTGAAGGAAAAAATTTGCAGGGCTACAGGGAAAGGGCAGGGGAGTGGAACTAGCTGAAGTGCTCTTGCAGAGAACCAGCACGGGCTCGACGGGCCTCCTTCTGTGCTGTAACCATTCTATGATTCTATATTGGGACAATAATATGAAAGGGTGTTCGGGCGTGTGTCCAAATTTTAATGGATGAATAATTTTGGGCCCACAATCTGGGAATCACCTGAATTCCCAATATACACTCCCAGCAAGCAAAGTGCGTTTGTCACAACATAACTTTTTTTATGAGAGAAAAAAGATAAGAGAAGTTGTCTAGGTTTTTAGAATGCTAAGGCGCAAATGGTTATTGTAGGTTTAAGCAGATTATTTAAACTTGACGGTAAGCACAGAATTGGAGGGCAAAAGTATAAAATTAACAAACTACAACCAAGACTGAAATTAGCAGGATTTTTTCCCACAGAGCTGTGGATATCTCGTATTGACTCAGCTAAAGCAGTTAATTTTGTATCTATAGTTTTAAAGAGCTGGTTCAATGTCTAATTAAAATAAATTGAGACTTGTAAGGATAAGTATAGACAGAGGTATGGATAGCTTTAGGATGTATAATGTCGTATGTAAGGTTGGTGTTTTGCTTGATTTGCCTTTAGGGTCAAACAGTAACTGCAAAAACTATTCACAAGAGATTAAAAGGATTTGATTAAGTCCTTCATAAAGCAAATTGTCCATGATCTGTGGAAGGAACATGTTTGATATGTTGAGTGGCCTTTTCTCATCCTGTGTAGTATTATGTTCTTAACTGCCACTGTTTTTGATCTTTTACTAGTGTTGGATATCCTGGTAGACTGTGATAGTTGGTATATTCCACAATGGCATATTTTTGTAATTACTGCCAGTTTATTGAGCAATAATCTGCAGTTGATTAGCAGCAAATAATAGTTATTGTATATTAGGTAAGAAAAATCTGGATGAGAAAGGCAGTTTGGCTCATCAAAGCTTATCTCTCAAGTAGCTGTCACAATCTCTATAATTTAATAGAAAGACAGAAGCGCTTGCATTTATATAGTGGCTTATCATACCTCTGAGAATTGTCTCAAAGCCCTTCATACTTTTGGTGATGTTGGTTGAGGGAAAAAATGTTAGCCAGGGCACAAGGTGAACTCCATGATTCTCTCTAAAATAGTTCCATGGGATCTTTATGTTCTTCCTGAACAGGCGAAGGGAGCCACAGTTTGACGTCTCACCTGACTCACCTGAAACATGACATCTGATAGTGTTATCAGTGTGTATTAAGTAATAACACTGTTGGCATGCTTTAAAAAGTAATACTTTCAGTGTATATTGTAAAGTAGATTGAAACTTAATGATTACATAAACTAATCTTTTTCTTCCAGATATTGATGAATGTGAGGACAATCCTGACATTTGTGATGGAGGGCAATGCGCCAATGTACCTGGAGAATATCGATGTCTATGCTACGATGGATTTATGGCATCTGAGGATATGAAGACTTGTCTAGGTTAGACTTGATTGTAGTTTTCTTGCTAATATTCCAGTAATTATTGCCTAAGTTTTAGGTTGACTTCATGAGGATGTATTGAAAGTAATATCATGAATTGAGTAATATTCAGAAGAGTATCACTCGAGGGCTATATAGAACATCACTAAACAGTTAACGATTGCACAATGTGCTGAAGCTGTGTGAATGCTGTAACTTATTTTTAATTTTGACCCGCAGATGTCAATGAATGTGAACTTAATCCAAACATATGTCTCAGTGGCACCTGTGAGAACACTAAAGGATCATTCATTTGTCACTGTGAACTGGGGTACTCTGTGAAGAAAGGAACAACTGGTTGTACAGGTAAATAAATCTTCCACTCGTTTTTACATGCAGAGCACTGTTCTTTCTCCATTTGAATTTGGTATTTAAATGCATAATTGTTACAGAAAACATCTCGGTGTATGGTTTGTAAAAATTCTAACATAGTCAAGTGTATCGTTTTTTTTAAATATCATGCAAAAAAATTGGTCCTCATTCTCTGGAATCAGTCTCGAGTTGACTACAAGCAAAGTAATTTAGCAAAGCCCACACACCACCATAATGTTTAATGTATACTATGCCTTGTACACTGTATACCATGTTTGTAATCAAAGAACAATTGTAATTAAAAAAAGAAATATATAAAAATGTATATCAGTGCAATGTATGATTGCTGTTGTTTCCTCAGGTATTATAAAATTAAATCTGGGCTTTGTAGCAAATATTTCATGGCACAATGAAGAGAAAAGAGACAGAGCATCTTTCAGGTTATGTTACAGTTTGTGTGTCCTATAAAATACATCAGAGCCTGCTCTCGATTTAATAAAAGGTCAGAACATGTTGGCAACCTGTACACTTTTATGGCTGGTCTCTCATAAAATTCCTTCCCAATGAAGTTACATAATGATTCATAAGAAAAAAGTTTGTTTTAACTTTGATCATTGAAATTTTAATTTACTGTGGAGGCAAATTAATTTTCATAAAATTGTTATTAATATCTACTTACCTTGTGTTAATCTGATGGGTTTTTAAATAACTCTTAAGTGATTTCAGCTATACCAGGGTCAATAACGATCTGCAAATCTTTGAAATGGGAACATTTTATGAAATCTGTCAAGAATTGATGGAGTTTCACTCATATTCTATCAGCAGGAAATCCAAAAACACATTTTTCTAAAGCAAAAGGACAGTTATGATGCAGCTAGGACATGCTTTCAGGAGGTATCAAAGTGCGTTCTGTTGATTCACCCTTGATCTGACTGAATAATGATTGAAATTTTCATTGGTGCACTTTGGGCTGATTTTTTTTTGATCAGCTGGGTGTTAACTCGCACGGAAACCAATCATCAGGCTTACAAGTCAATTTAGTGAGAAAGTTACACATTTAGATTCTCTGTCTGCCCAATACAGAGTCCAGGGCTGATCGATGCCACTGGCCCTATTGTTCAGACCTATTGTGGAGGTTATAATAGCTATGGTATAGCAAAGATGATCAGGAGACTTACTAGAACTTTATTTTCAATTTTGATTTGTGCAGACAGGCTAAGTGGCCATCTTGAGTGATGTGGCAGCTATTTTAAAAGTGTGATCTTCAATTGGATACAGAGTTCAAATGGAAAATTCAACTTTCTTTTTTAACTCTAAAGCTTCAATTAGGTAAATTCCACTGATAAATATAAAAACAAAATTTTTTTAAGATCTGCAAGAATATAAAAAACATTCACGTTAGGCAGTCCACTTATAAACTGAGCTGCAAAGCCGCATTCCACATTTATTTCTCAACATTAATGAAAAATGTAACTGCCATCATTGAGTAAAAATGCAACTACAGGCAATTACTGACCTCTAGTTGCAAAAATATATAAATGACTGCCACCAACTGCTCTTGCCACAATGTGTACTACTTGGCATGACTTATTTCTTGAAAGGATTTGCCAGCTTCTTTCCTGAGATTTCTGCAATTCTGGCACTCACCACTGCCACCACCCCCCCCCCCCCCCCCCCACCCCCTCAACCATTTGTAACTTGCTCCTGAACAATTTGATAATGCTGGTTTAATAAAAAGTTAGAATTTTCTCTATAGACCTACACTGATTGTATTTTCACTTATGACCTTGAAAGGCCACAACATTTGGGCAATTTTAGCCAACTAAAATAAGTTCGACTGCGCATAATCAGCGCTGTTAATATGTGACTCCTGCATTGATGGATATTATATATTTTATTTTAATGTGTAGTCAGAAGTGCTCTTCTGAGATAAGGATCCTTCTCCTTTGGAGTAAGGATTTAAACGGTAAATCCACAATCCTTTTCTCCCAGCAGAATGCTATACTCAGAGAGAGCCTGAGTCAGAGAATCGTGGCTAAGTGTTGTAGCTCTCTGATCTGTGCTTCATTTGAGCAAGGCTCCCTACTGGAGCATGCGAATGTGGAATTACCCTGTTATTGGGAGTGCAAAGCTTTTCTTTAATTATGTAAAACCTATGAAGATAGAATTGGATGCAATGAAAACAATTTTCAAAGAACAGATGTAAATCTGTAAATATCTTTATGTAAGAACAGTAAAACCAAAGTGACAGGTTAAATAATATACATTGACAGCCCTGAACAATACAAAATATAGTATTGATCAGTGTCAAAAGAAAAACAGTTTTAGATATATGAATTTTGTTAAAATTGATAATTTTAATTATCACCATGAAGTCTTCCTAATCCCAATGTTTAAAATAAAAAAAGAACAACATTATACTTGACGTTTGGAATTTTCTGCTTTTGCGCTCGCCAGCCCACAATTTTTTCCCATTCACTTTAATGGAAGGCAAAATCGTGGGCTTGCGCACATAGAAGTGGAAAACCTTTGAATTCTTTGTCCACCTGCCGTCGCTTTTTTTTTTTAAAAGGCAGATCAAAAAATGAAGAGAGTTGCATTTATATAGCGCCTTTCATGACCTCGGGAGATCCCAACGCGCTTTACAGGAAAGGAAGTACTTTGTAAGTGTAGTCACTGTTGTAATGTAGGAATCAATCAGACTTGTAGAGTGCAAGAAATTTCCAGCATGTCTACCTGCTACTCTTCTAGCACATAGGCTCCTTTGTTGCTTGGATCCATTTGTCAATTAGCTCAGTGTGCACCAGTGAAAAATTGAATTGCTGTGCACTTGAATTAAGCGTTAACAAATAGAAAATGGGGCAGTGGGCTTCTATGATGGTTTAATGGGCATATGCATGGTGCTGTGCTGTTGAGCCATGCAGACCAGGATGGTCACATGCTTGATCCCTGGTCTGTGCCAAGTTAAATGATCTCAGTCAGAGCAAGGGTGGGCCAGTATAGATAACCTCAGTGCCCCAAGGTTCCAGCTCTTTTTCACTATCCAGCAACTTCTGTCTGAAAGTATGCTTGTGCTGGCATTAGGTGGAACCGCATTCAGGCTTGGCCATGCTATTGCACAGTCAAGTCCAACAACAACAATAACTTGCATTTATACAGCGCCGTTAAGCTCTTCACAGGAGTGTTATTAAACAAAATTTGATACTGAGTTACATAAGGAGATATTGGGACAGGTGACCAAAAGCTTGGTCAAAGAGGTAGGTTTTAAGGCAAGACTTAAAGGAGGAGAAACGAAGAGGTTTAGGTAGGGAATTCCAGTGCTTAGTGCCTAGATAGCTG
This sequence comes from Squalus acanthias, assembly GCA_030390025.1. Taxonomy (NCBI): domain Eukaryota; kingdom Metazoa; phylum Chordata; class Chondrichthyes; order Squaliformes; family Squalidae; genus Squalus; species Squalus acanthias. The sequence continues at coordinate 49,386,347 of CM059443.1, forward strand.
AATGCACGGCCACCAATGGAGGGGCAAAGGAAATCGGTGATACACAGGAGGCTAGAATTGAAGGAACAGCGAGTTCTCGTAGGGTTGGAGGGCTGGAGGAGATTAAGTACTCCGCAACTACGCACTTTTTAGGTTTACAGATTAAGAATATCCAGTAGTATGGTCTTCATAGATTTCACCCTAGTGTGACTCAGTGTATTCAGCAGAAGAGGAGAGAAAATGATTTAAAAGTTTAAAATAACTGAATGTCTTACAAGTTTCTGCAAATTGAATTAAAATCAGTGAGTCACTCTGATGGCTGGGTAAGTTTTTTCAGTCAATAGTTGAGACAAGTGTAGATTAGAAAGACCCCAGCCTCGATCTGTGTTGAGTTAGCTAATCTCAGGGTGATGATAAGGTTGCTACAGTTGGCCTCAGCATCGCAACATTGCCAATGAGAAATTTGTCCAGGAATGAGGGACTTCAGTTAGGTGGAGAGACTAGAGAAGCTGGGGTTGTTCGCCTTAGAGCAGTGAGGGTTAAAGGGAGATTTAATAGAGGTGTTCAAAATTATGAGAGGTTTTGATCGAGTAAATAAGGAGAAACTGTTTCCAGTGGCAGGAGGGTCAGTAACGAGAGGACACAGATTGGCAAAAGAACCATGGGGAGGTGAGCAGAATTTTTTTTACACAATGAGTTGTTGTGATCTGGAATGCACTGTCTGAAAAGGTGGTGGAAGCAGATTCTATAGTAACTTTCAAAAGGGAATTTGATATATACTTGAAAAGGAAAAAATTGCAGGGCTCTGGGAAAGAGCAGGGGATTGGGACTAATTGGATAGCTCTTTCAAAGAGCCAGCATAGGCACAACAGGCCGAATAGCCGCCTCCTTTGCTGTGATCCCCACTGTAAGTGTAGGTATATAGAAGTGGGGTGAGAACACGATCGGCTCACGTGATAACCCGCCTAGACAACGACTCCCTAGGCTCAGAAATGAATAATGACCACTTGAGTGAAGTTGCAGAGGGTGGCCTGTGCACATGGAGCTGAACCTCAACATGGAGTCAATGCCTTCAGGAACAGAGAGGAGAATGGATTGGCAGGAAAATAATTTAAAATGTGCTCAAGGGCATAAGAAATAAAGTGCAAATGAATAATAAAAAAAGAAAAATTGTTAGAGATAGGGGAAAAATTTCTGCAGATTTTTATTAACCCTGTTAAAAACAGTAACTTTGAACTTTACCTTCTCTGGAATTTACTTTTTGTTGTGTAGTCTGTCTTTTGTAGAATGCTTGCAATCCTGTATCTTCTAGCTAGGAGGGCAGCCTGATCTGAGTTGGGGACTTGTCTATGGCTGCTAGAAATGGTGCTCTGTGATAACCCAACAGGAGGAATAGTTCTAGAGGAGCAAATTGAGTTGTGCCCCTTACCCTCTCTGTTTGAAAAAAATAGCTTTATTCCTCATTTGCAGTTGCATCTGGCAGCCCAGCTGAGAACTGGTAAAACTCAAGTAAGACTAACAGGTTTGGGATAAAAACAGAAAATGCTGGAAATACTCAGCAGGTCAAGCAGCATCTGTGGAGAGAGAAACAGTTAAGGTTTCAGGTCGATGACCTTTCATCAGATCCTTTGGTCTGGGACTCCAGTTCATGATCACCTGCTGGAGAATCAGGAACATAATCATTTGAGCTTGCTGTGCCCTTCTGCATTTATTTATTATTGATTTTTTGAGCCCTGCTATTCAGTGTTTTTTGCCATACAGTACTGATATTTATAGAATAGATCGATCAATCCTGTACTCCCAACAAGGAGCTATACTCAAAGGGAACATTAGTTGGAGATAGGGCAAATACTATAAATGCTCTGATTCACATTCACCGAGTACAGTGCCACACTGGGAGCCCGGGATCAGTGAATTTATATGAGAATGTTCTTTCTAATAACTTGAGCTGCACTAATAGGTGCACTCAAATTCAGATTTCAGAATTTTACATGCAATTTATATCAATCTGAGTACATCTTAATTTAAGTGGTAAATAAAATATGAATTCAAAGAATTTTTGGGTGCTTATAGGTTATTCAAGTCCCACATAATTTCTTAGAGAAAAGGAAATGTGGACATGCTTTCTTTCAAAACTTCTTACTTGTGCTACATTTTTGTTGCATGCTGTGTTTATTTAGTTGTAAGTATGGCACAATAATAAACTTGAATGACTCATTAAATAAGCATTGCATGCAGGGACTTCATGCCTGTACTTTATTTCTGGTTTAGGAAGTTTTTGGCATTCAGTTATTGGCATCAAGCCTTTGATTTTGTGCTATTTTGTTTTCATTAAAAAAATAAAAGAACAATATAAACATACGTGTTTCCCATACATTATTCTATTAAACACAGATCATGGTTTATGTTCCTAGTATCTTAAAGAAAGAACTAAATACTTTCTTGATGATTTAAGAAATTGTCCAATTTGTATTTGCTCATTTTTTTCCATTCTAAGCTGAGTAAATATGACCTCACTCAATTTCTGTTGGCCTCTCTCTGAGCTTCAGGCCAAAGTTGGCTCTCTTGATCTCACAGCAGATCTGTAGCAGACATTGGTTTCCTGTGAAGAGTGGTAGTATCATCACTACACTCTTCTCTATCATGTTCATTATTTTTAATTGCTGCATGTAACTGTTTTGCATAAAATAGAAATGAATAAGCTTAACAATCTGTGGTGAACTGTGCAAACATGTGTCATAATAACAGGTATAACATATAGAAATCTTACAGTGGAAGAAGCATGTGAATGGTATTTTACCACTCCTCCTGTGTTAAACCATCAAAACGGTGGCATAGTGGTTAGCACTGGTGCCTCACAGCGCCAGGGACCCGGGTTCGAATCTGACCTCGGGTGACTGTGTGGAGTTTGCACATTCTCCCCGTGTCTGCGTGGGTTTCCTCCGGGTGCTCCGGTTTCCTCCCACAGTCCAAAAATGTGCGGGTTAGGTTGATTTGGCTATGATAAATTGACCCTTAGTGTTAGGGGGGGATTAAATATGTGGGGTATGGGGATAGGATGGGATATGTTAGGGGGAATTAAATACGTGGGGTTACGGGGGTAGTGTGGGATATGTGTACTGTGGGGATTAAAGCAGGGACAGGGTACTGGATTTGGATGATCAGCCATGATCGTATTGAATGGTGGAACAGGCTCGACGGGCCAAATGGCCTACTCCTGCTCCTAGATTCTATGTTTCTATGTAAGCAAAACTTGGCTTAACACACACCAAACATTTAACTTCATTTAACAAGGCACATATAAAATTTCCACACCTACAATTTAACATTGTTTGGCCAAACTACCCCCTCCTAGTATTTGTTACATATTGATAACTTCTAGTTGAACAACTTTTCTCTATGAATATTCCATGGTACTAAACAGGGTTATTTAACAAGGTGGTAACCATTGCATCGGCTGTCATTTTTGCCAAGATATACTGGAAGAGTTTAAAAAAGTAACCTACCAGGCAACAGAGTGGGAAAGTACATTGAAGCACTGAGTTTCTAATTACAACTGCTTCAATGTGGGGAACTACTGAAAAGAGTTTAGAGCCTAGGTTTTCCCAACGTAATGCCAACAGTAACCCATTCATTTCAGTGGGTTACTAGCAGCATTATCTTCAGAAAACATAGACCTAGTTGTTTCTTTACAGAGGGTGAGGTAATCTCTAAGGGAGAATCATCCTGGGATGATCTTGTGCCTCCTAGTAACTGGTTTACATGCAGCATTGGAAAGGCCCAGTAGTAGGCTTCCCTCATAGTATAGATTGTACATGTCCCAGAGTAAGCAAGGCAAAAATGTAGAGGGGGTTTTTTACAAAAAAATCAAAAACTGACTTGCATCTAATCCCTGCATGTTGCCAGTAGGGATGGCATGAAATAATTCAATGGCTTTTTATAGCAGAGTAGTTCTGTATGGCTGCAGTCTATGAAAGAGCGTGTGGCATGGCATGCCATATCTTTCCTTTGCCTGAAGGAGAGGGAGGGGGTGAAATTTGACTAGGGTGGGGACGCAAAATGGGCGATATTGCAACTGCCGCAGTTATGCGCCCTGCCCGATATTCAGTTCATTGAAGTTGGGGCGTGTAACAGGCGGCAGATGTAATGCCACCCGCTTTGCGTCTCTGCTCAAGTCAAATTTAATCCTCGTTACTTTGTGTATTGACATACTGTAATACATAAAACTTTTGAAGTGGAGCACAGGCATCGTTACTTACTATATAGTTCACTGTAAAGCCATGGAACATGTGTAAAATTTTCTTTGCATTACTGAAAACTGACACTGGATATGAAGAAGAATATACACTTGATGACAAATGATTTTGGTCTCTGGCAAAAGGCTGCAGTATTGGGGAGAAGCTCCAATAATTGCTGGTTGGTGCTGTATAATGAGTAATGTTTTTGTTAAGATGGACAATTTTATAGTTGGAAGATAATAACTAGCAGCATGGAGGTGGTACCCTCGAGCCAGCATTCTTTTAGATGTACCACTCTAAGAGCTGAATTTTGCCGGCGCTCAGAGTGCGGGTTTGGAGGTGGGTCCGCTGTCAAAATCGAAATGATTGACAACGGGTTGGAAACCCGCTGCAAACCCGCCTCCATGTAAGTTTCAAAAGTGTTGGGTCTGCGATTTCAGAACAGACCCGACACCAAGCGGCAGGGGAGGCATTTAAGATACGTTGTTCAGCGATCACGTCAGGTAAGTAGGTCGGGTTCTTTATGTCTCCCCATTGCTGTGAATAGGTGACAGCTGCAAAAGTGATATGAAAGCTACCATTTCACAGCTGGTCACTTTCCAATGTCAGAAGCTTGAGCCTTCAGGACTTGGAAGACACTTTTGAGCTGTATGCAGTTTGTAAGTGTTTGGAGTTATCTCTCTATCCACTGTCAGCTCCTTGGAGCAAGCTCTCTCACCATCTCAACTTCAGCTGCCATCTATTCCAGCAAAATCGGTGCCCTTGAAAAAATCTCACCTTGGTCCTCTGAATCCCTCCACAATCAGCCCCAACACCAACATCACCAGGCACGCCAACATCACCACCAACAACAATACCAACCTTCTCCACAATCACCTGATGCTGCACAGGACACAGGGCATCAGCATCTGACAACATTGCTGCCTGGGAGACCAACGATGGCATCACCATGGCCAGATTTACTTCACTTGACACTGAACACCCTGGCTGCCACATGATGCGCCAGGTTAACACCACCCCACACCATCACCATAAAGCATTCCTACAATGCCCAAGCCATTCCTTTCACACTCTCATCATTGCGGGGGATACTGTTATGTCTCACCATTCACTGCAACTCACTAAGACACTTCCAAAGGTGAGCACAGATCTGTACAATAAGGCAAAGTGTTGAAAATAAAGATTTCAATGTTTGACAACATATTAACAGAAAATTTACATGAACATTGCATAAAACACCCAAGTGCCTACCCTTGTGTGTTGTTAGTTGGTATGATTGCACTAGGATGAGTATGAGGGGTGGCTAGTGAGATGGGGAAGTGAGGACGTAGATAGAGAGGGATGGGTGGAGGTGCATGGTAAGTTGGTGTGAGTAAGGATGTGCAGGAGTAGGGTAAGGAAGGCAGAGTTATGGGGATGTGATGAGTGGCACAGCAGGATGAGGTTGAGTGTAACTTTGCAGTAATGTTTCATGATCTACTGAGATCATTGAAAGGTTTGCGCCACTGCAGCCAGGTCCTCCTGACGACATCCCTGCTTTTGCCCTCCTGTGCAATGTGCAACCAGGCTGCGTTGGTGTCCTGGGGAGGTCTCTTCCGCTCTTGGAAGGGAAGAGAACCTCCCTGCGTGCTGTGACTCCCTCCATCAGCATATGGGAGTCATACGAGAGCCTGAGTGCAGCCGTGCACCTTTGTGCAGTGCTTGTTAGTGTTTGCAGCACCTCAATGCTGCAGAACACTGACAGCACAACTGTCAAAATGATTGCGGCCATGGTCCCTTTAAGGAAACTGGCTGATGACGCGTCATCAAATGACGTCATCAGACCCGCTTCCTTTTAATTGGCCGAGAGCCCCGCAGGGCAGGCTTAACAAGCCCTATTAACGGAAAATCCTTTTTACAGAGCAGCTGCAGCCGGGAGCGGGACCGGAACGTGCCAACCACCTCTCCCGTCGCGATCCCTCCTCCGCTGGTGAATTCCAAACCCAATCTGTCAAGGTTGAGGTGGAGGTCTTCCTAACCTGGCACCTTCCTGTTCAATAGTGGCATAGTCTATGCTCTATTCTACATTGATTGCATGAACATACATACAGAGTAGTCAACAATATACCATACTAATATAATTATAGTGAAGGATCTAGGATGACTAATTGGCTGAGACTTTGTGTCACCATTAATGCCATGTTGGAGTTACTAGTAATGTGGATCAACTCCAATTACATGTTGAAAGCATTATCAAACTAACAGAGGGACATTAGCAGATGATGTCATGGTCAGGAGACTGAAGAAATAAGTATCATGGGCCAAAAATTATGTTTATGTATGAAGTGCCCAAGAATAGGAAACAATGCTCCTTTCAGATGGTAAAAACACAGAGCATGGAGCCAGAGACTGAATTGTATTTATATAGAAAAAAAGACTAGCCATTGGAGGCTGTAGAGATAGTACTGTGTTCTACCTATACCTCCAATAGTGGGGTGGTAATAGTTTATTGATTCGGTACAACCAGAGATATTAGCCCAGCCTGGGATGCAGGGTAAGTCATTGCCTAATTTGCTTGCCCTGGAAGTAGACCTCTTAACTGTCATGAATGGATCAAAATCAGAAAGTGTGGTGTTCTACAATTGTCCAAAAGCCACAAGAGCAAATGGAAGAAGAGAGGAGCAGATGTGCACCAGCTGAAGTGAACTATTTTAAGTGAGAGCATCAGCTTCTAATTTATGTGGTTGTTAGCAAGAAAGCCCTAGCATATTAGATCTGAAATCTGGTTAAGATGACACAATTCGGGTCATAATGAGAAGCCTATTTAGCCCTGGTCTGCTGGGGTTTGCTTTGCTAACTTTTCTTTCAGGCTGTGCTTGGAACTACTAAGCTAACTACTTATTTCCATTTCACCATGTTCAGGTAGTTGGGATGCCAAAATATTGAGCTGTTACAAATTCTTAGTGTTGTGGCTCTTTTTTGCTTCGAGTTTGTGGGTGTATTTATACTGCAGCTGTCTGACTCTAAGTGGAATTCTTCTGTCCAGGAGAGAACTTTGCATGCTTACAGGCATGTACAGAGCTCTCTTTCCATTTAAATGATCAGAAGGGGGGCTCTGTACATGCCTGTATAGAAGTTTAGGGTCTTGCCTTAGATGTTCTTTCAGGTACAGTGGTGCTAGTTACTCCCATAGGTGATCTAAGTGTCTTGTGTTTAGGCGTGTGCCCATTCTGCCCAATATCTAATTATTCAATAGCATAACCTAGAGTTGTAACAATAGTATCCCCATACGATTTGAACTGGATGTTCACGTCTTCTGCATGTGTGTTTCTTTAATCTCTTCAAAAGTGGACCATGACAACACTTGAAAAGATGAGACTGGGTAGGAATCATTGAGCTGCTTTATTTCACAGTGAGTGAATATATAGAGTAACAGTTAAGATCAGGCAAACTTAATTCAATCAGTGAAACTTGTCTTCTCATAATACAAAATAATGAACACACCATGTTTTACCACAATGGTAGATCGTCTTGCTTGACTTAGGCAAGATAACTCCTAACTACTAACCTTCCCACAGCCTTTGCTGGGCCTGACTGCCTTCGTGACTGATTACCTCTGTCTCTTTTTTTAATCACCCTTTGTTCACAACTGGAGGGATCGGGGACTTCCCAACACAATGGGGTGTGCTTATTGATTCCTGAGACAAGTTATAGAATTGAAAGAAAAAGCTTCCATGTAAATAGCACCTATCACATCTTCAGGGTGTCCCAAAGCACTTCACAGCCAATGTGCAGTCACTGTTGTTAATGTAGGCAAATGTGGCAGCCAAATTTCACATAGCAAGGTCTTGCAACCAGAAATGAGGTAAATGACCATATAAGCTGTTTTAGTTGCTTGTTGGTTGATGGATAAATGTTGGCCAGGACACAGCGAGAACTCCACTCTTCGAAGGTGCCATGGGAGCTTTTATGTCTACTTATTGTTTACAGTCTTTGGGGAAAACAACTTCCATTGCAGATTGACTTTTTTTGTTTTTAGTTCTAAACCTTTGTGAATACATTTTACATTAAAAATTCAACATTTTAAAATAGCTCTCTTTCCAAATCTTATCTGTAGGAAAAATGGTCAAAAAAATCCTAAAACATGACCGTGCCTGTCCACGCACTCAACACTTAAATTAACTCCACTTGAGTTTTAAAAGTGCTCAAAGGATCCAAAGACATAATATACTGGGATCATTATGAACTCTGCTGTGAAGCTTATGCTAATTTATTTTTATTCCCCTGTCTTTCTTTAAGCCCACATAAATAATGGATTCTGGTGAATTTGCCAGAATAACACACAATCCGTAAATGATTTTCATGTTGTTTTCATGTCCTAGGAAAGCAGGACAAAAAACATGAATGCCCAAACCAGGCTGTTTTCTCAGTTTGTGGATGTCACCGTCAACCCACCCTACTGGAGCTAGCCAACCATTGTTACATTGGGGCTGCTACTTGGATCTGCCTTATGCAGAAGTAATTGAGCAGGAGACTTGCTGCAAATATCTGTGGAGAGCTGGATATGGTAGCCATCAGATAGTCAGTCTGGGGCAGTGGCAGTAATGGATGGGGGAATAGAGATAATTGGCTACTATTAATGCAGAACACCACCTGGTGGATTTTACTGCAATTCTTAATTTCACATATAGTGTTGATTTTTATTTTTGGAATTTATTGTTATGTTTTATTGTCTTAATTATTAAAGGATTTATATGGAAAATAGTTCTATGTAACTTAAACCACCTAAATAACTGTAAATGTGTTTGAGTGTGACATTTTCAAGTAGGAGAGAGCTCATTCCAAAATTGAACAGCTGTTTCCTCCCCATTGGGACTTGCTTTATGTAATACAACCTAGAAAATAATAAAAAATATTGTTGGGGAAATGCTATGGAAGATTTTGAGTTTAAATCAGCTGATTCTATGATAATTTCTGCTGAATGGTAATTGGAGAGTAGTGTGGCTGTCAGGAAAAACTGAACAGGTAGATTAGAGACTATCTTACCTTTAAACTAACAAATCCTGATTGGCAATAGTTTTTTTTCCAAATCTGAAAAGGTGTTACTAGATGTCATGATTCTGGAATATTAGGTGAGTAAATAGTGTTTGCTTTATGACAACTGGCAAGAAGCACATATCTTGAAGACAAGAACCCCTTCTACAACGATCCTTGTATAAGGCATTATGAACTATATAACCTTTCAATTTAAGTAATGTATGTTCACTGAAGTGTCTTGACAGATAAGGCAACACCCTAAATCATAACCATGTTCATAGTGATTTATGGGACTTTGAAAGCTTAAGATCAAATCCAAAAGACTCAATGGAACTTTTCACGGTATCCTAGTCAGAACATGAGAGCATTAATGTATGAGTTAAGGTACCTTTGCCAAGTCATTCAGCATTGACTATAAATCATTCAAATTATAATTGGATAAAAAAAACATTTTATTTAACTAATAATTGTGAGAAATTGGCTAGTAAACAATGAAGTTTGCATTTTGCTTTTGGCATCGTTTCGACTGAACTAATGACCAACTCTAATGATTACTGCAAGACTCATTAAGAGCCAGTTAAGCTCATTATGAAGGGAATAACTGCAGGAAGCATGCCCAGTTAAATTTCCAATGTTAAGCTCCAGAATTTAACTGTGGCATTATTCAGTCCAACTTGAAGCTGCCATTAAAGGAACAATGTGTCATAGTTAAAACAACTAAATATTGAAGTAATTTGATAACAAACCTCTGTTTGAATGAGAGTTTCAAAAAACATTTTAACTTCAATTTGTTCTTTTCAAAAGGTGTTTTTATTGATCTTATCTGTCCCAAACATTGGAGTCCTGATTCCAATGTGGTGACCCTGGCAACTAGCTAAACAATTCCAGTATGCATTTATTTCATGTAGCGCTAAGTAACCTATATTTTTAATTTTTAAAATATATATTTTATAAGGTTGTTGAAAAAATAGATCCTGCTCTACAAAATACCACAGTATACATTTCTGACAATATTTTCAATTTAAAAAGCCGATTAGATTACATTTAAAACAAATTACTACTCTAATACGAATAGAACGCTATTAATTGATGATGCCACACTCCTAATGTAATTTACTGAAAGATCTACTTACCTGGCTCTTCAGAAAGGCAATGCTTAAGGTGATCATGGTTTAGCAAGCAAGGTCTAGTTACTTTTATTAAACAATTGCAAACATTTGGAAATGACTGCGAACGATTTTATCATAGATACACTTTAACATGCTTGTATCAAATTGCACTCTCTGCTACTTAAACAGAGGCGCTCACCCATTTACTTTAATAAGTTAACCCCACCAATAAAATGGCGGAGTGAGGAGTTTGTTAAAAGCACAAAATATGCTACATATTTATCCGGTAACATTAGGATGCTTGATTTTGTTTATACTGAGAATTTAAAACCATGATTGTTTATAGAAAGGTTTATTTTTCTCAGTGGTATGGAAAGCATTTCTTTCCCCAGACTATAACATTATTTATATGTTTGTTTACCTAAATGATTTCAAAATCATTGTACATAAAGATTTGTTTACACAGCTGCAGTAGGTAAGGGAAATGCTAATTATTTTCCAAGAACCAATCAAAACATACTTGCTTCACTATTTCTTAAAACTTGCTTCACTACCTCTAGATAAAAGTCTTAGAGATTTCGTTCCAAATTCTCTGCCACCTACCAGCACGCCCCCATCCTCCAGCATACTTTCTGACTCAACCTAAGCAATATATTGGGAGCTCAGCTAGAATATTAAAAAGATGCATCATTACAGCAAGGACTCTCCAAAGATTGCTATAGGCCTGCACACTATGAAACACCACATAGCCTGGCATCCTATCAAGAATAATACAAATTATGAAGAGGAACTTAGAATGTAATTCTAAAGACAAAAAATAAGGAGAATATTTATTTAGTGAAAGAATGTTTTTAGAACAGATTTTGTGCACAAGTCTGAATTCTTAAACTTTTTAATTTTTTTTGCAATTCACAAGCTCAGTAGTATTTCTCCTTTACTTATTGCCCGGCCCATCGACAAAAACTCATTGCTTCTACTTGTACCACAAATAGAAAGTGTTAAGAGTCACAAACATGCACAGGGTTTGCAGTGAGTTGTTTTGTAGCTGGCTGCACTGGTGCATTGTTACTCTCTTTTCTCTGGCATCTCTTTCAGGGAAAGTCTTTTGGGCATCATCCCTTGTCTGGGAAGAGGAAAATGTCTTGATCTGTGTCAGTTTCAATGAGGAGACTGATCACTGGGACAATCTCTCGAGTTATTCACAAATCCATGTGTCTAATGTTGGTTGCCGCTTATCAGTGTAAGGCCACGACATATTTCGTCTAATTTATGGATTGATCAGACCAGATGCTTGAATTTCTACACAACTTTGTGCCTGGTCAGTCCTTGTAACACCTTGCAACTTCATTATCATATTCTGCATGGTGCCCTGCAGATCTGCAGTGGCAAATTTCATAAAAGTACCAAGTTTATAGAATGCCAAAATTCTCTGCCTCTTATCATTTCAAAATGGGTTTATGGAATACTGAAACTTAGCTGATGCGCTAATGTTTCTCTGTCAAATACCGGCATCTGCAGTTTGAAGCTTCCCAGGATGGATTACTCTCCCATTGTGGTGTTGTAACATCAGCCTGTGCTGAAGCTGCATCCTGTAATGTGTCCCCAAGCAGTTAAGTATTTTGAGCCTGTTAACATCTGTGACCTTCATGTTTGTGTCGTCATGGTTGTCCACAGTTCTGCTGCTTGTGTGACCCCAGAAGTTCCCTGCATGCAAGAACGGAATAACAATGGACAGATTGAAGACTACATTTTTAAATTTTTAAACAATCACTGAAAGCTGTGGCATTAATGGAAGACTGTAGATGTGAACAGTGTGTCAATGGATGTATATGGTGCAGTGTACTTTACAATGCACAGACTTGTTATTACTATCCAAGAACACTCCCAAAATCATTAATGCAAGTGAACCCAAATCAATGACCTTCAGTAGTGGCACTGTGAATACTGCCTTACAGATCCAAAGTGGAACTAAATCTCTTTTAGTGAACAGTCTGAATACAGTATAAAATAAAATAAGCAAATTAAGTCAAGACAGGTATTTGTGAAGCAGCCTGGGAATAGCCACATTATACCAGATAGTTATATTCAGTACAGAACTATCCACTAAGGTATCAACCATAGGTGAAAAAACGTGGTGCAGTGAGTTAGTGCTGCCTCTTTACCTCTGAGCCTCTGCCAGCTGTAAAGGTTAAGTAAAAGGATGTTGGATAGTACAAAATTGTCCATAATTTGGTGCAATTTGACATTGAATTGGTAGTCTCATTCAGAGATGAGATGCTATAACATTTGCTAGTGTAAAACTTCATGCCATTGCAGTAGAATAGGGTTGAGACACATTGTTGGTGAAGGACAGAAAGGCTATTCAGTCCTTTGAGCCTGTTCTGCCATTCAATGAGATCATGGCTGGATAAAACTTTAATGTGTATCTGTGCTACACCTGATCTTGGAGAGCTAGATCCTGAATCTGGCTGCTAAGGTAAGAGAGTGTTCTATTCCCCAGAACTGACATCCTTCATCTTAAATGGTGCAAAAATTCACCAATAAATAGTTGCCACAAATTAAAGCACAAACCCTCATATAGTACTACTTTTTTCCACAAATTATAATTTAAAAAACAAAATATGTGTTTAATCATGATGCTTTACATCTGCTTCAACCTGAAGATAAAGTAGACCTTGTTATGAAATAAATAAAGCCTTGATTTCCACATATATTTACCCGTCAAATTATGGACTGAAACATGTGAAGATGACACACATTTTACATTGTTAACCCAACTATTTCTTCCTTTCAACTTGTCAGTTTGGAGTTTTTTGCTTCTGTTTATGTTGGTGTATTAAGTTCAATTTTATTTAAGTAACCTACATAGTTGGAAGCTATTTAAATATTTCAAATTATCTGTTTAAAGTTTGCATGACAATTAATATAAGTTATTCATTACTTTAATAACTTCAATTGTATTAACAGCAAGTTAAGTATTATTTGCGCTGAAGACAGCCTACTGTTTAAAAAAAAATACAAACCACATTTGAACAGGCCATTGTTAGCTCTGTCCATAAAGATTCCCTCGGACCCATACCTGAAAAGACTGATTTCCTCCTATATGTGATGAAAAGTGTATCCTGGTTGAATTCAGCCAGGCTGCCATACCAAACCAAGATATGAGCATCAATGTTGGGTTACACATTCGGACATGTACAGTGATATGTTCACTATAGTTAAACCCGGATAAATTCTTCACGCTATGGCCTACATTTCTACTGTTCCAGGTGAGTGGCCAGTGAACAGCATCTGAATAGTCATGAGCAGTAATGTTGCACTTTTTTGCTTTTTTTCCCCCTCTTCTATTCATCTAAGTCAGACCCCACTCCTTCAAAGCTGTGAAAGAGCTAACCCTCTTCTAATGTGATGGACTGACTGTGGCTGTTCCTTGTATACCTTTATCAATTATTTTATCACTGAAAGGAGAACTTGGGAGATATTTCTAAAAAGATAATGCTTTGCTTTTAATAAGAATAAACATGTTTACCTTTCAAGTTAATGGTGTAAAATTGTGCTTGGGAATGCCATACTAATACATATATAGTATATCCATTCAAACAACTAAAATGCAGTAGTAAATACTCAAAACCAGGATAATAGATACCTGTATTACAAAGTAGCAGTCCAATCATAGCTTCCGATTTCATCAGGATTGCACGTTGAACATTGTTCACTTACAAGTGTTTGTTATTTGTAATCTATAACAGAGAGAAAGTTTCTGTTTAAAATAGCTTCTTTGACGTGGATGTTTACCAATGTTTGAATTTGGAAACAGTCATACAGGACAAAGAATATTAACTTACTTCCAGAATATACTTAACAGAACATGGTCAGAGTTGGGAAATATAAAACTTTCTGGAAATGGATCCTTATTTCATTAAATTACACAAAGTAGAATTACACTTCCTCTGAGGATGCGGTTTCAACCAAAAAAGCACAGAGCATTTTTTGGGTTTGTGGCCACAGATGTAGGAATTTTGTATTCTTAATATACCAATTACCAGGCCACCATCTTTAGTCCCAAAGGAATTTTAGACCTACTTCTGAAACAATTGCCTCATTGTTTGAAATGAAGTATTGATATGTGCTTTGTCTAAATCCATTGACAACAAGAAAATATTAGAATGAAAGTGGTTTTGTCATTTGGAACTTACTGTGCTGGATCCAGTTCAAAACTGTAACTAACTATAAGGACTTTCATATTAGTTACCGTTTAATTCAAATTCCGAGAGTCAACTACCTGTACTTCCGCTGTTAAATCTGTTTTCCACAGACCAGTGGCAGATTTGTAGACCCAAGTCTGCTGTCGGGCTATGGAAAGTAAATTTAACATAAATACTAGGAGCCTGCTGCCGACCGCCATATTCCTGAAATCCGTATTAAAGGACCAATATATAAGCATTGCCATTTTGTAGCTTTATAGAGAGATTTGGTAATGCATTTAGGTCCTCATTACCACTGTTTGAGTGTTATATATAGGATCAGCCGTGCTGATGGCTTGGTTTCACTTGAAGAAATTGACAGTTCATCTGTGTCAAATGGTACAGTACACGAGTGCTGCATCATAGAGAAGTGACTGGAGAATATGTTTTAACTTATGAAGGAAATTACCACTTAAAGTAGTGAGTAATGAATCAATTGACTAATTTTAAAAGTGAAAAACACTTATGAATTTGGGGTCATGGCTCAGATCTAACCCTTGAGTGTGGTAGATATAAGGCCTTAAGTGCTGACTTAATAGACGTGAAAGATTGAAATGCCTCACCCAGCAACTAACAATAATGGGACAGTTCTGGAAGATGAGAAAAGTGGCCTTTTCCTGTTCTTAAACTGCTTGTACATGTTCTGTACCTGAAAGTCCAAGAGTAATCTGAGACCTGTTTATCTTTCCTTGCATGAAAGCAAGTAGCTATTTAGACAAGGAGGAAAAGAACAGGGAGAAAGTAAACTAATAATGAAGTATAGTAAAACTATAGAATATATAGCAACAAAACTCTGAATAATAGACACAGTAGTAGTCATAAAATAATGCTTAAAAAAACACCTTAAATAAATTTATTTCTGTTAACTCCATTATTGTCATTATTGGCTTGTTAAAGTACATTTGAAAAAGTAATCTAAATTATTTTAAAGGGAGATTACCATCATGAAAAAGTGTTTGAGAAACTTTTTAGCATTTATTTACCAGCACAATGACAAACCTTGTTGAACCGAATTACTGCTTCATGGTGTCATGACAAAAATTGTTATCCGCTCACCGTTCTTCTCCCTCTCTAAATAAAAAAAGTTAAAACTTTTTCATAAAGGCAGTACCTCTTTACCTAAATAGGATCTAAAGCTATATGTAAGATTTCATCCACTAAGTGGTAAGTATATACTCTTTAACACAATCCATTGCCTTACCCTTTTATTTTATATTTTCTTACTGGATTTTTTTTCTGTTACAGATATTAACGAATGTGAGATTGGTGCGCATAATTGTGACAGATATGCTATATGTACAAATACGCCAGGAAGCTTCAAGTGTGCCTGTGCAGAGGGCTGGTCAGGAAATGGCATCAAATGTTCTGGTAAGAATGTTTTTGTTAAAGTACAAAAAGATTTAATTATGAATAAACGGGAAAAATCTCCTCATGCTTGACGACTTACTTTCAAATTTTCAGTTTCTTAACAGCTGTCCCTGTTTTTTTTTTAAATTACGTTTGAATATCGCCTATGTGTATATAAAGGCCACTACAGCCCTACCAGAAGTGAACAGAGAATGACACAAGTGGTGCCCCAGATCATGAGAGGCCACTAGAGGTGTTTTTAAGCTTAGTTCCTAGCACAGAATTTAAATGTTTGGTATTGAAAGCTTCCCTGCATAGAACAGTCAGGCATCTTGCCTCAAATAGTATCTTCATTGTGTTATAGTTTATGAAATCTTTACAATCATGGATCAATTATTAACATGCAACATGGAGCTTCAAAATTTTTTATATCAGTTATGCAAGGGGGTAGTATCATAATTGGTTCTGGTCCTTACCTTTAAACTATTATAAAACTCCAGACTGAACTTCAATGCTCAATCTCAATTCTAAATGAGATCAAACCCCTCCAAAGATTAATTTTGCATTTGATGATAAAATGGGGCTGAATATTATCTTGACTGAAATATGTACTGATCAGAATGAATGCTGCAAGTAGTCAGAGGAATTGTGAAACCATTTAGTTGGCCCGGATTTTACGGGGCCTATGACTGTGTGTACGTTGTGCATAGGTGGTCGTAAGTGCCCCTCAAGTTCTGGGTTTCCGCATGCGCGAAAATCCGGAACTTGCGATTTGTCAAGTTTCAGCTTGACAGATCATCCGCATGCGCATGAAATGGACATTCGCTGGTGGAGAGGTGGGCTATTTGCCCAGCGAATGCCCACGAAACTCTTATGCCTGGTAAAAGCAGGCATAGGGCCTTCTTTTACCAGCGTAAGTGTTTAAATAAATATTGAAATAAAAATTTTTAAATCATTCAAAAACCTTTAAAATTAGTTTAGGTTATTTTTGGCACCTTGAAAAATGTTTACATTTATTTTTCAAAAAATTCAATTTTTTTAAATGTTTAATTAAATTGTTTTTTAATTAATTTTAAACGTGATGATTTATTTTTATTTAGGTTGTGTGAAAATGTATTTTTTGGGGGATTTCTAATATGCTTATGGGGATTCCGTACGTAAATGGAATCCCAATAAGCATAATGGGAATCCCCCTTTTTGATTGGTTGTGCCGGCCCGCGTGATCTCAGGGACGCATGCGCCCCTGGTATCCGTGCATCTTTAGGCAGGCGTACGCCTGGAGGCCCAGGAGCGCGAGCCTTTGTAGGTCCAGAGGCAGCAGGTAAGTGCAGATTTTACTTGCAGTTCAGAGGCATTCGCCTGCGGGAAGCCTCTGACCGCAATTTCCGGTCCATTATTGTGAATGCTTTTCTCATTGACCATGTCTAATTTTATTTACAAAGATGTGGATGAGTGTTCAAATGGAACCCATAAGTGCAGCCCCACTGCTGAATGCACGAACACAGATGGGTCGTACCGATGTACGTGTAAAGAGGGTTACAGTGGTGATGGCATGTTTTGTACAGGTAAGTCCAAAGATGAAATACTATTTTTACATTTTTGCTCATTATCCTGCATGACTTCAACATTTATTGATATAATTCATTCATGTGTTTGTCCCTTAATATGCAAGGTTTCATTTTTCTTAATTCATAAGATTTATCATTAAAGTAGACAAATGAAGGATTCTTGTCCATCAAAGTAATTATTGCAGCCACAGCTTCCACTTAAATGGCACCTTTAGTGTAATAAATGGCCCAAAGCACTTCATAGACCTGAAACTGAACATTGATGGGAGGAAATTTAAAGGAGGTGATCAAAGACCTAGTCAAAGACATAAGTTTGAGGAGGCGTTTGAACAAGGAGGTAGCAAGGTGGAGGGTTTAGGGCTTCCAGAATGTGGTTCAAGATGGTTAAAAGCTCTGTGATTGAAGCAAAAGCAGAAAACGCCACATCGAGCGATAGGAGGTTGCAGAGGTAGGCAGGGATATGGCAGTGGAGGGACTTGTAGATAAGTACAAGGAATTGAATTTGATGTGTTGTGGTGCCTAAGAGGTTAGCAAGGACAAGGGTGATAGGACGGCAAAATACGTTGCTGTTGCAGTTTTGGATGAGTTATAGATTATGCAGGATTGAACTCAGAAGGGCAGCGAGGTAAGCGTTGGAATGTTTGAGCTTGGAGGTAACAAGACTGTAGATAAGAACTTCAGCAGGAGTGATTGTAGGGATAGAAATAAGTGATGTTGCAGTGGATGTCATTTTTCTTTGTCATAAAAATTAATACTAATGTAGACTGATGACCATTCTTTTCCCTCCAAAGTTAATATTTACTGCTCAGGATCAATAAACTAGAATAGATTATTTGATTTCTTAGGCTGAACATATCAACAACAGTACTATGTAGAGCCATGTCTTGAATCTTTTCATAATCCCCATTATTTTAAATGTCATTTGTAAAATTCCAGCACTTAGAGGAATTATTGACCCTGAAAAGTTGTGCAGAAAGCTTTGGGGCACTATTTGAAAACATGGCTTGATATTTATCACATAATGACGTCTTTTGTTTTTGAAAACATCACCATTGGCTTCCCTATTCCCACAGTGAATAGCTGAGCCACACGGACCAGGAAGATTCCAGGCTTGGTCCATGATCTGTGCTGAATTAACTGATCTAAGCTGGGGAAGTATTAAGGACACTAATATTAGCCTCAGTGCACAGGATATGAAGGAGAAAATTGACCAGGGTTCCCATTGCTGATGGCTGTCCAGCAACCCCTGCTGGAAGTACACGAGGCTGAACAATAAGTACCACCTCCAAATAGCCCTGATGTGTGTCTAAAAATGGATCAACCTCTGTGTGCTAAATTCTCTTTCTCTCTCACCATTCCTGTCAGAATAAAATGTACTTTTCAGTTTTTATATATATAAAATATAGGAATTTAGTGTTTTCAGTATTTTTATTTTTTTCCCTATGTGACAGACATTGACGAATGTGCTGAAAATGTAAACTTTTGTGAGAATGGCCATTGCTTAAACGCGCCTGGAGGTTACCGTTGTGAATGCGACATGGGCTTCACACCAACTGTGGATGGCAGGGCATGTCAAGGTACGTGTCATCTAACTATCTATAACTGTGATTCTCTTCTCTCTATTCTATTAGTCGTACCTGGGATAACAATTTTGTAGCTATAGTGTTGATGCCTGTTTTACCTTGCCCCATAAATGTAATTTAACTAAAATGTTTTCCAATATATCCTCCTCTGTATCTCTCAAAATTTTTTATGATACCATAAATGGACTTCTTGTATTTTAAACAGTAAACACTTCAATATGTTTTAAAAGGTTATTTTCAGTGAGTTCTTTATGACCTTTTCTCCAGATATTGACGAATGCTCATTCCCTGACATTTGTGTGTTTGGAAGATGCCAGAATCTTCCAGGACTCTTCAGATGCGAATGTGATTTGGGCTATGAGCTAGACAGGAGTGGAGGCAATTGCACAGGTAAAATTTTGCTTTCCTTTGGTAAATATTGTCATTATAATATTATTTCTCAGATATTTGGAGCAACAAAATAGCTAAGTAATGAAAGTTTCAAGTGATTTCAGACATGACTAGAAAACATTTTCCAGTTAATTTTGGAAATCTTTTACAGATGTCAATGAGTGTGCAGATCCAGTTAATTGTATCAATGGAATTTGTGTTAACACCCCTGGAAGCTACGTCTGCAACTGCCCGTCTGAATTTGAGCTGAACCCAACTGGTGTGGGGTGTGTTGGTACGTTACAATTCATTTTAAATCAATTGCATTGAACAGTTAGGATTGTGATGATAGTTCAGTAATAGCCCCAAAGTTACCTACAATAAACAGGGGAAAACTGCACTTTTTGCAGGAAAATTATTAGTGAGCTCTAATACCTCATACCATGGAGTGTTGGATGTGGGTTCATTCCTATGTGTGGATAGTTACTGATTTCTTGCACGCCTTCAAGACGTGTCAAACAAAGGTGGATGCATCCCCACAGGGAGGGAGAAAATTCTGTGAGGGAGAGTTATACTGAGGCCACACTCACGCCCTTCCTGATGGCCGATTTCAGAGCAACACTATAGGTTGCCTGGGAGCAGACATACAACCAAACCTCTCGGGATAATATACACTGCATAGAGAACCAAGAGAGTAGAATAGGTGAAAAATATACTTTTCAGATCACTTATTTGAGAGCAGTATGTGGTGGTGGCTTGTGATAGAATCAGATTTGTGGTGCCAAAAGCCATTTTCTTGGCATAGGGGATGTAGGAATGAATAAAATTGAAAAAGAAAAGTTAAAGCTATATACTTATTAATCATAATGGTTGGGCTAGTTGGTGACTTTTAACAGTGCCTTTTCCAGGTCTGTGCATGCAGCTGCAATTTAGAGCTGTGATTAATTTCTGACATTCATTCAATGTTAAGTAGTTCTTCAGTATTAACTATGATAACAGTGAAGCTGCTGCTCCCTATTAGATTTATGCATACAATTCTAGAAGAACCAATTAGCCAGGTAATTCAGTTAACTAATGTAATCGTAATATAATGTTCGTAGACCACTGCTAACCTTGGAAATCCCTAGTGAGCAATATGCAGAATGTGTTTCAAAGACATTTCCCTTCTACAAACTACTTAATGTTTTCAGTAGCAAAATGGATTAATGGATTTTATTACATAGATCCTCGCTTGGGCAAGTGCTTCTTGGAATATTCATTACGTGGAGATAACACGCTTTCTTGCAACAATGAGATTGGAGTTGGAGTTTCAAGAGCATCTTGTTGCTGTTCTTTGGGCAGAGCCTGGGGTTTTCCATGTGAACTGTGTCCCTCTATCAATTCATGTAAGAGTTCAGAGGCTTTTAAACTATTTTCTATCTACTTTCTTTGAGAAGTAACTCAGTGTTTCAATAGTATTTAATATTATTAATTTTGTATCAATTTATTGACAGATAATTAACAAATCTGTTTGTCACCATTTTGTTGTATGTTCCCTTCATAATATAGCTTTCACTAAAATTGCAAAATAAGTATTATGATGATCAAAGGGTAGCAAAGAGATTTCATTTCCTTTATAGTTGTGGTTCCAAATATTGGCAAGCTTTATGATCTCACTCTTTAGATCATATTTTTAAAAAATTTAAAATCAAAAATGTAACGTTTGAGCACCACGGATGTGTTTACTCATCCAGCGATGGGTATCGTGATCCACAATAGCAATCCTTCCAGGTTTGGATGTGTTTTTAAAAAATTCAGTCAGTCTCCAAAATTTAGGCTTTCAATTGGCTGAGTTATCCCCCTTTTACACCCAGTTTTCAACCTATGAAAACCTATTTTTAATTAAAATGCTTCCATCTCCAAAATGGACAGTAGGAGCATGAAAACAGAATAATTAAAACAAAAGAATGCTTTAAAACTTGACAGTTAAAGTAAATAGAGTAGAGTATATTGTTAGCAAAAGAGTTAAGAGAGAATAGGAGCAAATAAAGGGATGGTAGGTAAGTATATGTGAACAGTAATGAAGCTATCTAAGGTTGCATAACTTCACTACTGTAATGGGCCAGAAATTCGGCTCTCCGGCTTCCTGCGGGTGCAAGCATCGCGCGCGTACTTACCTACCGCGCCTGCCGTTGTGCTTCGGGCCCACGAGGAATTCGGGTCCTGGGCCTCCTGCAGCTGCCGGCGCGCAGTGCTTGCATATCCCAGGGGCGCAGTTAGTTCGAAGCGTCCCCTGGGATCACGTGGGCCATGGAGAGCCAATCCTAGCAGGGAATTTTCATTCCTAGATTTGACAGGAAGACCTGTCAAATCTATGAATAGAGATCGGCCCCAAAACCACACTAAAACTTCAAATAAATTTTTAAAAAACCATCACATTTTTAAAATAACTATAAATTACATAAATTAACTACTTTAAACAAAAATTTTAAAACGGTGCTAAAAATAAACTTACCTTTCTTTAAAGTATGTAAAAAAGATAAACCTGTTGAAAAAAAATTTAAATTGTAATTAATTAACCACTTACCTTGTTAAAAACAGGCCTTGCGCCTCCTTTTTAAATGTGCAGCTTCTCCATACTTACCCTCACGGAGAAACCTGTGAAAAAAAAATGAAGTTCGCTGCGTGCGCGCTGCCTCTCCCGCGCACGCGTTCGACTTCTGAACCCCTTCCTTTAGGGGAGCGGAAGTTCCAGTTTCCCGCGCATGCGCAGTGCATGCGTGAAACCGGCACTTCAGGTGGCCTTACGGGTGAGTACACAGCGCATACTCACCCGACAAGAGCCGAATTTCTGGCCCAGTGTGCTTTTCAGAGTCAAAGTGAACAAACTGAAAGCACAACAAAATTGGTCAGCCCAGGGAGACAGAAATTTCCCTGAACTTGACAGTAATATTTCAAAGCGTAAAAAGATAGGTGACCAGGATTTAAATTATTAGTCCACTAGTATAAATTGTTTGATTTACTCCCAATTTAATGCTTGTTACTAACTTATAGCTTTATAAATTTATAGTTTCTTTTTATTTATGTTTGGGTTCCTTATAACAGACTGAACTAGTTATTTTTTTACAGCTGACTACAAAACTCTTTGTCCTGGAGGAGAAGGTTTTCGTCCTAACCCCATCACAGTTATTTTGGAGGGTAACTACTCGTGCCTTTTTGTAAATAGCATTTTGAATATTACAGTGTGAACAGTCTCCCTGTGTTGTTAACAGCACATTCAGTTATCTGTTATTGCTTTCCACAGATATTGATGAATGTAAAGAATTACCTGGACTCTGTCAAGGAGGAACATGTGTCAACACATTCGGTAGCTTCCAGTGTGAATGTCCACGTGGTTTCTATTTGAATGAAGAAACCAGAGTATGTGAAGGTATATTTACTGAAGTGTGACAGTCACACTTATAGCTTTAATATTTTCCTTATGTTTCATTAGTCTTTATTTACAAATAAGCATTGGTAGTGTATTTGTGGATCATATGAATCCATTGGAGATCAATGTAAGATTTATTAGATATAAAGCACTGACAGCATGATAATGCGCTATACTGGAACAACAGCATGCAGTGCCACTAGCTGATTGGGTGTGTGCTTAATATCCAGTTGCACTGAGTTCCTGATCTCAGTTGTGCTGCTGCAAGAAGATGCTGAGTAGAGGCCATAAGGTAATTTATGCAATCCAACACTCCCAACCCAGTGCTTTTCCAGACAGGGGCACAGATTGGAAAATTGGGACTACAGTGTTATAGCCCTATCTCTGACTGCACTCCCATGTAGCAAGGCTAAGCACTGGGTGGACAGGATCATTGAATAAACCCCTGTATGTCTCACTGGCAGAACGGGGTAAGCTGGAGAAAGGGTACTTTCATGCAATTCTTCGTGGCCAGATGAAAAATATATTGGCAGATGCCTGGGAACAGATAGGCTACAGTCGGTGTGCAAACTGGGGTGAAGATGGAGAGTTCTTATTATCAAAAGAAAAATGGTAGGGAGTTAAAAGATGAGATTACTGAGAAGATTGTACTATAACCTGAATGTAGTTTATGTCAACATTTAAGGAGATATCTACTCATCTATAGTCTGGAAATTGCTATTGGCGTAATGGTGAATGTCAGTGGCTGGCTAGCAATCTGGGGAGACCATTATATTGCACATTGCGTGTTCAATTTCCACCAATTCTGAAATTGTAGTATCAGTGTTGGTTCACTGTGCGTTACTATGCCTAAATTGTACGTTATACTTGTGCTTGTTATTTCTAAGATTGCTGGTGATTAAGAGGGACGCTCACAAATTTCCAATCTCCACGCAATACACTCCTTGCACACATCTTCTTAAGGGTGGAAGATGCCTGTGCGTGAATTCTTTTAATGTGGGGTGGCCATTGCACACCAGCTACCACACGGGCTTGACAGAGCAAGGTCTTGGTCCAATGGCAAGGGGATCTAAAACGATTGGAGACCAGGCTCTGCTACAGCGGCCTAGCACACACACACACACAAACATAATGCTACTGTCCTCCTCCCTCCTTCCCGCAGGTCCTCTCTGCCTGGGTTTCGTAGGATGCATTGTGGTCCTCCCGACCTCGCTGTTGGCCCGTGCCGCACCTTCCCGGGGCCCCGACCCCGCTGCTGGTCCACGCTGCGCCACTCCTGGGCCTTGAACTCGCTGCTGGGCTCGTCCTGGGTCCCGGCCTCGGACATGAATGATGTTGTCTCTCACAGGATCAAATTAGCACTGATATTCTCGCGATCCCTGGCCCCGAACTCCACTCGCGATTCACTAGTCACTAGATCACTAGTCTAGTGGAGAAGCGTAGTCTTGACAGCAGAGAGGTCTGGGAATTTGGGAGCTAAGTTTAAGTGAAGAGCCAGTGCTCACTGAGAACAAAGAACAGGCACCCATATGAAATGGATGATACAGCTAATGCAGATTCTTATAGCTCAGGATCCAAAAGGGAATTACTCCTGACAGCAAATTCAGTACAATGGGGATTTCGTTCACTGCTATCATAGAAACATAGAAAAATAGGAGCAGGAGTAGACCATTCGGCCCTTCGAGCCTGCTCCGCCATTCAATATGATCATGGCTGATCCTCTATTTCAATACCATATTCCCGCTCTCTCCCCATACTCCTTGATGCCTTTTGTGTCTAGAAAGGCATTTGAAATAGTGGAGAAGCAGAGTACAGCTGCCAGAGATGTCAGATGGCAATTTCAGCCAAATTGATGTCTATAGATGCATCAAGAAGTGACTGCTGCCTTATTCAGAAAGGCCAACACCTTCATTTCCTTTCCCACTGACCAGCAACATGACAGGCCTGCGCAATTCTGCAGACGGTTGCCTTTCCTAAAGCATAAGAAATGATTGGCATACTCACGTGGGTCAGCCATAATGCAATGGGCCACATGAAAAGTACAGGATTCTACCCTATTAATATACACATGATCTGTCACTACAATGAACATATCATGCAGGTCAAGTGGCTACTTCCAGACAGAAACACAAAGCAGCCATCTATGCCAAGCATATTTAAAGGCAAATGGTGACTGGAAGGGTGGCTTCTCGGGGACTAAGGCAACTCTCTTCAGCCATGGCTAATGACACCTTTGCAGCAGGCATGAGAAGAATAAGAACACAGACACAGCCAGGCCCAGGCAACCACCATAAACATTATTGAGCATACATTAGCATCTTGAAGCAGTACTTCAGATGTCTACACAGATCAGAGGGTCTTACAATATAGCCTCCCCCAAGATGTCTAGATGTATTGCTTTCTGCTGCATGCTCCATAACCTTGCTATACATGGTGGAGGACAGCAGACAAAATCAGAGCCAGAACAGGAGGCAGATACTGACTATGATATTGTTAATTTTGAACACTAATGCAGCCAGGAACATTGCTGCACCAGGTGCTCATCCAAAATATGCTCAGCTAAATGCCTAACCTGCCCCCTTAAGGAACCCTTCTGTACACATGTACACAATAACATGGCTCAAAACACCTTCAGCAACATGTAAGGATCCTTCATGAAATGAAACTGGATACTGTAAATCCACTGAGTTGTAAGCTGACAACACAGAAGTACCCATAATTGACACTAAATTGTCAATCTTCTTTTGGAAGTGGAAACATTTACACTGGCCCAACAGAATTTAGAGTAAAGTCAGAGGAGAGGAAGGTTTATTCTGTATTTGGTCGTGCTATATCTGATCTGAATGATTGATGCTAACACTGGGGATGGAACTTTCAACATCGGCAGGGCCATAAAATGGTTAGTATGTTCTGTGGTAACACTTTTCAGCTTCCTGTATGACATCACTTCCTGTAATCAGTCCAGGATAAATACTGGACTGATCAGTTAGCTCTGGAAGAGGCATAGGGTAAGACCTCTTTTGTATGCAGCACCGTTTTAAGTTGATTAAAGCTTACATTAAGTTTACCACGCGTAAGGCTCATTCTTACGACAATTTAATCAACTTTTGAAAAACTTCGCACTCAAACTTTTTGGACGAACTCGGAGCTAAGGATCCAGGGAATCACCCATCATGGAAAACATCCTTAAACCATCGCGTCTTGACTTGGACCCAAACACCCCAGCAGCCGGTAAGGTGTGGAAACACTGGTATCGCACGTTTGAGAATTTTCTTGAGTATTGCAAAGCGGATGATAACTCAAAGTTGCGGATACTCATCAACTGTGTCACCCCGAATGTATTTCAGTATGTGGAAGACTGGGACAGTTATGAGGAGGCAATTCAGACGCTTAAGAGACTATATACTAAGACACCGAATGAGGTCTATGCTAGACATCTACTAGCTACAGCCCAACAAGGGCCGGAGGAATCCATTGATAAATTCCTCCAAGAGCTTCGCAGACTTAGTATGGACTGTAACTTTCGGGCAGCCTCAGCTGAGCTATACCGCGAAGAAATGATCCGTGATGCGTTCATCTGCGGGCTTGCCTCCCCATTTATACGCCAGCGTCTACTGGAAAGTAAGACACTTGAGCTGCAGAGAGCTTATGACCTGGCTTGCTCTCTAGATCTAGCAAAACGAAATGCAGACCTTTTTACAGTGCCCAGACCTCGGTCTGCTGCCTTAACTACAGTCAGGCAATTTAAGAGGCCACAGGTGAACTCTATTAGGGAGGACTTTATCCCTGACGATCGATCTGATGACTTCACCGATGAAGAGGATGATGACCCCACTGTGGCAGCCTCTTGGCAATCTAAGAAATGCTTTTTTTGTGGGGATGAGTTTCACCCTCGGAGATTCTGCCCTGCTCGCAATGCGTTTTGCAGTCATTGCAACAAAAAGGGTCATTTTGTAAAGGTTTGCCTATCAAGAGCCTCTACGAGGGCTTATCAAGCTAAGTCCTACCGAACTGCCCCAGTAAGGGCCTATCAGGATGTTCCAACTAAAAACTATCGTGCTTCCTCTCGGGTTTTTTCTCGAAGAAACACACCTAGAATTTCAGCCACTCTTTGTGCAACGACACCAATTACAGCTGCTTGTCCTCAGAATCTATTCCATGCAGCTACAAAAGCATCAATTAAGGGACATACTTTAGATGCCTTAATTGACTCAGGTAGCACTGATAGTTTCATTAGGGAACAGACTGTTGCACAGTTAAAGCTACATGTTTTTCCATCGGACCAGGCAGTTGCGATGGCTCAGTCATCACTTAATACCAGAATTTCTGGCTTCTGTGTAGTTGAAATAATGCTTAAAGGTCACAGGTATCCCTCCACCCGGCTTTCGGTGCTCAAGGACTTATGTAGTGATCTTATCTTAGGGCTGGATTTTCAAAAGCAGCATAAGAAGCTTACCATTGAGTTCGGCGGATCCAAACCTGAACTCACTATTTCTAATATACGACCTCGATTACCGTTCTGTGCCTTGTCAGCAGCTTCACTGGATGAACCCTCACTGTTTGCCAGTATCCCTCCTCGATGCAAACCGATTATAACAAAGTCACGCCGTTTCAGTCAGGAAGACCAGTCTTTTATTGCGGCTGAGATTTCTCGGCTTTTAGCAGAGGATATCATCGAGCCTTGTTCGTCGCCATGGCGCGCCCAGGTCGTTATTGTTAAGAACCCTCTACAACCTCACAAGAAACGGCTGTGCATTGACTATTCACAGACCATCAATCAGTATACGGACTTGGACGCATACCCATTGCCGCGCATCGATGATATGGTTAATAAATTGGCTGAGTACACGGTGTTCTCGACTTATGATCTGAAAAGCGCCTATCATCAGGTACCCTTGAAGGTCTCAGACAAGCAGTATACAGCCTTTGAAGCCAATGGGCGGCTGTATCAATTTCGTCGCCTCCCCTTTGGGGTCACTAATGGAGTGGCTGTCTTCCAGCGAGCAATGGATGACCTGGTCAAACAGGAAGACTTGAAGGATACGTTTCCTTATCTGGACAATATTACTGTCGCAGGTCGCAATCAGCAGGAACATGACGCCAATCTCCAACGATTTTGGGATGCACTCCAGCACCGTAATTTGACATTGAATGCGGCTAAATCCATTGAGTCACAACCAACTATCAACATCCTTGGCTATTGTGTGGGCAATGGCATCATTAAACCTGACCCTGAAAGGCTTCGCCCACTCCAAGAACTCCCGCCACCTAAGAATCCGGCCTCCTTGCGCCGGGCCCTCGGCCTGTTTGCATACTATGCGAAATGGATTCCTAACTTCTCGGACCGAATCCAACCTCTACTGAAGGCCAGCACATTCCCACTAGACACAACGGCTGTTGCAGCCTTTAACCTCCTGAAAAAGCAGTTGGAGAAAGCGGCTCTTCACTCCATTGATGAGAGTCTTCCTTTCGTGGTTGAGTGTGATGCCTCGGAGGTGGCAATCTCAGCCACTCTGAATCAGGAAGGTCGTCCGGTGGCATTTTTGTCCAGGACTTTTCAAGGGGCTGAGCTACATTATCCTCCAGTCGAGAAAGAAGCTACAGCCATCATAGAGGCAGTACGGAAGTGGAGTCATCTCCTGGCTCGCCAGCACTTTACCTTAATCGCGGACCAGCGATCGGTCGCCTTCATGCTCGATAATCGAAAACGGACCAAAATTAAAAATAATAAAATCCAGCTTTGGCGGCTGGAATTGGCCTCTTTTGGTTACACCATCCACTATCGACCTGGCAAGGAGAATGTGGCTCCGGATACCCTCACACGAGCATTCTGCTCCGCCATGGCACCCTCTACGCTCGTAGACATCCATGATGGGTTGTGTCATCCAGGCGTTACTCGCATGCTGCACTTCGTGCGGTCCCGAAATCTCCCATTCTCTACCGGGGATGTAAAGAAGATGTGCTCGGACTGCAGAGTCTGTGCGGAATTGAAACCTCGGTTTTTCCGCCCCTCGGGTGGTATACTCATACATGCGACCCAGCCAATGCAAAGGCTTAGCATCGATTTTAAGGGGCCGTTGCCCTCTTCGACTCGCAACACTTATCTATTAACAATGGTTGATGAGTATTCTCGTTTTCCGTTTGCCTTTCCCTGCCCCAATATGCTGACAACCACGGTTATCAGCTGCCTTGAACAGGTATTTGCTTTCTGTGGCATGGCATCCTATGTTCATTCAGATCGGGGCCCTTCTTTTATGTCGGGAGAACTCAAGGCCTATCTCTCGGAACGGGGTATTGCTGCCAGCAAAACGACGCCTTATCATCCGGTTGGGAATGGGCAAGTCGAGCGTTTTAACGCTATCATCTGGAATGCGGTACGTCTGGCTTTGAGATCTCGGGGCCTACCCAACCAGCAATGGGAAGCAGTACTTCCAGACGCATTACACTCCACACGGTCCCTCCTTTCGACCGCCACAAATACGACGCCTCATGAACGGTTCTTCCGATTTCAGCGTCGCTCATCCTATGGGACATCTCTCCCGTCGTGGCTGACTACACCGGGACCAGTGCTACTCCGAAGATATGTCCGGGCGTCTAAGAATGACCCCCTGGTAGATGAGGTTGAGCTCACTGACGTCAACCCTACCTACGCCTATATTCGGTATCCTGACGGTCGGGAATCTACCGTGTCATTGCGGGATCTGGCTCCCTGCCCGCCGAAACATAGAGGGACACCAGGGGATGATATTGTACCAGGCACATCTCTGGGCTTGCCAGGTGCCTCTCATCATGATCGGGATCTAACGCCGGCTGGTACCTCACTCCAGCGTGCCGACCTGGGGCAGACTGACTATGAGCCCGTCGGGGCTCGCACGCGCAGCCACGATCAACCCTGTACCGTACGCTCAGAAACGGATCTGCCACAGCCCTGCCCGACACCCATTCGGGTACCAGTACACGGTCAGGATCGTTCTGACCCCTCACAGAGCGGGCTGGAGCACTCGGACTCTGGTCCATGGCCCGCAGCGGGTAAACGGGCTAGGGGCCCTCTACCGCTACGAGAACCCAAACGGGTGCGGCTCTCCCTCATCCAACGGCTACGAAATGGAGGGAGCATTCCGGCCTCCTAATCTTTTGGGGGGGGAGAATGTGGTAACACTTTTCAGCTTCCTGTATGACATCACTTCCTGTAATCAGTCCAGGATAAATACTGGACTGATCAGTTAGCTCTGGAAGAGGCATAGGGTAAGACCTCTTTTGTATGCAGCACCGTTTTAAGTTGATTAAAGCTTACATTAAGTTTACCACGCGTAAGGCTCATTCTTACGACATGTTCTATACTCCGCCCAGATTTTCCTTTCCATTGAAGTTAGGGTAGGTAATCCGCTACTGCCCGTTGTACATCCCTCCTTGAGTAAATAGGATTAAGGAAGTGTTTTATTGCCAGCACTGACATTTTGCAATGTGATAATCACAAAAATGCAGATTTTTGTTTTTGCTGAACACTGTTTCAGTAGAAAATCTTGGAATTGTAAAGGTAATTATCCAACTTCCTGCTGCCAGGGAGTCCCACCGCCAGTAGTGCATGTTGGAAATTTGGGCATGCACAGTTGACGAAGAGTCATGGTCACATAGCCCATATTTTCAATATGCGCTAATAGCGGGTGAGGCGCCTAGTATGAAAATTACAACTTATGTCCTGTCCTGGCTTCAACATCACTCTCTCCCTAACCAGGTTAGTCTCGGAGGCGTGAGCGCTCCATCCAATCTGAAACAGCAGTATATTTGCATTAATTTAGGTACTTGCAATGCATTTGCATTTTATAGAAATTATTTTCTGTAATGTTGAATATAATAAAACACTAGAAATAAGAAAATGTATAGTACTGATCTCCATTTGCTTTAAGAAAAAAAATTATTGTTTATTATCCTCCAAATCTTTTGTTTATTTGCTTTGTTCTAGATCTTGATGAGTGCATTAGTTCACCCGGCATTTGTGGCCCTGGTACCTGTTTCAACACAGTAGGAAATTATACCTGCATCTGTCCACCAGACTATATGCAGGTTAATGGTGGAAACAACTGTATGGGTAAGCATCCATCAACCAGTTAGGAGGAAATTAAGAAGCTGTAGATGTTTTGTTTTTAATCAACTAAGTTCAGTTGTGTTTATCTATAACCTTTCAGCTTAGTGACAGGTTTTATCCTTTCAATCTACAGACATGAGAAAGAGCTTCTGCTTCAAAAATTTTTACAGTGAAAATGGCACATGTGATGGTGAGCTGGCCTTTAACGTGACAAAGAAGCTGTGCTGTTGTTCATACAAGATCGGGAAAGCTTGGAACAGGCCGTGTGAGCAGTGTCCCATTCCTGTCACAAGTAAGTTTGTATGTATCAAGTTAAGACACTTGCAACTAGAATTAGAATTCATGATGTGTATATTATATTGACAATATTTACGCTGAATCAAATTTCAGATGAATTTGTTATTCTGTGTGGGAGCGACAGGCCTGGCTATATTCTTGACATTACAGGACAGCCATCTGGTAAGAGATCCTTGTTGTTTTAAGCATGACATTTTTGAATGATATACACTCTTAAGTAATGAAATAAAGTTTCAAATGCATTTACATTTGTTAAAATATGAAAATTATGTATATACTGTAGCTTCAGGAATTGCATTTAATAAGATAATTTCTAATGCAGACCCTCAACTATGACATAATGGAGTTACATTTAATGATTTAGCATTTCCGGTGCCAAAAGTTTTGCACAACAGAAGCACGCATCAGAAATTCATGCCTGGTGGACAAAGTTACACTGACCTCCATAGCTAAATCGCCCCCATTGTGCAAAGCTCTGCACTGGTGATGCTAATTCATAAAATCCTTTCCCAATGTCATTTTGCAGCACACCTATTTTATGTTATTCATTTTACTAGGCAAAGAATGAACATTAATTGATACATTGTATGGGTAGGGTCATAGGGAAGGCTATGTTATGCCCATCTTTCTTTTTCCCAAACAGAGCCATGCCTTCCTTTACAGACTGATTTGTTTGAATCTGGTAACTTGTACTGAACATTTTTCTTCATTGTACAGAGCTTCTAATATATCAGTTCAGGTTTATATCACAGTATAATGCTGCCATCTTAAAAAGATACAAGGAATTAAAGCAAAAGAGGCTGAAAATATTTGTCTCTTTGCATTAACTGTAACTTGATGGGTTTCTACCAGTCTAAAGCCGAAATTTTCCTCTTGACATAGTTTATGCCAGAATGGACAGGACTAGGGAGGACACTAGTGGCGGAAGCATAAAATTCTATGTAAATCAATTTTAATGCGATGGGGACAATTAAAGCAGAGTGTCACAATAGGCAGACACAAATTCTGAACATCTTTGGAGAGCCTCAGAAGACATTTCTTCTCATTAGCAGCCTTAACCAAAGCTGAAAGATCAGGGGACTAAGAAGAAACAAGTAAAAATGAAGGGAAAGGAAACCCAAGATGCATATCATTGCATCTGCCTCTCTGCTGTCCCAGACCCAGAGCAGACAGTTTTCACAGTCATTGGCACATAGATGTACCAGAGTCATCAGAAATAGTTTGTGGAATCTTGACAGGTGCAGCAGTAAGAAAACACTGGCTCTTGATCACCCTATTATGCCTTCTATTATGCAATACCACTGAAAGGATGACATACTATGATTGGGGTGCTTCCAAGGAAGCGTCCAACATTATGGTTGGCTCAGTATTTGCATGTCTTAGTAATGCTGTTGAGGATCTGCTACCCCAGCTTCCTGTGTGAAGAGGTGCCCCTAACAGTGCTAATCATCTATCAGAGAGGTATTTGTATCTCTCTCTGCAGATGTGCATGTGCAATTACCAGTCAGTGGGCATCTCCTGTACAACCTGACTTGCCAACCATTCCTACACATCTGGTCCTTTTCTTCCAAACATGTCAGATAAGGGAATTCCCATTGGGAAATCTATTAGTGCTAGTAATAGTGCCAGAGGAAAAAAGTGCCAATCAAATGAAAAAAAAGAAAGATGAAGGAGTGGCTAAAAAAACACATACTTTAACATTACTGTGTCCTTTCCGTCACCTCCAGAATACTTGCCACCACATAGAAACCCTGAATTCCCATTTCAAACAGTGATTTGTGCCAGAATGGTGGGAAATAGTATGCAGGACTGACATCTCACCCCAAATTAATATTAAACTAAAGCATCATCCTTTGTTTAAGGGATTTGGGCAACACTAGCAAGGCAGAATTTATTGCCCACCTTTACTTCTGCTGAGGGCATTAAGAGTCGACCATGGAGTATGGGTTTGGAGTTGCATGTAGGCCAGACATTGTAAAGTGCACTTTTATTTTTACTCATTGGTTTCAATCAGATTCAGATCTATAATATCAAAAGAAAATGTTTTAATGTTGTAAGACTTAATCATGATTAAGGTCAGTTTAAAATTTGGAGAAAGTTTATGATGAGTTACATTGATAAAAGATTTAATCTGGTCACTGTGTTAGTGGCATTCCTATGTTCACTGTTGCCAGCATAAATAATAAAAGTGTCCTAAAAGAGTGGGGAAATAGGAAAAATTAGAATAAAATGAAGCACATAAAAATCACCATGCTGTAAGGAAAGCTCAAACAATGTACTATTTGTGAATGCAAAGCTTGTTCCCCTAATGACTCAGCAAGTTTATCCATTGGGTAGCTGATTCATCCAGCCTCAGAAAATCCCAGTTTCAATCCCTGGTTTGTGCTGGGTTGGCTGATCTCACCTGGAGCAATAGCATTTCTCGCACAATTGACCTCAGCATCCCTGGGTTAAGGAAGGGAAATTGGTCAGGGTTCTCCCTCCTGGTTGTTACCTTGCAACCAATTCTGGAATAGCACATGTAGGCATCAAATGAGAACAGAGTCAGGCTCAGCTCCAATAGAATAGCTGGCTAACACTCACTGTTAGGCCTCATGCATGAATAATGGACACTAGGAGTACTGGAGGGCAACTGCCACCTGTGGAATTAAAACCCAGCCAGAGTCCACACCATAAGAGCATAAGAAATAGGAGCAGGAGTAGGCCATACGGCCCCTCGAGCCCACTCCACCAATCAATAAGACCATGGCTGATCTTCTACCTCAACTCCACTTTCCCGCCCTATCCTCCTATCTCCATCAA
Organism: Squalus acanthias; assembly: GCA_030390025.1. Lineage (NCBI taxonomy): Eukaryota > Metazoa > Chordata > Chondrichthyes > Squaliformes > Squalidae > Squalus > Squalus acanthias. The sequence goes on from CM059443.1 coordinate 49,420,394, forward strand.
GAGTAAAGGGGCAGAAGAAAATTGGCTTAAGAAAAAAGGAAGCAAAGCTGGTACACTCTATACTTGAGCTTCTCTACCCAACATGTGAGTAGTCACTGTGGCATTATGTAGGCCTCACTCATAACAAATGTCTCACAACTGGACGAAAGCGGGATAAAAATCAATTCACCAAACTTGCACTTGCATCGTACCTTACATGATTTTCTTAAAGGTGCCCTGAGATGTACGGAAAGCTAACGTGTGTTGATTCCAACAGATTAGAGTTATGTGCGGAGAGAGTGTATGACATGGAAGGAAATGAATAAAAATTTAATTTATAGAGTATTTACTCACCTAACTAATTCTGAAGTAATGTTACCAAAAGAAATTGTTCATCCCAGTGTACAAATCAAATTATCAGTATTTAATCTAATTCTCCATTTGTTGTGGAGATGCTGGCCACATTACAACCTGCACTCCTTGAAGAAATAAAGTGGGCACCAGATTACCCTTCCTCAACTTCTCTGTCTCCATCTCTGTGGATAGGCTATTGACAAACATTCACTACAAGCCCAATGACTCCAACAGCTACCGGGACTACACTTCCTCTCACCCCGCTTCCTGTAAGGACTCTATTCCATTCTCCCAGTTTCTCCGTCTCCGCCGCATCTGCTCTGACGATGCCACCTTCCATACTAGTGCTTTCGACATGTCTTCCTTTTTCCTCAACCGACGATTCCCCTCTACTGTGGTTGACATGGCCCTTCTATTTCCCGCACTTCTGCTCTCACCCCTTCCCCTCCCTCCCGGAACCACGATAGGGTTCCCCTTGTCCTCACCTTTCACCCCACCAGCCTCCACATTCAACGGATCATCCTCTGACATTTCCGCCACCTCCAGCGTGATCCTACCACCAAACACATCTTCCCCTCACCTCCCCTTTCAGCATTCCGAAGGGACTGCTACCTCCGCAACGCCTTGGTCCACTCCTCTATCACCCCCAACACCCCTTCCCCTTCGCCCGGCACCTTCCCGTGCAAGCGCAGGAGATGCAACACATGCCCTTTTACCTCCACCCTTCCCACTGTCCAGGGCCCCAAACACTCCTTCCAGGTGAAACAGCGATTTACTTGTACTTCTTGCAATTTAATATACTGTATTCGCTGCTCACGATGCGGTCTCCTCTACATTGGGGAGACCAAACGCAGATTGGGTGACCGCTTTGCGGAACACCTCCGTTCAGTCCGTAAGGGTGACCCCGAGCTTCCGGTCGCCTGTCACTTTAATTCTCCGCTCCACTCCCACTCAGACCTCACCGTCCTCGGCCTCTTACACTGTTCCAATGAAGCTCAACGTAAGCTCGAGGAACACCACCTCATCTTTCGATTAGGCACTCTACAGCCTTCTGGACTCAACATCGAGTTCAACAATTTCAGACCATAACCTCTGCCCCTATCCCTTTTTTTCCATTTATTTATTTTTTTCTCTCTCCCACATGGCAGCTGTCTTTCATTCTGCCAATGCCATTTACACTTCATCTAGAGCCATCTTTTGTTTCTTAACTTGTCCCATTACCATCTCCTTTTGCCTTGCACCATCTCTTAATCTCTCTTAATGTCTCTTAATCTCTCCTGCCTTCCATTCTATCACAGACCTTCCCTTTTGTTCTTTCCTCCCCTCCCCCCTATCCCTGCCTCTGTACTTGCTTAAAAACCTTTTCCACCTCCAGCTTTTTCCAGTTCTGACGAAGGGTCATCGACCTGAAATGTTAACTCTGTTTCTCTCTCCACAGATGCTGCCTGACCTGCTGAGTATTTCCAGCATTTTCTGTTTTTATACCAGATGCCCCCAGCCAGGAACATTTAACTTTTGCAAACAATGTTCACTAACAAAATAAGCAAAGCTTTTCTGTACTGCTAGTGAAAATGTCAGTATGAGTATAAAGCCGGCTTCTTTATATTCGCACCAACATTTTGCTAATGTTAGTGAATAGAGAAAAATATACCTCTACATATTATATACATAAAATTTGTTTACAAAGTTAATCTGAGCATATACTTTCTTGCAGACATTGACGAATGCCGAAAGATTCCTGGTGTTTGTGCTAATGGTGTATGCATCAATCAGATTGGAAGCTTCCGCTGTGAATGTCCCATGGGATTTCAATATAATGATCAACTGATCAGCTGCGAAGGTAGGAAGGAAATATTTCTGATTTGTAAAATGATCTGTTACAATAGATGACTACAATTTATTTAAAAGTATATAGAGAAGTAAATAGTCTTTTCTAATGTCTGCTCTTTCAGTATAAAGTGTTCATTGTACGCCACAGTGGCTTGTACTCATTAGATCTGCATCTCACCACGACTTAGAAGAAAATCAATGTAACTGTTCAGTTTGAAATTTTTTTCACTGTTAAAATGTGTTGTTGATCACTTTCTTACTATTTTATTTTAAAAAATCTAAAAAACACAAATCTGATGTATTCCTGCCATGTTGGGTTTGAATGTGATTTCACAGATGATATGTTACTGATAATGAAGGCCTACCATTACCCTGTTAAAAAATAAAATCAAACAATCTGATTCACTCAGTCATACTATTGTTCTGTTACCTCCAATTTGTGAATATTTTTGTTTAAACAATGTATGCTGATGACATCAATGGGTTCCCAAAGCTTTCCACCACTGGGGTTTTCCTTGCATTGTGTCTGGGTCTGTTGTAAACTAATCATTGGGGATTGATTGCTAAGACTAGTCAACAACTCCATTATTGTTGTGTCATGCAACTACCAGGATGGTAGAAGGTAAACTAGATGGAACTTGGTCTTTTTCATCTAGCAATTCCTATGTTCCTAATGGGGTTAGTAGCTTGGAAATGTCAATGGGTCTGACAGCATGTGCGAGCTGGACTTGCAGATACAATTGATGCTGAAGCATTGTTAGGTTGATTGTGAGGTGATATTCTGATGAACTGCATCTTAACATACCTTTGGCAGTAACACACAACCACAATAATCATCTAACACCTTATCCAGTCCAGAGTAACAAATAGAAAATCCTGTCTGTTAATTATTATTAGACTACTAGAGTTATCACAAAGTCTGTATATATTTGAAATCTGTGTATTGATCCCTCTCTCAAACCTATAGCCATAGAAACAAAAATTTACCAAGTATGTAACATATGTATTGATATATGCATGGACAGGGCTTTATGTATTGTGTCTGAATTAAAGGGACAGCTACCAGATCAAAACAACAGAATTACTTTATTTTTGTCATAGGATGACTGAAGTCAAATTGTGGTGGCTACACATGACATGAGGTATACAATCTAAGAAGCCCTGCAGTCAGGACCAGATAGTCTTAGAAAGAGGTTGGAGGTAACCTTGAGCGAAGGTTGCTCTGACCTTATCGATCTCCGGTTGTCTGTCCAGACTGATTGGTGGCAGCCATGGTCAGCTGCTGCTCAGTCGGGGAGTATCAAAGTAGGACATTGCTTCTCATCCTGATGGGTCACGCATCTGCATAAGCCCTACTCAAAAGTGCTGAGCCCTCAATAGCAGTAGTTTATGGCTTCAGGCCTTGCCACTAACTTTCAAATTGAATGAACTCAGTTGGTTGAACCATGTCTGCCATTCCCCCCCCCCCCCCCCCAGCTCTTTTTCCAGTCGCATTTCTCCTCCACTTGTGCATCTGCAGCTTTCCTTCATCCAAAGTGTAACTGTTATTTTGCTCTCCCCTCCTCCTTATTTTACTGCTGCAGCCGTAGAGGACAACTTACATCTCCATGCGTGTATACTATAGCTATTTAGAAAATTAGGTGTGACTGAAGATAATTCAATCCATTGCCATTGTTCCCGACCGCCCACAGTAATTAGTTAAACTGGTCTACTTAGTCCACCAGAATAGTAGATGTCATATATGTCAGAATATGGCAGTATAAATAGTGCCCACATGTCAGTTTATGTCTCAAATTCCATTTTTTTTTTAATGGTGGTAGTTTGTGTAAACATTAATCTATGGCATTAATTTAATTCACTGACACTGTTGGTTTCAGTAACTCATTCAAGATTCAGGCTACCACCCCAAAGTACACGCTTTGTAAACAAAAATATCCAAAAAATTAACAGCAAAAGGCATGGTCAAAAAAATAGGATGTGAATCATAATTCTTTGTAGCTGTTTGATTTTTTTTATAAGGGTTTTGATGACGAGAACTCTTCTGTAACCATCAGAATTAATAACAGATTCTAAAAACCCGATGTAGAACATAGTACCAAAGTCATTTTAATTTGTTAACGGCTATTTTGTTCACCCAGATATGGACGAATGTCAGAATGGGCCACTGTGTCAACAGAATGCTGTCTGCATTAACACCCCAGGTAGCTATCGCTGCGAATGTTCACCAGGTTACCGGCTCACAATAACAGGACATTGTATCGGTAAGTAATCTCTGTTAAAATCTAAATATAGTTGTGTGTTTTCAGCTATGAAAAAGCTTCCTCTGCATATTAGGTTGACTTCCTTATTTTCCAAAATGAAACGTCCTGGTTTTGAAAAACACTTGGAACCCTGAGGCATGTGCAAATTGGTTGTTATATTAACCTTATCATTAAAAACCTGATGTATGGTTCCAGGACAGAATAAACAAAAGCACAAAAAGTTTACATATGAACTACAATACCCATATTTAATTAGAAGGAAGTATTAATTTCCTACAATTATTTTCATTTCTGCATGTTGGGAGAGATATGTGTATAGTAATTGTCAGATATCAGTGGGGAGATCAGAATGCTTTAAATGAAAATATTAAAGCATTCCAAGAAAGTACTCAAGGGAAATTGATTAACATATTAAGAGCCTACTGACATATTGACTGTGCCAAGTATACACTATAAAGAATGTTTCTATAGCTGAGGCCTTGTTGAAAATAATAACTAGAAAATATCTCTTTAGTATTTCATATAAATTTAATCAATCTGGAGAAACAAAAAATTCCGATGCGCCTGTTATTGGCTTGCACTGGGAATGCACATCAGTAATTTGCGTATTCCCAGCCTGCAATTTTCCATCCATTAAAGTTAATGAAGGGAAAATTGTGGTCTGGAAGTGTGCAGATTTACAATATACATTCAAAGAGCGGAGAAATGTGAATTTTTACCCCTAAGTTGGGACTCATTTTCCCATTACTCACAAGTACTACAATAAGTAGAAGCTATGGTATTCTGCTATATCCATAAAATTAATATTAGAACACTGCTGTTGAAATCACACGGCTGCCTCACTTGCTGTCTGCTATCTGTCAAGACATCCCTGCCAGCTAAGTTTACATCCATTATTTAGAGTAACATACTCTGGAATTTGTTCCAAGGCCAGTAACACATGTCAGCATTGAGCTAGAAATAACTGAGCTTTGTTCTTTTGAATCATGATACTGCTTCAAACCCTGGATCTTTCCTAGTACACAGTGTACATAACGGGAGAGCTTTCCTCTATTCGCTACTTGTTAAATTGTAAATGTGTTCTTCATACATATGTTTATGATTTTGCAGCAAACCGCAAACAAAAAGGTAATTTTCCTCTTATTTATTATGCTGTATGTAATACATCACAGTATTTTAGTTTCTGATGTGTACCAGTGTTACCCTATATGTAATGTGTGCAGTAAAAGAGGAAATGTTGGAAATGCAGACCTGCTGTATATTCCAGCATTTTTAGTTTTATTCCAGATTTTTGGTATTCAAATTTTTTATTTTTGTTGTAAAAACCTTGTCCTCATTTTTCTGAATGTAGGATTGCTGCTTGTTGTTGCAAATGTTTGGTATCGTTTTGGAAATTCAATTTCTTTTGCCTACAGATCGTAATGAATGTCATGATATCCCTAATGTTTGTAGTCATGGGCAGTGTATTGACACTGTAGGAAGCTACCACTGCATCTGTCGCAATGGCTTCAAAGCAACACCAGATAAGACGATGTGTATGGGTAAGTAAACAACTGACACACTGGGAGCGCATGGCAAGAAATTGCACACTCCCAGCCCATGATTTTTCTTTCATTAGCAATCGATTATATTCAATTCATGGTTATAACCAATTAGAAAAATGGGTGGTGATCTCTTGCACCAAATTTCCTCTGAGTTTGTGCCCCATCCAATTTTCCGATTGGATTTTATACAGATGACATAAGCCAAAAGTCAGCAATTAATTATATTAAATTATCCCTGTTATTTAGTTGTTCATGCATTTTCTCAGTGTTTGCATCTTTATAGTAACCTACCTGCCCATATAAAATGCATGTCCAGGGCTTCCAGGTTGTGCTTTGTGGCTTCCTCTGAAACTAGTTTCTCTTTTTGCTTCTATCCTGTTTCCAGTTAGTTGGTCTTGCTATTTATTCAGTTTGTCCATGATATTAGGTCGATGAGTTTCCCATTTTACTTGCGTTTTCTAGAGGAGGAGAAATGGGGGGATGCCAGGCAGGTCAGGCTGTACCAGAGGCAAACTGTGACTACCTGTTAGTACCCTCTTACCCATATTTACAGTCAGGGATCCATCTACTTTGCATTGTGGAACAGGCTACATAGTCTCTGGGTCAGCAGACAACCATATACACAGATGTGCCACCTGCTCCACGACACCTGCAGTTAACGTACACTGTAAGGCTAGCATTACTAACTGTTAGTAATGGTCAGCTGTGCCGTCAAATCATCTTCCTTTGCATCCTTATAGTCATGCTGTCATGTTTTTCTCTGGAGGGAGAAAAGCAGGGTCGCCTCATTCTGCACAATCTTCACTTTGCCTTCTGTCAAATGGGGTTGGAGTGTTACACCGTTCCATCACTTGGTCACATTTATTGTGTTAGCCAAAGGATGTTGCCTGACATTTTTGTTATCTCAACAGCTTTTTCAAGGAGAAATATACATGGAAAATATTATGAACCTCTGTAAAGGGGACAAATATTTTTGTCCCCTTTTGGGGACACTTACCTTAAGTGGCTACATGTCTTTAGATTTAATTATCACCCCTTGTAAATAACCTTTGAGGCTGCTTACATGTAATTTCTTGCCTCCTCTGATAAGCTTGAAACAGAAGTCCCAATATGACCCAGACATCCCCTACATTATGCAAATGAAGCTGGCCCTGCAAAATGAGGCAGAGTCAACACATCGCTAATAGTGCACCACCCAACTAACACTGAATTAGACTATCAAAAAATCTATTCCATTGTTGTAGTCATAAACATTTTGAGGAAAGAACTCCAACTAAGTGATCTGAGAGGCCTTATGGCAATGTATTGCCCCTCCTATTTTTGAACGTCAGGTTCCACATATATGCTGACGACACCCAGCTCTACCTCACCACCATCTCTCTCGACCTCTCCACTGCCTCTGATTTGTCACGCTGCTTGTTCGACATTCAGTATTGGATGAGTAGAAATTTCCTCCAACTAAATATCGGGAAGACTGAGCCATTGTCTGGTCCCCGCCACAAACTCCGTCCCTAGCCACCGACTCCATCCCTCTCCCTGGTCACTGTCTGGCTGAACCAAACAGTTTGCAACCTTGGCGTCCTATTTGACCCTGAGCTGAGCTTCCGACCCCAAAACCTCTTCATCATCAAGACCACCTACTTCTACCTCCGTAACATTTCCCGTCTCCACCCCTGCTGAAACCTTCATCCATGCCCTTGTTACCTCTAGATTCGACTGTTCCAATTCTCTACTGGCCAACCTCCCACCTTGCACCCTTCGTAAACTTGACCTCATCCAAAACTCTGCTGCCTGTATCCTAACCCGCACCAAATCTCGTTCACCCATCACCCCTGTGCTCGCTGACCTACACTGGCTCCCGGTCCAGTAACACCTCGATTTTAAAATTCTCATCGTTGTTTTCAAATCCCTCCAGGATCTCGCCCCTCTTTATCTCTGTAACCTCCTCCAGCCCGACAACTTTCCGAGATCTCTGCTCTCCTGCAAATCTGGCCTCTTGCGCATTGCCAATTTTCATTGCTCCACCATTGGTGGCCGTACCTTCAGCTGCTTAAGCGTAAGCTCTGGAATTCCTTCTCCTACTTTAAACGCTCCTTAATCCTACCTCTTTGACTAAGCTTTTGGTCACCTGTACTAATATCTCCTTATGTGGCTTGGTGTCAAATTTTGTTTGATAACGCTCCTGTGAAGCACCTTGAGATGTTTTACTGCATTAAAGGCACTATATGAATGCAAGTTGTTGTTGTATAGGAGATGATGTGGTAGGCATGAGACTAGCCTCTCTCTCTGGTCTTATGTTTACTTCTGGTCACACCACCATACTGTAGCAGATCAGGAGTAATACAAGCTAGCACCTTTCTTATACTCTGCACTAGAGAGATAATAAAAATTGGAAATTTGGTGGCAGTTCATCTTTACCATCACCATGGGATGGACTATAAAGTTAATGGTAGTACTGCCAGTCCCTGGGGATGGGGAAAATTATGACTCATTGTGTGCAAAGTAGCAGAACAATTATACAACAATTGAAAAATTGAACTTGTGAAAAGCACAATGTGCTTCTGAATATTGTGTCTGGATAGTTCCATTGCAGTATGAAAAGCAAGAAGAGCAGAGGCATTCTGCACCAGTATAGAGACCTGAAGCAATCAGCCAGCTTAATACATCAACAGAAAAGGTGGCATTATGGTACAGTACATTGACACATGACTGCACATAGCCACTGATTGGTGGGTCATGGGTTTAATCCACTATATGATGCCACTGAGTAACAGGACATGGGTTTAATCCACCACTACTGAGTTTCTGATCATAGCCACATGGAGAGGCTCCAGAGGTGGAGAGAAAGTCAGTGAAAGAGTCAGCCCATACTGCTCTTGTATGCCTTCTGTCAATTAATTCAGACTAGCATTGGCAGAGGTGTGGCACTAGGTCAACCATAGGTGGCACTTGACCCAGGGACAAAGACAGGGGAAAAGCTATAGGGTAATATCCTCATTAGAAAGTATATATATGTTGCAATAGGGAACGCATGTCAATAGGAAAGCCACATCAAATGAATGTATGTCTGTTAGTCTGATTACTTGCTTAAATGGTCATGTAGAACAATTATATTTAATTTAGATGTTAAAAAAAATAAAGTTTTTCCAAATGAAAAGGCACTGATATTTCCCTTTCATTTGCCCAGATATTGATGAATGCGAGCGGCAGCCATGTGGCAATGGGACATGTAAGAACACAGTTGGTTCCTACAACTGCTTGTGCTTTACTGGATTCATGCTCTCTCACAATAATGACTGCATTGGTAAGTTAATCATAGTGTTCTTCTGAGCTAAGCAAATGTAGAAGTCTACAGGAAGCGTGGTACGGTAGCATACTGATTATGTTACTAGGGGGAGAAACTGGGTGCCTTTGCGCTTCCCATTAGCGCCTCCGGGGGCACCAACGGGGCATTACTGGCTTTGCGATCGGGCACAGCGCTAGTACCAAGGGCCGCGAGATTGAGCTGGAGGTTTGCGGCAGCAGTAACCACTAGCGCCACGATCTCCTGCGCCCGGAGATCATGATGTCATCCGGGTGCGCAGCGCCCCGGCTCAAAATTTCACTCTCTCCCCCTGCCTGAGCACCTGCCGTTAGCAACAACAGGTACAGGGAGGCGGTTTGCAGTCAGATGAGTGCTGGAGCAGCGGTATATAAAGGTTTCAACTTCCGGGGGGTTTTTTTTGTCAGCAAACAATGTTGCCTTGTCAGTTTGACACAAGCAGACAGGCGTTTTGACCCATTTGACCGTTTTCAACTTGGCTGAGAAAAATTTATCACTTTCATTTGGGTTACATTTGATAGTGCAACATTTCCATCATTTACTGACACTGGACCTCGTCCTCCAGCCTCACCGTCGGAGGCAGTGGAGGCAGAGAGAAAGATTGCAAAATGTGGCCAGAGGGAGGAGAACCAACAGGGCTCTCAACAGGAGGCCTTACCCTCCCAGGGTATTCCGGGAGCACTTCTCTTACATTCATCTCTCAGAGGAGCAGTGCCTTAGAAGGCTCCGCTTCAGCAAGGAGGTGGTCACAGAGCCCTGCCACCTCCTGCAGCCAGACCTCTAGCCTCAGCTCAGGACCAGGACGCCTCTCTCAGTGGCAGTTAAGGTCAAAGTCGCTCTCAATTTCTACTCCAGCGGCTCCTTCCAGGCTTCAACAGGGGATATTGCAAACATTTCGCAGATCGCCGTCCATTGCTGCATCCAGGAGGTAACAGGCGCTCTCCACAGAAGGAGAAGGGAGTACATCTCATTCCCCATGACCAGAGAGAAACAGGATGAACGCTCATGTGGCTTTGCAAGGATAGCGGGTTTCCCCATGGTTCAGTGCGCCATTGACTGCACCCATGTGGCATTGGGGGCACCTCATCACAATGCAGAGGTGTTCCGTAACCGCAAAGGCTACCACTCTCTGAACGTTCAGTTGGTGTGCGACCACAGACAGTGCATCCTTGCCGTCAGTGCCCGCTATCCTGGCAGCAGCCACGATGCATTCATCCTGCGACAGACCGGTGTCCCAGCACTGTTCCACCCACATGAAGCTCGCGGCTAGCTGCTCGGAGACCAGGGTTATCCACTCGCCACCTGGCTGATGACACCCCTCCGCAACCCCAACACTCCTGCTCAGCACGCATACAATGACAGCCATAGCGCCACCAGGAACCTGATCGAACACACTATCGGGGTGCTAAAGCAACGGTTCCGCTGCCTTGACCACTCTGGAGGAGTCCTGCAGTACTCCCCTGATCGAGTGTCCTTTTTCATCGTTGTGTGTTGCATGCTGCACAACCTGGCCATTCTGAGGGCCCAGCCATTGCCACCAGGGATTGCAGGTCCACCTCGGGAGGAGGGAGAGGAGGAGGAGCAGCAGCAACGGAGGAGAGAGCCACTCAATCTTGCTTCTGCAAGGCCCTTCGTGAGCGCCTCATTAGACATCACTTCCAATAAATGATATATCACATGGCGTTTGCGCAGCACAACCACATCATTACATCCAGCTCGCAGCCCCTATCGCCGGGCAAAGGTCAAATGAGAAACATCACAAAATGTGCAACGTCAAATTAACAATTTATTATCGAACAGAACTCTCTCTTATGAAACCCAACTATTCATAAAGAAATACAACAATATATTTACAAACACATCAATTTATTAACACACACTACCCCCATTTGCTAATAAAGTATTGTTCACTCCCTCCTTCTTCAGTGATTTCCCTCCCCTTTGGAGTTCCCCCCTCCCAACCCTACTGCTCCTCAGTAATGAGGCCCCAGTGGCTGCAGCAAGGTGGCTGGTGGAAGGCTGCTGAGTCTGGGAGCCAGAGACTGCAGATGGCCTTGCAGGACGCCCTCGACCAGCTCTGTGCCTGGAAGGCCTGGCTGCAGACTGCGAGCTCTCTGGGCATCTGATCAGCCATCAGTTGCTTGAATGAAGGCTTGCAGCTCCTTGCAGGCCCAGTTCACAAGCAGCAATGATCATAGTGAGGTTGTGCAGCATGATTGAACCTCCCCTTTAAGAACTGGAAGGCGCCAGTCTGTCTGAGGACTCTCTAATTGACAGCGCCGGAACTTGATTAGCGCTCTGAAGGTAGCGCCCTGCTCTGCGACGTTAGCGCCCTAAGAAAAGTGTCCACCTCCCTCTTGGGGCGCTAAAACTCAATTTTGCATTCACCGGCGCTAAAGTTAGCGCCTAGGCGATGTTAGCGCCCCAAAAGGGACGATACCCAATTCCCCCCCCCCCCCCCCCGGAATAGTAATCCAGAGGACTCGACTCATGATCCAGAGACATGAGTTCAAATCCCACCACGGCAGATGGGGAATTAAATTCAGTTAATTAAATAAATCTGGAATTAAAAAAACTAGTATCAGTAATGGTGACCATGACACTACTGGATTGTTGCAAAAACCCATCTGGTTCACTAGGGAAGGAAATCTGCCGTCCTTACCTGGTCTGGCCTATATGTGACTCCAGACCCACAGCAGTGTTGATTCTTAACTGCCCTCTGAAATGGCCGAGCAAACCACTCAGTTGTACCAAACGGCTACAAAGAAGTATACTAAGAATAAAACCGGATGGACCACCCGGCATCAACCTAGGCACCAGACACGACAAAGGCACACTCAGCCCAGTCGACCCTGCAAAGTCCTCCTCACTAATATCTGAGGACTTGTGCCAAAATTGGGAGAGCTGTCCCACAGACTAGAATCATGCCTTTCAGTCAACGTCCCAGACTCCTCCATCACCATCCCTGGGTATGTCCTGTCCCACCGGCAGGACAGACCCACCAGAGATGGCGGCACAGTGGTATACAGTTGGAGGGAGTGGCCCTGGGAGTCCTCAACATTGACTCCAGACCCCATGAAGTCTCATGGCATCAGCTCAAACATGGGCAAGGAAATCTCCTGCTGATTACCACCTACCACCCTCCCTCAGCTGATGAATCAGTACTCCTCCTTGTTGAACACCACTTGGAAGAAGCACTGAGGGTAGCAAGGGCACAAGAACGTACTCTGGGTGGGGAAATTCAATGTCCATCACCAAGAGTGGCTCGGTAGCACCACTACTGACCGAGCTGGCCGAGTCACGAGAACATAGCTGCCAGACTGGGCCTGCAGCAGGTGGTGGGAGAACCAACACGAGGGAAAAACCTACTTGAACTCGTCCTCACCAGTCTACCTATCGCAGATGCATCTCTCTATGACAGTATTGATAGGAGTGACCATTGCACAGTCCTTGTGGAAATGAAGTCCCATCTTCACACAGAGGACACCCTCCATCGTGTTATGTGGCACTACCACTGTGCTAAATGGGATAGATTTAGAACAGATCTAACAGCTCAAAACTGGGCATTCATGAGGCACTGTGGGCCTTCAGCAGCAGAAGAATTGTATTCCACCACAATCTGTAACCTTATGGGCTGGCATATCCCTCACTCTACCATTACCATCAAGCCAGGGGACCAACCCTGGTTCAATAAGGAGTGTAGAAGAGCATGCCTGGAGCAGCATCAGGCGTACTTAAAAACGAAGTGCCAACCTGGTGAAGCTACAACAAAGGACTACATGCATGCTAAACAGCAGAAACAGCATGCTATAGACAGAGCTATGCGATCCCACAACCAACGGATCAGCTCAAAGCTCTTCAGTCCTGCCACCTCCAGTTGTGAATAGTGGTGGACAATTAAACAACTAATGGGAGGGGGACGCTCCATGAATATTCCCATCCTTAATGATGGCAGAGCCCAGCATGTGCATGCAAAAGACAAGGCTGAAGCGTTTGCAACCACCTTCAGCCAGAAATACTGAGTGGATGATCAGAGGCTGGGTATTCTGCAGCGAGTCTCTCACCTCCTGACTCCCCGAAGCCTTTCCACCATCTACAAGGCACAAATCAGGAGTGTGATGGAATACTCTCCACTTGCCTGGATGAGTGCAGCTCCAGCAACACTCCAGAAGCTCGACACCATCCAGGACAAAGCAGCCCACTTGATTAGCACCCCATCCACCACCTTAAACATTCACTCCCTCCACCACCAGCGCACCGTGGCTGCAGTGTGTACCACCTACAAGATGCACTGCAGCAACTCGCCATGGCTTCTTCCCAAACCCTCGACCTCTACCACCTAGAAGGACAAGGGCAGCAGGCGGATGGGAACACCACCACCTCCAAGTTCTCCTCCAAGTCACACACCATCCTGACTTGGAAATATATCGACGTTCCTTCATTGTCGCTGGGTCAAAATCCTGGAACTCCCTTCCTAACAGCACTGTGGGAATACCTTCACCACATAGACTGCAGCCTTTAAGAAGACGGCTCACCACCAACCTTCTCAAGGGCAATTAGGGATGGGCAATAAATGCTGGCCTTGCCTGCGACGCCCACATCCGAACGAATAAAAAAGCAAATTAAAATGCTTTATAAAAAATTTCACTGTTCCATATCAAACCTCATAACTATCTCAGTCACTTCTGGTTCTGAAAGATGAAGGAAGGTTGAGGGGCAATCCTTTCTATTCAGAATGATTTCCCCACTTTATATTGAGAAAAAAACTTAAGAAGGGATTCCATGCTCCTAAAAGGGAGCTGCACTTGTAGAGAGCATCGGTCAGAGAATTGAGACTTTCAAGTTGTAGCCCTATCCAACCTGTGCACCGCATTGCTCCCTGTGCATTGGGACTAAACAAAGCGACTGATTACCTGAATTGAGTTAGGGACAAAGTCTGTAAACTTAATGTTAATCATAAAACAGGACTTTAAAGAAAGCTGTAGACGTAGAATTGTGAATGGCATGAGGTCATGCTCTATTTAATCAAAAAAAAACTGAACATATTGTCTGCAGATATTGCTTTAGTTTGTGTTCATAGTATTGTATTCAGTATTTTTTAATTTATTTGGACCATTGTGGCATAAATAGAATCCAGTTACACAACCAAAGCATTGTTTACCATACAAATACGACTTTTTTCTGGAGCTAGTCCATGAATTACTAGATTAATTGAATTCAGTTGCCATGGTGGGATTTGAATTCACAACCTCTGGGTTGCTAGACCAGTACTATATAAAAAAAAATCCACACGAGTATAGTCAAATATTATTGTATGTTGACACAAAAAATACAACCTTGCACAGGTTTATAATTCTCTATGAATTATCTCAATTCTTTTAACTTGTAGAAAATCGGGTTGAATTTTTACCAATGAGCAAAAGTGTTCAAAATTAAAAATATAATATCACATTAAAGCAGACAGCATAAAATACACCAAAATATTAAAACTATAAGTGTGACTATATTTTCATGCTTTTTTTTAGATGTTGATGAGTGCAGTACCTTGAATGGTGCTCTCTGTAGAAATGGACAGTGCATCAATACTATTGGAACATTCCAGTGCCTCTGCCGTGATGGCTATGAACTTACACCTGATAGAAGAAGTTGTGTTGGTAAGCAATTTTAATAAATCAGAGGACAAAATTGTAAAACAGCCTGACCTAACACTTTCAAACTTATGTGTGTACTACAACCTCAAATTTATGAACACTTTGTTGTAAAAGCCGTACTTTGTGTCACAGGAACATGTTTTCCAAATCTAGAGCATTGTACAGCACTACACTTAATCTTAATTTTATTTTTGGCCAGTCGGTTGGCTGACATAAATCGAAACCCAGAACCATGTTTAAAGTGTCAAAACCAAGCTGCTGAGAAATCCAAACATGTAGCGTTGGTTATCTGATATGAAGTGCACACAGTCTCCTGGTAGGGACAACCACAATTACATATGCTCAGTAAGTTTAGCAAGAATGAATGCTTAGGATCCCCCATGTGCACACTGAAATACAGCTGGAGTTTGACCATCTAGAACTGTACAGTTTACCGGCACAAAGCAGTGATGAGCTTTCCACTGCTGGTCCAGTCTGGACCACCCCATCCATTAAGGCATTGGTTTACAATGTTATCTGGAACCAAGAGCGCAGAATCCCAATCACCAGTGACAAGTCTATCCTCAATAAGCCAGGCTGACTAGTTAATTGTCAACAATGTTCTGGAACATTGCAGACCACATGGCTTGGCTATCAGGCTATTGAGTGTGCAACAGTTGACTTGGTCACAACCTTCCATCACCAGGTTTTCCATCTTGGAGCCACTTGAAAGTCAGTAGTTGACCATTAGACATCTGATAAGTATGGATTTGAGCCCTCACTTGGAAGGAAATTGGTACTAGGAACTTCCTAACAACCTCATAATAAAACATGTAAATACATTGCCATCATCCTCCTGACCACAGCTTGGACCTACACCATACCCATTAAACAGTCGCTCCATCAGATGGAGATGCAAAGCTTTAGCAGCAGCTGCTTGCATCTCTGGTCATTGTAGGTTCCAACCCCTGACATATGACCACATGCTCTCATACCTGACCTGCAGGTAATGTCTTCCAGCAGCTATTGTTCCAAATCTCAGAATTTCCTTACCTGCCTTCAGTAGGTGGATGACCTACACAGGACAGGTTGTAACATGCCAGCCACCTTAATGTTGTAGATCAAAGTCCAATGCCACGTACCAAATATACTCGTCATCAACTGCTTAATCCAGAAAAGCATGCCCATCACGAGATTGATTTTCTCTAGAGGGTGGTCAGTGATATGTTATTGTCGGCCAGAGTCCTCCATCTCTTTAACAATTTCCCCTTATTACCACGAAACTATCTTACAACTTGGCCCTGAATCTTGGACATGGCCAGAGGAAGCCAGGACTCCCAGGTACCGATATGAATCAACTTGGTCAGATGCTCCTTTTATCTTCCAATCACTACCTTTGAGAATCCACATTGAGCTGTGCAAAGCCATAATACCGCAGTTGGGGGCACCCTCCTCCTAATTATCCCAATGTTCAAGATGATGAGCAGAGTGCACTGGATTTGCCAATAAGCGGTATTATGCGGAAAAAGGAGTAATATAATTCTTTCAAAAGTGTCCAGAACAGACCTTACTACATCATCTAACCCATCATCAGAGACACTGAAAGGGATAGATAACTGGATACAACCTCGCTCCTCTTTCTAGAGGAATGGATTCAGTGAATATCTCATTTGCCCTATGCAGATCTTCAGGCTAGAGTATGCATCCCAGATAAAATCCAAGATTTGGCCATGTACTCCCATACTTGGCAGTTTCTTCCTGCGGTCCCGATGAGGCTCTTCAGAAGACTTAGGGGAATCAGCTTGCGTTTTCATTGATTTTTGAAAGAAAGAAAGACTTGCATTTATATAGCGTCTTTCACGACCACATGACGTCCCTAAGCACTTTACAGCCAATGAAGTACTTTTAAAGTGTAGTTACTGTTCTAATGTAGGAAATGCAGCAGCCATTTTGCGCGAAATAGTGCCCCAAAATGCCTAGATAACTGAGGTTCTGCTGTATTTATGTGTCCCAAGTAACATAAAATGAATACATATATGGTGTTGAAAATAATATAAAATGTTTTATTCCCATTTTCATTTAATTTTGGGGAATACTTTTCTTAAAGATGCCAAACATATGACAGCTGGTTTACATGTCGGTAGAGTAGGACTTTTAAGCTGTATATGGAAAACCGTTTAATTTACAGCTTCTCTTAGCAGGAATTGCTATGTAGGAACTGGTGTTCCAACTTGCATACAGGAATTTATGAAATTTGTTACGGAACTAAGCAAGAAAAACTTATTTCAGATTTCCAGCATCTGCAGTATTTTCTTTTTGTAAGAAAAACTGAGATATTTGTCATGTTATTAGCTAATTGGATTTCTGTGATTTACATTAACATTTCTCTTTTATCTCAACAGATGTCAATGAATGTTTGACTGTACCTCGCCCTTGTACACCAGGCACCTGTCAAAACCTGGATGGCTCCTATAGATGTATCTGCCCTCCTGGGTACTCACTGATAGATGACAGGTGTATTGGTAAGGGGTTTTATTTAGTGTTGGTCAAGGTGAGGGATAGTGGCCAAGAAATTCAATGGTGCCGCACCCATTTTTCAGGCGCACCGATCACCGACCTCCCCCTGTCCTCAAGGGTCCCGGGCTGCGGACTCCTGTTACTGCTTTTTTCCGCCCAGCAGTCAGCCAGGATGTCAATTTTGCTGGCTGCCAAGCAGGAAATGGAAGAAAAAAATGATAATGAGGTCCTGCCGTTAAGATCGGCAGGAGCTCCACGTTCCCGGCCTTAGCGGGTTCTTCAGCCATTTTAGGCTTCACCTGCACCTTTGCTGCCTCCCTGTAAATATTGGGGCCTTACAGTTTCAGGACTAGAGTTCCAAACTCACCATACTACAAAGTTCTCCCAAAGCAAAAAATTAGTGTTGCTCTACTGTGCGTGATCTTATCTAATTTCATTTTCCAGATATCGATGAATGCGCATCGGACCCTGGATTGTGTGTGTCTGGCACATGTAGTAATACTGAAGGAAGCTACACATGCCTCTGTGCACCAGGATCTGTACTATCACTAAATGGACGAAGGTGCATTGGTGAGTCTGTAGTAATAACCATCCATAATTACTAAAGAACGATCTCAACACCAGAATTAAAAATGTAACAATTTTTGTGAAACATAATAGAGCAATATCGCAGAATAGTAGGACACTGATTTGATTTCTCTCTCAGCCCTGAGTTTCCAGTCACATAAGAACATGAGAAATAGGAGCAGGAGTAGGCCATTCGGCCCTTCGAGCTTGCGCCGCCATTCAATGAGATCATGACTGATCTTCTGCCTCAACTCCATTCACCGGCCCTATCGCCATATCCCTTGATGCCCTTACTAGTCAGAAATCTATCGACTTCTGTTTTGAATATACCCAATGACTGAGCCTCCACAGCCCTCTGGGGTAGAGAATTCCAAAGATTCACCACCCTCTGTGTGAAGAAATTTCTTCTCATCTCAGTCCTGAATGGCCTACCCTTTATCTTGAGGCTGTGGCCCCTGGTTCTAGACTCCCCAGCTAAGGGAAACATTCTCCCAGCATCCATCCTATCAAGCCCTGTAATAATTTTGTATGCTTCAATGAGATCCCTCTCATTCTTCTGAATTCAAGAGAATACAGGCCTAGTTTACTCAATCTCTTCTCATACGACAGTCCCGCCATCCCAGGAATCAATCTCGTGAACCTTCGTTGCACTCCCTCTATGGCAAGTATATCCTTCCTTAGGTAAAGAGACCAAAATTGTACACAGTACTCCAGGTGTGGTCTCACCAAGGCCCTATATAATTGGAGTAAGACTTCTTTACTCCTGTACTCAAATCCTCTTGTAATGAAGGCCAGCATACCATTTGCCTTCCTATTGGTTTGCTGCACCTGCACATTCACTTTCAGTGACTCATGTACAAGGACACCCAGGTCCCTTTGAGTATCTGCATTCCCCAATCTTTCACCATTTAGGAAATACTCTGCCTTTCTGTTTTTTCTACCAAAGTGGATAACTTCACATTTATCCACATTATATTCCATCTGCCATGTTCTCGCCCACTCACTGAGCCTGTCGAGATCCCCTTGAAGCCTCTTCACATCCTCTTCGCAACTGACACTGCCACCTAGCTTTGTATCATCAGCAAATTTGGAAATGTTACATTTAGTCCCCTCATCCAAATCATTGATATAGATTGTGAATAGCTGGGGCCATGCACCGATCCTTGCGGTACCCCACTAGTCACAGCCTGCCATCCTGAAAAAGACCCGTTTATCCCTACTCTTTGTTTTCTGTCTGTTAACCAATTCTCAATCCATGCGAGTATATTACCCCCAATTCCATGTGCCCTAATTTTGTTCACCAACCTCTTGTGTGGGACCTTATCGAAGGCCTTCTGAAAATCCAGATATACCACATCTATTGGTTTCCCTTTGTCTGCTCCACTAGTTACATCCTCAAAGAACTCAATAGGTTTGTCAAACAGGATTTCCCTTTCATAAATCCATGTTGACTCTGCCCAATCTTACTATTAGTTTCTAAGTGCCCAGTTATTGCATCCTTTATAATAGATTCCAGCATTTTCCCAACTACTGATGTGAGGCTAACAGGTCTGTAGTTCCCCGTTTTCTCTCTCCCTCCTTTCTTAAATAGCGGGGTTACATTTGCTATCCTCCAGAATCTATAGAATTTTGGAAGATGACAACCAATGCGTCCACTATTCCAATGGCCACCTCTTTCAAAACCCTAGGATGTAGGTTATCCGGTCCTTGGGATTTGTCGACTTTTAGTCAGTGTCAATGTCACAAGTATTTTAGTGTTGTGGAGTGGGGACAGGTACCAAGTAAAGACAAATTCCTCCACGTAGAGAGGAAATCAGAGTGATATTTATTCTCAGGCTGCTCCCTCGTATCTTTTGTCAGCCAGTTCAGAGCAAAGTTACTGGAGACGTGGGAGCTGGTAGCCTTCTTGCCGCCTTGTTTACATGAGTTGTACAATCCACAACTCCCAGTGGGACTGGCACTTGCAGGTCGTGTAGCTTGTAAAATCTTGGGCTTGCAGCCTGTGACTTTCCGCCTATTAATTTTAGCAGACAGAGAATCACAGGTGCTCGTCAAGATTTCCCAGATGTGTTTCCTGTAAGTATCACTCTCTGCTGGGAAAGCTAGATTATGGAATCACTCCTTATATTTCTGCACACTGTTGCAATTTAACATCTAATCTTTTTTTTAAAAAATGACAGCAGTTTTTTTTGACGAGCTATCAGAATTTACGCATAGCCAGGGATACTGGATTCAGCTCACTCTAAATCCTCCAGTGTAAACCTGCCTCAGACTAAAATTAAAGATCAAGCTCCGTTCAGCTGCTGACAGGATTACAGTAAATCTTTCTCGAAGAACCATTTACCAAAGGATAAGAAAGACTTTCACAACCTCAGGACATCCCAAAGCACTTTAGAGCCAATGAAGTACTTTTGAAGTGTAGTCACTGTTGTAATGTAGGAAACACGGCAGCCAATTTGCACACATCAAGGTTCCACAACAGCAACGTGATAATGACCAGATAATCTGTTTTAGTGGTGATGGTTGAGAAATAAATATTGGCCAGGAAACCCGGGGATAACTCTCCTGTTCTTCTCAAAATAGTGCCATGGGAACTTTAAGTCCACTTGAGAGCAGACTGGGCCTCGGTTTAAAGTCTCATCCGACAGTGCAGCACTCCCTCAGTACTGCACTGGGAGTGTCAGCCTAGATTTTTGTGTTCAAGTCTCTGGACACTACTAGTTACCAAGGACTGCACTGACACAATGACATATTAAAAACAATTCACTTTTTTAACTACTACAAGCAAGATAATATCACTGTCAACACAACACACCAGTTTAATTCAAAATACCACATCAAGCTTCAGCTCAATATAACAGTATTAGATTCAAAAGATATTTTAGTTGTTTAGGAGGTAATCACAGTCATATGCTTCCTATACAACTTTATTAGATTGATTCAAATTGAGATCTTATCATCTTCTTAATCCAGCACTTTAGCATCAAAACCAATCTTTTCTGGTGCTGATCCGACCTGGAGTCTGTAACCTCAGTGATTTTTACACAATCCTCTTCTCTCCTGGCTTGTCACCAAATTTCATCATCTGTTACTGTATTTTTCACATTTTGAAAACTGTTGAACTACTTTCTTTTCCTGCACATTAAGTATTCTTGACACATTTCTGCTGTTCAAGGTCCTTTTCGTCCTCTTACATTCTCCTTCAATCTTTCTTCTCCAGATGATCTCTCTTAAGTGAACTATCCAATTAAGACTTCAGTAGCACCAGCAACAACTACAACTGCTAGATAAACCAACAACTACACAGGTTGAAGTGGAATCCTCTTCTAAGGCTC
This sequence comes from Squalus acanthias, assembly GCA_030390025.1. Taxonomy (NCBI): domain Eukaryota; kingdom Metazoa; phylum Chordata; class Chondrichthyes; order Squaliformes; family Squalidae; genus Squalus; species Squalus acanthias. The sequence goes on from CM059443.1 coordinate 49,441,733, forward strand.
AAAGCAGAGAATTCCCTTTTTTTGGTTCAAGTAATCTACCAGTGATTTTTTTTCATCAATTATGGAATGCTTGCTTTTCAACTCATTTAGCTTTCAAAACACTTCCCCATGGTAGGTTATTTGTCAACAAGTTTTGGCTCTGACTTTTTGGACTATTGCTGACTCCTTGGCCATTGCTAACGCATCAGGGCCGATTTCACAAAATTCCATTCCCAGCAGTGAGCATCGCCCACAGGGAGTGCTTATTGGGAAATTGGACCTATTATGCCTGCTGTTTAATTACGTTGTCTCCAAATTCAACTAAAGGACATCTATATTCTTTTAAGAAAGTTCCTGGCCAGACATTCACTCAGCAGTTTTCAGGATTTTTTAACAAGACTGACCATGTTTTAATTGTTTTTCTTTATTAAAGCAGCAGTTTTCTTCAAAAAACTGTTTAAATTGAACCTCATCATGCCTGATTCACTTAATAAGACCACTGTTGCAGGTGTTAAATGATTTGGATTGTATGTTTTTCATGGCCTGTGCAAGCTGCAGGGACCCCGTGGATCAAAAAGTCCCTAAGAAACCAACTTGCTAAAAAAAAGTCTCTGCTAAAACCCGTGGAAATTGCTGATCTGAAAAAGAAAGCCTAAAAAGAACACAACTCACTGAGATGCAGACAGATTGCCGCAGTACTGTTAGTAGCACGCAATGGCACTACTGTCAGTAGCAGTAGAGAAAACAGATGAAGATGCAGGCCCGATCTGCCAAATTCAGCACCAGTCTCCCCATTCAGCCTGTAATAAAACTCAAAGCATCTGGAACTACCCTGCTGTACCATACTGGATGACCACACCATAGCTGCAGCTGTCCTTTTAGTTGCAAACAGCCCCAATGAAGGATGAAACAAAAATTCCCCGTTCTAGCCTGCACAAACTAAGTTCTTCAGCAAGTCAGTGCATAGCCTATGAAATTCATACCCCCATGCAAAGAAGGTGAAACATCAAAAAAAAAATTCCATGATAAATGTACAACCTTGTGGATAGTAGATGGTATATTGTGAATGTTGCAATGGACTTTCAGTACTAAAATGGTTCATGTTTGAAACTTATGTCTTTATGCTGACATTTTGCACATCAAGAGAAATATTATTTTAAAGACTATTATCCACTTTATTAAATGTAGATTAAAACATTGTGTCCAAATAACTGTGTCCTCGGTGATTTTAACATAATCCTCACTGAAACTCTAGCATGAGAGCTGCATGCTTTTGTAAGAAGTGTTACAGAAATAACTTATTTTATGCTAATACTTTTATTTTCTATTTCATCTGTAGATATCAGAGAGAGCTTTTGCTTCTCTACATTTGAGAATGGTGTGTGCTCTGCGCCCAAGTACAGGAATATCACAAAAGCAACGTGTTGTTGCAGCTTAATGCCAGGAGAAGGATGGGGCGTCCCATGTGAGATCTGTCCCAAAAAAACAGAGGGTAAGCCAAATGATGGTGCAATAAATACATATCCACAATTGTTGTTGTTGACCCAATGCAAGGTAACAAAAGTGCACGTTACCACTCAGATGAAGTTTTGAACATCCATATTAAGATTCTCAACAAAGCATCATATTTATTTCTTCCTTATAAATAGATGAAGCAATTTTAAACTTATTAGTCTTGTATCAATATTGAGTAAAATAATGGAATCAATTTTCAGGAGTAAACTTGAGGTTTATCTGTACAATAATAACCTGAAAATCAATTATCGCAAGTAGACCGTGTGTTAAACAAGTAAACAGTAACCAACATGAATTCAGAAGGCGAAGATTCCTACCTGACGAACCTCTAACTTTCTTGAGGTAGTTACATCCTAAGGTGGACTGTGGAAAACCCTACAACACAGTGTACTTAGACTTTCTAGAAATGGATAAGAAAATGGCTCAAGGATAAAAAGCAATAGATCATTTTTAGAGTCATGTTGGGATAGGAGGAGTGCTGAATGAAGTGCCCGTGGATCCATATTGTGACCTCTACAGTTTCTAATTTACATTGCTCATTTAAACTCAGAAGCTCAATGCAAACTGGTTAAATGTGCAGACGCTGTCAAACTAGGAAGTACAGTTGAATCTGAGGAGGGAGCCAAAGAACTAGAATATAAGCTTGACAAAATATTTAAATGGGTTAAAGAATGGCAGCTATAATATAACAGACAAGTGCTAATTGCTGCAAATAAGAAATAGTGAGTGACGTAAATACTGCATGAATGTGAAGCTGGGCCAGGTGCTTAACCAAACTCAAATATGGTTCTTTGTATCTTTTCCTGTGATTCAGAATCATATCTCTCAGTTTTGCCGAGTAGCTCAAGCAGTCAAAGCTAGCAGATTATAGACACACTTCAATCTACCATTAATTCACATGTGAACTGCCATGTCTAGAACTTCAAAGGCAAATTTTAAAAATGTTCTGGTTCTTATTAGCTCACCACACCAATCAATCCTGACCTAAGCCTCAAGAAGGTACCACCATCACATGTTTTTTTTTGAAAGCACGGAAAGCAATACTTATGCTTTGAACTGGCTAATATGGCAAGTTTCCCCATACTTCATGCTCAGCATGTGACGTTGACAGTTTTCCAAATCAACTTCCATCTAGTCGTGTAGAAATTGCCTGGACTCTTCTTGCTCCACAAAGTTGTCCATCACTGACAGCTTTTGTTCTTGTAACAAAAAATTACATTCAGAACAATACCACGTTTCGAACCATCCAGAGGGCGGAACTCTGCCTTTTTTCCTTAGTCCTCTCATAGGGAGAATCCAGAAAGAGCCATAACTCGTGATTTCTAATTTACATCCTACTTTATATAATAATAAAAAAATAAGTGGAATAACAAGATGCAAGAGGTAACTGACAAAGAGTTTGACCCTTCTGATTACTAGAAAAACATGAAGAAATTCTACTGGGTACCAACAGCAATCTCTGATTCTTATTGACTGATGCAATCTCCAACATCCCTGGGTCAGCAAGCAGTGATTAACTCTATCTTTGAACTTCTGCCTGCAAGGGACAAAAGTTCTTGGTGACAGTACTCGCTAGAAGGAAATTCTATGTGCAGCAGAATGCTGTGTGAGGCTCCATTAGTGGTATTGTCTGCAGAGGTTCAGGATTCATGCAAAATGTTGAGGCAAAGTTGTAGCAGTTCTTGCGTTTTTGGAATAAACAGAGAGATCTGGCTTAAGTGCTAACAATTTATTATAGATCTTGCAAGAGAATTGGCTACCTATCTCCATTGTTGTAGAGGACTCTGACATGGATTAAGTCATCCTTCTCCAGTCTACTGTTGATCTATACACAGGAAATGAAAGTGTTTAATAACAGATAGTTTAAATCAAAATTTAGGTCTTTATTGCATTCAGTGGATTGGAGAATTCAAAAAAAGGAAATGCGTTATGATTTCAGTACTTATCTTAAACTGATAAATGTATTGTTGCAAAAAAGGTTTAATAACAGCCAAAATTTCATAAACTATAAGACCATCAGGCCTATCAAGCCCACCCCACCAGGAGAATTGTGCAACCACATACACTATTGACAAATCCTTAACCAAACAATCTTGCTCTGTGCATTTAACCTTATGTGAGAAGTCGCACAACACCAGGTTATAGTCCAACAGCTTTATTTGAAATCACAAGTTTTCGGAGCGCTGCTCCTTCGTCAACACCGCAGTCCAACACCGGCATCTCCACATCATGGCATTTAACCTTAGAAATTGCATTGTGCAAAATTACCCTATGATTAGCACGTTCATATCAAATTTTTCTCTTCTATTTTAATGGAAGCAAAACCTATGTATTTTAAATGGGTTGGCACCTCCATTAAAATGATAGATAAGCATTTGCATGATATCACACTGCCTAATTTCTAGGCTTTAGTGTTGTATTGTACACATCTGTTTCCTGCAAACGTAAATTATACTATTTCCGCCACCCAGTACTTCGATGCCCTACAGTCAATATGCCAATTCCCTTGTAACTACTTCAACAGATTTATAGCACTCAGCAGTAATCTGTTCCTTAAGGTAAACTGTGAAGAAGATATTCCTTATGTTAAGTTTTCAACCAAGCGCTTCCATTCTTGTACTGAGCAGAACTCTATTTGTGTCATTTATTTAATCTTAAAGCGAGGTAAATTTAACTGTCAAGACAGGAAAAAATATATACTATTGGAAAATTTGACTCAATTATACTTCATTTCTATTTTTTTCCCTAGACAAATGCAATGTTAGAGATATTTCCATTTATTCACACACACATTGCTTATAATGTACTGATCATGATAAACTGATTTGTCTATTATATTTTGGCCTAAATAATCCAATCAGCTTTATTCTGACTTCTGAAAATAAATAGGTTACCTTTAGTGTTGATATAATGGCAATCTTAAAACCTAGGCCTATTCTAGCTGCCAATGCATAAAGAGGGGAACAGTGCTCAAATAAAAAAAGGAAATGCTAGCGATACACATTAGATAAGTCAGTGTCTGTAAATAGGAAAGACGGGTTATTATGCTTCAGATGTGTACCTTCAATCATTTGGGTGTGATGAAGTACACATCTGAAGTGTCATTATCTGCCTTTTCTCTTTACAGAAACTGACTAACCTGCTATGTATTTGCAGCATTTTCTGTTTTTATTTCAGTGCTCAACTAGAGACCTGTAATCTCCACGTACGATTTCCCTGTTTATTTTACATTCTGCTGTCATTCCAATGAAGGCCCAATGGAGTACAGGGATCTGCGATTCGCTAAGCTAAAAAAGATACCTAGTTTAGTTGTAAGTGGAAGGCCTTTTCGCATCTGGAGCAGCAGAAGCAGTGATTGACGGGTAGTACTTTGCACATTTAATGGGATAGTGATTAGCATCAGAGTCATTAAAACAAAAGGCTCTGTCTGAAATTTCCCAAAATAGTCTAGAATGTTTCTGAAATGTCGCGACAATTTCTGTCCTCTATAACCAAAGCAGTAAGCATTAACTGGAACACGTTTGGTTGGGTTTCCCATTTTATGTTCCCTTTTCACAATAGTATGGACAATCTAATATCTACTATAATTGGAATACACAGTACCAATGAATTTATCAGCAATTAAAACATATAAATAGCTAGATACTTCTAATTTCTTTTCAATTATATGAAAAATTAAATATATACAAATCCATTTAAAATACTGAGTTCATTTAGCCTTTTTCAATTCTATTCTAGAAGCATTTGGAAAACTCTGCCCCGGTGGCTTAGTTGGAACCACAATTGGTATAGATGGTTCACATGTAGGTAAGGTCTGATTTAATCTTTTTATATACCATGGAATCAAAGTAATTGCCTGTTTGAGTGTCAGCAATTGGAAGTTTGATGAAATAGAGACAGGTAATAAGTTCAGTTATAGGAAGCAGTACATTAAACATGAAATTGCTTCATTCTCAATATTAGCATCTTCTCATTCTTGGTTGTAAACCTGACTGGAAAAAAAAGTTATTATCCTGAGAGAATTTCCTATAACAGAGAATGAATGATTCATATAAAAGCAGTTGAGTGATTTGGTTTGTATACTGAGAGAACAACTGGAAGTACCAATTCCCTTGAATCAGTGCAAGATACTCCAGTGTGCCTTATGGGCTGAACAATAGAAGACTAGCTCTTAAATTGTCATTGTAAATGGAGTGTTAATTTCACTATAAGAGCAAAGTTAGTCCATCAGTTGCATAGAAAGTGAATTTTAACTGGTTACATTATACCCAAGATTGCTATAAGCAGATTTCACTGTTGTAACACCTTTGTAATATTAGGCTTTTGCTTGTTAGCTATAGATTTGTATTTAATGTGAATCAATTATAATTAGCAAGATTATATTTCCAATGATGGCGCAGTTGAAATATAAACATGTTTCCACATTTTTTTCCTGATGAAAGATACGGATGAATGTTCTATAGACCCAGGAATATGTAAAAACGGGCAGTGCATCAACACTGATGGTTCTTTCCGCTGCGAATGCCCATTTGGCTTCAGTATCGATTATAGTGGAATCAAGTGTGTAGGTAAGTTCTCTTGAAATGCAAAGAAAACAAGGGCTGCAATTAATATTCTATAATACGTCACTTTCCTATAGGCAAGAGACAGTTCTTACCTGGTCTAGGACTTGCAGTAATAGGAAATAATTACACCTCCCGCCAGCATCATTTACATTACCAACTCTAAGCACTATGGAAACAGCAACAACTGAGATGTCACTGGAGGGAGAATGCCAATACATACACAATTTTCATTAATTTTAAAGTGGTAGGGCTCTGAATTCCTGGGCCTGGGAGGGTGCTCTAATGCGCAAGCCAGGTGCTGGAGGATTGCTGGAATTTTGGGAAGGACCCAGTTCTAGTTGATCCTGTCCTCTTTTATCAATGGGGACAATTCCACCAGAAGTTGGAGTAGGCCCTTCCTGTGTCCACTCCCCTTCCATGCTGATAAAAGAGCAGACAGGACTGGCAATATGGAGTCACCTGCCAGAAATCCCATCAGTTCCGCCACCTTTGGCCCCAACGAAATGTACACCTGCATGAGGCAGGTGCATTGATGACATCCTAGCCGAAATGGAGCCCACAATGCCAGTTTTGTCATGGCTGTTGAAAATCTATGGTTGCTGTGGGCTGTCCCTATCCCCACCCGAAGGAGCAGCAAGGCGCTGCTTCAAAATTTCTAGCCATCTGTGGGGCAGACACACAGGAAGTGCCATAAATGGCGTGGGTGCCCACCCTTTTAAGCAAATGATTCCATCTCTCGGATTCGGGATGAGGTCACGACTGCAGCAGACTGGTGAGTGGAAATTCCATCCCACTGCACTTCTGCCGATGCAGTGGGGCTCCAGGAATTTCAGGCCGGGAGTTTACTTTTTCTGTTTTATTTCCCATGCAACAGATACAGATGAATGTTCTGTCGGTAATCCCTGCGGCAATGGGACATGTACTAATGTGATTGGTGGGTTTGAGTGTGCGTGCGAAGAAGGCTTTGAACCAGGACCAATGATGACTTGTGAAGGTGAGCTTTTTTCTTCCATTTTATTTGCACACACAAATAATAAAACTAAGCTTTTTGACTGGTCCAATGGGTAAATGCACGTCTGGCACTGAGTCACACAGATCAGTAAGGTCCTGAGTTCAATTGCTGCTATGACTTGACCTAGTTGATCTAAGCCAGGACAATAGTGGGGACAATACTAATGGTGGCATCCCTGAGGTGGGGAGCAGAAACATTAGTCAAGGTTTCTACTTTTGATCATTGCCCAGTTACCTTCCAGTTGGATAGTGCACATGTCTGGAGAGGAGGTGAGGATGGAGTTGAGTTCAGCTGTAATGCTATCCATCATCAAATATTGGGTTACGTACTGGATAGCTGCAGGTGCCTGTTGGAACCATGCCCCATGTTAGTCAACACCTTTAACAGAAAGGAGGAGGTATAGCGAGTAAACTGGGGGAAAATGCTACATAAATTGAGTAGAGTAAATTATATCCCATTTTAGTGTTTGGGGGAGGAAAAAAATATTTTATTCTTGTTCGTTCTTTCCAATAATAGACATCAATGAATGTGCACAAAATCCTCTGCTTTGTGCATTCCGTTGTGTTAATACCATAGGAGGATATGAATGCAAATGTCCTGCTGGTTATGTTCTCAGACAAGATGGGAAGATGTGCCGAGGTGAGTACGAATTTCCATTTTAATATTTGATTCTCTTTTGAGCTCATCATGCTGTAGAAAGTTAAACAGTATTCCATTTTGAACATTATGTTAATACCAAAATCAGATATTGCTAGAATTTCATGTGGAATAGAGCTCTCTATTCTCTGTCCCAAACTTGGAACATAACCCCAACTTTAGAAGAACTGTTCTGTGTTCATCTGTTTCAGTGCAAATTTTTCCATCTACTACTTCAGTCATCTTTATGGCCTTCTCTGCTCTAAGGATTTGCCCACTTTATAGTCGGCATAGAAGGACAAGACTTCATCCCATGGGGTAGATAGTGACTTTGTGCAATAGTGTAAAACGGGTGAAAGCGAGTCAATAACCCATTTTACATCTCTCGTGATTTCTATTTCCATTGACTTCATTTACTAATGTGAAGTCAGTCTGTGCTGGATTTGAACCAAGACCACAGAGGTTAAAGGACAGTGCAACTCATGAACCATCGAACCCCAGGATTTACAAATTACTACTTCGTACTAAAAAATACTGTAGTTTCTAGATTTAACTTACTTTAGCAGTATAATAATATTGATAGGTCACTTGATAACAGGTTTCACAAAAATAGTCAATAATTAGCATTTTAGTTTTTAATCTGTCTTTTTTGAAGACTACCAGAATCTCATCTTTGATTTAAGAAGGGGAAATGTGATTATTAGTTATTTCATACCCATGAAGGTTAAAGAAAAACTTGTATTTATATAGTGCCTTATCACATGCATTTCAAGGCACTTTACATGCAACAAATGATCTATTGTTACGTGATCAAACGCTGCAGGCATTTAAAGCACAGCAAGATCCCACTAAACAGCAATGCAAAGAATGGCTTTTAAATCTATTTTGGTTAAGGGAAGAATGTTGGTCAGGACAACGAGAAAACTACCTGCTCTTCTATGAATAGTGCTGTAGGACTTCAATGTCCACCTGTACAGGAGTGAGAAGTCGCACAACACCAGGTTATAGTCCAACAGTTCTATTTGAAATCACAAGCCTTCGGAGCGGCTGCTCCTTCATCAGGTACTTCACCTGACGAAGGAGCAGCCGCTCCAAAAGCTTGTGATTTCAAATAAAACTGTTGGACTATAACCTGGTGTTGTGCGACTTCTCACTTTTGTCCACCCCAGTCCAACACCGGCATCTCCGTATCATGGCCACCTGTACAAGCAGATGGGACCTTTAGTTTAGCATCTCATCCAAAGAATAACACTCCAAAAATCCAGCAATCTCTTTGTGTCAGCCTAGATTACGTGCTCAAGTTGTGGATTTGATCTTAAACCCATAACCTTCTGACTCAGGCAAGAATGCTACCAATTGACCCAAACTGACACATATAAGTAGTAAGTAACTGGCTAATTCACAGCAAGCACGATAGTTCATATCCTGAATCAGAGGTTCCTTCACTCTGTTCACTCTTGTGTATTTGTATTTTTTTTAATTAGTGCTTGTAATGTTAATGAAAACCACCAAATGTTGCATATTTTTGCAGATCAGAATGAATGTGAGGAACAACTTGATAGTTGTGCATCAAGAGGAATGATTTGCAAAAACTTGATCGGAACTTTCATGTGTATATGTCCACCTGGATTAGTGCGCAAGCTAGATGATGAAGGATGCACTGGTAATGAAACAAGTCTTTATAAATATCTTGCCCTTCAGTTTACAACATACTTGAGTTGATTTTTGCAATATGCCACACTAAATAAGTGTCATAATTTTATCCAGATGAAAATGAATGTCGCACCAAACCTGGCATTTGTGAAAATGGTCGCTGCATTAATACCCCGGGTAGTTACAGGTGTGATTGCAATGAAGGATTCACAGCCACCTCCACGCAGACAGAGTGTGTTGGTAAGTTTGATTTTTATTGAATGATAAGGATCATTAGTTTTAGTGGCAATTGTAATTTTAATAGAAATACTACGGCCTGAATTTCCTCAGTGTTCTGCTGCTGCACCACCATAACTTCACTGGATTTGACATATTTTGGTAGGGGAGGGGGCAGAAGGAAGGGCTGCTTCTCAACAAGGTAAAGTATGCACCACAAGAGAGACTAGTAACAAGAAGATTATACAAGTAAACAAAATAACTTTCAACATCATTTACAAAAAGGGCCTAAATAGGCTTAATGCGCTCAAAAACCAATAAATCAACAGAGACAGACAGCATATACCCAAGGATGCTCAGTGAGATCTGGGGCAAAATCTACAAAGTATTACCAATCATCAGGAAGGAGTCAGTGAATAAAGGGAGAGCTGGCTGAACTTAAGACAAGTTAACATGGTACTCATTTCCAAACAAACGTGACAAAGCACAGGTAACTAAAGGTTCCTTAATGTTACATTAATAACTGGTACAATAATGGAATTCATCATTCTAAACAAACCTGCAGTTTTCCAATTTTGGCATCTGGTGTCCAACATTAAACACTCTGAGATCAGGATGAAGCATCCATGTCTGCCTTAATCCCAACTTTGGAAGAGAAAGCCTCCCTACTGAATTATTATGATTTTTTTCCTTATTTCCACGTCAGACATTTTTGTAGTCTTTCAAAATGAGATTGGTAGTTCAGTACCAAATTAGAGGCATTTTTAATTACCTACATCCATACTCAGTAGGAACGGCAGAAATTATGGCCTGGATTTTGCGGTCAGCAGCGAATGAATGGCACTAGCCCTTCATTACATTTATACTTGCCCACTGACTTTCTGTGGGCTTTTGCACTTGAACTTGCGGTTATTAGAAAGCCAAGACAGTGTGATGTGCTCTACAGGAGATCTAGGACCTGTGTGAACAGGGCAAGCAATGGTGTGTCTCTTTAACCAATCAGATTGCAGAATCCTTACATGCAGAGTCTAAACCAGGAAGTGTAAGTTAGAATAGTTAATTCAATGTCAAATCATACACAGAAAGCAAAATAAAGAGGGAGAAGGAAATATGGGATTAAAATAGAGATAAAAGAGACAGAAAGAAAAAGTTTTTAAAAAAGTGTTTTAAATTTATTAAATCTCCAACAATAATTAAAGTCTGAAGGAATGAGACTCTACACTTGTAGAAGTTAATTTTTAGTCCCAGAGAGGTTGTTTGGCAGTAATTAAGATTTATCACGCCATTAAAAATTCACTTACACTTGAATGGACAAGCCCTAACTTTTTCTGGCGAGTTTATTGTGCATCTATCACGTAAGTACCACAACTTCACGCCGTTCCATGTGTTTCAAAGCCAAGTCTCTCAGCGAGATACTGTTATACCGAAGCTTCTGGAGGAGCAGGGCAACTTGGACAACAACTTCCTGATTTCCGTGTTTAACGGATGTGTGACTGCCAGAAGTTGCTGTCTGATTTACTCCTTAATAACGGTGAGCGCTGATAGCCTCACTGTAATTTCTACTGTAAAATCCAGGCTTATATAAACCTATTTGACTTAGGAATGTTACAACTATCAGTGGGAAGGAGAGTTTTATCCTGTCAGTTTGGTCTAGATTCCAACTTAGCTGCTCAAGGTGAAAGAACAATGTGCTAATCTACAGCACACCCAATTCTTTCAATAAGGCAAAACTGTCAAGTAGTTATATACAAATGGTAACCTAAGTGGAAAAAGTTCAAATTATATTGGTTCATTATTTCTATCATAGTTCTACTTGTATGTTATTGTAGCTAGACGATTGGTTTACTTGCAGCTTTTGAAATAAATTAAACACCATTACGAAGCAATTTAAAAACTGAATGATTGCTTTGTAAAAAATACACTAATAGGTGAATGCATTTATTATAAAGTAGTAATGTCACTGACAGATGTCCTTTACACAGCTCCTAGACATGTCAAAATGAAGTCTTTATATCCAATCCTTCTTGGAGAAGGCAGCTGCAGTTCACTTTAACATGAATTATTATTAGCTATTAGTGTTTTTTAAAAATTCAGTTATCACCTAAGGAAGTGAACTTCTAAATAATAGATATTGATTGTATATTGGTGTGCAATTTTAAAGGAATCAGTGCTTTGTAAATTCATAAACCATTTCAGTAATTGTTATTATCTGTTTCAAATGCAATATTGGCAATGATGTTCAAAACCTTGGGGAAATGCACACAGCAACAGTGAATGTTGTCGAATTTATGTATCTCAATGCAATCATAAATCTAATGATGTGGATGAAAGTAGCTGGTAGATTTAACTAAGCTATGGTGGCTAACAAATTACTCAGCAGTATTAAAGTAATGTAATTTATAATTTCATTGCATACTTATTGCAGACAACCGCAAAGGTTTTTGTTTCACGGAAGTGCTACAGACTATGTGTCAGATGGCCTCCAGCAGCCGAAATCTTGTTACAAAATCAGAGTGCTGCTGTGATGGTGGACGTGGCTGGGGCACACAATGTGAAATCTGCCCACTTCCAGGAACAGGCACCTTTAAGAAACTCTGTCCACTTGGACCTGGTTACACCACAGATGGAAGAGGTAATTATGCCGGCTATTGATCAAGGATACTCCGTCATTTATCGCATTGTTTTTGTCTTATGTTTATATTTAAGATAGTAATACACTTCATATATCTTATTGAATAATAATAAATTAAATATAATGATCCATAGCAATAGTGCTTTCATATAAAGTAGTTTTAAATTTTGAAAGAGTTCAGCAGTGTTTTCTCTTATTTGAAGAACTTTGAAGCTACATAAAATGTTAATTTGTGAACCATGGGGTGAATTTACAGATCCTGCAGTCCTAGTGGGAGCCGTGCTCGAAGGAAATGCAGGTTAAAGTATCGGTGCTGTACTATTGTAGCCCATCCCCAACTCATGCTCCCTTTGAGTTTGGCTCCATGCTGGGAGCACAGGATCAGTGAATTTATCTTTTGATTCACAAAATTGTATCTGCTGTGTAATATTTCTGCATCTTAGTCTGGGTTACCCCCACCTGTCCCTGATGATTATAATTCAGGTAATGATTCTGGACCACTATGGTGTCTCATGATCCCTCATGATAGCACTGTATAATACCTGCCCATAGTATATGTGTTAAAAAGTACAAATGTGACCAAAGTGCCTTGGGAAAGAGATCTGAGAGCAACGATTGATAAGTGCATGGAAATTGATATGGGATTTGACTGTTAAGCCATCAGCTATAGTAAAAGTATAAAAGAGATGCTCATGGGTAAATCTTACAAGCAAGAAAAGCAAGAAACAATCAAGTGATTTGCACATTAGGAATCTCAAATGCTGGAAATGATGTGGTGCAGCAGGTTCCAATATAAACATGAAGGTGCTAACAATTTATTTGGAAAGAAATCAGGCAAATTGCCCAAGTTGACACCCCCATGATGCCACCATATGTGCAATATTTCTTTAAACTGAAGCCCTTCTAAATTCCTAAAGATGATGCTCTCATTGGCTCACAACGGTGTCATAGTATTATGGAAATTTAAGGATTTGTTTATTCAAATCGTGCCAGTTCTGAATATCTGGGTTATTTTATAGATAGAAGGCATTATTTATTAATTTCAAAAGGTTTATCCATATTTGAGAAAATATGTATTTTCAACCCGAACAATTTCAATTCCCGATCACAGAATTATAATGTGTGGGTGTTGTCTATTACTTTTAACGTCTTGTGTATCTGAGCTGACAACACCTATTCAGTTAAAAATTCTGACCAGCAGAAACGGATCCTCCAGCATGAAGTGAGCGAGTGAGGTGATGGTCAGGTCGCTGGGTTCCCACTCAAATAACACAGCATCAGAAATCATAGACCTGATTGTCCATCAACATTGCCTGCTTTTGCAGAGAATGTGCAAGAGCCTCATTCGAGCTTCAAAAACTATGCAGATGAAGGCTAAATTGGCCAACATGCAAAATCTTGGAGTTTATGATGCGTACCAGCTGTGCTCTCCGCATGCCCATTAAAACTAGATATTAAAGGTCAGTTATGTTCTGGCCTAGCTGCAAGGGTTTTCTTAAAGCTGAACTTCTCTAAACTATTGAATTCCATTTTACTTCAATTTTATGGGGATTGGATTCAGTGCATCTCCTCTTACTAGATCTATAAGAAGATCAAAGAAGGGATGCTAGGATGATCAGATGGCCTTAGAAGTGCACTACCTCCTCTCACCATTACCCAAGTAACCTTCTCTACAGGCCCAGACACAGCCAGATGTAATGTTAGAGGGGAACTGTTTTCACAGACTGAGATTCAAAATATAGCCTGTTGTAGATTGGAGGTTTAGGCCTCTGTAGCAGTATTTGAGCATTCATGAGAGATTTTCTGACTGGTCGTAGGACATCTGGCACTGGGGCTCTGCTACAGATTTCCCTAACATTGCCACGTGCTCTATAGTGGACTGTAGAGATTAATCTGGTGAACTTCTTATTTCTAGTAGAACAAGCTAGATGACTGCAGTAGACAATCCTACTCAGAAGCAATCTTCTTTTATAAACAGGCCCTGTGAGGTTCAAATCCCTAACCTTAGCAGCTGAGGAAGGATATTAAAATTAGCCCTCGGACATCAGATTCCTACTCCTCCACCCACTTGCTGCTCCTCACTCATGCTCATTGCTTCTCAAACTAACTACCTAAATCCTCAAGGTGCTTGCAGTAGGTGGAGTGAGTAATGGTGGTATGCTGTGTTGCCTGTCATCTTGAGTTGCCCTAGAAGTTCCAGCTGGTTTTGGTGGCATGCCAAGAGAAACAGAAGTGGAAGAAATGTTAGAATGCTGTTTGCTTGACAAACCTTCAAACATGTTTGAGTGGCAATATACTGTGTGGCATGCAATTGTACTTGAGTGTTTCCTTTTGTAACAATAAGTAACTGAGTAGGGAGTGATGAACTTAACAAAAGAAGCATGGTATTATCTCTGAGTTAGGGTAAGGAATTCAGCCTCACATTGCGTTATTTCCTCTATGCGCTCATAGCTGATAGTCCAATTAGGTCTCGTCAAATCATGTAATTGGTGTTAGATGAGCAGGCTCTTCTCCAGTGCAGGTTTGCTCCATCTTGTTGTGAGCCCATTTGGCCTGCAAACAGAACCATAGTATTGAGAAGTTGTAAGTTTGAAGAGCATAATCCAGTCACACCCAAGTGACCATCCTGCATTCCATATGTGTGGATGTATGTGTATGCTGCTACATTGTGTTGCAAGGATGTTTGGTGTGAAGGTCTTTTGAGAGAGTTTTGACAGTGAGAATATTAAGTTATATCTTGTTATACGGCCATGAAAGAATTGAAAGAGTTGTTAGTTTGTCCAAATGACTTCATGGGGCAGCCTTACAGGTGTAGCAGATTGAGAGGAAACAGTTTGTGGGATACACAGCCAACACAGCTACTTGGTAAATAGCATTTTTGGGTCATCTTGCCTTTGTTGCTGTCTTCAAGTCTAATACCTTCTTCCCCATTTGAATTTAGGTTCTGGAGACTCCATTAATTCTTGTGGCAACCTGCTCCCAGGCACTGCACACAGGTATACTTTGGGGTCTGTGCTCTGGTGTAACCAACAGGATAGTTCTCATTGGGCATACTTCGTGCAGCAGACCTGCTAATGTATTACTGAATCTGAAGTTCTTCGGCTGTGACACTCCCTTTAGTTTACTTTTGCTGCACTTTCAAGTTCTTCATTTCATCTTGCAAAGTAACAATGTTACTACCTCTGCCACTGCTCTGCTTTAAGAGGCTGCTACGTACCTTTAAGTATAGGCAGCAGCACTCCCAAATTCCAGCCATGTAAGTGTAAACTCCCAATAGATGTTCACTCTTGCTTCTATACCACATGATTATACTAGACATACTAATGTAGGGTTTATTTTAAATGATATTGGGCCGGATATTCCGACCCCCACGGGTGCGTACGAGGTGTGTACGCACCCGTAAGGGCCTCGCAAGTGTCGGTTTCAGGCATGCAAAGCGCATGCGCTAAAACCCGGCACTTCCGATCTGTCAAGAATTCTCTCGACAGATCATCCGCCTACCCCGGAGAAGGGCCTCCGCGGGCAGAGAGTTCCGCTTTCTGCACAACCTCTGCCTGCTGAAAACCTTTAAAAATCTTACGCCTGTTTAAAAAAGAGTTTAAAAAAGTTTAAAAAATACATTTTTTTTCACTCATTTATAATTTTTAAATACTTTTTAAAAAGGTAAGTTTATTTTTAGCCCCGTAAAAAACTTTAATTATTTTTTTCAAAATTTTTTATTTTTGTTTAAAATATTTAACTTAATGTAATTTTAACTACAGTAATTTTAAATATGTGATTTAAAAAAAAATTATTTAATGTTTAACTTTTTTAAGTGATCCCCGTTCATACTTTTGACAGATCTATGCATAGAGACCTGTCAAAGTGTGAAGGGGGATTCCCTTCTTTGATTGGTTCCCCATGGCCCACGTAATCCCAGGGACGCTTGCGAACTGCCTGCGCCCCTGGGATACCTGGGCCTCTGCGCGCATGGACCAGGAGTGGCCCAGGATCGGAAGTCTCGGGACCTACAGAGCCAGCAGGTAAGTGCATAGATTTTTCCAGATCGGAGGCATCCGCACGTAGGAAGCCTCCGATCGGAAAATCCGATCCCAATATTTAGACTTCTGTATATTGCACAAATGTGTGCGTACCTAGATAAAAATAAAAACGTGTTTGTTTGTGTGTGTGTGTGCGCACACGTGCGATACTGATTAGGATGGTCACTGGTTCAGTCTTGCTCTGTGCTGAGTTATCTGATCTTGGCAGAAGATGTTCTAGGACGCTACATTTGGTCTCATCATCCCTGCAAAGGGGAGTTCCAACTTCGGATTGCTATGCAGTCACACCCCCCCCGCCCCCCCTTTACATATGTGGACAGTAGGTGAAGATAGGATTGGGCTTGGCACACTTAGTCAGATAGCCTGCCAGCAATCACTGTCTGGACACACAAAGGAGGAACGACCAATTGGGTAAGGTAAGATAAGGCAGCTGTGCTACTGGAACTCTACCACATCATCAATCAGCACCTTCAGAAGATAAGGGGAGCAAACTATTTTGTGTTCTTTTAACCCAGTTTTATGATATCTGGAGTACCTTTAAACAATATTTTATTTTGTTTCAGATATTGATGAATGTCGAGTTCTTGGAAACCTGTGTCAGAATGGACAGTGTATTAATACTGTAGGATCATATCGATGTTTATGCAAGACTGGTTACACCACAGACCTCACTGGCACATCTTGTGTAGGCAAGTATTTTAAAAAGTTTTGTAGATACAAAGATAGAGATCATACAGTGTTATAAGGATAGGTTAATGGATACAAGCAATCAGCAACTTAATCAATGTATGTGGCAAATTGTAACCATTCATTTTTGAACAATGTTAAACCTGATGTTAGCTAACCATAGGGAACCAAACATTTTTAATGGTTCAGCTAATTTGTAAAGAATGCATACAGGTTTAATTTTACATGTTCCACTATTTTCAAGCGCACAAAGATATACATTTATGTAGCTTCATTAATGTAGTTAATGTCCCAAGACACTTCACAGGAGAAACGTGTGACAGGAATATTAGAAGAAAAATTAGAGGAGGTAACGAAGAACATTGTTATAGAGAAAGCTTTGAAGGTGAGAAGCAGCAATGCAGAGGCATTTGGGGAGAGAGTTCCAGAGTGTACTGCAGAGAGGCTGAAGGCAGTGCCACTGATGGTAGAATGGTAAGCACAGAAAATAGTAACAACATGGGGGGGGTTCAACTGTTAGCTACTCGATTTTCACCTGAAAAAAGTGCAACCGTCAGAGAAAAATTGCCCGTCTGATTCAGGCAGACCTTTAAATAGGTGCTCAGCACTCCAGCACAAAACAGGCGGGAAGCTATTTAAATATACAAATCTGGTTCTGCGCCATTGTAGGACCCCAATAGCAATTTTAATGTACAAATGGACGAAGTAAGCAGCGTGCATGTTGGTCACAATAGAAATTAACAGGTTTAACGGAGACGTGGTTGTAAAATGGCCAAGGTTGGGAACTAAATATTCCAGTATACTTAACTTTTAGAAGAGATAGGCAAAATGGAAAAGGAGGAGGGGTAGCCCTGATAATAAAGGATGGGATAAAGACTGTAGAGAGAAAGGATCTTGGCTCCGAAAATCAAGAAGTAGAATCAGTTTGGGTGGAGCTAAGAAACAGCAAGGGGCAGAAAACATTGGTGGGAGTTGTTTATAGGCCCCCAAACAGTAGTTGTAATGTAGGGCAGAGTATAAATCAGGAAATTAGAGGCACATGTAACAAGGGTAATACAGTAATCATGGGGGACTTTAATCTACATATAGACTGGGCAAACCAAATTTGCAGTAATAGTGTGGAGGACGAATTCATGGAATGTATGCAAGATAGTTTCCTGGATCAGTATGTTGAGGAACCAACGAGGGAACAGGCTATTTTAGATCTAGTATTGTGCAATGAGAAAGGGTTAATTAATAACCTTGCAGTAAAGGGGCCTTTAGGGAAGAGTGACCATAATGTGATAGAATTTTATATTGAGTTTGAAAGTGATTTGGTTAAATCCGAAACTAGGGTCTTAAATCTAAACAAAGCAAACTACGTAGGTCTGAGGGGCAAGTTGGCTAAGGTAGATTGGGTAACTACATTAAAAGGTAACACAGTGGACGAGCAATGGCTAGCATTTAAAGAATTAATACTTAATTTACAACAAATATACATTCCTTTAAGGCACAAAAACTCCACAGGAAAAGTGATCCAACCGTGGCTAACAAGAGAAGTTAGATCAAAGGAAGAGGCTTATAATGCTGCCAAAAAGAGTAGTAAGCCTGAGGATTAGGAGGATTTTAGAATTCAGCAAAGGAGAGGACCAAGAAATTGATAAAGAAAGGGAACCTAGAATATGAGAGTAAACTAGCGAGAGACTTTTTGAGGTTGTAACTAGCAGAATAGATAAGGGGGAACCAGTGAATGTGGTGTATTTAGATTTTCAGAAGGCATTCGATAAGGTGCCACACGAGATTATTGATCAAAATTAGGGTTCATGGGATTGGGGGTAATATATTAGCATGGATTGAGGATTGGTTAACGGACAGAAAACAGAGAGTAGGAATAAACGGGTCATTTTCGGGTTGGCAGGCTGTAACTAGTGGGGTACCGCAAGGATCAGTGCTTGGGCCTCAGCTACATCAATGATTTGGATGAGGGGACCAAAAGTAATATATCCAAATTTGCTGATGATACAAAGCTGGGTGGGAATGTAAGTTGTGAGGAGGATGCAAGGAGGCTTCAGGGGGATATAGACAGGCTAAGTGAGTAGGTAAGAACATGGCAAATGGAATACAGGAAACTCTTGTTTAACCGGCACCTAAATATCCGGAATTCTCTCTTAACCGGCAAAAATCATACTCCGAAAACTCCTCTCAAATAACCGGCAATGTTGCCGAGTCCGAGTCTCCCGCGAACGCCGAGTACTCCGAAAACTCCTCTCAAATAACCGGCAATGTTGCCGAGTCCGAGTCTCCCGCGAACGCCGAGTTAGTCAGTGGGGGTAGTTCTCCAAAGTGCCACTACTCGGCCTCCTGGCACTGTCGGAAGTCCGAACACGGCAGCAACAGGAGTCTGATTTTTGTTTGTTAAAAATAGCCTCGGTAGATATAACTCTCCGTTATCCGGAACTTTTGATCAACCGGCACCATGTCGGTGCCGGATACCAAAGAGTTTCCTGTATAATGTGGAGAAATGTAAAGTTATCCACTTTGGTAGGAAAAATAGAAAAGCAGAGTATTTTTTAAATGGTGAGAGATTAGGAAATGTTGGTGTTCAGAGTGACCTGGGTGTCCTTGTACACGAATCACTGAAAATTAACATGCAGGTATCGCAAGCAATTAGGAAAGCAAATGGTATGTTGGCCTTTATTACAAGAGGATTTTAGTATAAGAGTAAAGACGTCTTACTGCAATTATATAGGGCCCTGGTGAGACCACACCTGGAGTATTGTGTACAGTTTTGGTCTCCTTACCTAAGGAAGGATATACTTGCCATAGAGTGAGTGCAACGAAGGTTCACTGGACTGGTTCCTGGGATGGGGGGATTTTCCTATGAGGAGAGATTGAGTAGACTAGGCCTATATTCTCTAGAGTTTAGAAGAATGAGAGGTGATCTCATTGAAACATACAAAATTCTAACAGGGCTTGACAGGGTAGATGCAGGTAGGATATTTTTCCTGGCTGGGAAGTCTAGAACCAAGGGTCACAGTCTCAGAATAAGGGGTTGGCCACTTAGGACTGAGATGAGGAGAAACTTCTTCATTCAGAGGGTGGTGAATCTTTGGAATTCTCTACCCCAGAGGGCTGTGGAGGCTCAGTCGTTGGAGTATATTCAAGATAGAGATTGATAGATTTTTGAATATTAAGGGAATCAAGGGATATAGGGATAGTGCAGGAAAGTGGAGATGAGGTAGAAGATCAGCCATGATCTTATTGAATGGCGGAGCATGCTCAAATGGCCTACTCCTGTTCCTATTTCTTGTTCTTAATTGTACTGAGCATTGAGCTGCTTAACCAGTGGAGGTACTTTTTCGTGGGGCCAGCAGGAGCATTTATGCTCCTCTTAGCTCCACAACAATCTTCTGGTCCACTGCCAGTCCATTCTCGCCCCCACCCCTCCAATAGGCCCTACCAGCCGGCCAGTTCCCTACAGAAGCCAGCTTATTTTGCGCTGGCCGAAACCACCGAGCTGCAGCAGAGTGCCCGACTGGCGCCTGCAGCTCGCTGGTATAATTCAAGAGGCCCACAACTGAAAATGATTTGGTCCTTTCTACTGTGGCCTTGGACATAAGTTGAGAATCCCCCCACCCCGATAGGGTTAAAGGAGGTGTGCCCATGGTGAGACTTGTGAATGAGAATGAAGATTTTGAATTCAGTAAATTGAAAGATGGGGAGGCCTTGAAAGTTGCCAAAGTCAGCGGATGGGTAAGGAGAATAGGATGAGGTGAGGGAGTTTATGAATGGTGGAGTTTGGGCAGGGCAGGGGGGTGATAGCAGCAAGGAGAAGTTGAGCCTGTCGGTGATGGCAATGAGGATGGGGGTTTCAGTGGCAGTGAAAATGAAGTAAAGGCAGAGTTGAGCGATGTCACAAAGATAGAAATTGGCAGTCTCTGTCATGTATAGGATATGCGGTTTTGAGCTCAGCTAAGTGTCAAACAGGAAACCTTCATGTTCAGCCTGAGTAAGCAGCCAGGAAAGGAAATAGAATCGAGTTATAGTGTGTAGAGCTTTTAGTGGAGCCAAACAAAATGGTTTCAGTCTTGCCAGTGTTAAATTGGAGAAAGTGCTAAATTACCACAACTTGGTGTCAGTTAAGCAGTCAGCTCGTAGATTGGTGGCTGTGAAGTTAATAATGATGATGGAGAAGTGGATGTCACCAGCATGCATGTGGAAGCCTAATCCAATGGCTACAGATAATGTCACTGAGAGGAGGCATGTAAATGAGGAATAGGAGGGGTCCAAAGATGCATTCCCAAGAGGACTGTTGGAAACTTGAAGAGAAGTCATTGTATGAGATTGACTGACTATTTTGGGACAGTTAGTAATCAGACCAAGCAAAGGCAAGTGGCACAGAGGTGGAGGAAGATGAAGTTGTTGAACAACAGAGTAAAGTAGAACATGCTAGCTGTTGAAAGTTGAAAATTCACTCTCATCTGGTACGGTTGCTTTCGTATAATTTGCATACATGGATGCAGTAAACTGGGTAAGTGTTATCCCTTTCTTAAGAGTGTTGACATTTAAGAGGAAGACAAGCTGAGTTATTTACAAGTCAATATTTGTTGAGCATCTGATTGATGTCCTAACCTTAAATAGCATACATCTGTTGGGCAAAGCGCATACAACTCTTGTATGTGTACCATTATCAGTTTTTACACCGGGTGTGTTCGCAGTAGGACTTTCCTTCAAATTATAATTATTCAGGATAATTGTGAATCTCTTAATAGTTGCAAGTCTAATTTTGAAACTTTTCAAAAATATTTTCCTTCTATGTTCTAATAACAACCATGACATATATGCTACATAACAGCAAGTTTATCACTTATACTTTCCTCAATTGCTAGATCTTGATGAATGTGTACAGGCACCGAAACCCTGTAATTTCATCTGCAAGAACACAGAAGGGAGCTACCAGTGTGCATGTCCTAGAGGATACTTGCTGCAGGAAAATGGAAAAAGTTGCAAAGGTGAGTATAATATTAAGCTCTTGCATCACAAATAACCTATCCTGGTCCAAAGATTATTTTACTCATTACTGATTTTCAGCTGATCTAAATGAATAAATCAGTCATTTTTAGCTACTGAAAACAGTAACTGTTATTGCTTCATTTCATTTAAATACCACAGTTTAATTATCTGAAAGGCAGGCTTATTTATCAATGAAGAATGGTTAAACTCAAAGTTAACATGTAAGCAGCAAGTAAGAAGAATAATGGCAGGGCTGCTGCATTGGAGAATCAACACATATTTCAGACTCTTTATCAGTTGCTGAGGTTGTCCATGTCAGTCCGGGAGGACATGAAGCCAGATTGTTCCCCACAAGGTACAAAAATTGACAGAGGATTCATTCCCTGGCACCTCCTAGCAGCTAGTTGAAATTGAGATTGGACGAGGTTTGGCATGCATTAGGACACCCACTTTCTCAGTCATAGTGCAATAGAGAAGTTAAGGCAGCTGAGGATGAAGACTGGGAGGAAAAATTATGAGGAAATACAACGAAGTTATCAAAAAAACACAAACAATATCAGATGGTGTTTCAGGTGGTAATTTATAGAGGCTGTTATCAGACACTTTGCAATGTGCTGACACATAAAAGTGCTGTTCTCCAGTTATTTAGAACCTATAATTAAACAAATTCTATAACACAGCTAAAAATGTTTGAATAAAAAATTCTTATCCACTCAATAAAAATGTTCCCAAAACTATAAATAAAAACTTATAGAAGACCCTATCAAAGGCTTTTTCTTGATCTATCTTTAGCACATCAGCCTCCCTCCCACTCTCTTCCATGAGCTCTAATGTATCTCGGATTGAGGCCACTATGTCTTCGATGTCCCGGCCTACGACTCCATAGGACTGAGAGGGCAAAACTATCTGCGGCATCACCTCCTTCATACGGTTTGCCATTACCCTCACCAAGATCTTATAATCCACATTCAGTAATGGGATGGACCTCAAATTCTTTAAATCCCATCTATTCCCATTATTTTTATCAGCTAAGCTTATGGTACCTCTACTTATAGATGGGGATAGACTTCCTTCAAGTTTAATCTCCTTAAAGACATCTAAGAGAAATGGACTTAAAATCTCTTTTAAAAAAAATCTTTATAAAATTCTGCAATCAGTCCATTGGACCCAGGGCTTTTTTCCCCCTTTCATTCCACTTATTGCTACTTGAAATAGCTGAATAGATAGCAAATTGGCTAAAAAAAATTGAAAGCAGAGAGTAAGGGTAAAAGACTGGAGGAAGGTAGAAAGCAGTGTTCCAGTGCTGGGACCACTTTTACATTAATGATTAGGTAACTCAGTATCAAAATTTGAAGATGATACCAAACTGGGTGGGGGAGTATATCTAACATGGAGGAAGAATGCAACACAATACAAGAAGACATTAGAAAACTTGCAGATTGGGCAGTTAAGTGTCAAAAACTTTAACATAGATAAATATGAGGTGATGCAGTTTGGTAGGAAAAACAGAAACATCACCTACATCTTAGAAAATAAGAAACTGAATGGGATAGACGAGCAAAGGGATCTAGGGATACAGGTGAATAAATCATTAAAAGTAGCATTGCAGGTCAGGAAAACAATTAAAAATGCTAACAGAACTGGGATTTATTTCTAGGGGTTATAGAATTCAAAAGTAGTGAAGTTATGTTAAATTTGTATAAGACCCTGGTCAGGCCGCACTTAAGAGTACCGTGCACAGTTCTGGTCACCATACTATAAAAAGGACATAAAAGCACTGGAGAAAGGATGGTACCAGAACTGAGAGATTACAGCTATCAGGAAAGATTGAACAGGCTGGGCCTTTTTTCTTTAGAAAAGAGAAGACTTAGAGGAGATCTGATATAAGTCTTTAAAATTATGAATGGGTTGGACAGGGTAGATGTGGAGAGAAGGTTTCCACTTGTGGGAGAATCTAAAACTAGGGGCCATAAATACCAAAAAGTTACTAGTAAATCCAGTAGGGAAATAAGGAGAAATTTCTTTACTCATAGTGGTTAGAAATTGGAACTTTATACCACAGGAAGTGTTTGAGGCAAATAGCTTAGATGTTTTAAAAAGGAAACTAGACGAGTACATGATAGTAAAGGGAATAGAAAGGTATGTTGTAAGGTTGAGGTGAGGTAGATGTAATGGGAGGAGACTTGTGTGGAGTATAAACACCAGCACAGACAATAAAAAAACAGAAAATGCTGGAATTACTCAGCAGGTAACGCAGCATCCTTGGAGAGAGAAATAAAGTTAACATTTCAGGTCGATGACCTTTCATCAGAACTGGAAAAAGTTAGAGATGTAACAGGTTTTAAACAAGTACAGAGGCAGGGAAAGGGGGAGAGGAGGAAAGAACAAAAGGGAAGGTCTGTGATAGGGTGAAAGGCAGGAGAGATTAAATGACAAAAGGGATGATGGTACGAGGCAAAAGGAGATGGTAATGGGACAAGTAAAGAAACAAAAGATGGGTCTAGAGGAGGTGTAAATGGGAATAGCGAATTCATTACCGACAGCTGCTGTACGAAAAATGGGGGCAGTGGTTATGATCTGAAATTGTAAAGTGCCTAATCGAAAGATGAGATGCTGTTCCTCGAGCTTACTTTGAGCTTCATTGGAACAGTGTAGAGGCCGAGAGGTCAGAGTGGGAATGGGGCGGAGAATTAAAATGACAGCCGACTGGAAGCTCGGGGTCACGCTTGCGGACTGAACAGAGGTGTTCCGCAAAGCGCTCACCCAATCTGCGTTAGGTCTCCCCGATGTAGAGGAGACCGCATCGCGAGCAGCAAATACAGTATACTAAATTGAAAGAAGTACAAGTAAATCGCTGTTTCACCTGGAAGGAGTGTTTGGGGCCCTGGACGGAGTGTTTGGGGCCCTGGACAGTGGGTAGGGAGTAGGTAAAAGGGCAGGTGTTACATCTTCTGCGCTTTCACGAGAAGGTGTCGTGGGAAGGGGAGGGGGTGTTGGGGGATTGAGCAGTGGGCCAGCGTGTCGTGGAGGGAACGATCCCCTCAATGCTGGGATGTACAGACTAGTTGGGCCAAATGGCCTGTTTCTGTGTTGTATTATTCTATGTAATTCTATGTAAGTATAGACCATGTAGGACTAAATGTTTTTACTGGAAAACTATTAAGAATTAATGAATTAACAATAATTACCTTATTTATTTCTGTAATCAGTAATTTTTAATGCCTAGATAGTTTTCTAATCAAAATTAATTTTTATGAGCCTTATATTCTGATTGACAGACACATGGGACTGGATTTTCCCCCGCTATCCCACCCAATATTATGGGCGTCAAAATTAGGCGGCGAGGCCTACCACTGCTTCACTGCACTAACCTAAATTCTTTCTTCGCGCCACAGCTCCTGCCAGTTGGCAACTCCTTCCCTCGCGCATCCAATTTCTGGCAAGAATGCGAGGCCCTGGTTCCAAACCCATTTCCTTACAGTGTGTCCCTGTTTGCACTGCTCCGCGGAACCTCCAGGTGAACTCTGGCAGTAGACGCTGGAGTAGTAATGTGAAGGCCTCAGAGTCCCCTGATAGAGGGAGAGGGCCTTGTTACCCAAAGCCTTCAGGCAGAGATTACGTGATTTCTTCAAGGCTCTTTGCCTTTTTAATGGTGCACCTGTCACTTAAGGTGCTGCAGCAGGAGTCTTACTGCAGCGCCATTGTAATTTCTCTGGGAGGATTGCCACCTGGAGCCTGCCATGAATGCTTACTGATCCCTGACTCACGTAACTGGGCTGGAGCTATGAAGAGATTGGGGAAGTGGGCCTAAGTCCCACCATGATTCTGTAGGGACGAAAAGAGGGAAATCTAGCCCATGGCCTATTAATCTGGGTATTTGCTTGGGCTATTTTCCACTGGGCGGTCCAACTAATGAACTTAAGGGTTTAAATTTACCACTAGCTGGAATTTAATAATGTCTGTCTTAAATCATGATTACCACCGATGATGAAGGTAAGCAGAGAGGTCTGCTCCAGGGTGGAATATATGGACTGGAGCTTTTTTCTACCCCTCCCCCCTCAGTTGTAGCAAATGAAGAACTGGAGCTCTAGAACTGCTTCTAAGATATATTTGAAAAATAAACGATTTTGCCTATGTTGTAACATATGTTTCAACGGTGCTGCATGGCTTAGTCATCAGCAGGTGGTGATTACTGCTGACCCACCTTTCATGTAAATGAAATGACCACTGGTGGTTAGGCCTGTGGGTGGCAATCGCAAAACAGGGTGCAAGTGGTTACTGCTTGCGCCCTATCAATAATAGGGCAGTTAAGGCATGAAATTGTCACCATAGCATTAATATATACTTTGGGCTTTGGGAGTTGACGCTGTCGTAAAAACAGAGGTCATTTTGTCTCAATTATGGATTAAGCTGTTGCTTTCTTTTTTTAGACCTGGATGAATGTGCTACAAAGCAGCACAATTGTCAGTTTCTTTGTGTCAACACAATTGGTGGATTTACTTGCAAGTGTCCCCCTGGATTCACACAGCATCATACAGCATGTATTGGTAAGTCACTGGCTGGGGGTAGAGAGGAGGCAAGTAGGGAGAGGTGTGGAGAAGTTAACCTGCAGATAATTTTTGTGCATTGGAGCAATAGTAGTCCCTAAGCATAGTGCACACAGAAACAGTTATACCTTTGTTCAAACACAACTGTACATTGGTTCTCGGTTCTTTACATTATACCTGATTGTCATTAACATGTCGTGGCACATTAGCAGCTCTCAATGTAATACAAGTTATTTCCAGTTATCTTTGATTAGAACAAATCCTATAATGATCTTTAAATCTCATTCGCATTATGATGTGATCAATATTGAATCTATAACCAAACCAGGGTATTGGGGAAGGTGAGCAGAAGTTTTGCATGCTGGAAGCTGCTACTCTTTAGAGCTTTATTTGAAGAAGTTGCATGAACACTATTTGTTTTGCCTTATTTTGCAGCAACGTGCTCAAATAATACATGCATTTGCATTATAGTAACATATCCTTTTAATTTGCATTTATTCCTCATAAACTTAATTACATAAAGGAGTTTACTGCTCTTAATTCAGAGCCACTTAATTCAAATTATTGGATAATTCCATTTTTCTTGCCATTAAGTTCCCACTTTGCTTATGTTATTTATGTTGCTTAAATCAATTTTTCAATGCCAAAAGCGACTTTGAGTTTTCAGTAATAGCCTACAAACAATATATTAACACCCAAAACCAGGAATTTCTGTTGTGCACAAACAATACGGCCCGGATTTTATGGTCAGCTGCGAAGGAACGGCGCTCGCTGTTCACCTCAAAAAAAGCTGCCTACAAAGTTTTAGCGGGCTCGCAAGCGCAGACTTCCTCATTTCCGGTGTCAGTTTGAATTTGGCGCCTTCTATAGGGGATCTATTGGGTCTAGGGAGACTGATCAACCAATCAAATTGAAAAATTCTCACAGACGGCAAAGCAGGAAGTAAAAAACAGGAAATATAAATTACATTTAAATCATTGTACAGAAAGCAAAATAAAGACTGGGACATACACATGGGATTAAGGAAGAAACATAAATAGCAAAACACAAACTTTGAAAAAAAAAAATTTTTTATATTTTTTTAAATCTGCAACATTTCCATTTTCTTCTGAGGGAATGAGACACCACACTTGTAAAATTAATTTTTATGGGCCAGAGAGGTTGTTCAGCAGTAATTATGACTTAGTACGCCGTTAAAAGCTCAGTTACTCCTGATTCAACAAAGCTTAAATTTTTCATCAGTCTTTACAGCGAGAATAGTGGGTAATTAGTTTAAGTTCACGTCAAATCAGTGATTCCGTGTTGATTTCCGTGGTGAAAACTGCAGTAGTGCATCCTGTGGAGAAGCAGGGTATCTCTGACAACAACTTCCGGATTTCTGCGTTTAAATGTGCCTGTGCGGATGCCAGAAGTTGCTGTCAGTTTTACCTGGTAATAATGGCGAACGTTGACAGCCTGGCCATTATTATTACCGCAAATTCCGGGCCATTGTCTGCAGGCTGGTTACTCCATTTCATTATTGTGAAATATGTTGTGTTATGTTTAATAAACTATATAAAATATAAAACTAATCTGCAGAATAAAAATAAGGATACTACCGTGACCTTCATTCCTCTCTCCCCTTTGCGAGCCTAACCCCAGAGATAAAACAAGAAACTGAAAAGTTGGAGAATGGCTTGTACGTCTTACACACCTCAATAAAACACACTGGGCTGGATATTCCGATCCGTACGGGTGTGTGCGCGCTGTGTACGCACGTAGGGACATCGGAAGTGCCGGTTTCAGGCATTCACTGCGCATGTCCCTATGCTCTTGACAGATCGGACGCCTGCGGGCGGATAGTTCCGCTTTCTGGAGACCCTCCGCCCACAGAAAACCTTTAGAATTCTTACGCCTGGTAAAAGCAGGCGTATGGCCTGATTTTACCAGGATAAGAGTTGAAAAAAGTTTTTTTTTTAAATTTTCACTGATTTATCATTTAAAAATACTTTAAAAATGGTAAGTTTATTTTTAGCCCCGTAAAAAACTTTCAATAGTTTTTTCAAAAAATAAAATTTTTGTTTAAAATATTTAATTTATTGTAATTTCAACTAATTTTTAAAAATGTGATTTAAAAAAAATATTTATTTAATGTTTTAAAGTGTTTTTGGGGTGATCTCCATTCATATATTTGACAGGTCTATCTGTCAAGTGTATGAAGGGAGATTCCCTTCTTTGATTGGCTCTCCATGGCCCACATGATCCCAGGGACGCTTGCGAACTCCATGCGCCTCTGGGATACGTGGGCCCTGCGCACTTGGAGTTGGAGAGGCCCAGGATCAGAACTATACGCACCTCGGGAGCCCTCAGGTAAGTGCGTAGATTTTTTCCAGATCGGAGGCCTCCGCACACAGAAAATACGGCCCATTATGTGGTTTCTTCTGTAATAGTCAGTCAACTCTGCGTGTGTGATGTGATATACATATCTGTTTAAAATACGACTTAGAGGAATATACCAAAGGTTCATAGGACCTGCTGCCTTTAAGACATGTTCATGATAGCTGTGCATTTCTCTCTTTTAGCAACATAAGTTAAAATTATTTAAATATTGGTAAGTGAACAATTTTTATATATAATATATGTATATGATGGAGCAGTGTGTGCATGGAAAATGCAATCACATTGGCATTAATTTGTTAATGTTGTCCAGGGTTAAACTCACTACTCCAATTTAGTTTTGACTTAATTCTGAACATCTTTCATATCTAGCTCTCAAAGTATATTTAAAAGCTTAGAAGCATGGGAACAATGGCTGCACCCTGTATTTAACATTTTTAAAAAGTTAGCATGACTAGCCTTAACTTGGCTGATTTCATGTTTGATCTCATAATAAGTAGTGACTGTACAAAATTTGTTATTTGTCTCAAGCAAAAATGTTGTGACTCACAATGATTCATCTCCAATGTAGAGCCAATTGTGCTGAGGAGGGGTCACATTGCATTAAAGAATATGGAACAAACTTATAAACGGTTTTATTTGCTGAGAGCAGATTATAAATCAGGATAATAGATACCGGGGAGAAAGTTACAAGGTACAGGGTTTAGATGATATCATGAACCATGGGAATAATGGTTGTTCACATTATCTGGATTCTGGTATTAAATTACAGCCCTTAATTCATTCTTTGATTCTTTTTCATTTTATGTCCTATATGCAACATTTTAAGTTTGCTTGCCATTATGCTGCAGGAATGCTGAGCAGGCACTTACAAGATTGACGTGACATCATAGGGAGCTACGGTTGTAACTGCTGGTTTGAAGTAGAGCCTGAAAGTATCCATATCATACGACAGGTCTTATGGTTTTATAAGGGATCATATGCTGGCAGTAGTATATGTACTATTTTAGCTGTAATATATTGCTGTTTTCAGTGGATGCATTTCAGATTTGCTTAACCTTTGTTTATAAAGATGTAATGATTGCTTAATGCTTTATTCTTTGATTATAACTCATCATAAGTGATAATATGTTATATTTCTGTTGATTGATCAAAATTTAATGTATGCAGCTATAATAGTTTAATACACAACATCATTTATTTTCATTGGGTCAGAACACTGTAAGGGAGAGCAGGAAAATCAGGCAGAATCATGTACTTCCACACACAGTTTTAGAACTGCATTGGCAAATGCCTGAGAGCAAGTTGTCTGTCACCTTTAGCTATAGGTGCTGCTTGCACACGCAGGGCAATTTGAGGAAAGCACGGAAAATAACTCTTTATTAAAAAAGTGACTAAGTAATATTCTGTATAAATAAAGCTAGCGGATCTTCTATGGCATTGCTCGTGGTATTCTGGTGATACATTGCTTTAAAAGGACAATAGTACTATACCATGTAACAATGTATTATTCTGCTGCTAAGATACAGCTGTTCACCTTTAAGGCCACAAAGTCCAATTGTTCTCCACTAAACATAGCTTCAGGTCAGTCAGAGTTTAATTGTTGTTTGGTGAGGAAACTTGGCATAATGGAAAATGTTGGTGAATTTCACCCCCCAGGTCCAAAACACCCAGCCTTGGCAATAAATAACTTTTTTTGCATCTGTAACAAACTATGATGTCTGGCACAGTCACTGCATATATCAAACAATATGTGATGGTGTCCCAGCTATTTACATATTACCTTAGTCTCTTAGGAGGTAGAAATAAAGTTTTAGTGTGAAACAATTCACCTAAAATATTAGTTGCTAAAACCAGGGGAATCTGTCCAGCTAAATTAAAAACAGAGCATCTTAACACCTAAAGCTTTAGAAGGTAAACAAGATGATTCATGTAACCACTTATCATCTCCAATAGGCTGTTAACATCTCTCCAAAAACATTCAATAGCTTCTATTAGATCAGTGGGAGACCTCCACATTTGTCTTGTGCAGCTGAAATACTCAAAAAATGTTAGATAACAAAAAGTGTCATGTGTATCAAGTATTAGTTGCCTGAAACGTGGAATTTTCCTTTAAGTCACAGCAATTTAAATGTCTTCACTGGCTGACCGAATTGATTGCTCTTTTGCAGATAACAATGAATGTATCACTGAAACAAGTATGTGTGGAACTAAAGGAGTGTGCCAGAATACCCCGGGCAGCTTTCTCTGTGAATGCCAACGTGGATTTTCACTGGATCAAACTGGCCACAGCTGCGAAGGTAGAGTTTGAATAGAACCAGAAAAAATATAACTGTATAGCAATCATTTCAAATAATTTTGTGCCTTTTATCCAAACTCCAAAAATGTCATTAATTATAGGTTGAGTTCCAAAGCCAACTTAATAAACCATAACTATTATAAAAATATTTTTTATCCTTGCAAAACTATCCAACATGTACAGACAGACGATTAACTCTAGTTGCAGTAAATATGAAGCCACTGAGATTTGAAATGTGAACTATTAAATCATATTCAAATTATTTGTGAATATTTACACATTCTCATTGATGTAAATTTCATGTTGAAATATGTTTGATCATTATTTTGGCTGCAGTTTTTTCTCTGTACATTAATACAAACTGTAATCGGCTACTGCAGTTGATGGGATTCAGTCCTTGATTCAAAATGATGCTGTAAATATTACTGACAGAAACAGAATCTGCATTTCAGAAGTTCTTCTCAACAGTCAAAAACCTTATCATTGCCATTGAAGGACTTGAAATCCCTACCAATCCATAATGCTCAGTTTATGAATGCTATACAGGGCGCTTATTTTTAAAGCCAAGAATGCGGTTGCTTGTGTCTACAAGAACCCTGAGGATTACATGTATAACAGTAATGTCAGGCAGGTTTAATCTTAAGCAGTTTTCATTCATCCA
This sequence comes from Squalus acanthias, assembly GCA_030390025.1. Lineage (NCBI taxonomy): Eukaryota > Metazoa > Chordata > Chondrichthyes > Squaliformes > Squalidae > Squalus > Squalus acanthias. The sequence continues at coordinate 49,473,543 of CM059443.1, forward strand.
TGTAAGTACTTTGTTTAATTCAGTTGAGTTTGTTACCAAGACTACCATCGTCAGGCTGCGTGTTATGTTTTGGCTGGGTCAGACACCATACTCAGAACAGACTGCTTTGAGTTGGCCAGAATCAGGGAGAAATTACAACAGCTGACTCCAACTAACATCACTTGGGAATAAATCTTATTATACTAGTCTCATAAAAGTACAGCCAAAATAACCCACATAACAGCTGAATCTTAGTGACCAATCTGAACTTTATTGTTTGCTATGTTAGCTCATAAATACTCAGCAGGGCATTCGCTAGAGGTCTGCAGCAATGGAAAATTTAAAAAAAACAGAAAAGTTGTGCATATATAAACATACAGAGTAATTGTAATAAATTTCAATCCTACAAAAAAAAAATTCCTGTTGAGTGTATATATTAACTTAGGAGTGTAGCTGCTAAATGTGTTGTGTTTTTTTTTTAATGATTTGCCAGATCTTGATGAATGTGAGGGAAGCCATCGTTGTCAACATGGCTGTCAGAACCTAGTTGGTGGATATCGATGCGGCTGTCCACATGGTTATCTACAGCACTATCAATGGAATCAATGTGTTGGCAAGTAACTCGTTGCTCAAATTGTGTTACGAAAGCAAATGTTTTGAGTGAAGGAATCTTATGATCATTTTGTTAACAATAAGTAACTCTTTCCCCTCAGTTTTAACTTCTTTCTCAGCACTCCCACCTCCCTACTTAGAACAAGCTGGATACCTATATGGACACTGTCAATACTGCCCCCAATTTACTATTTTAGTTGGACAGATTAGCACTCTCTGACAATATATCACCCCGCCTCTGCCAAAGATGGTGCACTTTATTACTACAGGATGCTCCATCTGGTAGTCAGGCAAAACTTGTGCATCTAGGGGAGCTAAAGATTTGAACCCACGTTTCTGACTAGTAATCCAGCACTACCACTAAAGCTACTGGTGCCCACTCTATATAATTTTATATATTTAGTACTGTGGAAGGCAACATGTTGTAAGGCAGAATTCTCCTTATTCAGTGTCTAGGAAAGCTTAGCACTGAAAGATAAATTTTCATCTTTCTAAATCCCAGATTTTCTAAAATAACAGGGCACATTTTGTGATCATTGTATCCATGCATCTACTGACAAATCATTGAAAACAGAATTCTCTGAGGTTCCATCATGCCACTATTTGATACTGTACCTGCCGAAGGTAATAGCTTCTTGCAAAGGACCAAGACAACTATTAAAATAGCAGAAACAAAGCATTTGGTAGTTTTAAAAAGTGCTTTAGTTAGTGTGGCTACGAGAAATCGTATTTTCAACTAAACCGATGCATCGAGCACACATCAATCTATTGCATACAGCCAGTGCCTGCCTGGTGTAATGCACCCAGTTAGTGCCTAAATTGAAGTTTTAGATAATGTGTTGGCCAAAGGGTAGTCATTTTACAATCTGAAGACTGAAGCAAAAACTTCTGCTTAAAATATACTTCAAAAAAATAGTCATATAACTTGCATTGCTTAAGGCTCATGGGAATTCTGTGGTAAAAATAGATGGAATTCTTGTATAAGAGCTTTCTTACTCAGCACTGAAAAATCTGAGTTCCATGTTACTTTAATATCACTGTTTTCCAGAAACAGCCTCTTCATAAATAGATTGTCACCACAATGGCCTAGATTTTGTGGTGGTAATAACAGCGAATTATTAACGTTCGCCGTCATTACCCCTCTGAAACTGACCATAACTTCAGGATTTAGCGCCCACGTAGATAAGCGCAGAAATCCTGAAGTTGCGGTCAGTCATTCACTGCTCCATCACAGGCTGCGCTGTGGAACTCCCGATAGCCGGCAATCAGTGAAATCAGTTGAACTGACGAAAAATTAAGCTTTTCTGATCTAATTGCGCTGTTAAACACCCCATTAAAAGTTAAGCCTTGTTGGAATAGGTGTAACTGGGGTTTTAACGGCGTATTGACTGTTGAACAACTGTTCTGGCCTTGAAAAACGAGTTTTATAGTTATGGAATGTCAAATTTCTCCATTATTATAGAAAATTACTAGACTTAAAATAATTTTATTAAAAATTTTTTTAAAGTTTATTTATGATATTTCAGCTTCTACCTTAACCCCCATGTTTATGTCCCAATTTTTATTTTGCTCTCTGTAAAAAAAAATTTAAAAGTTAATTGAATTAGTGTTTTTTATTTCCTGGTTTGCTGTCTGTGAGAATTCTTCAATGTGATTGGCTGCTTAGACAGCTTGATGATGTCACTGCTGCATCGCACTAGGGAGATCCTTTTGACAGTGCTACAGTCAATTTAACATTGAGAAACCTAAAGTTTTCGCCACAGAGAATGCGAGATCTTTGTGGGCAGCTTTCTTCGTGGTCAGCAGTGATCGCCGTCGCTTCACCGCTGACCGCAAATTCTGGGTCAATGTTTGTATGATCACCATCTGACCAATTTAATGCTGATTGTGAGCAGCTAAAATCGGCAGGTATTGATTCCCCCTTCCCAACAGAGCCATATTTCTCCCATCTTCTGGACATTGCCAAACTCTGGCCAGTGTAGGTGTGTCTCTTTGCGCTCTCAATCCAGTGTAATAAGCTGACAGTGGAAAAAGTATATTTTCCTGGACCACTTTACCTTGAGGCTCTGGAGGGGAAAACGATGACAATGTTGGGATATGATCTGCCTGGCCGCATTAGCAATACTAATTGGATCAGGGCATACAGCATCGATCACCTAGATTGGTTGTTACTAATGGGATGTCCTGCACTCAAATTAATCAGTAGTGCTGAAAGCAGCCAATGACAGTTTACTGTGAACAGAACCTCCCCCTTCTTTTGGTGCAGGGAAAAACTTAAAGGATTTATTCTTAACCACAGCTCCATAAACACAACTAGCAAAGCCAAGATTTTACTAGTCAAGCAGAGCAAAATAAATTCTCTCTGCAATTTCTAACTTAGAAGCCCAGGAATGTATAACTTAAAGTTGTATGACCCAGCACAAGTAAAGATGGGCAACAAAACATTATTCACAGCCTTTTAAAGATGTACCTATTCTATTTTGAACTCGCATACTTAATTTTTTTAAATTACTTAGTAGCTGTGCACATAACCTTATTAAAAGCTGTGCAAAAAAACTTATTTACAGTTATCTACCTTATTTTAGTTAAAATGTCTAAAATTGTACACCTAATTTTAGGGAAAGTACAGTTTTGCTACTAAATATTCAGGTATTTAAAGCTGTTTAATTAATTTAATTTAAATTTGGACAATGTGTTTTACTTGAAATTTATTGAAATGCTTTCAAACAAGTTTAGTTAAAATTTGGGCAACTGAAGCTGCTTTTATATATTGGTGTCAGTGCGGTATTTCCCATGCTGATTACCACAGGGTCATGCTGGACTTCAGCCAAGGTGAACCCAGCAGATTGACATGGGATTGCCGCTTACTGCGCAAGACCCGCAATCCAGGATCCAGTGACCACACAGACACCAATGTAAGAGCAGCCCTAATGTAATAATGTGGAGATGCCGGCGTTGGACTGGGGTGGACAAAAATGAGAAGTCGCACAACACCAGGTTATAGTCCAACAGATTTATTTAATTTTACAAGCTTTCGGAGCTATCGCTCCTTCGTCAGGTAAGTTAGCAATGAGAGAATCTCCCAGAATTCACAATTTAAACCCAGACAAAATCTATTCACATTATTCGCTACAACAAAGAGCACAGCCAAGACAATGAGATGTGTCCCAGGGGGTCCAGCGTGTCAAACCACCTGCTGGCTGCATATCCTGTCAATTTGTGTTCTTGTGTTTTAAAAAAAAAACAAAAAAAAACAACAAAAAAAAAAACACCTGGGAAGACCGGCCATGATGTCAAGTCACGTTCTGTATCGTGACATGAACCCGATATCGCGATTGAGGCCATCCTCATGAGTGCGGAACTTGGCTATCAGTTTCTGCTCTATGATTTTGCGCTGTCGTGTATCTCGAAGGCCGCCTTGGAGAACGCTTACCCGCAGATCCGAGGCTGAATGCCCCTGGCTGCTGAAGTGTTCCCCGACTGGGAGGCAACCCTCCTGCCTGGCGATTGTTGCGCGGTGTCCGTTCATACGTTGTCTCAGTGTCTGCATGGTCTCGCCGATGTACCATTGACAGGATATGCAGCCAGCAGGTGGTTTGACACGCTGGACCCCCTGGGACACATCTCATTGTCTTGGCTGTGCTCTTTGTTGTAGCGAATAATGTGAATAGATTTTGTCTGGGTTTAAATTGTGAATTCTGGGAGATTCTCTCATTGCTAACTTACCTGACGAAGGAGCGATAGCTCCGAAAGCTTGTAAAATTAAATAAATCTGTTGGACTATAACCTGGTGTTGTGCGACTTCTCACTAATGTAATAAAGCAGTGGTTTCAAAATATTTCTTTGTGGTGACCCCCTGCAATTAATGGTGCACTCCTGGTGATACCCTTTAACTACTGACATACTCCTGGTGACCCCCCCCCACAACGACAGACACACTCCTGGTGATACCCTACAACTGTAGGGGGTGGTGGGTTTGTCGGCTTTTTACAATGGCCTTGACGGTTCGAATCGTCCCACTCCCTGGTTCTGGAGCTTGGAATTATTTGGGGGATGTGATAGATGTAGGCAGACAATTGTTTGGTGCAAGAACAAATATTTTATTTAGAAACCGCACACCACATGAATTAACGAAACAAAACCGCCTACGCAATGGGTACAGAGGTTATGCAGTGAGAGGGAAAAAAACAAAACAAAATAAAACCACCTCCCACCACTACACTAACTAAGTTAGGCTCTGAAATTACAGGGACTATGCTCACCAAAGGATTTCTCCACAGTTTAGACCAGTTACACACTGCTTTCTCTCTCCTCAATCTTGTGGACTCCTTGGCTGGTTGCGGTGTCTTCGGTATTAGCACTGGTCGACGTTTTGATGGTAAACAAGTTTTTCCTAGAGTCAGCGCTGGATGATGGTTGATCTTTCAGTGACTCCGAGGCTTCTTGTTAGGTTTTCTTGTTGCGTTGCTGTAACCTCGTGTGGCAGGTTAGATGTTTCAAAGCCAGAGTCAAAAAGCCCGTGCCTTTCCAGCGTGTTCTCGGGTACGTTTCTTCTGCTCCGGTGTGCTGCTGCTGCCGGCACTCTCTCCCTTCAGCCCGTCTGTTCAGGTATTCTTTAGCTACTAACAAGCCCCCAGTTATACCTGAGAGGCTGCTTAAACTTTTGCGCCAAAACTCGGGTGCACAATTGATTTTAGATGACTCCCTTTTGTGCGATTTTGGCAGGCTGATCAACTCTGATGTGATCCCTTTGTGAGAATTTTGGTGGGCTGATTGAGCATTAGCATGATACAAGATTCCCAAAGGTGCTGATGGGGTTTTTGAATGGTGCTGTTAGAATGTAATCAGCTCTTGATACTGTCCATTGTGTGTTTTGCTGATGATGCGGAGATGCCGGTGTTGGACTGGGGTGGACAAAATTGAGAGGTCGCACAACACCAGGTTATAGTCCAACAGTTTTATTTGAAATCACAAGCTTTCGGAGCTATCGATTGCCCCTTCCTCAGGTGAAGTAAATAGATACAGAATCGCCAAAGCATATATAGATAGAGAACAAAGCATGTGTACCTTACAATTGCAGACCACTAAATTAAATCATCCTGACTATCTGCCGAGGTGTGATAAAGTTAATCAGGTCAGCCAGGAAGGTACCACATCAAAGACATAGCAAGATACAACTGAGACAATGAGGTGTAGTCGCAGGGGTTCTAACGTGTCAAAAGCTGCCGTCTGTATGTAAAACGAAAAGCTTTAAAATTTTTACTGGGAAAATTTTTACTTTTTTACTGGGAATCACATCTGTGAACAAGCCAACGACGACTCGAGTCCGGATCACGTCATGTATCGTGACATAAACCCAAGATCCCGGTTGAGACCGTCTTCATGAGTGCGGAACTTGGCTATCAGTTTCTGCTCGATGATTTTGCGTTGTCGTGTGTTTCTAAGGTTGCCTTGGAGAACGCTTACCCGCAGATCCGAGGCTGAATGTCCTTGACTGCTGAAGTGTTCCCCGACTGGGAGGTAACAATCCTGCCTGGCGATTGTTGCGCGGTGCTCGTTCATACGTTGTCTCAGTGTCTGCATGGTCTCGCCGATGTACCATGCCGCGGTGCATTCTTTCCTGCAACGTATGAGGTAGACAACGTTGGCCGAGTCACATGAGTATGTACCATGTACCTGGTGGTTAGTGTCCTCACGTGTGATGGTGGTATCTGTGTTGATGATCTGGCATGTCTTGCAGAGTTTGCCGTGGCAGGGTTGTGTGGTGTCGTGGTCGCTGTTATCCTGAAAGCTGGGTAATTTGCTGCGAACGATGGTACTTCTGAGGTTAGGCGGCTGTTTGAAGGCAAGTAGTGGAGGCGTGGGGATGGCCTTAGCGAGGTGTTTGTCGTCATCGATGACATGTTGAAGGCTGCGAAGAACATGGCGTAGTTTCTCCGCTCCGGGGAAGTACTGGACGACGTAGGGTACCCTGTTGGTTGTGTCCCGTGTTTGCCTTCTGAGGAGGTCTATGCGATTTTTCGCTGTGGCCCGTCGGAACTGTCGATCGATGAGTCGAGCGTCATATCCCGTTCTTACTAGGGCGTTTTTCAGCGTCCGTAGGTGTCCATCGCGTTCCTCCTCGTCTGAGCAGATCCTGTGTATTCGCAGGGCTTGTCCATAGGGGATGGCTTCTTTAACATGGTTAGGGTGGAAGCTGGAGAAGTGGAGCATCGTGAGGTTGTCCGTGGGCTTGCGGTTGAGTGAAGTGCTGAGGTGTCCGTCGAGGGCATTCTGAAACCCATCGTACAGGGAACCCCCAGCTTCTGTCGCGACACTACAGACTTCTTACAGAAACTCAGCACCCACGGACCAGTTGAACCAGGAACACTCCTTGCCACGATGGACGTATCCGTGTGTTTGGGTAAAAAAATGGTTGTCGAAGGTGAAGACATTGTGGTCAAGGATGAAGCGGATGAGTTGTAGGATGGCGTCTGGAGATTGGCTGTTGTTGGTGTTGAGTACTGAGGCTGTTGCAGCGATGCCGTCATCGTGGGGGATACTGGTGTAGAGTGCCGATACGTCCATCGTGGCAAGGAGTGTTCCTGGTTCAACTGGTCCGTGGGTGCTGAGTTTCTGTAAGAAGTCTGTAGTGTCGCGACAGAAGCTGGGGGTTCCCTGTACGATGGGTTTCAGAATGCCCTCGACGGACACCTCAGCACTTCACTCTACCGCAAGCCCACGGACAACCTCACGATGCTCCACTTCTCCAGCTTCCACCCTAACCATGTTAAAGAAGCCATCCCCTATGGACAAGCCCTGCGAATACACAGGATCTGCTCAGACGAGGAGGAACGCGATGGACACCTACGGACGCTGAAAAACGCCCTCGTAAGAACGGGATATGACGCTCGACTCATCGATCGACAGTTCCGACGGGCCACAGCGAAAAATCGCATAGACCTCCTCAGAAGGCAAACACGGGACACAACCAACAGGGTACCCTACGTCGTCCAGTACTTCCCCGGAGCGGAGAAACTACGCCATGTTCTTCGCAGCCTTCAACGTGTCATCGATGACGACAAACACCTCGCTAAGGCCATCCCCACGCCTCCACTACTTGCCTTCAAACAGCCGCCTAACCTCAGAAGTACCATCGTTCGCAGCAAATTACCCAGCTTTCAGGATAACAGCGACCACGACACCACACAACCCTGCCACGGCAAACTCTGCAAGACATGCCAGATCATCAACACAGATACCACCATCACACGTGAGGACACTAACCACCAGGTACATGGTACATACTCATGTGACTCGGCCAACGTTGTCTACCTCATACGTTGCAGGAAAGAATGCACCGCGGCATGGTACATCGGCGAGACCATGCAGACACTGAGACAACGTATGAACGAGCACCGCGCAACAATCGCCAGGCAGGATTGTTACCTCCCAGTCGGGGAACACTTCAGCAGTCAAGGACATTCAGCCTCGGATCTGCGGGTAAGCGTTCTCCAAGGCAACCTTAGAAACACACGACAACGCAAAATCATCGAGCAGAAACTGATAGCCAAGTTCCGCACTCATGAAGACGGTCTCAACCGGGATCTTGGGTTTATGTCACGATACATGACGTGATCCGGACTCGAGTCGTCGTTGGCTTGTTCACAGATGTAATTCCCAGTAAAAAAGTAAAAATTTTCCCAGTAAAAATTTTAAAGCTTTTCGTTTTACATACAGACGGCAGCTTTTGACACGTTAGAACCCCTGCGACTACACCTCATTGTCTCAGTTGTATCTTGCTATGTCTTTGATGTGGTACCTTCCTGGCTGACCTGGTGACACCCCCCCCCCCCACACAACTACTGACACACTCCTGGTGACACCCCCCCCCCCCCCCTCCCAACAACAACTACAGACACACTCCTGGTGACCCCCCCCCCCCCCCCCCCCCCAAACAACTACTGACACACTCCTGGTGACCCCCCCCCCCACAACTACTGACACACTCCTGGTGACCCCCCTACAACTACAGACACTCCTAGGGACTCCCTGCAATTGCCAACCCTCTTCTGGGATCCCCTGTGAATATTGACACTCTCACGAGGAGTACAAACTAACACACTGTTTAGGACTCTATCCTAAGTTCCAAAATGCAGTGTCATGGACCCAAAGAGAAACAGTGTCAGTGCAGAAAAGGCTTTTCTTTATTAGTGTACAGCAACTAGAAGTAACATTCTAGTAACTCAACAAATATGGAAATCTAATGACAGGCAGCCCGAAATATGATGAACTTGGGAGCTTGCTAGTATCCCCCTAGGGCACGGGGACCCCGTTCGTACATCTAATGCAGTAACAAACAGTATTCCGTTCATTATTGTATGCCAAAGTGAACATTTATCTGGACTACCATAGCTGTCACCAAACTATCAAGTTGTCACCAACACCTTCATCCATTGCAGTTTTGGACAGAATTTTTTTTTTCCTGAATCTTACAAATGAAATGTACAGGAGCCAATTTAGGTAATAAGCACAAAATTCTGTCATAGATTCTACTGCTGCCGGATCCCTGGGCACGAGAACAGAAACAAACAGATATATTCTGCCTTTCTGGTGCATGAAATGGTGTGGAGTAAAACAGAGAGAGACTTTTGTCAATGGGATATGTAATACAGTTAGAGGTTGCAACCACAAATTGAGTTAAATTACAATTTTTAACATTCAACTGTTAGTCAAACTCCTTGCTTTGGTTCACGACATGCTTCAAGTAAGCACGAGACACTTGATGGTGTATACGGAACCGACTTTATTGATATCTAGTATAGGTGATCGGCCCAACTAGACACAGATTGGCTTTGTTTTCTAGTTATATCTTTTGAGTCCTCTGAAGAACTATTGATCCTTTATACATCATATTTTTCCTACATCAAAGGTGCATGTCACAGAATCCTTTGAAGACAGTCTATTCATGTAAACAATTGTAGCTACTTCCCCCAAACAAAACTTCCTGGCTTAACTGTTCTCAAATCCTTTGAAGAATAGGCTTTATTAACGGTTATCTTTCCATACTATAGATAATGGATCCCTCTACCTATATTTATTACACTAGCTACTAAGTTATACTTTAATCACCCATGGTTGATGTTTTCCTAGTCACTTATTTCCCTGCACAAGAATTTCTCGTACATAATACTCAGACATCAAAAGCAGAAGACAAACTATGCTTTCTCCTGTGACACCCAAAAGCTATCTTGTTTATATTGTAAAGCCTGTTATTCCAAGATTCAAGGAAGTTTGATTATTAACCCTTAACTCCCCAAGATGTCCAACATAATAACTCTCCAGGATGTCCAACAATAAGCATCCCCAAAAATACTGTACAAAAATGAGCCTGTTACAAACAGCAAACAATGTAAGAATTTAAAGAAATTAAAGCTATTTCTGAAAGGCAGCACAGAGGGACATGGGGTCACATCCATGCAGCCACACACTAGTGAATTTGTGGCCCCAGTCACACTGTTGTGGAGATATCGAGTGGAAGCCGAGTGATTTCTCACAGTGAGGGCAAGCAAAATCAGAGAAAAAGAAAGTAATCCCCGGGCCGTACTTTGGTAGCCAGTAAGGAAACATCATTGACATTGGCTTGGAAATAAGTTATGCTTACCCATTTGGCTGGAGTTGGAAGCTGGTCTGGGGTGATGAGTGAATGGGAAGAAAAATAGAGGTAAATTTATCATCATAAAAAAATTGCCTTTAAATCCTTTTTCTCAGAAAGGATGGTGGGAGCAGATCAAACAAGGCACTCCATTAAATCTTGATAGTTGACATAATTGTTCTAGTGCCAAAACAACAAACAGATTTGATATATCTTAAGCCTAGCACTAATTATTTCCCAAGTACATCTTTACTCTGTAAATAACTAGGGCCTCACATTCTTCACTGTCAAGTTATGTAATTTATTTGAGGATACAACTCCACCAAGGCGTGTTTTCAGCGGAGAATACATTTGACAGCTGAATTCTTAATGCTATAATCTTACAATGGCTGCTAAGAGAATAGTCTTGTGTAATTTGCTTGTCTGAGCATTCTCGTGGTAGAGCACCTCTTAAGGCTGTCTCTGTAATCTGCCCTAAATCCTCAGCAATATTGTCAACACTGAAGTTACATTATGCAAATTTTTTCCAGTTCTCTTGGAAATTCCTTATGAGAAATTGGCTTCACTGCAGTCGAGTCTGGGAATTGATAAGTTGCAGAGTACAATAGTTGCAGAATGCTTTAAAACTGGCCCAGCAGTGCTGTTAAATACATCATTGCAAAAATCAAATAAACCAATAAATAATACAGAAATGAATAGTGCGCAAAAATTATTAAAATGTAAATTACTGGGTACAGATGCTAGAAACGTGAAACAAAACTAGAAAATTCTGAAAACACGCAGATCAGTCAACATCTGTAGATAGAACAGATAAGTGAACGTGTTAGGTGATATTCCTCTTCAAAACCAACTGATCTGATGCGTGTTTCCAGCATTTTAGGCGTGCACACAAAATTCTGGTTATAAAACAAAAATTAAGTTGGAGAAATGGCTGTTTACTCAAAAACTTTAAAAGGGAAGGGGAGCGTGACCCTCGGAAATGTTGCTGCTGTTCTTGTCACTTGGCCACCTAAGAATTTAAATATTTGTAATGTGTACCTCACTTTTTTAAATAATTGTCTCATGCTTTTTGTCCTCTGGAGACTGGCAATGCTGTAGTTTAATTTTTGCTGTCTGCTCAATTGATGAGCAAGTGTGCAAAACTTAAACATCCCTTGGCCATGGTGGGGGTGGGGGGGGAGGGAAGATGTCGTAAAGGGTGTGCCTGTTCTGCCCAGGGCACTTCACACAGCATGTCTCTATACATTGCTAGTGGACTCGGACAAGCTGGAATATCTCTCTGTCAGACAAGAGTATATTTAAGAATGTTACCTTACACTCTTGTTGAGGTTGAGCAGTTTACACTGAAGTTACTTCTCCAACTTTCAAAAAATGTTTTCCTTTAACGTAAGTATTCTGTGCATCATCAAATTATCGCCATATAATCACCCCTTCAAAATACCCTACTGAGTTCAGCATTGGCAATACAATAAATTGCATTTGATGTGCATAATTGTAATGGTTACCCAATTAGCAACTTTTGAGATCATTACTCTGAACTGTTCAATGACAGTATGATCCATAGCTATGATTTTACAACCATTTTTCACAAAGGTCTGATAAATTACTTCTAAATATATTTATGATGCGGAATACTAAGGCATTGTAGTAACCTGGGCTGTTTAGTGCTTGTGAGGTCCACTGTTCAAATCAAGGAGCTCTATAAGGAGGAGTGAATAACAAAGTGAAATAGGCCAAGATATAAAGAGTAGGGTCATAGAATCATAGACTCATAGAAATTTACAGCGCAGAAGGATGGAAGCTAATAAAACGAACAAGAAAGACTTCCTGTGTAGGAAGTGTAAAATAATCTAGTCTGGGGAGAAGTACGAGCCTGTGACAAGAAGGCAGGCAAACTCTGAGACAGAGATCAGCGTAACCCAGGCAAATCAAAACAAACGGGTGGAAAAAGAAGGGGAAAATGGGAGAAAAAGAGGCAAAGACATTTAGTGGGTAAGGATGTAATAGCTGAGCATTTGAAAAACAGTGACAGTATCGGACAAAGTCAACATGGATTTACAAAAGGTAAATCGTGCTTGACTAATCTACTGGAATTTTTTGAGGATGTAACTGGGAAAATAGATAAGGGAGAACCAGGAGATGTGGTGTATTTGGACTTTCAAAAGGCTTTCGATAAGGTCCCGCATAAGAGATTAGCGGGTAAAGTTAAGGCACATGGGATTGGGGGCAAGGTATTGACTTGGATAGAGAACTGGTTGGCGGACAGAAAGCAGAGAGTAGGAATTAATGGGTCTTTTTCCGAGTGGCAAGCAGTGACTAGTGGGGTACCGCAGGGATCGGTCCTTGGGCCCCAGCTATTCACAATATACATTAATGATCTAGATAAGGGAATTAAATGTAATATCTCCAAGTTTGCAGATGACACAAAGCTGGGTGGGAGTGTGTGCAGCGAGGAGGATAGCGAGAAACTCCAGGATGATCTGGACAGGTTGGGTGAGTGGGCAGAAGCGTGGCAGATGCAATATAACGTGGATAAGTGCGAGGTTATCCACTTTGGTGTCAAAAACAGAAAGGCAGACTATTATCTGAATGGCAATAGATTGGGAGAAGGGGAAGTGCAACGAGACCTGGGTGTCCTTGTGCACCAGTCGCTGAAAGTAAGCATGCAGGTGCAGCAGGCGGTGAAGAAGGCAAATGGTATGTTGGCCTTCATAGCAAAAGGGTTTGAGTATAGGAACAGGGATGTCCTGCTGCAGTTGTACAGGGCCTTGGTGAGACCACACCTTGAGTACTGTGTGCAGTTTTGGTCGCCTTATCTGAGGAAGGATGTTCTTGCCATGGAAGGAGTTCAGCGAAGATTCACAAGGCTGATACCTGGGATGGCAGGAATGACATATGAGGAAAGATTGGGTCGATTGGGCTTATACTCACTGGAGTGTAGAAGAATGAGAGGGGATCTCATCGAAACATATAAAATTCTGACAGGTCTGGACAAACTAGATGCAGGAAGAATGTTCCCGATGGTCGGAGAGTCCAGAACCAGGGGTCATAATCTACGGATAACGGGTAAACCATTTAGGACAGAAATGAGGAAGAATTTCTTCACCCAGAGAGTGGTGAACCTGTGGAATTCTCTACCACAGAAGGTAGTTGAGGCGAAGTCATTAAATATATTCAAGGATGAGTTAGATATATTTCTTAAAGCTAAAGGTATCAAGGGATATGGGGAGAAGGCAGGTACAGGGTACTGAGTTTAGATGATCAGCCATGATCTCATCGAATGGCGGAGCAGGCTCGAGGGGCCGAATGGCCTACTCCTGCTCCTATCTTCTATGTTTCTATGTGTCATTGACTATAAATGGAGAGGTGGGGTGTAGAGGACAGGAGCATGTTCAAAGCTTTTAAAATTAGCTATCAATTCCTGCTTAATAAATATATGTGCAATGCATTTATTGAGCAAGAGTTCTTGATTTATTGCATAAACTGTCTTCCTGTAGTCTACCAGCAGAATCTTAGTAATATTAATATTATCATTATCATCACTTGCAACATAAGAAGCATGGAGAATATTTACAAGTATATGGAGCATTGATGAGTCTTCACTAGTACCACAGCGAGCTGGCTTGAACAGAATTGAATCCATTTCCCCACATCTATGTAATAGAGCCTTTGCAAAGTACACTGACTACTGATGTTAAGGTATTTGTCTAGATTTAGTTTCAGTGCATCTCAGTGAGTAAGGCTTTGGCAGTCTTCTACATTTAATATTTCAGAACTACAACCTGCTTCAGTAGAGGTATAAAAGATACAGCACAGGAAAACCAGATATCTGGGACCTTCTTTCGAGAACCAGTTTGAAATATTATCAGTTCTATTGAATTTTAGAACTGTTGGTACAGTGGAACTTAATTAACTGCTATAATGAAGTCTTTCTATCTGGTTGCTTTTTTAAATGGTTTTAATAAAACAACCTACATGACCCCAAAAGTTTATAAAAAACTACTATCCGGTCACGTATCAGAGTACAAAATCACATCCATTATACTGTATAAGGAGTTTGCATATTACTTTGACCATTGATACAGCACTACATATTCAAATTAAATTTGTTTGAAATTACTCACTGATCTTCGGGCCCAACTCCCATTAGTCTGGCAGACTAGCCTTACATCCACTGGTCTCCTGACATGACTTAGACTTTCAGAAAAATCTTAGCAAATAATGTGAACAACTGAGGTCAGACTGTAGAGACTGCATCCACTTAATGTGACTGGACACTATCCATCAATCAGTAATGGCACTAAGTCATTCAGTTTCCCAAAAAGATGACAAAGTAGAGGTGTTTGTTACATAGTAGTTCACACAGCAGTAACTAATATTTAAAATCTATCAGTGTAGTTGCTTATTTGAAGGATGAATTACATTTTCTGTGTTGGGTAGGAATTTCAGTATTACAGTGCTTATACTGGTCTACTTTTCCTTTTAAAGCTAACTCAGGGACAACTGTTTTTTGTTCTGTTTTCAGTATATTTCTGCTAAGTAGTTCATAGCCTATCTAATAGAGCTGATTGGTGGGTTGCTGTATGCTGTTTCTTGTTAAGTTTATTTCTGCTAAATTACCTCCATAGTCTGGTAAATAGAGGCATGGCAGGGCAGCTCAATCCCATGATTTGCACATCCTGTGCCAGGTGGGATATCCTGGACACTTCTTGCAGCCTGGACAACCACGTGTGCAGCAAGTGTCGCCAACTGCAGCAACTTGAGCTCCGGGTTTCAGAGCTTGAGCGGCAGCTGGTATCACTACAGTGCATCCGCAAGGCTGAAAAATACTTGGAAAGCACATTTCTAGAAGTCGTCACCCCACAGCCTCAGAATGTGCAGGCAGAGAGGGAATGAGTGACCACCAGACAGAGAAGGAGGACCAGTCAGGTAGGGCAGGAATCCCCAGAGTGCATCTCGCTCGCTAACCGGTTCACAGTTCTGGAAACTGGTGGGGGTGATGGCTCCTCTGGGGAGAGCAGCCAGAGCCAAGGCCACGGCACCACGGGTGGCTCAGCAGCACAGCTGGGGGGAGGAAGAAGAGTAGAAGAGCAATAGTGATAGGGGATTCATTGGTTAGGGGAACAAATAGCCGTTTCTGTGGACGCAAATGTGACTCCAGGATGGTATGTTGCCTCCCTGGTGCCAGGGTCAAGGATGTCACTGAGCGGCTGCAGGGGGGAGGGTGAACAGCCAGAGGTCGTTGTCCATATCGGTATAGGCAGAAAGAGGGATGAGGTCCAGCAGGCAGACTATAGGGAGCTAGGAAAGAGATTAAAAAGCAGGACCTCAAAGGTAGTAATCTCCGGATTACTCCCGGTGCCACGCGCTAGTGAGTACAGGAATAGGAGAATAGAATAGATGAATGCATGGCTGGAGAGATGATGCAGGAGGGAGGGCTTTAGATTCCTGAGGCATCGAGACCATTTCTGGGGAAGGTGGGACCTGTACAAGCTGGATGGGTTACACCTCAACATAGCCGGGACCAATAATCTCACTGGGAGGTTTGCTAGTGCTGTTGGGGAGGGTTTAAACTAGCTTGGCAGGGGGATGGGCACCAGCATGTAGGAGTGGAGGGAAGGAATGGGGTGCATGGAAGAGTGAGTGTGTTGGATGGTACTGGAGGGGAAGGTAGTGCTAGAGGTGGAAGTAGTACCATATTAGATAGGAGCAGACTAAGAAAGACTACGAAAAATTCAAAAATGGGTTTAGAATGCATGTACGTAAACGCACAAAGTGTGGTGAATAAGGTTGGTGAGCTACAAGCACAATTAGCCGTGTGGCAATATGATGTTGTGACAATAACGGAAACCTGGCTTAAAAATGGTGAGGACTGGGCACTTAATATTCAAGGGTACAAGGTGTTCAGATAAGATAGGGAAGGAAAAAAGGGAGGTGGGGTGGCAGAGCTGATTAAGGAAGACATTGTAGTGTTGGAAAGGGAGGATGTTCTTGAGGGGACAAGGACAGAATCAATTTGGTTAGAGTTGATGAGCAAAAAGGGTCTGATCACGCTGTTGGGGGTATTCTACGGGCCTCCAAATAGTGAGAGGGAGGTAGAGGAGCAAATCTGCAGGGAAATCGCAGAGATATGCAAGAGCTATAGAATGGTGATATTTGGGGAATTTAATTACCCAAATATCGATTGGGATAATGCTAGGGTAAAGGGAAAGGAGGGGGAGGAATTTCTGAAATGTGTTCGGAAGAATTTCCTTGACCAGCATGTTCTTGGCCCAACTAGGAAGGAGGCATTGCAGGATCTGGTGCTGGGGAATGAGGTGGGCCAGGTCGACCAAGTGTCTGTGGGAGAACACTTGGGTACGAGTGATCATCGTATCATAAGATTTAGATTAGCAATGGAGAGGAGCAAGGAACAATCTAGAGTGGAACTTCTAAACTGGAATAGGGCTAACTTCAATGGGATGCGAAAGGATCTAGCCAGGTTAAAATGGAACCAAAGACTGACAGGAAAAACTGTAACGGAACAATGGGTGATCTTTAAGGAGGAGATGTTCCAAGTACATGCTAGGTACATTCCAATAAGAGGGATAGGTAAGGCAACCAAAGCAAGGGCTCCTTGGATGACGAGGGAGATTGAGAAGATGATGAAACAAAAAAAGAGGGTATGTGATGAATATCAGGTGAATTCTTCAAGGGAGAACCAGACCAAATACAATAAGTTGAGAGGGGAAGTGAAGATGAAAGTAAGATTGGCAAAGAGAGAATATGAGAGTAGAATGGCGGTTAACATAAAAGGAACCCAAAAATCTTCCACCGGCATGTAAACAGTAAGCGGGTAGTAAGAGGTGGGGTGGGGCCTATTAGGGACAAAGAAGGTGCTATATGCTTAGAAGCGCAGGGCAAGACTAGAATACTCAATGAGTACTTTGTATCGGTGTTTACTAAGGTGGTGGATGCTGACAAAATATCGGTAGAAGTGGAAAAGGTAGAAGCAATGGAAGGGGTGAAAATTGATAGACAGGATGTACTAGAAAGACTGGGTATGCTTAGAGTGGATAAATCGCCTGGTCCAGATGGCTTGCATCCCAGGTGGCTATGGGAATTGGGAGAGGAGATAGCAGAAGGGCTTGCCATAATTTTCCAATCTTGCCTAGATGCGGGGGAGGAGCAAATGTGACACCATTGTTCAAGAAAGGGTGTAAGGACAATCCTAGTAACTACAGGCCGGTCAGCTTAACATCAGTGGTGGGTAAAGTTTTAGAAACAATAATCAAGGAACTTGGAGAGGTTTAAGCTAATTAAAGCGAGCCAACACGGATTTGTAAAAGGCAGATCGTGTTTGACTAATCTAATTGAATTTTTTGATGAAGTAACAGGGAGGATTGATGAAGGGAATGTCTACATGGATTTTAGGAAGACGTTTGACAAAATACCACATAGAAGGCTGGTTAACAAAATTGAGGCTCATGGAATAGGTGGGTCAGTGGCAGCTTGGATAAGGAATTGGCTTAAGGACAGAAAACAGCGAGTGGTAAATGACTATTTTTCAGACTGGAGGATGGTAGACAGTGGTGTTCCCCAAGGGTCAGTGCTGGGGCCACTGCTTTTTTTGATATATAAAAATGACCTGGATATTGGAATACAGAGTAGAATTTCTAAATTTGCCGATGACACCAAACTTGGGGGTGTGGCAAACAGTGAGGATGATAACAATAGACTGCAACAGGACATAGATAGGCTAGCAGAATGGGCAGACAATTGGCAGATGGAATTTAATACAGAGAAGTGTGAGGTTGCATTTTGGCAGAAGGAACAGGGAGAGGCGATATTCACTTAATGGCACAGTTTTAAAGACTGTGCAGGGACAGAGGGACCTGGGAGTTAATGTGCATAGGTCCCTGAAGGTGGCAGGACATATTGAGAGAGTGGTTAGCAAAGCATATGGGATCTTGGGCTTCATAAATAGAGGTATTGAGTACAAAAGTAGAGAAGTTATGCTGAACCTTTATAAAGCGCTGGTTAGGCCACAGCTGGAGTATTGCGTCCAGTTCTGGTCACCACACTTTAGGAAGGATGTGAAGGCACTTGAGAAGATGCAGAGGAGATTTACCAGAATGGTTCCGGGGATGGGGGATCTTAGCTACAAGGACAGGTTGGAGAAGCTGGATTTGTTTTCATTAGAGCAAAGGAGGGGTGATTTGATAGAGGTGTACAAGATTATGACGGGTTTGGATAGGCTAGACGGGGAAAGGCTGTTCCCACTAGTTGATGGTACAAGGACTAGGGGACACAAATTTAAGGTTTTGGGCAAGAGATACAGGGGGGAACGTGAGGAAAAACTTTTTTATGCAGCGAGTGGTGAGGACCTGGAACTCGCTGCCGACGGAAGTGGAGACACTCAATGTTTTCAAGGAGAGACTGGATAGGCACTTGAGGGAAATAAACTTGCAGGGCTACGGGGATAGAGCTGGGGGAATGGGACTGACTGGATTGCTCTACAGAGAGCCGACACGGACTCGATGGGCCGAATGGCCGCCTTCTGTGCCTTTATGACTCTATGTGCGCAATCTTACCTTTCGGTGCGAGTTGCAAACGGGTCAGCTGACTTGCGGGTTTTGATCCCGCCCCCAACAACGCACAGACGTAATTTTACGTCAATTGGCCTTGTTAAGTCCGCCCTGCGGGCTTGCTGGCCAATTAAGAGAAAGCCAGTGTCAGATGACGTCAGTTGATGACACTTCATCTACCGCTTTTCTTAAAGGGGACACGCCCTTTTTTTTGACAGATGATTTTTCAGTGTTTGACAGCATTGAGGTGTTGCAAACACTGCCAATCACTGTACAAAGGTGAGCCCTTGCACCCAGGCTCTCCAGAGACACTCCTTAGGATAAAACAGATGGCAGCTGCAGGTGAGGTTACAGAAGCGATCTGTCACTGGTGAGCGAGGCTCTCCCAATGAGGTGGGACTACAAACACTTCAAACCTTGTTACCTACAGAAAGTATAAATACATTAAAAATGATTTTCCCAACATTTTCTTACCTCTGAAACTCACCAACGTACCATTGGATCCTTCACACCACTTCTGCAGCTGTCATCAATGCACAAACCTTACAGTAGACCCACAGCACGCCACACTTACCCTGGCGTGGTGTCCAGATGTCGGGAAGCCTGCAGTTGATCTGGCAAAATTGAAAAAAGCCTCTTAACTGCAATTTTGCCAGCAGTCCCGCCTCCAAACCCGCCCCCTGAGCGCCGGCAAAATTCCCCCCTATGACTCTGTAACAGTGCAATGGTGCAACACATTGGGATCCAATGTGCAGAGTTGATCCCTCATGGCATCGTATTGCTAATCTCAGCTACTGTGCCTTGATGCAATCAGAAAGATGAATGATAGTCACCTCTGGACCACTGTTGACTGTCTCCTCATGTGTAGTTCAGAGCAGCATCAGTGGATGCCCAAAAGCAGATTCCGCATTCACCTTTCAAGGCAGTAGGTGGGGATTTGACACCTTAATGAAAAAAAATTAAACAAGTTGGTTAGGAGAGTGCATTTTACGCTTAAAATATAGCAAAGAAAACAATTCCATAACCAGCAACTGCACAAAAACACTAGAATCATTCAAAAGGATCATTCTGAAAGTGTGTGAGGGACTGGTAATGTACGTCTATATGTGTTATTAAAAATCTCATGGCGCACACTTCCTGTTCACAAATTTTATTACCGTCACAATTTTTGGACTTTTTTTTGGTCGACATTTAAATTGCCATGTCAACATTTCCCATCCAATTTTGCTATGTCAACTATCATAATGTAGTTGTAGGCTCTGGGCATTATGTAGCTCTGTGGAGCATGTTTCTATAGTGTCTCTCCTAACTGTCATCATCTTGCCTATAAAAAAAAAACTTATATTCATCAACTTACTGTCGACAACACCACAGGCAATTCATTAGTATTAAATTTTATCTTTGTGTTGCACATTGTATTTTTTCCTAATGTATATGTCAAGCTGGCATTAGAAATAAGAGAAAACAAATTTTTAAAATGTCTAAATCTGAATCTTCATATTATTTAAATAATTGTTTCAATATTTTCTTGTCCAACAGATGAGAATGAATGCATGAATTCTCAGGTTTGTGGAGGAGCTTCATGCCACAATACACTGGGAAGCTACAAGTGCCTTTGTCCAACGGGCTTCTCCTTTGAGCAGTTTTCTGGGTCTTGTCATGACGTAAATGAGTGTTCTTCCTCCAACAATCCATGCAACTATGGCTGTTCAAACACTGATGGAGGTTACTTATGTGGCTGCCCACCTGGATACTATAGAGTTGGCCAAGGGTAAAAGCCAGTTAGCATTATAAAATTATTGCAACTTCAAAAAACTAACTCCTTGACTGCCTTCTAATCATTTTCCTAATGTAACTCTGAGCAATAATTTTATTTTCTATTCAGATATGAGAGCTACACCTTCAATCATGAATGCTTGGCAATTAATTACAGCTTTCTAATATCAAATTAGTGCTCGCAATTTGGGAGTAATGTCCAATTGCATTTTGTAAAAGAAAATCGCATAATGAGCATAGATTTGGACGGATGTGAGTTTCTGTACCTATAATTGTAGTTTCCATGCGGTACATTTTCGTCTTCATCGTCTAGATAGTAATCTGGAGGAACAGATAACCTGCCCTTTATAGAACCGGCCAGGTTTTCAATTCATTGATTTCAATAAAATTAAAATCAAGCAAATTCTACAGCAGGCGGGCGTCCAATCCACTCTGTCAGATTACCACCCAGGTGGTGAAGACAAAAATCTACCCCCATACCACTAATACTTTGCAATAGTCTATAAATTACTTAGTATTTAACATTTTCTCACTAGGCACTGCGTCTCTGGAGTAGGATTCAGCAAAGGCCAGATGTTTCCAATAGGAGGCGACACAGAGGACAACAGTCTGTCACCTGAGGTGTGTTATGAATGCAAAATTAATGGCTACCCAAAGGGAAGAAACCGAAGAGCAGCAAATGAGAAAGAAGCTACGATTTCAAATGATGCAGAGGTATGCTTATTTTTATGTTTGTACAGCAACAACTGCCATTGTATTGTCAGAAGAGAGCGCAGAACATACTGTAGCAGGTGTATTTCTGGACATTTGAAAGCGCTCACTACAACTTTAAATTCGCTGTGGCATCATGAACATTGCCACAATGACTCACTTCAGCAACATGTGGTAGCTTGGAATATTGTGATATGTGTTTGGCCCATTATCCCTATCCCCCCAGCCACAAGTTTTTGATCTTTTCCACGTTGCTTTGAGAAGAATGGCAAGTGAAGAAGAGGTGTTCCCAGAGAGAAAAAGGGAAAAGTAGAATCAGTAAGTGTTTGTTGGGCCATGCTTGTATATCTTCTAGCAGCTGGTTCAGAGCTGCTTTAGCAGAAGTCTGGCAACAGGTCATCCCCCCCCCCCACCCCCATGTTAGATGCAAGTGTTATGTGAGATGGGGAGAGCAGGAAAGGGGGGAAATATTTACAAGAAAGGGGCTGCACCATCTCAAAAAAGGTTAAAGAAGATTTACCTCTATTATGTCATTTACTAAAAGCATTTAATGGAACCCTATTACAAATAGTGGGGTGTAGTCCTGCTAAAAGATGCAGTTCCCGCAATCTCTTTTCTACTTGCATTACTAAAGCATTCTTAATTTCAGCAGAAGTATCCCTATAGTCAAATTGTTTTAAATTACAAAAGCAAAGTAGAGCCAGGAAATATTTCCCGCTCTGACTTCCTTTTAATTTTCAATGAATGCAGCAAAAAATCTAACATCTGTTCCAATCAAATTCTGCCTGAGAGCCTTTTTTTCTTAAATTGATCTTATGCATGCCTCTTGCCTTGAGTTGTAGATCAGGGCTGCTTCAGGCCATCATACCCACAGCAGCGATACTTAGAAACACCACTTTTTGGAATAATTACAGCATAACATTACAATTATTCAAAGATTATATATAGCAATACTTTGTCATGTCTGAAAAAATATATCGCAGTAAATTAATGTTAAAATAATAACCATACCACTTTGGAAAGCACCTTTCACTCTAATTCAGCTATCACCGTTAGGTTATTTATGATATTTCTTGGCTAGACTGCTAGGTAAGCACCTATGCCACTGGGCATTTGAAGCTCAATGGAATCAAACAAAAAGACATGTCTGCACCACCTCCTGTTAACTGACCATAGTATAATGGCATTAGTCATGGAGCAGCCCAGAATACAAACTGCCAGCTTTCCCATCTGAAGGGGGCCAGTTGGAGGAGTGTGGTGCCTGCACAAAGAAGGATAAGCATTAGAAGTAAACAGAAAAAATGTTTAAGATGTAACTCCTTTATTACTATTGATAACTGTATTTGCAGAATATTTTAATAATAAAAGTTAATGCTTCAATTTGTTTTTTTATTAAGAATCACCAATTGTATCGTGTGATGTTGTACCCGTCAGCTGTGGCTCAGTTGGTACCACACTCGCCTCTGAGTCAGAAGGTTGTGGATTCAAGTCCCACTCCAGGGACTTGAGCACATAAATCTAGGCTGAAACTCTAGTCAGTACTGAGGGAGTGCTGCAGTGTCGGAGGTGCCGTCTTTTGGATGAGATGTTAAACCGAGGCCCCGTCTGCTCTCTCAGGTGGACGTAAAAGATCCCATGGTACTATTTCGAAGAAGAGCAGGGGAGTTATCCCCGGTGTCCTGGCCAATATTTATCCTTCAACCAACATAACAAGAACAGATTATCTGGTCATTATTACATTGCTGTTTGTGGGACCTTGCTGTGCGTAAATTGGCTACTGCGTTTCCCACATTACAACAGTGACTCCACTTCAAAAAAAAAGTACTTCATTGGCTGTAAAGCGCTTTGAGACATCTGGTGGTCGTGAAAGGCGCTATATAAATGCAAGTCTTTCTTTTCTTTCTATGAAATATTTTTCGTACTTCCTGGAGGTGACATCCTGTCACAATTACAGGAAATATTTTTCCTTTGAAATTTTTCTGAAGAGGAAGTTCAAAATATCAATATTTTAAACCCACAGCACACTAATATCACTCTCTGCCTGTAGCCACATAGGAACCAGAGTACCATGAATAGAACACCATTAAAGAGGCACCATTTGTTTGCAGACACACAACTTAGTGGACGAGAAATCGGACGTTGGGCACATTTTATTTGCAATTATGCAAATTTTGTGACCAATGTCCCGCGCCCAAAGGACGTCTGAACCAAAATTTGTTCGGACCATTTTTGTGGCAGCCGCCTAGCCCAGGCATTAGGCCCCTTATATATGTAAATGAAGGGCCTAGCCCCGGGCCTGCTGCGCTCCGGATTCTTCAGCAGCCAACAAAAGGTAAGTATTTCCCCAACTCCACAGTATCCTGTTCACCGCTTCTCTCTCTTCCCCCCATTGCCAATCTCTTTCTCCCCCCCCCCAACAATCACAGGACTTTAGGCCGGTGAGGCAAGTGGCCCGATAGTAATTTCTTCAAATCTCTGCGGAGGCACGACATGCGCCAATAGCTCACTCAATAAGGCCAGAGGCCCAATTTCGGCCTCACCGTGTTTGCACCCGAAATCGGTGGCCGGCAGATTTTTACCCCAGTGTGTCAACTAAGATAAGCACATGAAGGAGAAAGGAATTGAAGGTCATAGAGTCATAACAGCACAGAAGGAGGCCATTCGGCCCATTGAATCCATGCCGGCTCTCTGTAGAGCAATCCAGTCAGTCCCATTCCCCCGCTCTATCCCCGTAGCCCTGCAAGTTTATTTCCCTCAAGTGCCTATCCAGTCTCCCCTTGAAAACATTGAGTCTCCGCTTCCACCACTTCCGTCGGCAGCGAGTTCCAGGTCCTCACCACTCGCTGCATAAAAAAGTTTTTCCTCACGTCCCCCCTGTATCTCTTGCCCAAAACCTTAGTCCTTGTACCATCAACTAGTGGGAACAGCCTTTCCCCGTCTAGCCTATCCAAAACCGTCATAATCTTGTACACCTCTATCAAATCACCCCGCATATTGATAATGTTAGGGGTGCGAGGAGGCTCATATGGAGCATAAACGCCAGCATGGACCAGTTAGGCCGAATGGGGTGTTTTGTGCTGCAGATTCTATGTAACTCATTATTGAGCCGAACGTGGGTGATTTTATTGTAACAAAAATAACTTATGGCTGTTGTGTTTTTTCCACCTCCATAGACAAAAAAAAGTATTTGCAAAGCACATTGTCACCAAACTATCGCCCCCTTAACCATTTTAATTTTATTCTTTACCTGGTTACCTTTTATGGGGAGATTTTCCACTTACGCATGCATAAACCAGGATCTGGAGAACGCAAAAGCAGGAATTCCCGGCTATTATGTATGATACATGCAGAACATATTTTGAACATTTATGGCCTATGAGGGTAGAATTTCCTCCTAATGCACTTAGCTTAAAGGATCATCAAGCCGAAGTGCATAGTGTGTGGGCGGGGAGGATCGCAGGTCCATAACAGAGCCCACCCAGTTTTCTGGCCATTTAAATTAATGGAAATCAGACATGCTCTGTTACAGGTGTGCAGTCCTCCCTACTCAGTTTTTTCCTATGTGCTCCACACAGACAATTCTTTATACCAAGGGCATTAAGAGAAAAATCATCCCTATGATTTCTATCCTACTCATGACAATGACCTTAACTCACTCACAATCCATTACCAGCTTGCGGATTACATCTTTAAGGTTTACCGTAAAAATTTTAAATTGTTCTAAACAATTAAAATGATCAATTTGTTTCCAAAAAATGTTTTACAATAAAATCTTTTAATGAAAATATTATAAACAAATGGTCCACATTGGAAGTATGCTGAAAGTGTTAAAGTAGCTTGCAGTGGGATAATTTGTCACTATGCTCCACCAAATTTATATCTCAATTCTTTTGTTTTCAGGAGAAAATTGCAGACAGTTTGCCAATGAGCCTTGCCAGTTTGAGCACAGAAAATCAGTTTATCTTCAATTTCAACATTTCTGATCTCAGCAATAAAGATCACATCCTACAGTTTATCCCAGCAATTTCTACCTTGACAAATCATGTACGTTACTTGATTGACCTTGGCAATGAAAAGGGTCTCTTCAAAATAAATCAAAGGGATGGTATAAGCTATCTGCACCTGACCAAGAAGAAGCCAGTACCCGGAGCCTACTCATTAGAAATAAGCAGTATTCCCCTCTTTAAAAGGAAGGAACTTGACCGTCTTGAAGATAAGTATGATAAAGACTACCTCACTGGTGAGCTTGGTGAAACCCTCCAAATGAAAATTCAAATTGTGCTTCATTAATACACAAACAGAAGGTCAAACTGCTTCAGCCAAAAGATGGATCCTTTTATTGCCAAACAGATTCTACATATCATGGATACAATTTCTTATTAATTGTAATATGACTGAGCACTGCTTACATCTAATGTTAGTAAAGTAAAGTCGGGGATGCATACCATAGCTCTAAACCACTTACTCAGGCTTTGTATAAATGCAGCACTGCTATTTCAGTATGACCAGCTTTAGATGTTGTATAATGATATGTTGAATCTTGAAAAACACACACTTGGACCTTCCAATCCACTTCTTGGACCACTGATGCTGAGAATTTCCATTGTTTATTGGCAGAGCAATAACATCACTCTCTGCACTGAAGGACACTTCATATTTTTGATCTTTTAAATTTTACTTTTCAAGTTACATTTCACGAGATCAAACATTTATATATGTACCTGGTGCTAGTAACATGTCAACCTAGATTGTGACTGCACTGTAATATTTTACAAACTTGGTAGCCAAAAATGCAATTACTCAGTCTAAGTATTACCAGATTGTTTTTTTCCATTACTTTACAAAGAACCAAAGTTAGTTCAGTAGCTTATCTCAGTTATGCATTTTTCACTCATGTAAATTAAGTGTGTGTATACTGCAACCATGCTACTTTTTTATCATGGAAACTTTTGTATACCAGATTTTTCTTTTTTTGTGTGTGTGTGTTTTCATTCCAACCCTGAGTGAGGGTGTTGTAATGGTGCTTTAAGAACAACTACTTTTGAAAATTAGATGCAATATCCCTCTGTGTGTAATAAAATACACATTGAGGACTTAATGAACAGGAACCAATCAGGTCATAGGATTAATAGCACTCTGAAAAGCGAGACAATCAAACTGTCAAACACAGTCTCATGTAAAACGACACATTAACAGTACCAGTATTTTTACGCAGTTCACTGTCGGCAAGTGTTTAGATCTTCAATGTCAGTAATTCCACAATAAAACAGTATTTTCAGTTTTAATACCTCACTGTGTTAACTGTGATGATTCCTCATGGACCAGGATTTATTTTCCTGTCTCCAATTGTGCCTGTGTCTGACACGTCTGCCCACCTCGCCAGAATCTTTGGGAATGCAAATTCTCCTTTGTGACTTTCAGGCAGACAGATCTTCACATAAGCACAAATTTATGGCATGGGATGAAGCTGGAGCAGGAAACATGTTCTCAAGTTCAAAAGAAATGGCTCACACTGTGGCATAGATATGTCTGTTCATGTTCATTATTCCTTTGTCAGCTCTGGCTCAGTGGGCAGCATTCTTGCCTCTGAGTCAGAAAGTTGTGATTCAAGTCCCACTCCAGAGACTTGAGCACAAAAATCTAGGCTGACACTCCAGTGCAGTACTGAGGGAGCGCTGCACTGTCGGAGGTGCCGTCTTCTGGATGAGACATTAAACTGAGGCACCGTCTGCTCTCTCAGGTGGATGTAAAAGATCCCACGGCACGATATCAAAGAAGAGCAGGGGAGTTATCCCTGGTGTCCTGCGCAATATTTCTCCCTCAACCAACATCACAAACAGATTATCTGGTCATTATCACATTGCTATTTGTGGGAGCTTGCTGAGCGCAAATTGGCTGCTACATTTCCTACCTTAGAACCATGACTACACTTCAAAAGTATTTCATTGGCTGTAAAGCACTTTGGGACATCGTGAAAGGTGCTATAGAAATGCAAGTGTGTTTTTGTTTCTTTGAATCTGTTATGTCAGCTTGTTGTGCCCAGTGCTCATTTCACAGTATGTGGGGAAGAGAAATCCTCTCCCACACTATAAAATGAGCACCACACACAAGCAAAACTAGAACCATTGGGTAGATTTCCTATGTTTGCTACTTCTAACAAATATGTGTTCTGAAATAATAACTACAATTTTACTAGAAATGATCATACTAGATCTTCCTGCTATGCTCAGAATGTTGCTAACAAAAAGCAACCAGAGGAAATCTTCCCCCGTGGAATCTTTAAGATTGCCACAGACTCAACTGTTGGAAATTAATCCATGATCCTCTTGATTACAATGCATCTTCTTTAGCCACTGACTTGCCAGCAGTGTTAGCACTTATGCCTCACCCTGCCACACGGCATTCCATACAGATTAGGTATTCAGTCATGTATAGCAGCCATTCCTAGATTGCTGGGTGTACATTTTGACGCTAAACAACAACAACTTGCATTATATAGCACCTTTAACATAGTAAAACATCCCAAGGTGCTTCACAGTAGCGATATCCAACAAAATTTGACACGGAGCTCACTGGGAATCTATGTAATCAGTTATTACAACTCCTAAGGTGTGTCTATGCCTTATTTTTGCTAACTATAGCAGTCTTCTGTTTGGTATTTTTCCTGAGAATTTGCTGTTAATATCTTATATTCATACAATTTAAGCATGCTGGCTATGTTTAAACAATGCTTTGTCACAATCTATTTTATAGTGCTTATTTTGAAGTGACAGGAAGGAAAACCACTGCATTTCTGGATTAATACTCGAGCATATTCTGAACAGTACAGTACTCAGATTTATCCAACAGCAGGCAGATATTTATGTCTAATATACGAAGTTCAGATGACTAAATTAGTGAGGAGAACCATTTCTGTCGTTGTGACATTATTTTTATTGAGGTAAGTAACCAATATGTCACGTTGATCAAATATGCACAAACTCAATGTCCGAATACCAGCAGACTGCAAAAATACATCATTGTCTAATTTTGAGAAAGCTGTTAAATGACCCTTCACGCCCTTCTGTGATGGGGGAATAAGTTGCAGATGCAGTGTTACTGCGTAGCATACTAATGCCTGTTATTTGTACTGTAGGGGTTGTTGATCTGTGTGCCTACTCTGGGTCAGTTTGCATCATGTATTTTAACAGAGTGTGTGCCTTCTCTCACTCCTCCACCAGTTCCCCTTTTGGCTGACTGCCAGGAGCTATGAAATACTACCCAGGCAGAACATCCTTGCCTGATTTTTTTTTGCCCTCAGGCAGCCTTGGCTCACCATCTCCCCATTTGACACAGTTCAGATTGGAAATGAACAGAGTACGGAATTAACCCTGTGCCCTCCCACTCCAAGGTATTGGGCATTCATGCTTTATGGTTCACAGCTGCCATGTCATAACTAAACATTTTTTAATTAATTAAAAACAGGAGTGTGGATTTCAAAATGAATACTTGAGGTAAAGGCCATTTTAGTACCTGTTTCTGAGTATTGCTTTAAGTTAGTTTAGTGTTTCTTCCTGTACTATTCCTTTAAGTACAATCTGCAATGATGTATGTAGATTCTGCTTGGTTACTGATGTTCAGTTCACATTGAATATCCACTAAAATAAGACAAAATGTTGATTAAAGTAGATTGTCACTAAGATTTGCAAAACAAAATTAACAGCTTCAACTTAAAAGGGTCTAAAGTGTGCAATACTATCTGTTAAGAGTATTGAACTTCAGTATTCCTGTTTAGCATTTATTCCTTCACTCAACATCATCAAAACAGATTAACTGGTAATTTATCTCATTGCTGTCTATGGAACCTTGCTGTGCACATATTGAGATTGACAAACAGTGCACATTTGCCTGCTAATAACAGTGATTTATTGACTGTGAAGCATTTTGGGACATCCTAAGGACGTTGTAAGTGAAAGTTTTTTTTCTTATAGTAAGGTAGGTTTAATGAAGTTTAATCTGAGGGCCCTCTGTCATTTTTCCTCAAAGGGTACTTATTATTAGCAGTTAAAGTGCTGGATGAAGTAGTTCACAAGGGTCCCACTCTCCATCTCAATAGGACCACTACTGTCCCATTGAAGAGGGCAACCATCAGTCATAAAGCATGATTAATAGCAGCGATGGAGGATTTGAGGTGACTATCCCACCCTCCCTCTCAAGCAATAAAGTCTATGCATTTGTGCCCATATACTTTTGACACCCTATTAATAAGTGATGTAGAATAATAAGATAAATAATATAAAATACTTCACTGTGGGTGATTCTTTACTTTGAATCTTTCCCTTGTTTAATTTTTATTTCATTTGCTCGATATCATGCATTCCTAAAAAAAAAATTAATTACTTTTTAAAATATTGTGTATAAAATGCTGAATGAACAAAAACATTCTCCCCCTTCTCTTTTCCAATTTCCTCAAACCACACAGCATCCCAAGCCAAGAGTTAGGTGATGACCTGCTCCCAATATTGCCGTGAAACCAGCAGCTAAGAGGTGCATCAGATTGATCTCCCACTGCCTTTATCTCTATCCCTCTCCATGTAGAGATGCCCAACACCCCTCAGCCCCTTCCCATATCAACATAACGGACATTGGAAACCTAGCGAGTGTAACGTTGATGGCTTAAAGCCACGTCCTATAAGCCACTGTATCATATTGGAAGTCATCACAGTGCATCACCGTCCCACTTGAAAAATTTTGTTTGGTGTTAAATATTATGAATGGGAATTCATGAATGCAGGTATTGTATCCACTCTCATGCACAAAAAAGAAAACAAAACTGCCTTATTGATGCAGTAGGTGAAATAAAAGAGGAATTACAAATTACACGCAAAAGCATTAAAGATTACACCTTTGTCATATCCAGAAAGTGATACAAGCAAATCAGCCAGGAACAAACATTTTATCTTCATAGTCAAATATATAGTAGAAATTTATTTTGGGAGGTAGCGCAAAATGGGCACTATTGAATCAGCTGCTCATCAATGTTCCCTGTAAGTTTTTTCCCTGCACGGGCCCTTTAAATTTGCTGCGCTGTTTCTCTTCCAGCAGCAGCGCTGGAGAGCGGCCTGCGCGGGCCCTCGCGATCGGTGCGCAGTCGCGCAACTTAGGGGGAACATTGCCGCCCGTTATGCTTCCCGTTCAATATTCAGTTCTATTTACTTCAATATCAAGCGGGGCGTATAAGAGGTGGCCGATGCAAAACAGCCCGTTATGTGCGCCCAAAATGAATTTCTACCCCACAGAACTTGTGCAGTTCTGCATGTCCTACGAAGTTCATACCACCTACTTTGAGGTAGCTTGCTCTGTCAGGGACAAAAATGGCTACAAGTGCCTGCCACAAACTGAATCCCTTGCCAGTGATGCAGGAAACTTATTGATTGATACAAGAACAGGGCATGTGTGTGCACTGGGTCAGAATATCAGCCTTTCATCTTTGGAACCCGGGTTTGAATCCAGCCCAGAATGATGGGTTAAGAGTCTCCTCTGTCTGATGGCTATAAGGCTCATATATGAGTATGACTTCTCGGGAGTTATCATCAAGGCCAGATTCCAGAGTCCTAGGCATGAAGGTTATGTCTCCATGCACCTGGGTTGGGGGGGGGTGGGGCTGCTATACAGCAGGTGAGTTCAGAAGAGATGAACAGAAGTACAAAGGTGAGCCAACACTGATATGTAAATGTAATCTGCCTATAGCATTAATGTCCTGTTACCATCACAACAATTGAAATTAATGAGCTACAAATAGTGCAGACCCCTATGTTGAATAATAACCTGATTGTTTTTATTAATTCATATTTGTAAAGAAAGCACATGCTGTCCAGTAAAGGCAGATGACTAGAAATGGCGATGTGTAATATAAGGAGGAGAAACATGTACACTAAATGGCATTCACATCCCATATATGAAAGTGTGAATAAATTTGTATCCAGCACAAGTGGCAGGTATTATCATTCAAAAGTGCTACCTCTGACATGCCCATGCAGATAAAACAGCTGCGTCTATGCACCTTCCTTTACCAGCAACATTTGTTAAAATGGAATAATTTGTTTTTTTGAGGACAGGTTGGCTTACCATAAAAAAGCTAGATGCGACACTAGGGGGAGTCTGTCCCAGGACATTGCTGCAGGAGTTCCTCAGGGCAGTGTCCTAGGCCCAACCACCTTCAGCTGTTTCATCAATGACATTCCCTCCATTATAAGGTCAGAAGTGGGGTTGTTAGCTGATGATTGCAGTGTTTAGTTTCATTTGCAACACCTCAGATAATGAAGCAGTCCATGCAGTAAGACCTGGACAACATTTAGGACTAGGCTGAAAAGTGGCAAGTAACATTCGTGCCACACAAGTACCAGGCAAAAAACCATCTCCAACAAGAGGGAGTCTAACCACCCCCCCTTGACATTCAACGGCATTACCATCACCAAATCCCCCATCATCAACATGCTGGGGGGTCACCATTGACCAGAACCTTAACTGGACTAGCCACACAAATACTGTGACTACAAGAGCAGGTCAGAGGCTGGGTATTCTGCGGCGAGTGACTCACCACCTGACTCCCCAAAGCTTTTCCACCATCTTCAAGGCACAAGTCAGGGGTGTGATGGAATACTCTCCACTTGCCTGGATGAGTGCAGCTCCAACAACACTCAAGAAGTTCAACACCATCCAGGACAAAATAGCCCGCTTGATTGGCACCCCATCCACCACCTTAAACATTCACTCCCTCCACCACTGGCGCATCATGGCTGCAGTGAGTACCATCTACAAGATACACTGCAGCAACTCGCCAAGGCTTCTTCGGCAGCACCTCCCAAATCCACGACCTCTACCACCTAGAAGGGCAGCAGGCGCATGGGAACACCACCACCTGCAAATACCCCTCTAAATTACACACCATCCTGACTTGGAAATATATCGCCGTTCCTTCATTGTCGCTGGATCAAAATCCTGGAACTCCCAACCTAACAGCACTGTGGGAGTACCTTCACCACACAGACTGCAGCGGTTCAAGAAGGCGGCTCAAGACCACCTTCTCAAGGGCAATTAGGGATGAGCAATAAATGCTGGCCTTGCCAGCGACACCATATCCCATGAATGAATAAAAAAAATCTGCTTGATTGAGTTTATTGGCCAGAATACCCTTTAGATCTCCTGAAGTGTGTACATGACTATGTACCTGCCATGCACAGAGCATAATACTTCTGTGGCAAGTATCATAGCATCAAAGTATTAAAAACAGGCATCTGGATTTCTACGGAGTTCCTTCAGTCGTTCAGTGGACGATCGAGAAAACCCCCAGGGACCATTAATCCCGTACATTCATACAGCTGCCATGACTGCACTGTAATACTAACCTGTTGTGATCTCTTTACAGGGGAAGAGTCCAGTACCTGGTGCCTCCCAGCAACAAGGGGAGCATGCCCCCCTCCAAACGTTTTGTAGCATGAAATTCATAATACAGAAAGGTACAACAAGATTAATTCAGTGAAGGTAACAGCAGTATTGGTGATTGACTGTACCCAAAGAGTCTTCAGAAAGAATCAAAGATGCTCAGCTACTCCAGACATGTCTATGAAAGTAGGCCTCAAATTTTTCCCCTTTGAGTAGAGTATTGAACCACTTGCATGGTGCACTATAAGCCGTCCCGCTTAGATGCTCCCACTGCAGTTATTGGAGCCTTGAATAAACAGAAAGTTAAAAAGAACAAGTCCATCTAGATAGGAGCAAGGCTTCAGGCCAGCCTGAAATAGGGATTGCAGCATTTCGTACAGTTGCATCGCTCTGTACTCCAGCAGACCAGTGTCTCTTATGAGGAACAGTCCACTTGAGGTGTGTGGTGAGACAGCCACTGGAGTTTGCTCGGTGACACGCAGGTTGGTGGCAGTTCTGTGCAAACACTAAGCCCAATTAAAGTGGAAAAGCACACCTCTGATCTTTTGTGTGTAGGGGCAACATCAACTTGGGTAAACTCCTGGGACTCATGCTGATCCATCAGGGTAGCTTTGAGGTTGGAGGAATAGAATGTTCAGTTTCTGATATAAATATTGGTATTTCACAGCCATCTGTACTTGATACACTCTCCCCTCCCCAGGGACCACAACCTGCAGGAAGTCAATCCCACAGGTTTGAGAAGAAGCTCTAGCACTTTACGAGCTCAGTGTATGTGTGTGTGTGCCTGTCTGTCTCTTATAGTGACTTACACACACAAGAAGCTGCACAGTAGCATGCATAAGTAAAAATTCTGGTAAATGAAGTGAGGCAAACAACTGATGTGAAGGTAGGAGAACAATTGAAAAATAGATACAGGTTCAATGTAAGAATAGAGAAGGAAAGCAAAGAGTCAAAGATAAGATGCTGGACTAGAAAAAGACAAAGTCCAGGGACATAAGAAATTAACTGGGCAGAAAAGAAAAAACAGGCCAACAGATCAGCAGTATGAAACCTTCAAATATGAGATGGATAGAGCACACCAGCTAAAGGTCAGCGCATCCCACACAATTTTCTGTACATTAGTTTAAACTTTTCAGCCTTGAAAGGAGGCAACCTTATAGACAATAAACAGTAGAGCAAAGTTAATTTCAGGAAAATATTTCAAACTAAATGGTGAAGGTAGGACACAGGTTCCAACTAGTAAAAAGCAAATTTAGGACTCGCGCAGAGTGATCAACACTTGGATTGTATTCTCGGCTAAAACCCTGTTGGGGTCTGTGGGCTATTCCTGGAAGGATGAACTAAGACAGGCCAAATTGCTGGCTTCATCTGATGGTGAAGAGGAGGGAAATCCATATTTTTCTCCATTCTTAAATATATCATGAGGCAGTACAAAGTGAGAAACATAAATGGGTAGAAATTGCACAATCTCGGGAACAGAAAGGGGTGGAACTCCAGTGCAAGGGTCGGAAAAGGAGGCCTAACCTGGATCCAATGGGATTCTGCCTCATTCACAAAATTACGACCCTAGGGGCTCAGGCACATCTGCCCACCACACTTAAATCCTGACAGCAGTTTGGGGGTTGCATCTGGGGGATGTTTCCGCGTTACCCCATGAATCGCACCAGATAGGCCCAGTGGAACCTGTGTCTGCTGAGAGCGAGGGTCAATTCCATTCTAAACCTAATGGGGTCCCACAGGTACATAAGGAAATGGAAGTCGATCCTTCTGATTGCCATTACATTCAGGGCCATACGTCATTGGAGAGAAAAGGTTAAAACAAAACTTGCCACCTTTGTATTTTTTGGCCATACTGATCGCTCTGAGATTACTCTGGCACCATGGGTCAGCTACTCCTGTTATCCTAACCCCAATTATTCAAATGGCCCCTGGATTTGGGACAAAATAGCTAGTGGAAGTTCCGCCTCACCAGAATTCATAGGCTAAAATATTCTGCATTTTTTCCCACTTTACACCCTTGTTGCTTTTAGTTTAACTTCATGAGGGGAAAAGGTGTCCTTGAAATTACAACAGGGTTCCATGCCAACATCATGCAACTTTCCCATAAAGATAAGCCTTCATGATATATATATGGTGGTAAAATTCCTATTAAAATGAAAAAAGAAATACTTTGTGTGGTGAGTGGGTTTGTGGGGATTAGGAGGAATGCATTGTTTATCAAGAGGGGACTGTGAATGCTCATATTTGACTCATTTTACAAGACAGCAGATGTGTGTCTGGCAATGCAATGTTTCTTGGGTAAATCAGTATTTTCTGCTCTCTAAGCTAATTAATACATTGCACAGTACACAGCTGAATTAATGAACTTTGGGGCCTTTATACAAATTAAATAGCTCGTTAAGTGCTTGAGAAGCATGAAACAAGTGCTTATATTTATATAGCAACATTTACATAACATGCCAAGGTGCTTTACAAAAGGGGGGAAAGTGATTAAGAGAACAGTCAAAGAGGTAGATCCTGAGGAAACTTTTGAAGGAGGGGAAGAGGCAAGGAGAGTTAGGGAGAGAGTTCCAGAGTGCAGGGCCTTGGCAGTTGGAGGCTGAGGGATGCAGAGATGCACAGTAGGCCAGAATTGGAAGAAAGGAAAGGACTTGAAATTATATAGTGCCTTTCATGATCTCAGGACATCCCAAAGTGCTTTATAGTCAATGAAGTACTTTTGAAGTGTAATCTGTTGTAATGTAAGGAAACATGTAAGCTGGGATGTAGGACTGGAGACAATTTCAGGTATAGTGTGGAGCAATTCATGGAAGAATTAAAACTCAAATGAGGACTTTGAAATCAATATGCTGAGGGTCAAAGAGAGTTGAAAAGATGGAATGACGGGCATGCAGGACTTTGTGTGGGACAGGAATACAGGCGACAGAGTACTGAGTGAAGGCTGCGAAGCCAGGATATTGACTGCCTAATCACTGCAGGTGCTGATTGACCCGACGTACATTTCCAGATTTTTCTGTTTTTGCTTCAGTGTACTGAGTGAGTTGGAGCTTATGTCATGTGCAGCAGGGATGGAGGAGGCCATTGGAGAAATCAGACTTTAAAGAATCACTATTACACTGTGATCGGCTACTAGCTTTTCATTCTCCCTAACATAATTACTTCTCGGCACATTTTTCAAAACATCGTGTATTTTCAGAATTTTGTTAGGTCATAAATTACAAAGAAAAGGTAGCACTATTCCTTTTTTTGATAACGGCAAATATAACGCTATCGGATAAAGGCCACGAGGGAGTCAATAGTACCAATGTAAAATATTGAGTGATTCCACATCAGTACCTCTATTCATCAATGCCTTAGCTGCAGCTACAATTATCAAAATCTAAGTTAGCGAGGCATGAATTAACAAGGGGTTAGTGTACTCAGCAGTAAGAGGTTCATTGGACTGTAGAAATGGAATCGAGGCAGTTAGTCTAAAGAGGAGGTGCATCCTAGTAATTGTTGTAGATCTCTAAATGTTATCAAGACAGACGTTAGGGTTTATTTTCCATTTGCCGCAATGGTGTAGAACTGGTCTTGTGGATTGGCTGCCCATTATAGAAACTGCCCATTTTTATTTCCATTGACTTCATTGTGTCTATCCATGTACTGGTATCTCAGTCACTCCTTGTTGCCATGTTTTGTGCCCTTGGACTACTGATTAGAGGTAGTCTGGGAGTAGGTTTTGTGTTGATCTCCCCATCAGTGTATAATCACAAAGTTCCATTCCTGACAGAATGAACACATTCGGCTGACCTCAGCTCAGTGTCCACATTCATAGAATGGGACATTCTTAAGCAATGACAAACATAGCCATATCAGACTGTAGAATGGTTAGAAGTGGTGTACCCCGGGGTCAGTGATTTTTGTTCTCGATATAAATAGATAATTTGGACTTGGAAGTAGGGAGTATGAAATTAAAATTTACCGATGACACACAAGTAGGAGGTTTGGCAAAAGGAGCAGTATTGTAAAAGACTTCAGGAGAAGATAGACAGGTTCATTGAATGGGAAGATAGATGGCAGAGGCAATTTAACGCAGAGAAGTGTGAGGTAATGCACTTTAGGAGGAAAAGCAAGAAATAGAAGTTTAAGCTTAATGGAAAGACACTGAAGGCTGTAGAGGAATAAAGACACCTTGAGCTGCAAATACATAATGCCTTGGAACTGCAAGTGCGGGTAGATAAAGCTGTAAAAAGGCCCACAGAATTTGGGGTTTTAGAAATAGGGGCTTTGAGGTAATAAATTTGTCACGGCAGTGGTTAGGCCTCATCCAGAGTACTGCATTCAGTTTGGTCACACCATTATATAAAGGGCATTAAAGCTATGGAGGACGTCCAGTATAGATTCACTACAATGGTACCAGGATAGGAAACTATAACTATGAGGAGACTATTACTACTGGAACAGAGAAGGTAAGAGGAGATTTAATAGAGATTTTCAAAATTATGAAGTGTTTTGAATAGGGAAAGTCTTCCTCTGGTTGGGGAATCAATGACAAAGGATCATTGTTTTAAAACTGTCATTAGGAGAGTTTGGAGAGAGGTTAGGAGGAATTTCATTAGCTCCGATTTTAATCCCGCACACCCGATGAGAACGGAGGGGGGGAGGGGTTAAAATATCGGTAGCGAGGCACCTACTGGTGCATGCCTTGCCAAGAAAACTCGTCACCACGAAGGAGCAGTCCCACAAGAAGGCCAAGAAGTTGAGTTAATTTTTATAAAATTAAAGTTACTTGCGGGCCAGGAGGAGCAGAAGTGCTCCTCTGGGCCCCACAAGGAAACTTTGGACCTCCTCCCCCCCCACCTTCTGAGCATGATCCCTGTTGGTCAGGCCAATCAGCATCTTTGGAGTGACAGGCAGTTGATGTTTTGCCTTTGTAGACTTCACCCAGAACTCTACCGCCTCCGCTGCGGCCACCAGCTGTGCTCGCCCGACTCTCACCCACCAGCCACAAGTCATTGACGCCGGGTTTGGACGCCGTTGAGCTTGGTGTATTTAAATTAGGCCTGGGTGCTAAAATGGCATGGAGCTCCTGTCAGCCAGCTGATTGGGGCCTGTAGGTACAGTTCCTTGCCTAATGGTGGCTGTGGGCAGTTCAACTCTGATACAAGTGGGTCTCCCTGGCATGTCTGATCTTCTACTTCCTGTTACAACAAACATGAGGAGAGAGGAGCACTACAACCAATATCCATTACCTGTACTTTGAACTAAATTGCAGCTTTTAGGAAACTCTTTCTGAAAGGCCCCAATATAATTGGCCTTTAATACACATCTCCTTGGAGACGAAAGCTAATCTTCATCCATGGCTAATGATACCCAGAAGATGAGCGCAGTTGCAACCAATCCATCACAGTTACCAGGATCATTGCAGAACATACCATTAATGTCTTGAAGCAGTGCTTCAAATGCCTGGGGAGACTCACAGTAAAGCTCCATTTCAGACAAATTACTAAATATCTCAATCTTTCAAACTAGAAAGACCTATCTAACTCTGCCTCCTTATATTGACTGAAGACTTTCATTGACAGAATCAGTGGCCATCTAAAGAAAAACATACTGGTCTTCAGAATGTTTTATTTCAATACATATGGTGGAGTCAAGAGTGCCTCAGTAGTTCATGTTCATAGTATGTCTGAATGGAAGATGTTCACATGTGAAGTAATATATCTATTGCCCTCCAGAGATTTGAATGCCTTTATTGCGTGACTTATTTTGCAGCTAGTAATGTTATATATGCTTTAAACTGTTCATGGATTGAATTATGTAGCTGGCAGGAGTAATAATCCTTAAAATCAAAACAGAGTATAAATGCAGGATTTCCACATGTAACCAGAATAAACAACCTCTATAACTGACTTCTAATTAATAAAATCACAAAAAATAGCTCACCCTTAATTCGAAAGCCTACAGACAAGAGTCCTTGTTCTGTGCTTGTATCCTTAACATGGGTAATAACTATATTTTTATAAACACAATGTCTGTGCTTAATGCTTTAGAAAAGAGTTTGACTTTATGGGTTAGTAATCCGATCATGTTTACTGCATCGCAAAGTTACTGTGTCTGACTATTACACAGATACTTGCATGGAAACAACTTATAACTATTAACTAGCTGCCATTTGTTTGTGGGAAAGTTAAGCAAAGTTATACTGTCATTAATTCAAATTGTGTTAATAAAGTCACCAAAGGCTGACCTGATGAGACATAAAACCTAGGCCAAGTCTGCTCTCTCAGGTGAACATAAAAGATAACATGACACTATTTGAAGAAGAGCAGGGGAGTTCTCCTGGTGACTGGCCAATATTTATCCCTCAACCAACATCACTAAAGAAAACAGATTATCTGGTCACTGTTTGTGGGGCCTTGCTGTACGCAAATTGGCTGCCATGTTTCCTACATTACAACAGTGACTACACGTCAGAAGTACTTTATTGGCTGTAAAGCGCTTTGGGACATTCTGATGCCGTGAAAGGCGCTATATAAATGCAAGTCCTTTCCTTTTTCCTGTAGATACCAGCACCAGTCCAAAGTATCACTGGCCAAGAGCAGTTAGGATCTAACCATTCTTCATTGTTCTGAAACATATTGTTTCAATTATCGAGCCTATTTCATTTCCAGAGATTGGCATGGAATAAATACTGCATTGCTCTTCACAGTGTATGATAGCTGGCTGGCACCATTTCAAAATACTGTTCTGGTAGCTACGTGAGTAGCAGACATATTTTTCTGATTATATTCCATTACAGATGAAACAGATACCAATAAACTGTAAACAAGTGAAAAACGGTACACTAAAAAAAATGAGCACCCAAGCAGAGAGTGGGTGATGGTGGTCACTACAGCTTCACTCCACTCCGACTGAGTCAGTGCTATCAGGTTACGTTCTTGCAGACCTAACGTCCATCGCACAATCCTGTTACTGGATACCGTTCCATCCCGCAACAACTCGGACAGTAACAGTTCAGTGGGAGTATGAGCAGTGAGGAGGACCACCTCCTCCAAACCAGTAATGCATGCGAACTTGTTAGTGGCCCAGTACACAGCCAGTAGGTGTCGCTCACATGCATTATACGTCTGTTCCACAGGCGATAGGCCGTGGGATGCGTATGCCACAGGAACCAGTGTCCCGTGTCTTTCCTACAAAAGGACCACTGACAGGGATACATCGTTGGTAGCTACCTCCATGAAGAAGGATTTCCCTGCTTCCGGAGTTTTTAATGCTGGTGCACCTGCGATAGCCTGTTTAACCTATACCACTGCTTGTTCCTGCAAGGGCCCCCAGTCCCAGGGAGCGCCTTTCCTAAGTAATGCATACAAGGGGGCCGTTCAGGCCGCAAAGTCCTCAATAAACATCCTATGGTATTCTACCAACCCGAGGAATCGTCACAACAATGGGACATCAAGCGATATCGGGGTACCCTTTACGGCGTCTATCTTATCTTCAGCAATTTTCCTACACCCATGCGATAGGGTAATGCCCAGATAGCACAACCCAATGTAACCTATCTGTGCCTTTTTGGGGTTTAACTTCAGCCACTCTGGGTGATCAATGTCAACAATTTTTGGAGCAGTTCCACATGGTCCTGCATGGAGTCTGTGTGGGGTAGGATAGCGTTCACATATTGGACCAGGGCCTCTCTCCGCGAAAAGTGCGCTAATTGGTCTTGTAACATTTGGTGAAAGATGGACGGGGAATTGTGGAAGCCCTGTTGTAGGCATGTCCACGCATACTGTTAGCCCTGCAGGGTAAATGCGACTTTATATTGACTCAGTTCAGTGAGGGGAATGGACCAAAAGCCATTTGAGACATCCAGTACCGTGAAGACCTTTGATGTGGCCAAGGTACGCATTTGAGCCTCCGGGGAAGAGGCGACTGTTGGCACCACGGCTGGGGAATGACGAGTGACTCCTCTGTAATCAATCGTCAACCGCCAGGCCCCATTGGGTTTCCGGACCGGCCAGACGGGGGAATTACAGGTACTGGCCGTCTTACGCAACACCCCGTGGGTTACCAAGGACTCGACGACCGGTGCCACAGTCTGCTTCCTTCGGGAACCGGTACTGCCTAGCGGGCTGGATGGGATCTGGGCCTTGTATATCAACTTCCCGGTCCATCTTCCCACACTCGTTTTTATGTCTGGCCCAACATGTAGCCTGCTTGATCACCCCCTCAACCTCAGGCAAATTGTGCCCGAGAAGTTGATGGAGGCGGTATTCAACCCTCACCCACACAGACCAAATTTTCCCTTCGGATCGGACTACTACATTCCCTCCCGTGTCCGTATTCCCCCGCCACAGACATTGATTAATCATGTCTAACACAATAGCATGTTTCCGGAGCCAATCCACCCCTAATATGCCATCTGACTCCTCGCTGTGTCCCTTTGTCCAAACAACTGGGTGACGGGTGGTTAAGGTGCCCACGGTCAGACTGGTTTCTACTAACTGACCGTGGTCCATTCCTCCCCCAAAGCCTCCTAATTCTATCACTTCTTTATAGGCGAATGTCTGGGGAATTTCTCTCCACACACATGTGTGGGTCACCCCAGTATCGACCAACAACATTCGGGAAATACCCCCCACTGTTGCGGTTACATGTGGCCTGTCGTAGGGGTCCAACTGCAACTCACGCACAGATCCCTGTATCAACATGGCCGCCGACCGTCATAGTGGATTTGGAGCATTACTCGGCCCAGGCCCTGTGGCATACACATGCCCGGATTCCCTCATATATCGTTTTAATTCCTCAATCTCTTTCCGCAAACAGTTCACCTCATCGGTCCCTCTTCCTATCAGGCCCTTCCCATGAGGTCAGTTAGATCCCCCATTTGGACATTGCTTGGAAAAATAGCCCCTTTGGCCACTGTTCCAACACCCTGGAGCTGACCGAGTCTGGGTTTATGGGGAGTGCCAGATGGGGAGCCCATACTGTGGTTGCCCCTCGTTTCTCCATGACCCAGGGTGTTCTTAAGCAACAAGTGGAGGACGAGTTCATCGGTTTTCCTTTGGTATTGTTCTACCAGCCCTTTCTTTTTTCCCAGCTCTGCCTCTCACTGCATCAATTTTTTGATCTTATCAATCTCAATCCATAAATAAGAAAGTGATCCGGACAGAGACTCGCAATGCTGCTTCTTGTCCTCTAACTGCTTCCCAAACTCACTCAACCTACTCTGGTTCATCTCCGCCACTCCCTTTTGTCCTTCTAATTCTTCTTTTAATTTGGTTATTTTCTGCATTTGCCACAGAATAATCATGGCTTTCCAATCGTGCCATTTAATTTTCTTTTCCTTCCGTAACCTTTTGTGTAATTCCGACATCTGTCCCAGACTCTCTACCTCGGACACTAAGGGGGAAAAATTTGGTTGCTTTGCGCCTCCCGTTAGCGCCCTAAGAGGGCGCTAATGGGGCGCAAAGCAACTCGCGCCCGGGCGCGACGATGTTTGCGCTGCTCGCGAAATTGATCAGAGACACAGAAAGAGAGTGGCAATCATGGCCAGAGGGAGGAAGGCCAACAAGCCTCTGCACAGGAGATCTTACCCTCCCAGGCTATTCCGGGAACAATTCTCCTACATTCATTTGTCTGAGGAGCAGTGTTTGCGCAGGCTGCGCTTCAGCAAGGAGGTGGTCACTGAGCTCTGCCACCTGCTGCAGCCAGATCTGCAGCCTCAACTGAGGACCAGGACGTCTCTGTCGGTGGCAGTGAAGGTCACAGTGGCTCTGAATTTTTATGCCACCGACTCCTTTCAAGCAGCTACTGGGGACATCGTCAATATCTCCCAGTTCGCGGTCCATTGCTGTATCCGGGAGGTGACAAATGTCCTCTATAAAAGGAGACGCCAGTACATCTCTTTCCCGATGACCCGGGCCAAACAGCATGAACGCGCATTGGGCTTTGCGAGGATAGCGGGCTTCCCCATGGTGCAGGGCGCCATTGACTGCATGTATGTGGCATTGCGGGCACTGCATGAGAATGCAGAGGTTTTCTGAAACCGCAAGGGGTTCCACTCCTTAAATGTGCAGTTGGTCTGTGACCACAGACAACTGATACTCGCCGTCAATGCCCGCTATCCTGGCAGCAGCCACAATGCTTTCATTCTGCGCCAGACTGGTGTGCCAGACCTTTTCCAGGCACTGCATCAGCCAAGTGGTTGGCTCCTCGGGGACAAGGGTTATCCACTCTGCACCTGGCTGATGACACCGCTCCGTAACCCCAACACCCCTGTCGAGCTGCAGTACAATGAGAGCCATATTGCCACCAGGAACATAATTGAGCAGATGATCGGCATGCTCAAGCAACGGTTCCGCTGTCTGGACCACTCAGGAGGAGCCCTACAGTACTCTCCTGAGCGAGTCTCCCTCTTCATAGTTGTTTGCTGCATTCTTCATAACCTTGCAATCCTCAGGACCCAGCCAATACCACCAGTCATTGGTGCACCACCGGAGGAAGAGGATGATCAGCAGCAGCACCAAGGTGGGAGGGAGGCCCACAATGTTGAAACTGCAAGGACCGTCCGTCAACGGCTGATAACAAGCCGCTTCTAGGCCCCTACTCAGAAGATGGCTTCTGGCATGGAGAACAACATGATGGAAAGCAGCCCGCAACCCCTATAGCCGGCCAGGGCAGCAGTGATTCCAAAGGCCAAACATGTACATTTTGAAAACAACAACTTTTTTATTTTACAAACTCTACGTGTGTCATTTATTCATGACAAACTAATAGAAAAAACACAACAAATCATTAATTAACATAACTGGTTCTCACAACCTGGAGATAATGGCCAAAACACTAAACAAAAGTTAGCAGACGAACCTCGCCCTTTAATAAAGACATTCCCACCATTTTTTGAGACCTCGTACTTTTTGCCCTTCGAGGGTAATCTCCATCCCTTGCGCACTTACCCCCTTCCCACCCTAGTGCTCCTCCATAATGGGGCCCCAGTGGCTGCAGCAAGGCTGGTGGAATACTGCTGAATGTCAGAACCTGAGACTACAGATGCCCTTGAAGGATGCCCTTGACCAGCTCTGGGCCTGGAGGCCCCAGCTGCAGACTGCACCAACTCTGCATGGGCGGCAGCAGTCTGGGCTACAGGCAGTGGCAAGTGCAATGGGGAAGTGACAGTGGTGGGAGCAGGAATACTGTCATCCTGAGAGAGGACAGCAGCTCCCTGCTCAACCGACACACTGGCACTCCCACGGGGCAGCACCTCAGCATCCGGAGCAATCTGCTGGAGCACAGATTACTGGCCTGCTGTGGCGCCATGAGAGCCCCGGGGCAATGTGGCCAAACCAGTGACGATGGCAGCAGTCAGTGCATGCGTTGCCTCAATCTGAGACTGCATGAGAGCAGTCTGAGATTGGATCACAGCAGCCAGTGACTGAATTGCAGCACTAAGCAGTTGCGTCCACCTGTGCTGCAGCAGAGTGCTCCACACTTCTTGCCAGTCCATCAATGCTTTTGGGCACCATTCCCATTGCACCCATGAGCTGAGTGTGCATGTTCACCGCCTGGGTGTTCATTTCCGCGATGAGCCGCTCCTCCTCTGCGTCCAGTGCAGCAGGACTTGCTGGCCTGCTCTCCCTCCGGGGAGAAGGCTCCCCAAGCTTCCCCACCCCCATCGCGTTGCTGCAGCCTGCTGCATCCCGGAGCTTCACCCTCATCAGACCCTTGCCCCCTGTTCCCCTCCAGGGAAAACGTGGCCCCAGTGTGGGCATGGGCTGCCTCGGGAGACGCTGGCACGGAGGCTCCGGCTTCCTCTTCCTCCTCGCCTGTGGTGTCGCTCCCACTGGCTGCTTGTGGGCCAGTCTCCTCAGCTGCTGATTCACCATCTGAAAGCAGGGAAGTACAAGAGTGGCTTTAGCGTCAGGACAGGGAGCAAGGACTGGAGCGATTTAGTAAGTTGCATTGAAAGTGTAAAAGGTTGGTGTTGTGAGGGACAAGTGGAATGAGAGAGGAGAGAAAGCTGATGACCTTACCATTGCTGTCCCGAACAGGGTCGACCTCTCCAGCGGCGACGGGACCGATCACCTGGCTTGCGACGATCCTGTGGACGCGCGCCTCCAGATCGCTGAGGCGGCCCTCCACCCGTCTGCTGCTGTTGTCGCCTGTTGTGAGATAGCTTGGCCTGCAAGAAAAAGGATGGCGTCTGAGTAAATATGCAGCCATGTGCTTGCCTGATGTGCCTCCCATAGTTGAATAG
This sequence comes from Squalus acanthias, assembly GCA_030390025.1. Lineage (NCBI taxonomy): Eukaryota > Metazoa > Chordata > Chondrichthyes > Squaliformes > Squalidae > Squalus > Squalus acanthias. Next base: position 49,518,481 of record CM059443.1, read on the forward strand.
CCCTTAATGTATGCAAGGTGTGGAATGTGTGTGTGTGTTTTATGAGATGGCCACAGGTCTTGGATGAGTGTTGGGCATTGGGGTTTTTACACCCTCTGGCCATAGACTGAGGTTGAGATGGAGGGATGGAGAGGTATTGAAAAGCAGCCACACACCCTGACGATCCAAGTGAGGTCATTGAACTTTTTCCGACATTGCGTATGGGTCCTGGGCACCATGCTCCTGGAGGAGATGTGATAAGCCACCTCCCTCCACACTCTTCTGTAGTCACGTGGCAATGGCCTCCTGCCACTCTCTGGGTACAGTATTGTTCTCTTCGGCGCTCCACTGCGCCAACCAGAGCCACCAAGACCTGGTCGCTGAAGCGCTGAGCTCGTTCCCTGGCCCTCTCCATAGACCTTTGCAGCAGATTCGATGCACAGGTCTCTCCAGGCCGAGATTCAACGCTGCAATGAGCAGGGTTTGGCTGGACAGCAAGATCGACCCTCCCCTTTAAGAACTGGCCGGCGCCAGTCTGTGTGTTCCATTGCTAACTGACATCACATGAGCTTCGCCAGCGCTCTGAGTTAGCGCCTCGCCCCTCGGCCTTTGCGCCTTAAGACAGGTGTGTAGCGCCTGATTTAGCGCTCCAATCACCTCCAGGGGCGATAGAAGCCAAGTTTGCAGTCGGAGGCGATAATTAGCTCCAGGCGCTAAACTTTGCGCCCGGCCGATAATTGCGCCGCAAATGGGGCGATACCGAATTTCTCCCCCTAATGATTTGCAGGCTCCTAGCTTCTTGTCCACATATTTCTGAATAGTACTGACTAACTCTTCTGCTGTGGCGCCTACCTCCTGTACTCAACTTGTGACCGAGAGACCGTCCACTAATTTATTTCACTTAATCGCAAACCGTACCCCTCCCGTTGGAACCGTATCTAGCAATCAAACTTAACTTTTTCAACACTTTAACTCGAGCCCACCCAGGGACGCCAATATGTAAGGAAATCTCTTAAACTCAATTAAATGATTCCTCGTGATTCAGGCTCGAGCGTATTGTCCAAATGCAAGTTTATTACTCAGACTATTACGGTTATACATACAACCTGGTTTCCTGCAGACCCAAGGTGATCAAGCTTGGCCTCCGTAGGTGTTGGACTTCCGACCGTCCCGTGAGCTCTAACTCAAGAAGGCTGTTACCTGTTCTTTTGTATCCCTCGTTTGTCATCTGTCACATGTTCAAAAACCTTCCAGGCATCTTTAAAGTACCCTCCCCCTTTAATGTGAGTCATATCACATGATGCCCAAAATGTATATTGAAGCGAGGTTCCTTCTGGTCAAACCTCCAGACTTGACATAATAGCCATCTTGATGATTTGACTGTTAATCAGTTCAACCTAGCATGCAGCCTTAATATTACAAAAATGAGAAGTCGCACAACACCAGGTTATAGTCCAACAGATTTATTTAATTTTACAAGCTTTCGGAGCAGTTCGCTCCTTCGTCAGGTAAGTTTAGCAGTGAGAGAATCTCCCAGAATTCACAATTTAAACACAGACAAAATATATTCAAATCTTTCCCACATCAAAGAGCATAGCCAAGACAATGAGATGTGTCCCAGGGGGTCCTTATTATTATATTATATTATATTATTATATTACAAAAGGAACAGGACGACCTAGGCAATTCCAGATAGTTAATGTGATACTACTTGGGTGCTTCCATTGTTCTGGCCAATACCTGATACTCGCATCTCACATGGGATGTAGCCAACATGTCTGCTAATTGCTACTTCCATTGTTCTGACTAATCTCCAATATTAGCATATCCTAATTGGACAATGGCCTAGAGATAAGATGGGACACCTGACACAGAAGCAAGTTCTAACACTACAGCTTCACTCCACTCCCACTGAGTCAGTGATCTGCTGGATGATTTTCCACTTAGGCTAAATTTAGGCTGTGCATGAGCTCCTTCAGTTTCTGGTAACTCAAGACTACTGTTCTTCTTCTACCGCAAGGTAGCAGATCGAGAGCCCAATCCTGACCTGCAGAAAGGCCTCCCTGGTGAAGTGTATGTGATGAAAGCACATCTTCATGACATCCAAACAGCTCTGGTGGGGTCTAGTGGATCTGAATACTTGGGTCACAGTCAATCTATGCAACCCACTTCAGGTGCACGGCAGACCTCTTCCCTCTGAACCCCCACCCCATCCATCATACCTCTGCAACTGCTCCTCATCCTAAGGCTCCATGGAGAAAGAGGAATTCCCAGAGGAATGCCCGTCCTACGAGCATAGAGAATTGAATTCCCTTAAAATACAAAAACTAAGTGCAAAATGGCCAAAACAAAACATGTACCAATCTAAAAGCAAACATAGACAGCTAAAAGAACTTATCCATCGCACTCATTCCCGATGCAGCTAATCACAATTTTAAAAGAAAATTAGTTATTAAATGTGACCATATAAAACGGGCCTTAAGAGATGGTGTTGTGTTTCAGGAGCCAATTTCTTCAGAACAAATACCTTTTTTCTGTAGGTACCTGACATGAGCAACATGTTCAGTAAACTATCAATTATTTATTATTAACATAAAACATGAGAATTTCTTCACAGTACTTTCTCAAAAGAAAAAAATATTTGCATTTATATAGCGCTGTTCATGACCTCAGGACATCCCAAAGATCTTTTACGTCCACCTGAGAGAGCAGACAGGGCCTCGGTTTAACGTCTCATCCGAAAGACGGCACCTTCAACAGTGTCAGTACTGCACTGGAGTGTCAGCCGAGATTTTTGTGCTCAAGTCTCTGGAGTGGGACCTAAACCCACAACCTTCTGACTCAGAGGCGAGAGTGCTACCCACTGAGCCACCGCTAACACTATAACAGGGTGATTGGTAAATTCAGTGTTTTCACTCGATCACTGAGTTTTACTGGGTGTCAGCCATGGCTCAGTTAGTAAAAGTAGTTTATTGGCTATAAGCGCTTTGGGACGTCCTGAGGTCGTGAAAGGCGCTATATAAATGCAAGTCTTTCTTTTACTTATGAAGGTTTTTGAGACATCCACAGCTGCCACCACATCAAAGCATCACATTTGTGCCGAAGTTGTAAGGACAGGAGATTCCAGCAAATCTTAGCATTAAAATAGAAGGGCATGAAAGGTTTCCAGGTTCCTGTCTGCAGCACACTCGGTAGAGGTGACTTCCTCTGGCACATACTTAAAGGTGAATCTTCGTCTGGATATGCAATCTTGCAAGGTTTTTTTATATTTATTTGCCAAGAACATGACACCGATTGCATCAGAACATGTCATAGTTTACAAGCAGATTATTGTGCCAAAAATGGCACTTTGTAAGCTGGCTCTTCTCTATTCCCGTAAAGAGTGACAATCCCTCTTTAAAATACTTATTGTATTATAATCAAGCTTCATATGTGGCTTCCCCATCATAGCCTGCTGATAGGAACATAAACTGTTGTCTAAATCATTTTACTAAATTAGAATTTCTTTGCAATCGGGAAGTAAGAGGGTGAGTTTCAGGGTAACCTTTCAGCGGCATTTCTACATGCCTCTCAATTCAATATACAAACACACAGGAATGCAGCATTTTACTCTCAGCAAACACAAGATACTTGACGTTTAAGAATTTACAACAGACGGGCTTAGCTCCGCCATGATAAGACAGAATCTTTTCAACCCCCGAGAAGAAACGAGCCAACCAATCAGAAATGGAATATTTGTTACTCAAGATGTGCTGACCAGAAAATTGTGAGCCATAACTCACAAAACCACGTGAAGGTTTATTATACAATATCAACGTGTAATCCTTCGTGTGGGAGCAAGGTTGGTTTCATGGGTTTATATATGTGACCTTGCCTCAACCAGACAGGCACAAGGGTTCCCTTAACTGCACTGAGTAGCAATGAGATTTTCCCTCAGGTCCTAGCCATCCAATTCCTTTTCTGAGAGGATGATGACAGCCACAATAGGGCAAAATTCTGGCCTTGCCGAAGTATTTATCTCATTAAAGACAACTCCGAGCTTGGCTTATAGCTAACATGTTTGCAGGCCACTTAGGTATTCAGAAACTGAAATATGGCTAGACTTAATTGGATCTACCTACCAGTTAAAGGTTTTAATTGCTAGTTTCCATCGCATGTTGGAAAGCACTGGCCAATGTTTTAAACCTACATCGGAAACTGGCAAACATCCGACACCCCCAAAGCTATTTATTACTTCCACTTTCACAACTGGATAGTGAAGTAGAATGTTTTGCAGCATGGTGTGTCAGCCTTTATTACAAAAGGATTGGAGTAAAGGAGTCTTACTACAATTATATAGGACCTTGGTGAGACCACATCTGGAGTATTGTGTACAGTTTTGGTCTCCTTACCCAAGGAAGGATATACTTGCCTTAGAGGGAGTGCAACGAAGGTTCACTAGATTGATTCCTGGGATGAGCTGATTGTCCTGTGAGGAGAGGTTGAGTAGACTAGGCCTATATTCCCTAGAGTTTAGAAGACTGAGAGGTGATCGCATTGAAACATATAAAATTCTTACAGGGCTTGACAGGGTGTATATTGGAAGGATGTTTCCCCTGGCTGGGAAGTCTAGAACTAGGGGTCACAGTCTCAGAATAAGGGGTCAGCCATTAGGACTGAGGAGAAATTTCTTCACTCAAAGGGTTGTGAATCTTGGAATTCTCTACCCCAGAGAGCTGTGGATACTCAGCCGTTGAGTATATTCAAGACAGAGATCGATAGATTTTTGAATACTAAGGGATATGGGGATAGTGCAGGAAAGGTGCAGCTGAGGTAAAAGATCAGCCATGGTCTTAATAAATGGCAGAGCAGGCTCGAAGGGCCGAATGGCCTACTCCTGCTCCTATTTCTTATGTTCAAATACGGGACGTGATAAATACTATGGGGCTGAAATTCCAGTAGCCGGGAAGTGAGGGGAGCAGGTATATTGCCTGTCGTGCTGCGGAATCAGGGTCCATTAGGTTTCCAACCTGTTTAAATTCTGTCCCTAATTACGGTCTTCTGCCTGACCCCCTCCCAATTCTGGGGGAGTTCCTGGGCTGCCCCAAGGCTTCTGCCCATTATGCCCTTGTTAGGCCCAACTGAGCATGTGAGTTCCATTCTGGACCTTGTAAAGGCCCAAATTGATCTTTCATACTTTGCTCCCCTTTGCCAATGAAATATCTTTTGATAAATCTACGTTCAGCACATTAAGGGCCTCCAGAGCCCACCATCGGAGTCGCCAGGTGTCTGCTTTTTCTACCACAAGAATGTAAGAATTAGGAGAAGGAGTAGGCCATACAGCCCCTCGAGCTTGCTCCGCCATTCAATAACATCTTGGCTGATCTTGGAACTCAATTCCACTTTCCTGCCCGATCTCCATATTCCTTGATTCCCCTAGAGTCCAAAAATCTATCTATCTCAGCCTTGAATATACTCAAAGACTCAGCATCTACAGCCCTTTGGGGGTAGAGAATTCCAAAGATTCACAACCCTCTGAGTGAAGAAATTCCTCCTCATTTCAGCCTTAAATTGCCAACCCCTTATCCTGAGACTATGCCCACTAGTTCTAGACACTCCAGCCAGGGGAAACATCCTGTCAGCATCTACCCTGTCAATCCCCCTCTCATTCTTCTAAGCTCCAGAGTGTATAGGCCTAATATACTCAATCTCTCTTCCTAGGACAACCCTCTCATCCCAGGAATCAATCTAGTTAACCTTTGTTGCACTGCCTCTAAGGCAAGTATATCCTTCCTCAGATAAGGAGACCAAAACTGTGCACAGTACTCCAGGTGTGGTCTCACCAAAGCCCTGTACAATTGTAGTAAGACTTCCTTACTCTTGTACTCCAACCCCCTTGCAATAAAGGCCAACATGCCATTTGTCTTCCTAATTGCTTGCTGTACCATAACTGTATTTCCTGTACAAGGCCACTTAAATCTCTCTGAACACCAACATTTAAGTTTCTCACCATTTAAGAAATATTGGGCCGGATATTCCGACCCCCACGAGTGCGTATGAGGTGTGTACGCACCCGTAGGGGCCTCCCAAGTGCCGGTTTCAGGCATGCGAAGCGCATGCGCTAAAACCCGCCACTTCCCATCTGTCAAGAATCCTCTTGACAGATCATCCGCCTACCGCGGGCAGAGGGTTGCGCTTTCTGCACAACTTCCGCCCGCTGAAAACCTTTAAAAATCTTATGCCTGGTAAAAGCAGGTGTAAGGCTTGCTTTTACCGGCATAAGTGTTTAAAAAATGGTAAGTTTATTTTTAGCCCCGTAAAAAACTTTCATTATTTTTTTCAAAAAATAAAATTTTTGTTTAAAATATAGAATTTAATGTAATTTTAACTAATTTTAAATACGTGATTTAAAAAAAATTATTTAATGTTTAACTTTTTTAAGTGATCCCCATTCATACTTTTGACAGATCTATGCGTAGGGACCTGTCAAAAGTGTGCAGGGGGATTCCCTTTGATTGGTTCCCCATGGCCCACGTGATCCCAGGGACGCTTGCAAATTGCATGCACCCCTGAGATACCTGGGCCTCTGCGCATTTCGTAGTGGAGAGGCCCAGGATCGAGTCTCAGGACCTTCGGAGCCAGCAGGTAAGTGCGTAGATTTTTTCCGATCGGAAAATCCGGCCCATGTTTTTCTATTCTTCCTACCAAAATGAATAACCTCACATTTCCCCACATTATACCCCATCTGCCACCTTATTGCCCACTCACTTAACCTGTCCTTTGTTGTGTCCTCCTCACAGCTTACTTTCGCACCTAGCTTTGTATCATCAGCAAACTTAGATACATTACATTCAGTCCTTTCATCTAAGTCATTAATATAGATTGTAAATAGCTGAGGCCCAAGCACTGCTTCTTGCGGCACTCTACTAGTTACAGCCTACCAACCGGAAAATGACCTGTTTATCCCTACTCTCTGTTTTCTATCCGTTAACCAATGCTCTAGCCATGCTAAAATATTACTCCCATCCCATGATCCTTTATCTTGCGTAGCAACCTTTTATGTGGCACCTTATCGAATGCCTTTAGGAAATTCAAATATACTACATCCACTGGTTCCCCTTTATCTACCCTGCTAGTTACATCCTCAAAAAACTCTAATAAATTTGTCAAACATGATTTCCCTTTCATAAAACCATGTTGACTCTGCCTAATCATGTTATGATTTTCTAAGTGCCCTGTTACCACTTCCTTAATAATGGTTTCCAGCATTTTCCCAACAACTGATGTCAGGCTAACTAGCCTATAGTTCCCGGTTTTCTCTCTCCCTGCTTTATTGAATAGCGGGGTTACATTTGCTATCCTCCAATCCACTGGGACCATTCTAGAATCTAGGGAATTTTGGAAGATCACAACCAATGCATCCACTATCTCTGCAGCCATCTCTTTTAGAACCCTAGGATCTGGTCATCAGATCCAGGGGATTTGTCAGCTTTTAGACCCATTAGTTTCTCAAGTCCTTTTTCTCTACTGCTCTTAATTATTTTAAGTTCCTCACTCTCATTAGCCCTTTGGCTCGCCACTATTTTTTGCATGCTTTTTGTGTCTTCTCCCAGCTGTCGGGACAAGCACCTCTGTTGTGCCTTTACAGGTGTGGACCCCGCACCCCAAATATTTAATTGTCTCTGTCCCCGCAGTTTAGGATGCATGATGGAGCAGGGACCCCAGAATTTCAGGACCTGCTGCACTTTTTTTGGACTCGCACTGATCTATAAATTAAAAATGTATCTCACTTCTGTCTTCAGCAGGGAACACAGATGTTGGTATTAATGTGTTAAAGTGTTTGTGAGTATTTGATGTATGTGCTGCTGGTGGGAAAGCAGAAAATGCACATTAAATAATCATTAATTACAAAAACTAAACTGTATTAATAGCAGCTACAATAACCTTCCCCTCTGCTGTATTTCCAAGATCACTTAGCATCCCAGATGTTTAGATTCAAAGGGCTAGAAATTTGCCTCCTTTGCGCCTCCGGGGGCGCTACCGGCTTTGCAACCAGGTGCGGCGATAGTACCAACACCCGCAAAATTGACATGGAGGTTTGCAGCGGTGGTAACCACTAGCGCCACGATCTCCTGCGCCCAAAGATCGTGACGTCATCAGGCTGCACAGCGCCCTGGATCCGAACTTCAGTTCTGCCAGCTGCAGATAACACCGACAGCTGCAGGAGGCATTGTTAGGGAGGCCGGCCGCTTCGGGAGCGGTCTTTAAAAGGTAAGGCTGCTTGTGTCAATTAAAAAATTGTTTTCACCCCTTAGGTTGTTTTTTCAACTTTTTCCTGTGCCGTGATTGATCAGCCCTGCACACTGTTAGAGTGCTTGGGGCTGATCGTCGTGCATCGACATCGATTTAATGCAGAGCCTGCAGAAATGGCCCTTCCCTTTAAGGGAAGGAAGGAGCCTCCGTTCCCGGCAGAACTGCACTCGACATTGGGCAGCGCTGCACCGCTACCGCCCCTCTTGTCGAACTTTAGCGCTCCAAGGGAAGTGGTAGCACTTGATTTAGCGCTCCACTTCCTTCCTGGAGTGCTAAAACCGAAGTTCACGTCGGATTCACTGGCGTAGCGCCCAACGCTACTTTTTCATTACTGCTAAAGTTATTGCCCCAAATGGGGCGATACTCAATTTCTTCCCCAAAGAATACCAGACTGTCCCTATCAGGAATACGAGTACTGTAATAAATTAACAAAGAACTTCAATTTTTACTAACGCATTTCATGTCCTCAGGACATCCCAAAGCGCTTTACAGCCAATGAAGTTCTTTTGAAGTGTAGTCACTGTTGTAATGTAGGAAACGAGCCAGCCAATTTGCGCACAGCAAGCTCCCACAAACAGCAATGTGATAATGCTGATAATCTGTTTGTGATGTTGGCTGAGGGATAAATATTGACCAGGAGATCGGAGGCCAGTGTCGGGTAGGTGGCGGGTGGAGATCGAAGGCTGGTGCGGGGTGGGGGGAAGTCAAAGGCTGGTGTTTGGGAGGGGGAGGGAGATCAGGGGGTGGGGGGGGAGGGTTGAGAGATCAGATGTCGGGGGGGTGGGGGAGAGATCAGACGTTGGGCGGGGGGGGGGGGAGATCATAGGCCAGTGGCGGGGTGTGGAGAGATCGGAGGCCGGTGGCAGGGGTGGAGAGATTGGTGGCAGGGGTGGGAGATCGGAGGCCGGTGGTGGGGGGGGGGGGGGGGGGGGGAGGATTGGAAGTATCACAGCACGGGTGAAGAGATCAGAGGCCAGCGTCAGGGGGGTTAGGAGATCGGAGGCCGGTGTCGGGGCAGGGGTTGGGAGATCGGAAGGGTTGGGGAGAGGTTGGGGGGTCAGGGACAGATCAGAGGCTGCAGCTGGGGAGTGCACAGGATGGAGGGTGGGGGCACGGGGTGAAACGGTCGATCGCGCGGGTTAGCTTGGTGGGCCAGGGTGAGGGAAGCATTCCTGCTCCTCCTGGCCCAAAAGCAGTGCTGGAAAGACACTTACCTCTTCCACGTCTCCCTTTAGCTGCCGGATTTCCCAAGGCCTGGGAAACCCAGCTGGCCAGGATTAGGTTAAACCTAAAATGGAGAAAAAAATCTAAGGCATGCAGCCTCATTAAAATATTTAAATAAGCGACCTGTCTCTTGGGAGCGTAATGGTCACCCGAACTTGCTCCGTTAAAAATGGGTGGATTTGAGGTGGGTTGTGTTCCGGTTTGAAATTTTTGCATCCTATCTGACCCAAACTGACCCGTTTGAGGGTGTATAATTTACTCCCATTGTGTCTGTGCTCCTCACTGAAGCACCCCATTCTCCAGGAACTGCTGTGTGTTTTCCCAGACCATAAGCACAGTTTCTTATCTCCTTCAAGATTTTTTGAAGAAAAGTAGATTAATAAATCTGCAACTTCTGCAGTTCATTGTTGAATTCATGTTTCATGCAACTGAAATCAACAAAAGGTATTCATACCACTTGTTTATCCAGAATTAAATCATGAGTAATGCAAACCTAAAACAATAAGTATATTGACTCAAATTGATTAACTCACATTGTGATTGAGTTTGGGAACTATTAGCAGTAAAATTAGTGTGAAGTTATTTGCAGCCGTCAGTGATTCATTTATTACACAGGCACTCAATTAATTACATCTGTTAACTGGAAGTGGTACTGTGTGAATTGCATCATATCACGCCATGTGGTCACACCACAAGCATTTCCAGAGCTGCTCCAAGCAATGAAATATGCTTCTACCATCTCACATTAGTTCTGTAGCTGTGCTGAGACTGATTGGATGGGCGCAGAGGAATGTCCTTATTTGTTGGCCTAATGAGATCTGTTTCACAGTAGGTACATGCATATACTTCTTGGTATTTAACGAGATTTGATTCCTATAATTGATGCTAGATCAATTCTTAATTTTAAATCTGAGATTGATAGCTTTTTGTTAACCAAAGGTATCAAGAGAAATGGGCCAAAGGCGGGCATATGGAGTTCGGTCGCAGATCAGCCATGATCTCATTGAATGGCGGAACAGGCTCGAGGGGCTGAATGGCCTACTCCTGTTCCTATGAGATCTCTCATGGTATTGCGAGTCTGAGGACAGGCTATTTCATAACAACAATTTGCATTTATATAGCGCCTTTAACGTAGTTAAACATCCCAAGGCACTTCACAGGAGCCTTATCAAACAAAATTTGACACTGGTGAAAGAGCTTAACACCATTTAATGGCGCTACGGAGTGGCACTAAGGCCACGAATTTCTCGCCCTAAGGGTTTAATTACGAGGAGAGATTACACAAACTAGGGTTGTATTCCCTGGAATTTAGAAGATTAAGGGGTGATTTGATCAAAGTTTTTAAGATATTAAGGGGAACAGATAGATAGAGAGAAACTATTTTCACTGGTTGGGGAATCTAGGACGAGGGGACATAGCCAGGCCTTTCAGGAGTGAAGTTAGAAAACACTTCTACACACAAAGGCTGGTGGAAGTTTGGAACTCTATTCCGCAAATAGCAGTTGATGCTGGGTCAGTTGTTAATCTGGGTAAATTTTAAATCTAAGATTGATAGATTTCTGTTAACCAAGGATATTAAGGGATATGGGGCAAAGGCGAGTATATGGAGTTCGGTCACAGATCAGTTATGATCTCATTGAATGGTGGAACAGGCTTGAGGGGCTAAATGGTCTACTTCTGTCCCTATGTTCCTATGAACCCTTGACTTTATTTAATTTAGCAATGACGTTGCCACCTCCTGGCTTCCAACCCTCTTATACCTCTTGGCTTCCCAATTACTAGACCCAAGCAGACCCACCCAAGATCTTGGATAGCAATAATCAAAGGTATCCACAACAATAATAAATATAAGTAAAATTGTATCTGTTAAAAATATTATATAATAACTGTAGAAAATACAAACAGAACAACAACAATAATGGGCTGGGATTTGCTGAAACGGGGCATCTTGCTGCATGTTCGGTTAGTTAGACTTTTCCTGCACCCTTCAACTCAAAAATGTTTTGCCCTGCAAGTTGCTGGAAATGCAAGCTGAAAATGGTACCATGAGAGCAACAGGGCATGTGGGACCTTGGAGAACGACGGGACCAACAGTGTATCTCCTTAACCAATGAGATTTAAAGATTGAGAAATAAACAGAGGAGGGTGAATTAGAGTGGGTGAATGCAATGACAAATCAGGTACAGAAAGAGAAATGAAGAGGGGGAAAGCAAGATTGGATTAAGAGAGAGAGAAAAAAGAGACAGAAAGGAAAAGTAAGAAAAAATGTTTTAATTTAAAATGTAATATTATTAAAATCTCCAACAACAATTCACTACCTGAAGGAATGCGGCCCCACACTTTTGTTCACTTTCTGGGCCAGAGAGGTTGATTGGCAGTCATTAAGAATTATCACTTTGTTAAAAGGGTACTTGCACTATTAATTACTAGACTTACCTTTCTGCGGCGTGTTTAATGGGCAATTAACGTGAAAATGCAGCAATTTCATGAAACTCACGGGGAGGTTAAGTGAGAGATGCTGTTTTCGCAAAGCTAATGGCAGAGCAAATTGTCCAGCAACTTGCGGCGATTCGCAATTTGCGGGTTATCTCTTCCTCGCCAGCAGTTGCTGGCCGATCTGCACATTCATAACGCGTGTGTCATTCATATGTCGTTATTTTTTCAGCCAACTCTGGCCCACTATATAAAACAGCCAAAGCTACAGCACAGTAATAGTAAATAATGATAAATACAAGATGGAATACAGCAACAATGTTCCTAATCCAGCCTCAAGCTCAAATTTCCCACTCTCTTCCAACACAGGCCTTGTGTACAGCTTTACACAAATTCAACAAGACAACATACATAAGCTCCAGACCAAATATAGTGCCAGCTGTGGCTCAGTTGGTAGCACACTCGCCTCTAAGTCAGAGGGTTGTGGGTTTATGTCCCACTTCAGGGACTTGAGCACATAATGCTAGGCTGACACTCCAGTGCAGTGCTGAGGGAGTGATCATCCATGAGGTGCTGTGGGCCATCAGCAGCAGCAGAATTGTATTCCACCACAATCTGTAACCTCATGGCCCGGCATATCCCTCACTCTACCATTACCACCAAGCCAGGGGACCAACCCTGGTTCAATAACGAGTGTAGAAGAGCATGCCAGGAGCAGCACCAGGCGTACCTAAAAATGAGGTGCCAACCTGGGGAAGCTGCAACACAGGACTACATGCATGCTAAAAAGCGGAAGCAGTATGCTATATAGACAGGGCTAAGCGATCCCACAATCAACGGATCAGATCAAAGCTCTGCAGTCCTGCCACATCCAGTCGTGAATGGTGGTGGGCCATTAAACAACTAACGAGAGGAGGAGGCTCCATGAACACCATCATTGAGGATGGGGATAGAGACCAGCACGTGAGTGCAAAAGACAAGGCTAAAGCATTTGCAACCATCTTCAGCCAGAAGTGCCAAGTGGATGATCCATATTGGCCTAATCCTGAGGTCCCCACCATCACAGAAGCCAGTCTTCAGCCAATTTGATTCACTCCACGTGATATCAAGAAACGGCTGAGCGCACTGGATACAGCAAAGGCTATGGGCCCCGACAACATCCTAGCTATCATGCTGAAGACTGCCCAGGTATGTCCTGTCCACAAAAAGCAGGACAAATCCAATCCAGCCAATTACTGCCCCATCAGTCTACTCTCAATCATCAGCAAAGTGATGGAAGGTGTCATCAACAGTGCTATCAAGCGGCATTTACTCACCAATAACCTGCTCACTGATGCCCAGTTTGGGTTCCGCCAAGACCACTCGGCTCCCGACCTCATTACAGCCTTGGTCCAAACATGGACAGAGGAGCTGAATTCCAGAGGTGAGGTGAGAGTGACTGCCCTTGACATCAAGGCAGCATTTGACTGAGTGTGGTATCGAGGAGCCCTAGTAAAACTGAAGTCAATGGGAATTGGGGGTGGGGGGGGGCAACGCTCCACTGGCTGGAGTCATACCTAGCACAAAGGAAGATTGTTGTGGTGGTTGAAGGTCAATCATCACAGCCCCAGTACATTGCTGCAGGAGTTCCTCAGGGCAGTGTCCTAGGCCCAACCATCTTCAGCTGCTTCATCAATGACCTTCACTCCAATATAAGGTCAGAAATGGGTATGTTTGCTGATGACTGCACAGTGTTCAGCGCCATTCACAACTCCTCAGATAATGAAGCTGTTCCATGCCTGCATGCAACAAGACCTGGACGATGTTCAGGCTTGGGCTAATAAGTGCCAGGTAACGTTCAGGCCACAGAAGTGCCAGGCAATGACTATCTCCAACAAGCGAGTGTCTAACCACCTCCCCTTGACATTTAACGGCATTACCATCGCCGAATCCCCCACCATCAACATCCTGGGGGTCACCATTGACCAGCAACTTAACTGGACCAGCCACATAAATACTGTGGCAACAAGAGCAGGTCAGAGGCTAGGTATTCTGCGTTGAGTGTCTCACCTCCTGACTCCCCAAAGCCTTTCCACCATCTACAAGGCACAAGTAAGGAGTGTGATGGAATACTCTCCACTTGAGTGCAGCTCCAACAACACTGAAGAAGCTCAACACCATCCAGGACAAAGCAGCCCGCTTGATTGGCACCCCATCCACCACCTTAAACATTCACCCCCTCCACCACTGGCGTACCGTGGCTGCAGTGTGTACCATCTACAAGATGCACTGCAGCAACTCGCCAAGGCTTCTTCGGCAACACCTCCCAAACCTGTGACCTCTTCCACCTAGAAGGACAAGGGCAGCAGGCGCATGGGAACACCACCACCTCCAAGTTCCCCTCCAAGTCACACACCATCCTGACTTAGAAGTATATCGCCAATCCTTCATCGTCGCTGGGTCAAAATCCTGGAACTCCCTACCTAACAGCACTGTGGGAGTACCTTCACCACACAGACTGCAGTGGTTCAAGAAGGCAGCTCACCACCACCTTTGAGGGCTTGATGGCCGGTGCAGACACGATGGGCCGAAGGGCCTCTTTCTGTGCTGTATAACTCTATGATTCTCGAGGGCAATTAGGGATGGGCAATAAATGCTGGCCTTGCCAGCGACGCCCATATCCCATAAATGAATTTAAAAAACCAACAGTGACTCCACTTCAAAATTACTTCATTGGCTGTAAAGCGCTTTGAGACGTCCAGTTGTTGTGAAAGGTGCTATATAAATGCAAGTCTTTCTTTCAAATACCAGAGACTGAGACAAACATAATAATTCCTGTAACTGTCAGAAGTTTGGGGCCTCGAATCCGGCTCCAGATCTCCATAAGAGCATAAGAGAGAGTAAAAAACATACAGAAGAAATGATACCGATGTACAGCGAGCAAGTATGAAATTACCAGACATACAAAAAGAGAAAGGAATATAAAGAGAAAGAGCTAAATTGTATGAAAGATGTACAGAAGGGAGGAGACAAAGAGAGACTTGCACAAGGGAGAGAGAATCAGAGATGAACCTAGACATACATAGATAACAATGAAAATGTGTAGAAGTAAACGGAGGGAGAGAGAATATGATAGGCAAAGATTGAAAAAATTAGAAAATTGGAGACATAGAGTTAGTATTAGGCAAAGAATGACAGAATTTTTTTTCTAACGTTTGCCCCTGAGGAATTCCACAGATAATCAACTGTATTGAATGATATTATACGTTGTGCATCTTATTGGCACCTGTCCTTTATAAAGCAACATACATAGGCTCTGATTTAATGTGAGCAATGCCATGGGAGATTCACTAATATTTATATTGAAATTTAAACCTAGACTTGGGGACAATTTTTTGAATGTGCACTCCTGGTGTGGAGCCTCGCCCTCTGGAAGTGCACATCAGAAACTTGCTGGTGCTCTGCCCACAATTTTCCTTCAATTTAAACAGACCCAATAATTAATGGCATGCGCGCATTCAGACATTGGCCTTTTGTAGGCTTAGTAAATGTAGTCTGCGGAAGACATACATACTAACTCCAGGATTGGATTAATAGCAAAATGTTGCATTTAAAAGGGTGTCTGTAATAACATTTTCCTAATAAAATTAAATAGTTGACAACAAGCCCAGATTTTTCACTGGAAATCCATCCACTTTTGGGTGAATCTGCGGCACGAAGGTGCAGCATATCAGACATGGAACCATTCCTCTGGTTCCCCATGAGTCACCCTCACTTCCCGGGAAATAAATCAATGAAGTTTATAATGTCTTACATTGATTTTAGGAGACAGTGATTTATTTCAGCAGGACTCCATACAATCCGTGGCAAAAAGTACAGCCTTAACTATCGAGAAGCGGATTGTTAAATTAGGACGTTAAACACAACATAAGGTAAAAATGCATAAAAGATTTAAGGAAGGAGAAAAGGTTTTGGACTGAAAAAATATATAAACCTATTGTTTAAACCATTCAAATAGATAATCTTGGATGAAAGACAAAAATTGGGAAGATAAATTGCAATGAACACAAAGGTAAAAAAGAGATGCTTGGATGTAGGAGGCAAAGTGTTAAAGAAAAAACGTGGAGCCCCTTGAAAATAAGAGGATAGAGAACAAATATGACTGAAGGTTTAATTTTTTTTTAATGAATTATTGATTAAAATTATGTACTTTCTGATTGTAAGGCAAATAAGAGGCACACCCGATCTCCTGGAGAAAGCAGAGGTTAGGGATGAACTGCCAATTAAAATAAGAATATTCATCAGGAAACAGGACCAGATGGAATGCATCCAAAATACTTAGGGAAATAAAGGGAAAATATGGGAGAGTTGTGCCTGAAATGTTTTACAGGTCATTAGAAACACGGGCAGGACCAGATGATTGGAAAACAGCTTATGTTAAATTTTTTTTAAAAGGTCAGCAGCTTCACCTAGGGAATTATTGGCCTGTCAGCTTGATATCTGCAGCAGGAAATATATTGGAGTCTGTTATAAAGGAAGCAATTCAAGTGCATTTAACGAGTACAGGCAGAACTCCAAGCCAAAGTGGCTGTACGAAAGCCAGGTCATGTCTAACAAATACATTGAGGATGTAACAGATTTGGTGAGCAATGGTGATTTGGTGGCTGTTGTTTTTCTAGGTTTTCTGAAGATATTTAACAAATTGCCTTCTGAGAAACTTTTGAAAGCTCCTAGGGTAAAGGAAGATGTTATAAAGTGAATAATAAATTGGCTAGTAGTCAGAAACAAAAGATAGTTCAACTTGGGCAACTGTGATATGACCTCTGTTCGAAATGGTTACAGAGGATCTTTATTACATATCCCTATTAGGTCAATCTTTGGAATTTGAATATTGCCTGTGGATGCAATTCCCCAAACTAAAGGTTATTGTTAATTAATACTGTTAGAGAAACTAAATTGGAGCTGTTATCTCTGTGGCAGGAATTAAAATTCTGAAGACAGAGGCCCCGAAATGTACAAGGAGGTGGAGAGGGTGCAGGTGAAGCCAAAAATGGCCAGAGAACCCAGCAAGGCCGAGGATGTGGAGACCCTGCCGAACTTTACGGCAGGACCATTTTTTAGCTCCATCTCCCGCCCAGTAGCCGGCCAAATGGACAGCCTGGCCAGCAGGCAGAAGGGATCACCAGCGGCAGGAAGCCACAACTGGGAACCCTTGGGGATGGTTCCCAGCAATTGAGAGGTCGCAATCGGGAGGTCTGGCCGGAGGTCGGCAATTGGGGCTGGAGCAGGAGGCTGGCGATTGGGACAGGCAGGGTGAGGGTGGAGGCTGGTACATCGGGGCTGGGGGAAAGTGGAGTTGGCAGCTCCCTCCTCCCTTTCACTGCTGGGTTTCCCGATCCCTGGACACAGTAAATTTTAAATCGGTCTCCCAATTGCACTGTGGGAGCCCAATTTAAATATGCTAATGAGGTGCCCTGCCTCACCACGGTGGGACATTCACAACGCCCAGATACCCTACAAAAATGCAACGGCCACATGTGCTGCAGGTTGCTGTCACGATTCCCATATTTCACTTTTTAACCAGACCCACTCCCGCCCGTCATGGGAGGGTTAATATTGAGGCCTGAGTCTTTGTTTTATAGATTTCATAAGAAAATGATACTAACTAACACATATGATGATGCATGGGCTGAGGGAGACCTTGCGTTACAGTTGCTGAGTTTGTTCAAAGCCCCTGGATCCTCCATAATTTCCTTACAATGGTCTCACTTTTTAAACTCAGCCAAAAGGCAGTTTTATCATAATTCCTCCATGATCTTTATTCTTGGTTTTACACTGACTTACATCAACTCAGCATTACAGAGAGTGGGTCTCATAACAAAAGAACCCTTACATGTATAGAAAAGGTAAAAGTACAGTCGCCATGCAGATAGATGTATCTATTAGAAAATTAGAACTACTGAAGGATATCTTGTATGAGAACAATCGGTACAGCCTTGGAGATTTGAGCTGATTTGTTGTCAACAGATATCGCCTGTTTCAGATTCTGCAAAAATAGTCTTTTAACCATAAAATAGAGTCCTGAGTACAAAATAGATTCTTTAATAAAACCTTCCCTGCTGGTGTTCCTAACAGTTACTTTCATCAGTTTCTAATGGAATACGCATGCAATTTGTGTGTTTTGACACAATTAAATAACATACTCACCAGGCATGTGAACAATTTGAATTCTTACTTCAATTTATCTCTATATGCAAAACTATAGGGATACGAGGCTGCACTCTTGGCATGTGTCATTCTTAGTTGGAAGTGTGGGTCAGAAATGCTGCTATAACATTTTAGGGCTAATTCTGCAACCCACGCTGCTGTCTAGCAAGGCTCCATGTTGGGAACCTTGCCTTGAAAATTAAGCAGACTTGCAGACACAGTATCAGGGAGAATAAAATGGGTTTTATTGCAGTTGTGAGTTCACTTGGAGTGGAATGGAATAAGATAGCAGCAGGGAAATAGATGGGTATCCATGGTAATTGGCAATGGTGGGATTGTGTATTGGTTTACTTTATTAGGCACATGTGGACATCACTGTTTTTGTGTATTGGGTGAATAGCCACTTAAATAAAGTTCTCATTGATTAGAGCCAGCCTGTCTACAACAGAGGTTCAGTAGTCATTTCTTCAGGCTCAGTCTCAATATCCGTCTCTGCCACTTGTTGTGCCTGAGCCACATATTCCACCTGCTCTACGGCAGTGCCTCTTTGTAGGCAACAGGCTACTATGATCTTTGAAGGCTATGCTGCAACAGCACTCCTGATCTGTTTTAACATTCTGATATGTTTGACCATGTGCCTCATTATATTGCTGTTCTGCTCTTGTTCATGGTTATCTCAGTGTCGTTCTGAGGCAGGGCTAAAGAGAATACTCTAGTCCTTGAGCCATCCATCCAATTTTCCTACCTGATCAAATATCGGTAGCACCATAGATTGCCATGAAATGAAGGCACCGTGACTGCTACCAGAGTAACATAATAGCATGGATAGAGGATTGGTTAACGGACAGAAAACAAAGAGTAGGGACAAACAGATCTTTTTCAGGTTGGCAGGCTGTAACTAGTGGGGTGCCGCAAGGATCAGTGTTGGGGCCTCAGCTATTTACAATCTATATTAATGACCTAGATGAAGGGACCGAGTGTAATGTATCCAAGTTTGCTGATGATACAAAGGTAGGTGGGACAGTAAGCTGTGAGGAGAACACAAAGCGTCTGCAAAGGGATATAGATAGACTAAATGAGTGGGCAGTAAGGTGGTAGATGGCGTATAATGTAGGGAAATGTGAGGTTATTCATTTTGGTAGGAAGAATAGAAAAACAATATTTTTTAAATGGTGAGAAACTTTCAAATGTTGGTGTTCAGAGAGATTTGGGTGTCCTCGTGCAAGAAACACAGAAAGCTAGCATGCAGGTACGGCAAGCAATAAGGAAGGCAAATGGCATGTTGGCCTTTATTGCAAGGGGGTTGGAGTATAAGAGTAAGGAAGTCTTGCTACAATTGTAGAGGGCCTTGGTGAGACCACACCTGAAGTACTGTGCACAGTTTTGGTCTCCTTATCTAAGGAAGGATATACTTGCCTTGGAGGCGGTGCAACAAAGGTTCACTAGATTGATTCCCGGGATGAGGGGGCTGAAACGTATAAAATTCTGACAGGGCTAGACAGACTGGATGCAGGTAGGATGTTTCCCCTGGCTGGGGGATCTAGAACGAGGGGTCACAGTCGTAGGATATTTAGGACTGAGATGAGGAGAAATTTCTTCACTCAGAAGGTGATGAACTTGTGGAATTCTCTACCACAGAAGGCTGTGGAGGCCAAGTCACTGAATATATTTAAGGAGATAGATAGATTTCTAGACACAAAAGGCATCAAGGGGTATGGGGAGAGAGCGGGAATATGGTATTGAGATAGAGGGTCAGCCATGATCGTGTTGAATGGCGGAGCAGGCTCGAAGGGCCGAATGGCCTACTCCTGCTCCTATTTTTCTATGTTTCCTATGATGAGAGATTGTGTAGAGTGGGCCTATACTCTCTGGAGTTTAGAAAATGAGAGGTGATCTCATTGAAACATACAAGATTCTGAAGGGGATTGACAGGGTAGATGCTGAGAGGTTGTTTCCCCTGGCTGGAGTGCCTAGAACTAGGGGGCATAGTCTCAGGATAAGGGGTAGGCCATTTAAGACCGAGATGAGGAGGAATTTCTTCACTCAGAGGGTTGTGAATCTTCGGAATTCTCTGCCCCAGAGGGCTGTGCATGCTGAGTCTTTGAGTATATTCAAGGCCGAGATAGATAGATTTTTGGACTCTAGGGGAATCAAGGGATATAGAGATCGGGCAGGAAAGTGGAGTTGAGGTTGATGATCAGCCATGATCTTATTGAATATCTTCTCGAGGGGCCATATGGTCTACTCCTGCTCTTATTTCTTATGCTACCAGAGTAGTGGTCATTCATGTGAAGAATTTTGTGCCTATGGTCACAAACCAGCTGCACATTAGTGGACTGGGACCCTTTTCTACTGGTGAATTCTGTGGGTTGGGACCTGTACGGCCACATCAATAATGTGGTGCACTTTTAAGAAACCAACTACACAGAATAAATGCAGTGCACCCTCATCCTACTGGCTGTTTTCCATGGGGAGCGTGATGAAGGAGTTACCTTGGCACATAAGGCATGTCACCTGTTTTACGCATCAGTGCACTGGTGCTCCTGAAATTTGGCATAGATGACCTGATAGCCACTGGTAGAGATGTCCCTCTCCTGGAACTTGACTGAAAGTCTTGCTTGAGGAGATGTCAAATTTCCACACTGCATCCCTAGTGAAATATGGTCAAAGAAGGCAGATTTCCCCAGACCTATCTAGGTGGGTGCACCTTGCTCTGTGTATACGAGTGGCCAGGTAAGTGTGGATGTAGCAAGACTGCTTCAGATGTAAAGGCACCTGTTGCCACCAGGTCACTGTTTTGAAATCCTTAATGAGCGTAATGCCCAAAAAGTGTGATCGCCCTCTGGACCCAATATGTAGCCTGGCTGCAAAATGGCACAACAGACAAGGATCAGGCTTAATGCCTGCTCACCTGATCAGTACCAACATTATTGGTGCACCTGAATGCATAATTATTCCTAAAAGAAAAAAAAAGTCTCAAAGAGGAAGGTGAAGAAATATTCAAAAGTGCACATGTTTACATCTTGTTGATGTTTGGGAATCTACAAGCAATGCAGGAGAACATATTGCAAAATTAAACTACACGCTATGAACAAACAGGCAAGCATCAAACAGTCCCTGCGGGCTATAGGTGGTATCCCAAGTACTCGGGAGTTATTGATGCTGATGGAGCAGGTAGCTGCCCAGCTCCCTGTAGGAGAGGTAATTACTGAATTAGATGGGAGTAAACAGCTTCAGAATTGCCTTACAGGGCCAGTAATAGTCTGCTGGATTGTCCCCTAACCTTAAATAAAGTGACCTAACAGTGTCTCTCAATCATATCTTGTTATCCTGAGATATGCTTGAGGCACGTTGGATTTGGTATGGAACTCCTGCCAGTAATTAGTGAGTTGGAATTCTCCAGAACCACTTTACTAGCCTTTGGCTTGTGTCTCCCAAGAATTCAGTTCACCGCCACTGCAGGTTGAGAGAGTACCACACTAATCAACGTCGAGCAGCCCCATACTTCTCAACATGAGTGAGACTGCTCTATAAACTATAGTGATTTAGATTGCATCTGGGTAACATTAGCTGAAAAGTGGGTATTTCCACATGGGTCATGAATAAAAATTCGGAGGCTAACTTTCTGACTTTGTGCTCCCGGCGTGAAACCTTGCTCATTGGAAGTATCGTGTGCGTTGCATATGATTTTCCAGCCATTTACTTTTAGAATAATGGTTGGAAAATTGTGCACCGCAGTCCCCAATTTCTGATGTGCATTCCTACTGCAGCAAGGCTCTCTGCCAGGCGCATGAAGTCAGAAAATCGCTCCCTCTGTTATTCCCTTCTTCCAGCTCAATCCCCAACTTATTTAGGATCTAAGCTTGCGAATTCCAGGGACCCGTCTCTGCTAGCGGCAGTGCGGCAAAGTGAGACTCCCGTGCGCCCATGGACAAGGATGCAGACGTTGTCCTAAATACCAGGGACCGCATTATTAATATAGTTCAGAGTGCCTCAGACACGCCTGCTCTGCTCCCGTCCCCTGCATTGTGTTTGACTCTTGACAGCCCTCTGAAATGGCCCAGCAAGCCACTCAGTTAAGGGCAATTAGGGATGGGCAATAAATGCTGGACTTGCCAGCGACGCCCACATCCCGTGAATGAATAAAGAAAATAAAGAAAAAATTCTGAGACTACAGGACACAGGCAATGCAGTCTGTGGGGCAAAGGCGGTTATATGGAGTTAGGTCACAGATCAGACATGCTCTCATTCAATGGCGGAAACGCCTTGAGGGGCTAAATGGCCTACTCCTGTTCCTCGTTCTGCGCCAACCTTGCATTCTGGGAGTTAAATGACACAGGCACTGCAGCAACATTCCCGCTAAGCTGCACGGCTGCGCAGCGGTCTGGAGGTCCCATGCAGACCACTCACTGGCTTTTATATGGAAGTGTTAGAAATAGCCAAGTTACGGCTATCTCTGGTCACTTTAAATAATCAGGTTCAAGTGCAAACCAATATGGTGGGTATATTGTGATTAATCAGAGTTTCAGACGGAATATAACACATTAGTTATACAGAAAAAGCATACGACCGTGACAAGAAGCTGATACTGATCCGATCGGACAGACAGTTGACACACGTGAGCAGTTCTCTTCTTTCTTTCGTCTAGAGGTTCCTCTCTCTTCCGTCTGAGAGTACAAGCTCTCTCTCTTCCGTCTGTGAGTACAAGCTTTCAGGAGGTCACTTTTATTCTACTTTTATGGGTGGGTCTGAACCGGGATATTGACAAGACCTTTTGACCTATAGAAGTTCCCCATACACTTTAATATCCAATGGGACTTCTAGTTCTTTGTCTCGATTCTCGTGTCAAAGCCCACCCTACTG
Source organism: Squalus acanthias (assembly GCA_030390025.1). Classification (NCBI taxonomy): domain Eukaryota; kingdom Metazoa; phylum Chordata; class Chondrichthyes; order Squaliformes; family Squalidae; genus Squalus; species Squalus acanthias. Next base: position 49,541,458 of record CM059443.1, read on the forward strand.
ATGTCTTACAATTTTGGCCACGTGGCTTTCTCTGTTTATATTTTCCCAGGGTTTCCTTCCTGTGGAATTCGTGTCTTATCTCTTTCGTCCATATCCTTCTTTGATCTCATGAGGCCCAACCAGAAACCTGTTCGCTTCAGAGTGTTACCTCCTGTAAGGTTTCCAAAATTTGCAATCCCCCAAAACCTAAGGAAAAAGGACTTTGGAACTACCTCAGAGTGATAAAAATGCATTTGGGCCAAACCTAAGGAATTTAAGACCAAAAACAAGTTTTGGCATTTTAAAGCTATGTCTGGGCCTGTAAAGGGACAAGGAGGTGGGATCGACCTCTGTAAAAGCAATTTGGTTATTGCAGTTAATTGCACTGTCTGAGGAACCGGGATGACCCCACTCAAGCCCCAGCAGACATTAACATTTGAACAATAGACCCAGGGAAAGAGCAGTCCCACCCAAAATACAGGCCCCATCAAAACCGATTACAGGGCCCATCAGAAACATGCATAATAAAACCCACTCAGGACCATTCTATAGAGAGACCAAGTCCAGCCTAGAAACCCAAACACGAAATCAATCACCAGTGATCAACCAAGGAGATCGACAGGATGCAAGCCATCCCAAAAGCCATTTGACACTTACAGAGCAGTTACTGGTAACAGGCCCGCCAAAATCAGACAATGAACTGAGCAGATTTGGCGGGTAGATAAGGCCATGTTCAATGGGTGAGATTGAAGGCCTGTTAAAAAACCAGTTAACACGCTAGTAAGTCATTACCGATTAACCAGCCCGCCAAAACCAGACAATGAACTGAGTAGATTTGGCGGGTAGATAAGGCCACTTCAATTCCGTATAATTGAAGGCCCGTTAAACAGTTCAAGTTCAGTGGTCATCAGAAGAAGAAGAAGCAAGGAAGAAGACAAGCCGAGCTGGAAGCGAGTCGGCATCGCTCACCACTCAGACACACCTGAGTCCAGCTCGTGAAGATACCACCTCGATGGACCTCCAACAACGGTCCCAACACAGTCACCCGGAGCAACAAGCAGCAACAAGTCACCGACGGCTCCACGAGGTCGACCGACACACTAGACAAGGCCTAAAACCATCGCGAAAACCAAAGGCCTCAAGTAACCAACAACCACATATTACCCCCAACTGACCGGGTAATAGCAGGCCACCGCGACCAACAAAGACCAACTCAAGGGAAGAAAACCCGAAGAACCGCAAAGTTTCCACTCTACAATCTACTCCTGACTTACCCCTGGGTAAGATTTTCCCCAAAGACTCTAAACCCTACTGCTAAACCAAAGAAATTGGGTACTCACCAGATAGATCCAAAACGACATCCTACCGCATCAGCGGACTCGCGAAGACTGACCAGATACGCAGGTGAAGTCCTCTACCGCGTACAGCAGACACTAACCACCATAAACAGCGAACCCCAAAACCGCGATTTAGCCCAACTGTCAAAGGATTGGTGAGCATTATCCCTGGTCCCTCAAAACCTAACTTAGCTAGTAAAGTGGGGTTGGGAGGGGTGAAGTATTGTACTGTCATTTCCCTCACTTGTACCGAAGTGTTCCCCACCTTTAGAGTATTAAGAGTGTTATTATTTGTGTCTTACCTTTTAATAAAGATTGAAGTTCTTTTCACCAAACTCAGTTGTCTGCTGCACCTTTTATCACAACCCCCAAATAAGTCCAAGGTCTAGAACCAAGGGAGTGGGAGCGATTCGAACCGCTCAGAAGTCAGAGGTGAAGCTGACACAAAACACCACCCCCTACACTCCTTTATGACGTAGCAAATGTTTACGTTAACTTCCCCAAACTTCCTTCTGTTATCTTCGCAAGCAGTTCTGTTAAGCTAAGTTCAAATCCTACCTTAGCATTATACATAAAATACATAAACAAGGTTCAAGTCTTAATTAAAAATAATAGATAATCGCTTAGCAACAGGGAGATTGTATACCCTCCGTAGGAAACCAAAACATTAGCACTTCTAAGCATCTATCTGGTCCGAGAAGACTTTCCGTCTGCAATTCGAATATAACCATTTAAACACAGCATTTTTCGCATCAGTTTTAATCGCATAACCATATACATTTTTAGGCATCTTTAGTTTCTAACAAAAGAAACCGAATGCGCGCGCGAAAATTTGAATGGCCGCACACCCAGTTAAAGGGACCGCGCACGAAAAAAAAATTAGAGGGAACATTGCATTGCAGTCTGTCCCATTCCCTGCATTCAGGGGATTAAATGTCACAGGTACTGCAGTCTGTCCCATCCCCTGCAGCCTGGCGATTACAGGACACTGGTGCTGCGACGTGTTCTCACTTTATTCCCCCCCAGCCATTTACTGATTGGATGTTCCCCTGTAATGTTGCTCCCCTGTAATGTTGCCTCATTTTTTTAAACTGTGCATTGTGTGTAGTGCACCTCGAAGGATTCTGATGGCATTTTGCATTTGATTTTCACTGGCATCATTTTCCCATCTCCATATTTACAATGGGCTACTCAGAAAATAAGGAACACCCAGTACAGTCAGGAACACTCTGCTCTTAACCAGTGGAGGGAGAAAAGCTGGAAAACCTTCAAAATAATTAAATGGAAAGTGAAAAACGTCATGTAATATTTCTACCAATGGAATTTAGTTTTCCCTTAAAGGAATGCCCTACAATGAGGTTCAACACTGGTTTTCCCTTCTTATATTCAACCAAAACTACCTCCCAAATATGCTTCTATTTACCTCACAGTGGCTGGTCTCCTGGTTGGACCTTGGAATTGTTTCTCAGACTGGGTGTTGAAGCATAATTCTCCAGCCTCCTCAGCCAGCAGCTGTTTAGTGCAGCAGTGTGGACCCTGGCCCTGGAAATCCAGCCACAAATCTCAGGCAGCTCAGTCCTATATGTGCTTATATTCCTTATTTGTTAGTTTGTTGTGTTTGAATTCGATGGGTCTGTAGTTTTAGAAAAGGGCTGGTGAATAAATCCTAAATCAGAATATGAATATTTGTTAGTATCAGCTACTTGGCATATACACGAATTCATGGGAATAAGGATCTAAACTTTATATGTGGCCCCTGAGGCTCCGTGGTATGCACTTAAACAACGAAAGACTTGGACAAAAGATTTAGTGGACCAGTGAGGGGTGCTGGAAACTGCGCTTCAGTGCTCCTGCTTTGGAAATCCTACAATGGATCAAAAAGACATGCATTGTAATGTAGGCATTTACGTTTTTCTTAACTTATAAATACATTTCCCACTCTCCAGCGTGGGTCCTTATCTCTAAATCCAGTGTGGATCCCAGCCTTAAATGTGTAGTAAGTAATTCATCGTCCATCTATCAGAAAAAGGGAGAAGAATTGAATTACATTAGAACTGGCAACGACCAAAAGTTAGGAATAAAAGTTAGATTTCATGCCTCTATTCATTGGACATGAAACAAAAATAGCTAGTAACAGCGAATATTAAAGCTGGGGATGGGGAGAATGAGACACTATTAAAAATATAAAACCTAACAAAAATATAGTTTAAAAATGTGAGAGTTGGCTCACTATATTATATCCTGAACCTTCTAGAATTCAAGTGAAGGAACAGAATTGGGTGATTCCCCGGTGATCAGCAGAGTCTTATCAATATTTTGTGTCACTTTGACCTCTTGCCTTTTGATGTGTTCAAACTGTCCTTACCAAAATCCTGAGATGCTTATTTTCGTGGTGATGTCCTTTAACAGTGAATATATGTATCACATTGTATGGCACTGAGTCACGCAGGATGGGGCGGGATCACAGAATTGGCCCCAGTCTCTATTGAGTAAGCTGATGTTACCAGGTTGGCAGTGGGGGTGCTCTAATTCGCCTAAGCACCCTGGGCGAAAATGAGCCCGGATTCCCGCCCCTGATCACTACCCAGCCATCCGTGCTAGAAATGCATGTATGTGGAAGTCAGGAGAGGTCAGGATCGGGCTTAGCAAATGAATAGCCTGCCGACACACACTGTCAAGACTGCCACATGAGTAACCTGTCACTTGTGCAAGGTAAACCTGTGTCCATGCAATCAGGCCCCAGCAAAGAATCAACACCTTGAGGAGAGGAGAGGAAAGAAAGGAAGAAATAAATTAGCCAGGGATCCCACTTGTGTCAGCCGTGGCACAGTGGGTTGCACTCTCGCCTCTGAGTCAGTTGGTTGTGGGTTCAAGTCACCCTCCAGAGACTTGAGCACAAAAGTCTAGGCTGACACTCCAGTGCAGTACTGAGGGAGTGCTGCACTGTCAGAGGTGCCGTCTTTCAGATGAGACGATAAACCGAGGCCCCGTCTACCCTTTTAGGTGGATGTAAAAGATCCCGTGGCGCTATTTGAAGAGCAGGGAAGTTCTCCCCGGTGTCCTGGCCAATATTTATCCGTCAACCAACATCACTAAAAAGCATTATTTGGTCATTATCACATTGCTGTTTGTGGGAGCTTGCTGTTTGAAAACTGGCTGCCGCGTTTCCTACATTACAACGGTGACTACACTTCAAAAGTACATCATTGGTTGTAAAGTGCTTTGGGACATCCTGAGGTAGTGAAAGGCACGATATAAATTCAAGTGTTTCCTTTTTTTTAATCTAGTGAACATTGCTGGTAAGTATGTATGGATGGATGTTGAGTAAAAATCCAATCAGGCTTGACCGTGTTGACCCTACAGTCAAACAGCCTTGTCTCCACCAGGCAGGGGGAGTTAAAAATGAGGCTATACGGTCTGGCCTCACACCTGAATAATGGCCAATTGGATGAGTTGCAGAGCGCTCCTGGGAACTGCAAAGCTGTGCCTCAGCAATGGTCAATACCCTCGTGAGGGGTGAGGGGAACCTAAGGGCTGCATTTACTTAGAGGGCTGACAAGTAAATGGTTCAGTCAAAAATAATGATTGAAAAGTTAAACGTTAGGGAAGCAATAAAATAAGATAGATTCTTTCATCAATGAACATAGGAGGAGGGCTCGATAATCTTTGATGACTTGTTAGTGATAACTGCAGCCTGAGAATTATAGAGGTCTTTCAGCCTGCTTATTCGTCAAAATCCAAAATTATTTAAGGGGTTAATCCATTCGCACGAGATGCGTTTGTTGCAGTTGTGTAGCTAAGACGTTGCATAAATCACCATATTTTTGAACACAGTGCAGTATTAGTAAAGGTTTCCCAGCTGTAACCAGTAAACTCCATTTTGTAATAAATCTCACAGTTACTGTTGCACTCTGTAAAAATTGTCACAAAGATTTGAAGATTTGGAAGTTTTACAGGACTATCATTACAGATTTTTACTTTTTCTGCCAGGACACAGCATTCCTGGAGGTTTCCCATCCTCTGTGACAGGGAGAAAAAGCTGTGCACGTGTTTCTAGCTCCAGTAAGTGAATGCAACAGCCTTCAAATGTTAATGGGAGAACAAATGCAGCACATATGTCGTCGAAATAATCAGATCCAAATTAGGAGAACCCTGGAGCAGGGAATTTCCTTGTAGGGCATTGAGTGCATGAGGGTACAGGATGGCACCAACACAAAATACAAAATTCTTTTCTTTTAAAAAAAAACTTGCAGACTCTGTCCAAATCCAAACTGCAGCCTGCCCTGTTCAACAATGTCAGAGCAAGGGAACGTCACCTCCTTTCAATCCAAACTGCAGCCTGCCCTGTTCAACAATGTCAGAGCAAGGGAACGTCACCTCCTTTCAATCCAAACTGCAGCCTGCCCTGTTCAACAATGTCAGAGCAAGGGAACGTCACCTCCTTTCAATCAGGAATATAGTCCTGGGCCTGATTAAAATGACCAGTCAGATGCTTTAATAACAACATTTAAACGGAGAATGTACTTGACATAATGTTTTAAGGGGAGATACCAAGATAGTCGGTCCCTTCCAGTACCCCACAGTTCCAGTCTTTCAGGGTTTCACGTTGCTGGTAAAAGGCAGGTTGAGGGCAGCCATTTTGTATGGAATCATTGAGTGTTACAGCACAGAAGCAGACTATTTCGCCCATCAAATCTGCAATAGTGTTTCTCTACACGTGACGTGAGCCACAGCCTAATCCCATTTTCCTCTTGTTCCTCATACCCAGTCAGATTCATCTTTTTCAAGCAGCTATCTGATTCCCTTTTAAAATAACATGGGCTCTGCTTCAACAAGAGTTTCTGCAGAGAATCCCTTGTTTTAAGTTTTTCTTTTGATCTATGTGAGCTTTATCAATCCTACTGTTGCCACTATGGTTACATATTTGGGTTATTTTCTGCTTTTCTTGCTCTAGATGGCCAACATTTATCCCTCAACCAACATCATTAAAAAACAGATTGTGTGGTTATGTATCGCATTGCTGTTTGGGAGCTTGCTCTGCACAAATTGGCTGCCGCGTTTCCTACATTACAACAGTGACTGCACTTCAAAAAGTACTTAATTGGCTGTAAAGAGCATTGGGATGTCCTGAGGTTGTGAAAGGCGCTATATACATGCAAGTCTTCCTTTATATTTTATATTATTCTCATCGGTGAGTTCCTGCTCACTACGGTCTTGAGTATCTTCACTGGCCTCTAACCACCCTCTAAAGAAATTGAGCTGGTTTTTCCTCTGTTATTCTACCCAAAATGTGGGCAAAATCATAGAGGGCCTCCATCGTGTTCCCCCCTGATCGCAATCTTCCTCCCCCAGACTCCACCAGGCACATTTCCGGCTGCCTCTTTGCCATCTGCTGCATGCTGGCAGTGACATGGACCCGAGCTCCCGGCCGATTTTGCTTCCTGCTAACCCCAGGGACTGGCAGGAGAAGGGTGGCGGTAGAGCCTAGGGAATCGGCGGCAAGCCCCCTCGGTCCAGTCCGGGGCCTTTGGTAAAACAACTTTCCGACATCTTTAAGAGCCTCGCCACCTCTTCTGGTGCTGCAATGAGTCTCTCGCTGCAGCACTGCCCGAATTCCCTTCTCTGTATCGTGTACACTCTATTTTGTGGGGAGCCCACCCTGCATCCTGAATGACCCCTGACCCAGGAAGGTGGGTCAGGGGACACAGTGGCAGGCAGAGGTCACGCCACCACCAAGAGGAGGAGAAGCCAGCTCATTTTTTTCTAACCTTCCCTTTAATTCTGTGTGTGATTAGCCCAAAAGTATGGGTTTCCCGGACGTCCTGCAGAAATTAATTGCAGGACGGCTTTTAAATTTTTTCACCAGGTTTCCTGCCCGACAGCCAGCCAGATTGACAGGCTACCTGCCTGTCGGGCGGGAAAGCCTGCGGCACAAGGCCGCAGCCAAGGAGCAGAGAGATCGGGGTCGGGTGGGGGGTGCAGATCGTGATCGGGGGAGATAGAGATCGCTGAGGGGAGATCGGGGGGTCGGAGATCGTGGAGGTCCGCCGATCGCAGGGAGGGATGCAAGTAAGCTTGTTGGGCCTGGAGGAAACAGTCCTGCTCCTCCTTGCTGGCCCTTCTCACCTCCTTTTACTTGCTGGCTTTCCCAAGCCCTGGGAAACCCGGCCGAAATGAGTAAAAAAATAAAAAGCATGTTAAAATGGAGGAACGCAGCCTCCTTAAAATCTTTTACCAATCAATCTGCTTCCTGAGAGCGGATTGGTTGCCCGCCCCCAGCCCACCTCCGTTAAAACTGGAAAGGCATGAAATTTTTCAAATTTTAACTTCTCACCCGACCCAAAACCCCATCGTTCTGGGGGAGGGGGTTAAAATTACTCCTAGGTAGTTAAAGTAACTAACAGTTACTGTACAAAGCATCCTATCAGAAACTTAGCCAAATATCAGTGCCAGTGAGAAACTCTCGTGACCACAAACCCGTGAAGATACCCCAGGAAGGATATATTGGCCTTGGAGGGGGTGCAGCGCAGATTCACCAGAATGATTACAAGGACAGATTGCATAGACCAGGCTTGTGTTCCCTTGAGTATAGAAGATTAAGGGGTGATCTAATTGAGGTGTTTAAGATGATTAAAGGATTTGATAAGGTAGACAGAAACTATTTCCACTGGTGGGAGAGTCCAGAATAAGGGGCATAGCCTTAAAATTAGCGCTAGGCCATTCAGGGGTGATGTCAGGAAGTCTGGAACTCTTTCTCCCAAAAAGCTGTTGAGGCTGGGGGTCAATTGAAAATTTCAAAACTGAGATTGATAGATTTTTGTAAGGCAAGGCTATAAGGGTTACGGAACCATGGCGGGTAGATGGTGTTGAGATACAGAGCAGTCATGATCTAATGAATGGTGGAACAGGCTCGATGGGCTGAATAGAGTCATAGAGTTATACAGACAGAAAGAGGCCCTTCGGCCCATCGTGTCTGCGCCAGGCATTCAAGCCCTATCTATTCTAATCCCATTTTCCAGCACTTGATCCGTAGCCTTACATGCTATGGCCTACTTCTGTTCCTATGAGACTGTGTGGAGTGAGGACTCACCTATGAGTAATCGCCCCGGTTTGCACCCGCTCATGGGCACCAAAGATGTGCAGCAGGCACCCGCCATTGCCATGTAAATTAAGTTACCTTCCTTTGACCCCGCAAACTTTGGAGGAGTCTGCACACAAATCCTGGGCAAGCGCATCTCAGCAATTATGCCAGGATAAAGCCGCCACATATTTTTGGCAACAAGGGACTATATAACGGTAATATAGATACACAGATTAACCCAATCTTTGAACAATAAGAAGTCACAATCTTCATGTTAATCTATTCTTTTGCAGTTAACATTTATATACAGCGTTCCGATCCGCGATCTCTCCCTCCCTCCCTCCCTCCCTCCCTCCGCTCCACTCCACGGCTGCGGCCTGGTGCCACAGACATACCTGCCCGACAGCCAGCCAGCCTCTCAATCTGGCCAGGAAACAGATTCAAAAAATTTAAATCGGGTCTTGCCGTTAAATTCGGCAGGGCCTTTGGGAAATGTTCAGGTTAAACCATAAATATCGGGGCCATTAACTCCGTTTCTCTCTCCACCAATTCTGCCTGACCTGCTGTTTCAGCATTTTCTGTTTCTACATCAAATATGTTTCTCCTCTTCACATCTGCAGCATTCTTTCTCTCCCCCGCCCCCCACATTGTTCCTTCGCTTGGGGCTTGGTAGGTTTCAATAACTGTCAACCAGACTGAGCAAATCATACAGCATGTGTTTGTTTAAATGTTGCTTGGTTCCTCCCTCCAGCATGTCAGTTAGAAAAACAGACAGGACTGTCCTTGCAACATTCATATCCGTTTAGGCTCGGACAAAGATTCTGACTGTAGCTGGGTTTTTTAAAACTCTCTATCGACAATTTTCATCTGCAGGTCTAAGTAAATTCTAAATGGTTTAAAACTGATGTAAATGCTGCCAGAAAGATCAAGTGCGAATTCTACGTAATTTTCTGGTCTAATCTCCTTTGCATAATTATTCACAGCAACCAGTGCAAGCTCTGTAGGGTCTAGGGATGATGTGAGTGGGAGAGGAAAATTGTGTCCAAGTCAAATGTAAAGGAATTGGGAGTATGACAATCTAGATAAAAATGCAGAAAGCTTTTGGAAAGTCTTAAGAGACACCTTAACACATCAAAAACCTTTACCAAAGCTTAAGGCACAGGAGATTGGGAAATTGCAGGCAAAAAATGATAAGGGATGAACCTACATTTAGATATAATTGTAGACAAGTGACACAACAGTCCAACCTCAAAACCCTGCTTTGATGGCTGCTGAAGTTAAGATGCGGTATATGAGGTGCAGGAGTGGAGAGGCTTATCCAACGTGGAGAGACTCGATCCAGAGCAGAGAGGCTGGCCCCAGAGTGGAGAGGCTCATTCCAGAGTGGAGAGGCTCATTCCAGAGTGGAGAGGCTGGCCCCAGAGTGGAGAGGCTGGCCCCAGAGTGGAGAGGCTGGCCCCAGAGTGGAGAGGCTGGCCCCAGAGTGGAGAGGCTCAATCCAGAGTGGAGAGGCTCATTCCAGAGTGGAGAGGCTGGCCCCAGAGTGGAGAGGCTTGAACCAGAGTGGAGCCAGGAATGAGGACGCTGGGTCCAGAGTCAACCAGGAAGGAAGCACATGCACAGTCACTTGCTTTGTTGTGGTTCTCTTATCTGAAACATGTAACTGATAATACCACATGGTTCCCATTGACCAAACAGTTTACTCAAAAGGAGCAACACTCAAGACTTTTTAATAATATAGGCTGAACCTAACTGTGATATATCAGCATGTTGTTCAAATACCAATTAATAGAGATGGAGCTGATTAAGAAAGTCAAATTAGTATTCTCAGCATTTCCAGAGAGCACTAACTTGGTCTGCAAGTTGTATTTGAAGTAACATTTTTCACTCTATTGCGTTGACGGTTCTCCCTGATAGCTTGAATATGCTATGAGAACTTTATTAAATAAAAACAGAAAATGTTGGAAATACTCAGCAGGTCAGGCAGCATCTGTGGAGAGAGAAACAGAGCTAACGTTTCAGGTCGATGACCCTTCGTCAGAACTTTATTAGCCTTCACTGTCATGCACTTCCTGATGGATTTAATGTATTCTAAACAATGTACAATATTTTTAAATTAGCCATTAGAATGCATTCATAGTTTTGAAATAAATTGAAATTCTTTAGGACATTTTTAGTGATGAATTGGCATAAGGTGAGCCATAGTACACATACATATCATTGAAATCAGGAGCCAGCAAACTTCAGCAACTGGAATTACCTGACACGGAGCCACCTTGCGTCACCATCCCCTGCATTTTAAATGTAAATTAGAAACTGGTTACTGGGTTTTAACAATTTTACTTAACTATATTGACAGACATAAAAACAGAAAATGCTGGAACTACTCAGGTCAGGCAGCATCTGTGGAGAGAGAAACAGAGTTAAATTAAATTTTCAGGTCGATGACCTTTCGTCAGAACTGGAAAAAGTTAGAGATGTAACAGGTTTTAAGCAAGTGCAGAGGCAGGGAATGGGGGTGAGGAGGAAAGAACAAAAGGGAAGGTCTGTGATAGGGTGAAAGGCAGGAGAGATTAGAAGTCAAAAGGGATAATGGTACGAGGCAAAAGCAGATGGTAATGGGACAAGTAAAGAAACAAAGGATGGGTCTAGAAGAGGTGTAAATGGGAACAGCAGAATCATCAACAGCTGCCATCCAAAAAAATGGGGGCAGTTATGATCTGAAATTGTTGAACTCATTGTTGAGTCCAGAAGGCTGTAAAGTGCCTAATTGAAAGAGGAGGTGCTGTTCCTCAAGCTTACGTTGAGCTTAATTGGAACAGTGTAGGAGGCCGAAGACAGAGAGGTCAGAGTGGAAGTGAAGCGAAGCATTAAAGTGACAGGCGACCGAAAGCTCGGGGTCACGCTTGTGGACTGAATGGAGGTGTTCCGCAAAACGGTCGTGGAATCTGCATTTGGTCTCCCCAATGTAAAGGAGACTGCATCATGAGCAGTGAATACAGTATACTAAATTGAAAGAAGTACAAGTAAATTATTGTTTCACCTGGAAGGAGTGTTTGGGGCCCTGGATGGTGGGGAGGAAGTAAAAGGGCAGGTGTTGCATCTCCTGCGCTTGCACAGGAAGGTGCCGTGGGAAGGGAAGGGGATGTTACGGGTGATTGAGGAGTGGACCAGGGTATCGCGGAGGGAGCAGTCCCTTCAGAATGCTGAAAGGGGAGATAGGGGAAGATGTGTTTGGTGGTGGGATCATGCTGGAGATGGCGGAGGATGATCCGTTGAATGTGGAGGCTGGTGGGGTGAAAGGTGAGGACAAGGGGAACCCTATCGTGGTTCTGGGAGGAAGGGGAAGGGGTGAGAACAGAAGTGCGGGAAATGGAACAGACACGGTCAACGGCCCGGTCAACCACGGTGGAGGGTTGAGAAAAAAGGAAGACATATTGGAAGCACTGGTGTGGAAGGTGGCATCGTCAGAACAGATGCGACGGAGACGGAGAAATTGAGAGAATGGAACAGAGTCCTTACAGGTTATTTTGATCTGGAATGCACTGCCTGAAAGGGTGGAAGCAGATCCAATAGTAACTTTCAAAAGGGAATTGGATATATAGTTGAAAAAGAATAATTTGCAGGGCTATGGGGAAAGAGCAGGGGAGTAGGACTAATTGGATGGCTCTTTCAAAGAGCCGGCACAGGCACGATGGGCCGAAGAGTGATGCATGATTCTATTTTCCCAAATTCATTTAGAGCTGGAAGAGGGATTCCAAGGTTATTTTTTTTGTACAACGGCTTCAGCATTGAGCCATTGGGGTAATGAGTTGTAACACAGAACTGTGAACAGAAATGTCTGAATAAAAAACCCCTGTGCTGTAATGGCTGCTTTCATCACGCCCATCTCTGACTTACTGTTTGTTCCTGGTGGAACCGTGCCTTGTTGACTTTCAATGAATGGTTGTTGTGACCCTCTATTGCAACTTGTGGGATGTGATTCAACTTTAGATTGCACGGAATATGAGAAAACAGGTGTCCATGCACTGCACTTATAGACAGCTCAAACTCATTTAGTTGGCCTATTATTCCAAAAAGTTGCTTATGTTCCCTAGTATATTACAGACTAGAAGAACACAGTGTATAGCATGTGAGACTGTGATCATGTTTTCAGTCTTGTGCGTGAGCCAACAGCAACAAACAATAAATACTTTTAAATTCAAAGCACTGCCGATATGTTGCAAAATATTAAACCAGACCCACGCTAACTTCCTTTCCATCACACTTCCAGACATGTTCCAAATAACATTCATTCCAGCCAGTCCGTGGAATTAGATCGCATCGCTACAATACAGACCATTTGCTGTGGTATGTCAGAAAGAAATTGTGCGGTCACCGGTCTGTGGTTTGCTGTATAAAGAGAAAAGTTGACAATGAAATATATAAATACGAAAGATGTATTAGCAAATTTAATACACTTGTTCCGTCAAAATAAACTGGCTGAACTGGCTCAATCTACCAATCTAGGCCACTCCCCCTCACCTTACCAACTACAATTAATAAAAACACAGAGCTAGTTTGCAGTCTGGCCATGTTCGTATTTGTGGTCTCATAGGTTAACCTGGCTTACCAAAGCAGGCACTATGCACTCAAATTCAATTGCCCCATAACACTGAGAACAGCTAAATGATGAATGTTCTCTTCCCAGCTGGGAAGATATATCCAAAGCCTGATATTTATTATTTCAACATCAGTTCCCACTTAAGTTGTTTGCACATATGAGTCATCAATTTCCTATTTTTCCAAGGGGGTTCGAAATGAATTAAAGTTCAGTCACAGACTTACATTCTCATGTCAGTACTCAGACTACCCATATATAGTTTGGTTAATTCTGACCATGTGTTCCTTGTTAATGGATTTTAGTACAAATTTGATATTGTGCAAAAAACAGTGCAATAATCTGTCTGCAAATCATATGAACAGTCTAAGGTATTTGGACATTTACTATTCAAATGCAACTGAATCGAGAGTTCCATTCTTCTCCGGGTCTGAATTTACTGGAGTCTTATCCGTCCTCCAATTATTGGTTAGTCAGTCACATATAAAATCTCAATGCTGGTGTTTTATTGTGTCAGCAGCTGCTTCATTCGGGGTAACTTGATCGTAGTTTCACGAGTGTGACAGCTCACACAGATTGGCTTGCAGTATGTGCCCAAAAAAGACCTGCTGCTGAACCTCGAGGAAGGCGCTCCAGCAACCTCTTTACTCTGGAGTCTGATGAGATCTACTCTAGCGTGATGTTGCAGCCATGTCTCGCTCCCTATTGCTAAAAGCCATGACTTCTACATTTTATGCCATTCTCTGAAATAAAAAAAGTGAGCTGCAATTATTTTTTGCATTCTGTGCATATCGTTGGTTGCAGAAAGTAGACCCAAGCATTTGTCAAGTTTTCTTTGAATCATAGAAATTTACAGCACAGAAGGAGGCCATTCAGCCCATCGTGTCTGTGCCGGCTGAAAAAGAGCTATCCAGCCTAACCTAACTTTCCAGCTCTTGGTCCGTATCCTTGTAGGTTACGGCACTTCAGGTGCATATCCAAGTACTTTTTAAATGCAATAAGGGTTTCTGCCTCTACCAGCCATTCAGGCAGTGAGTTCCAGACCCGCACCACCCTCTGGGTTAAAAAAGTTCTCAACTCCCCTCTAATCCTTCTACCAATGACTTTAAATCTATGCCCCTGGTTATTGACCTCTCTGGTAAGGGACAGAAGCGGTGTCAAGGCACATAAGCGGTTTCTAACTCAATGTACATCTTTGAAACAAAATGCACTTAAGAACCTGGCTGGTTATGCTCTCTGGATCCAGTGAGTTGCTGAGCCATACAGAAAAAGAAGATCCCAGGTTTGACCGCTGGTCTGTGCTAAGTTAGCTGATTGCAACCTGGGTGGTGGTAGGGAGGAGAGGGGTTGAAACTGGCCTCAGCATCCTGGATTAGGGAGGAGAAAATCGAGCAGGGTTCCTGCTGTCGAAGTTTCGACTTCCTAGTAAGACTCAAAACATAAGTTATCGTCAAAGGAAGTTTTATTATTTTACTTGCTGCAAGGAGAATGCAACCATAGTCAAAACTAGGCTATGATGACACTCTGCAAATACAAAAACTGCTCGAAATTTATAGTTCAGAAAAAATACAAGCTTCCTATATCACATGACATGGTAATAAATCATTAATTGACAGCATAGTGCCTATAAAACAAGTTAAAAGAATATTTGTGTATACTGTACATGAAAGGTCTTTCTAGAGGTCATAAAGATTTAAAACAGCAGGAATCCCTCCAAAGGGTTACGTGTGATTTCTCCCACCACACCATCTAGAATTCAAGGGAGATAGTACTTCACACCATAGCCTTGTAAACTTCTTTGATCTACAATCCTAAATTATTTATTGGGGGCAATTAAAACAGTCTACAAACTGAAATTCCTTCATTAGGTTGAAACTATAAACAATTGGCTAATCTTTCTAACAGACATTGTGTAGGCCATTTTAGATTTTATATTCTGTGTCTTAGGAAGCCATTTTATTGTGTCCGAGAAACCATTTTGTATCCAACTAAAAATACACTTCCACACTGCTCCCAATTATTATTCAGCAACCCCTGCTAGAAGTGAACATGGGGCGATCAACTAAGACCAGGACCAGTCTTGACTGTGACGGTGCGTTCCCACCTTCACCCTCTGTGGTTGAATATAATGCTGACACTCTTTGTTAAGGCACATGCATGAATAATGGCCGCTTGGGGAACAACCAGAATCCATGCAACTATACCCCAGAAAACCTTCCGAGAGGGAGAAAATTAGCAAGAGGTAAAAGCTTGCTTGGATCCCTGGTTGTCCTCAGTCAGCTGATCTCAGGTAGGGTTGGCACTGGGCACTACAATAAGCCTGAGTCCCTGGGCTTGCGGGGAGAGGAAAATCAGTTTGGTTTCCCACTCCTGAACGCTGTTCTCTAATCCACGCTTGAAAGTGCACACGTGTGAGCATTAGATGAGATCAGGATTGAGCTTGGCAGTGACAGTTGAATAGTCTGGCAGCAATGAATGCTCACACATGAAAGATGCCCATTGAGTGAGGTAGGAAAAGGCTGCAAGTGTCTGGAGCCACACACCAACAAAAGCCTGCGCTCTCGGGAGAGTAAATTAACAAAAAAGGAGAAAATTGGGGAATAAAAAGTGCAGCGAAAACATGTTGCTAAGAAGAAACACAGGGTACATTCGCTGCTTTAGTGGCTCTGTGAAGTGCTCCCACTTTCCAGTCATGCAAAATCTTTTGTGTAAACAGTGCCTGGCAGAGAATATCAATCCCCACACCTGAATTTTTATTCCGAGTAACTGCTCATTTCATGCCCACACACCACAGATCTCAAGATTAACTTTTAACAGGGTCAAGAAAAAAAAAAATTTAGTTGCCCAAAAAGGTGCTTCCTGGAGCTAAAGTAACAAATAATGTTAAACCAACAAAAAATTTGCTAAAATATTTGGAGTTAACAACTCGCTACAGGCTGAGATTGGGTTTGAAGGAGCCAGTATGAATTGGGACCAATAAGAGTACATATTTTGAGGCTTGTAGAGTTTCACAATTATCGCGATTCAAAATAACATGAGAGAAGCAGATTCAATTGATCATTTTTATTAAACAAAATGCTGTCCTGATAATAAAGGACACAGAAGCCTGTAAAATGGCTGCCGCGCATCGTGGCAGAAGCTTCCAGAGACACAGTGGGCAGACAAGATGGCGTCGAATATACATTCAGTATGAGATTGGATCGTACTCGGTACACATTGATAAAGACAGGATGCAACCCATTTGCATTTTGAACAATAGCAATGTTATAAGTGCTGGAATCGTTTCCTACGCACAGTAAGGATCATTGAACGGGGCCATCGAGAACCCATCTAGACACATCAATACACAAATACCCCCCCCCCGGCTCAACAATGAAAGAGACATTGGCGGGTGATTAAGCCAGTATTCGGGGGGCCCCAAAACCAGTCGAGGAGACGATTCATACACATCCTGGCTGGCTCAACAATGAAGAAGGTATTAACGGATAGTTGGCCAGTTTCAGGTGCTACCGAAACCCATTAAGAAGATAATCGCCCCATGCTGGGAGTTTTGAGCGCCAAAAATCACACAAAGGATAACATTTAGATTTGAGCGGGAGATAAGGCCGACATAACAGTATAACTATAGAGGACAAATGTCCATCAGTCTCTCTCTCTTCCTTGACTCTGGGCTCTGGATTCGCTTGATTCTCTGGACTCTCTTCCTCGACTCTGGGCTCTTGATTTTTCTCTGGACTCTTCCTGAAGCTCTTGCTGGACTCTCTTGACTCTTGGCCGTGCTGGTCGGTTATTCGAGAGTTGGGTGGAGCTCAATCGGAATGAGCCGCCTCGACAGGGCAAGTAACAGGGTACACCATCCCGAGTGTCGGTAAACGGTGTCTGGACCCGGAGGCCCGAGTGACGAGAAGAAAGACGAGAAGAAAGACGAGAAGAAATTCCACGTGCCGCCACGGTCAGTAAACCCCGACCGCGCCCGAAAATATAACGACAGAACTCATCTTTGAATTCTACCGACTTCTACATGTACCGTTTCCTTTGAATTCTACGAACTACTTCACGATCCGGTTTGAGTCCATCGACTGCTTCATGACATCAGGGAGTCTGGCTTGCCCTTCGCGGCAGCGGGAGTAAACAAGTGGGGTGCAGAAACCCTTCCAAACACGTGACAGTCAGGCGCTGCAGCGAAACGAGCTGAGTGCCTCACTTTTAAATTTCTGAAGTAAGCCGAGTGGTGAGCATGTTTTCCGATCCTACAAATCCAGACGTAGTTTAGGTATATTGTTAAGGGAGGGTGGTTTTTAATAAGGTTAAGGTATAATGTGTTCCCCTTTTTACGATGTGCTGTGTGTTCTCCATTTCCATAGACCAAGTTTTATGAACGTGTGTATACTTGTACTCTCTTTGATCTGCGCCTATGACATGTATTTCATGATTTTAGACGCCATGCAATAAAGATATTCATTTCGTGCTATTCAACCGGGTCTATTTGAGTTTTCTCTGCATTACTGCTCCTTGCATCTAAGTCCAGGTGTCAGAACCGTAAGGGCGAGTGGGTCGAACCACTTACAGGTGCTTATTGCAAAAGTCTGGCCGGAGACCAGAGCAAGCAATAGTATAGGCAACAAAGGCCTCACCTCGCACCAGTACCGTGACCCCTTACAGGCTCTGTGGACAGGGTTTGTGAAATCGGACCAGCGTGTGCCCCAGACTTTCTGAGGCACAAGCTTGGTTGCAAAAAGTAGATCTGCATAACTCACTTTTCAATATTTAAATTATGGCGATCGGGTTCCAAGCCAAATTTCTGGACTTCGAGCTCTGCTCCACACTCACATATCCAATCCTGGGGAGCTCAGCAAGTCTTTTACGAAAGTCAGCTGTTAGAAGGGGATTAATGAAATGAGTGTTTGGGCCATTACAAGACAAATTGCCAATCTAAGCAATGTGTGTCCCCTTAGCTGGGTTTTCTTCGTAGTGCAAAAGTTCAATAGTAGAAGCATGTTGCTGCTGTTTTGAGGCTGTTACTGTATAGGAGGCAGAAATGGGCCTGCCCAAGGATGTTGTAAATACATTTTCCATTACACAATTAAAACAACCAAC
Organism: Squalus acanthias; assembly: GCA_030390025.1. Classification (NCBI taxonomy): domain Eukaryota; kingdom Metazoa; phylum Chordata; class Chondrichthyes; order Squaliformes; family Squalidae; genus Squalus; species Squalus acanthias. The sequence continues at coordinate 49,559,552 of CM059443.1, forward strand.
ACCCAGAAACCCTAGTGGCTCACACTTTATGGTTGCTCTCAGAATCACATTACAACAGCCATAAAACTCCTTTTTCAATGAAATAATTTTTTTTCAAATTAATGTAAATTGGTGAAGTTGTACAATTTCTAATATCAAATTTACAGGATCTTACATAATATATAATGAGACTGTCAGCATAACTACACAATGGTAAAATAATTCTAACAAAAAACTAAGCGGGCAGATTTTCCTCTGGCTCCTCAGCCTAAGTTCAGCGAGTGGGTGCAGAAATTCCGGCAAAGAACTTTTCCACCCACTTCCCGGGATTTTCTTGTAAGCACTGGCCCTTATAAATTCCGTGGGAGCTCTCCCGGTGTAATCCTCAGGGAAACAGCAGAGGCCTGGCATAACCTGGGTCTCCACCACTTTCCAAGGAGTTCTGCCGGTCTCCTGCCAAAGAACCCTGCGGAATTTCAGCGCCACTGAGTTCATCGATTTATTTTGAGAAGAACAATAAAGTGTGAGCTGTACAGGATGTGTATGAAAGACTTGCATTTCTATAGCGCCTTTCACGACCTCAGGACTTCCCAAAGCACTTTAGAGCCAATGAAGTACTGTTGAAGTGTAGTCACTGTTGCAATGTTGGAAACGTGGTAGCCAATTTGAGCACAGCAAGCTCCCACAAACAGCAATGTGATAATGACCAGATAATCTGTTTTTGGTGTTAGTTGATAGGGTTCTTAATGAATACTTTGCGTCTGTTTTCACAAAAGAGAGGAGTGAAGCAGATGTTGCTATCGGGGTGGGGGGGGGGGGAAGGAGTGTGAAATATTAGATGAAATAAACAGTGAGAGAGGAAGTATTAAGGGGTTTAGCAGCTTTAAAAGTGGATAAATCCCCAGGCCCGGATGAAATGTATCCCAGGCTGTTAAGCGAAGCAAAAGAGGAAATAGCAGAGGCCCTGACCATCATTTTCCAATCCTCTCTGGCTTCAGGTGTGGTGCCTGATGACTGGAGGACTGCTAATGTGGTACCCTTGTTTAAAAAGGGAGAAAAGGATAGACCGAGTAATTACAGGCCAGTCAGCCTAACCTCGGTGGTGGGGAAATTATTGGAAAGAATTCTGAAGGACAGGATAAATCTTCATTTAGAAAGACACGGATTAATCAAGGATAGTCAGCACGGATTTGTTAAGGGAAGGTCGTGTCTGACAAACTTGAATGAATTTTTTGAGGAGGTAACAAGGAAGGTAGATAAGGGTAGTGCGTTTGATGTAGTGTATATGGACTTTAGCAAGGCTTTTGATAAGGTTCCACATGGCAGACTGGTCACGAAGTTAAAAGCCCATGGGATCCAGGGCAAAGTGTCAAGTTGGATTCAAAACAGGAAGCAGAGGGTAATGGTTGATGGGTGTTTTTGTGACTGGAAGGCTGTTTCCAGTGGGGTTCCGCAGGGCTCAGTACTAGGTCCCTTGCTTTTTGTGGTATATATCAATGATCTAGACTTGAATATAGGGGGTATGATTAAGAAGGTTGCAGATGATACTAAAATCGGCTGTCTGGTTGATACTGAAGAAGGAAGCTGTAGACTGCAGAAAGATATCAATAAATTGGTCACTCGGGTAGAACAGTGGCAAATGGAATTCAATCCGGAGAAGTGTGAGGTAATGCATTTGGGGAGGGCTAACAAGGAAAGGGAATACACATTAAATGGTAGGACACTGAGTAGTGTAGAGGAACAAAGGGACCTTGGAGTGCATGTCCACAGATCCCTGAAGGTAGCAGGCCAGGTAGATAAGGTGGTTAAGAAGGCATACGGAATGCTTGCCTTTATTAGCCGTGGCGTAGAATACAAGAGCAGGGGGGTTATGCTTCAACTGTATAAAATACTAGTTAGGCCTCCGCTAGAGTACTGCATGCAGTTCTGGTCACCACATTACAGGAAAGATGTGATTGCACTAGAGAGGGTACAGAGGAGATTTACAAGGATGTTGCCGGAAGTAGAGAATCTTAGCTATGAGGAAAGACTAGATAGACTGGGTTTGTTTTCCTTGGAACAGAGGAGGCTGAGGGGAGACCTTATTGAGGTGTATAAAATTATGAGGGGCCCAGATAAAGTGGATAGAAAGGACTTATTTCCCTTAGCAGAGGGGTCAAAAACCAGGGGGCACAGATTTAAAGTAATTGGTGGAAGGTTTAGAGGGGATTTGAGGGGAAATTTCTTCACCCAGAGGGTTGTGGGGGTCTGGAACTCACTGCCTGAAAGGGTGGTAGAGGCAGGAACCCTAACCACATTTAAAAAGTACTTGGATGTGCACTTGGGATGTTATAACCTGCAGGGCTACGGACCAAGAGCTGGGAAGTGGGATTAGGCTGGATAGCTCTTTGTTGGCCGGCGCAGACACGATGGGCCGAAATGGCCTGCTTCCGTGCTGTAACTTTCTATAATTCTATGACACCGGGGAGAATTCCCCTGCTCTTCTTCAAAGTAGTGCCATGGGATCTTTTAAGTCCACCATAGAGGGTTTAACGTATCATCAGAAAGACGGCACCTCTGACAGTGCAGCACTGGAGTGTCAGCCTCGAATTTGTGCCCCAGTCTGTGGAGTGGGACTTTAACCCGCAACCTTCTGACTCAGACTGAGCCACAGACGATCCAGAATGTGGGAATCTTGGTTATTTTAATTGTGTGACAGAACTCAAATGTGGATGGTGTATTGACGAACATGTTGAAATGAAGTGCAAATGATGGGAATACGTTACACAACACATTTTCCAACATTTGCCCCAAAGTAGCGGAGAATGACGTGCGTTTGTGTGTGTTCAGCATTGCTATGATGTGTGGAGGGAGGATTTAAATTTTAACTACCGCAAAAGGAGTGTAATCTAGGTCACTTCAGAGGGCAGTTAAGAAGTAACCACTGGAGTCACATATAGGCCAGACCGGTAAGGACGACAGGTTTCTTTCCCTAAAGAGCATCAGTGAACCAGTTGGGCTTTTACGACAATCCAATAACTTCATGGTCACTTTTTACAGATACCAGCTTTTGATTTCTGATTTTTAAATTGACATAAAATTCTCAAACAGCCATGGTGGGATTATGAACTCTGTTCTCTGGATCATTAGTCTAGGCCTCTGGATTACGAGTCCAGTAACATAACCGCTACACTACCAGACCCTCCTTATTTTATCATACGACCCAGGCACAAAGAGATCTGCCTTCACCATTCAGCAGGGAAACAATCACTGAGCAATGTGACCTGCAGACGACATCCGCCTGCTGCGGTTAAAGTCACCAACACACTGAATTTCTGCATAATTGGCTCATTTCAAGCCACTGCTGGTGACACTGTGCACATGCTGGCTGCATTACACATTACAATTTGATGCAAACGAATATAAATTGCTCCCACCCTGGATTCCTCGTGTCTTTTACAGTGCAGTTTTAACTTGATAAGCAGCCTTACCGAACGGGTGATGAGAGGCTTGTAAGTTGTTGAAGAACTCCACCATTTAAATGTAAGTAACAGCTGGTGCTGTGACAAGGTCTGATCGACCAGACTTTCAGTTCAAAGTAACCTTCTGCCCCAACGTGAACAGTCCTATGGGCCTTTTATATTGTGATAGCCACATATCAACACGCTGAATTAATTTCCCCCTTCCTTTACTACCACCCCAACATATTTGTCCCCAACACCAGCAGTCCTATATTCTTTCTGATCAACAAACATTCAAAAGACTGCAATTAGTTTATTTCTCTTCCTCCTTACGTGTCCCTACATCAGTGTCTGCTTCCCTGGTTTTGCCCAAATGGGTGGGCATATTATGACACAGTGGAAATGTGAGAGATACATCATTTGTGCCTGAGCAACGCTGGACACAAGGGTGTTGGCAAGTGCCATCAGGAGGATTTTAAAAAGGCCGGTTTCAGTAAAACAACTGATTGTAGAGTGGCAAGGAGCAGTGGCAAAACCCCTGATCCACACCGGAGACAGGTGCCCCAGTTGCTCTGAAAATTGCCATCTGCAATATCCAAATGCCCCAACCACAGGAATTGGGACGTGGTTATGGCATATCCACAGGGTGAGTCACTACATTTTTGCTCGAGACAAATAACAAATTTAGTACAGTCACTATTTATTATAAGATCAAACATAAAATCAGCCAAGTTAAGGCTAGCCATGCTAACATCTTTTAAATGTTAAATGCAGGGTGCAGCCATTGTTCCCATGCTTCTAAGCTTTTAATTAAATATACTTTGACAGCTAGATATGAAAGATGTTCAGCATTCAGTCAAAACTAAATTGGAGTAGTGAGTTTAACCCTGGACAACATTAACAAATTAATGCCATTTTCCATGCACACACTGCTCCATCATATACATATATTATATATAAAAATTGTTCACTTACCAATACTTAAATAATTTTAACTTATGTTGCTAAAAGAGAGAAATGCACAGCTATCATGAACATGTCTTAAAGGCAGCGGGTCCTATGAACCTTTGGTATATTCCTCTTAAGTCGTATTTTAAACAGATATGTAGATCACATCACACACGTAGGACCGACTATTTCAGAAGAAACCACATAGTGGTCGGAATCTTGCCGGCGCTCAGAGGGCGGGTTTGGAGGCGGGTCCGCTGTCAAAATCTAAAAGATTGACAGCAGGTCGGAACCCGCTGTGAACCCGCCTCCGTGTCAGTTTCCCAAGTGCCGGGTCTGCCTGAGCTTTACAGACCCGACACTAAGCGGCGGGTGAGCCAATTGAAATAGTTAAGAGGTTGTTAAAAGGTACTTAAATAGCATTTTACCATCTACTTACCATTTTTCCAGCTTTTTGACGAGTTTCACGGCGCTCGGGGATCACGTCAGGTAAGTAGGTCGGGTTCTCAATGACTCTCCATTGCTCTGAATAGGTGACAGCTGCAAAAGTGGTATAAAAGCTACCATTTCACAGCTGTTCACTTTCCAATGTTAGAAACTGGAGCCTTCAGGATTTGGAACACACTTTTGAGCTGTATGCAGTATGGAAGTGTTTGGAGCAAACTCTCTATCCACTGTCACCTCCTTGGAACAACCTCTCTCACCATTGACAGATCGCTTCTGTCGTCTCAACTTCACCTGCCATCTATCCCATCAGCATCGGTGCCCTTCAAAAAATCTCACCTTGGTCCTCAGAATCCCACCATGATCAGCCCCAACACCAACATCACCAGCAGCACCAACACCACCACCAACCTTCTCTGCAATCACCTGATGCTGGACTACAGGGCATCAGCACCTGACCACATTACTGCCCGGGAGGCCAGGGATGGCCTCACCATGGCCAGATTTACTTCACTTGACGCTGCACACCCTGGCTGCCAGATGATGCGCCAGGTTGGCACCACCCCACGCCAGCACCATGAAGTATCCCTGCAATGCTCAAGCCATTCCTTTCACACTCATCACCATTGCGGGGGGTACCGTTATGTCTCACCATTCACTGCAACTCACTAAGCCACTTCCAAAGGTGCACACAAATCTGTTGAAGAAGGCAAAGTGTTCAAAATAAAGTTTTTAATGTTTGACAACACTTTAGCAGAAACTCTACATGAACATTGGCTAAAAGAACCAAGTGCCTACCCTTGTGTGTTGTTAGTTGGTATGATTGGACAAGGATGAGAGTGAGTGTGAGGGGTGGCTAGTAAGATGCAGATGTGATAATGTAGATAGAGAGAGAAGGATGGGTGGAGGTACAAGGTAAGTTGGTGCAAGTAAGGATATGCAGGAGTAGGGTAGGGAAGGCAGAGTGATGGGGATGTGATGAGTGGCACAGCAGGATGAGGTTGAGTGTGGCATTGCAGTAACGTTTCATGATCTACTGAGATCATTGAAAGGTTTGTGCCACTGCAGCCTGGTCCTCCTGACGACATCCCTGCTTGTGTCCTCCTGTGCAATATGCAACCAGGCTGCGTTGGTGTCCTGGGGAGGTCTCTTCCGCCCATTGGAAAGGAAGAGAACCCCATGCATGCTGTGACTCCCTCCGTCATGGGAGAGCCTGGGTGCAACCTTTGTGCAGTGCTTGCAGCACCTCAACGCTGTAGAACACTGACAGCACAACTGTCAAAATGAATGTGCACATGGTCCCTTTAAGGAAACCAGCTGATGATGCGTCATCAAATGACGTCATCAGACCCGCTTCCTTTTAATTGGCCGGGAACCTCGCAAGGTGGGTTTCTTGTTTTATCTCTGGGGTTAGGCTCACAAAGGGGAGAGGGGAATGACGGGCACGGTAGTATCCTTATTTTTATTCTGCAGATTAGTTCTATATTTTATATAGTTTATTAAACATAATGAAACACAACATATTTCACAATAATGAAATGGAGTAACCAGCCTGCAGACAATGGCCCGGAATTTGCGGTAGTAACAATGGCCAGGCTGTCAACGTTCGCCATTATTACCAGGTAAAACTGACAGCAACTTCTGGCATCCACACATGCACATTTAAACGCAGAAATCCGGAAGTTGTTGTCAAGAGATACGCTGCTTCTCCACAGGATGCGCTACTGCAGTCTTCGCCAATGAAATCAACACAGAATCACTGATATGACGTGAACTTAAACTAATTACCCACTATTCTCGCTGTAAAGACCGATGAAAAATTTAAGCTTTGTTGAATCAGGAGTTAACTGAGCTTTTATTGGTGCACTAAGTCATAATTACTGCTAAACAACCTCTCTGGCCCTGAAAAATTAATTTTACAAGTGTGGAGTCTCATTCCCTCAGAATAAATTTTAAATATTGCAGATTTTTTTAAATTAAAAATTAAAAAAAAATTTAAGTTTGTGTTTCCCTATTTAAGTTTCTTCCTTAATCTCATGTGTATGTACCAGACTTTATTTTGCTTTCTGTACAATGATTTAAATGTAATTTATATTTCCTGCTTTTTACTGCCTGCTTTGCTGTCTGAGAGAATTTTTCAATCTGATTGGTTGATCAGTCTCCCTGTTGCCAGTCTCGTTCACAGACCCAATAGAGCCCCTATAGAAGGCGCCAAATTCAATTTGACGTCAGAAAAGAGGAAGTCTGCGCTTGCGAGCCCGCTAAAACTTTGTAGGCAGCTTTTTTTTTTGAGGTGAACAGCGAGCGCCGTTCCTTCGCAGCTGACCGTAAAATCCAGGCCATATTGTTTGTGCACAACAGAAATTCCTGGTTTTGGGTGTTAATATATTGTTTGTAGGCTATTACTGAAAACTCAAAGTCGCTTTTTGCATTGAAAAATTTAATTAAGCAACATAAATAACATAAGCAAAGTGGGAACTTAATGGCAAGAAAAATGGAATTATCCAATAATTTGAATTAAGTGGCTTTGAATTAAGAGCAGTAAACTCCTTTATGTAATTAAGTTTATGAGGAATAAATGCAAATTAAAAGGATATGTTACTATAATGCAAATGCATGTATTATTTGAGCACGTTGCTGCAAAATAAGGCAAAACAAATAGTGTTCATGCAACTTCTTCAAATAAAGCTCTAAAGAGTAGCAGCTTCCAGCATGCAAAACTTCTGCTCACCTTCCCCAATACCCTGGTTTGGTTATAGATTCAATATTGATCACATCATAATGCGAATGAGATTTAAAGATCATTATAGGATTTGTTCTAATCAAAGATAACTGGAAATAACTTGTATTACATTGAGAGCTGCTAATGTGCCACGACATGTTAATGACAATCAGGTATAATGTAAACAACCGAGAACCAATGTACAGTTGTGTTTGAACAAAGGTATAACTGTTTCTGTGTGCACTATGCTTAGGGACTACTATTGCTCCAATGCACAAAAATTATCTGCAGGTTAACTTCTCCACACCTCTCCCTGCTTGCCTCCTCTCTACCCCCAGCCAGTGACTTACCAATGTGTGAATCCAGGGGGACACTTGCAAGTAAATCCACCAATTGTGTTGACACAAAGAAACTGACAATTGTGCTGCTTTGTGGCACATTCATCCAGGTCTAAAAAAAGAAAGCAACAGCTTAATCCATAATTGAGACAAAATGACCTCTGTTTTTACGACAGCGTCAACTCCCAAAGCCCAAAGTATATATTAATGCTATGGTGACAATTTCATGCCTTAACTGCCCTATTATTGACAGGGCGCAAGCAGTAACCACTTGCACCCTGTTTTGCGATTGCCACCCACAGGCCTAACGGTCCGGTGGTCATTTCATTTACATGAAAGGTGGGTCAGCAGTAATCACCACCTGCTGATGACTAAGCCATGCAGCACCGTTGAAACATATGTTACAACATAGGCAAAATCGTTTATTTTTCAAATATATCTTAGAAGCAGTTCTAGAGCTCCAGTTCTTCATTTGCTACAACTGAGGGGGTAGGGGTAGAAAAAAGCTCCAGTCCATATATTCCACCCTGGAGCAGACCTCTCTGCTTACCTTCATCATCGGTGGTAATCATGATTTAAGACAGACATTATTAAATTCCAGCTAGTGGTAAATTTAAACCCTTAAGTTCATTAGTTGGACCGCCCAGTGGAAAATAGCCCAAGCAAATACCCAGATTAATAGGCCATGGGCTAGATTTCCCTCTTTTCGTCCCTACAGAATCATGGTGGGACTTAGGCCCACTTCCCCAATCTCTTCATAGCTCCAGCCCAGTTACGTGAGTCAGGGATCAGTAAGCATTCATGGCAGGCTCCAGGTGGCAATCCTCCCAGAGAAATTACAATGGCGCTGCAGTAAGACTCCTGCTGCAGCACCTTAAGTGACAGGTGCACCGTTAAAAAGGCAAAGAGCCTTGAAGAAATCACGTAATCTCTGCCTGAAGGCTTTGGGTACAAGGCCCTCTCCCTCTATCAGGGGACTCTGAGGCCTTCACATTACTACCCCAGCGTCTACTGCCAGAGTTCACCTGGAGGTTCCGCGGAGCAGTGCAAACAGGGACACACTGTAAGGAAATGGGTTTGGAACCAGGACCTCGCATCCTTGCCAGAAATTGGATGCGCGAGGGAAGGAGTTGCCAACTGGCAGGAGCTGTGGCGGGAAGAAAGAATTTAGGTTAGTGCAGTGAAGCAGTGGTAGGCCTCGCCGCCTAATTTTGACGCCCATAATATTGGGTGGGATAGCGGGGGAAAATCCAGTCCCATGTGTCTGTCAATCAGAATATAAGGCTCATAAAAATTAATTTTGATTAGAAAACTATCTAGACATTAAAAATTACTGATTACAGAAATAAATAAGGTAATTATTGTTAATTCATTAATTCTTAAGAGCTTTCCAGTAAAAACATTTAGTCCTACATGGTCTATACTTACATAGAATTACATAGAATAATACAACACAAACAGGCCTTTCGGCCCAACTAGTCTGTACATCCCAGTATTGAGGGGATCGTTCCCTCCACAACACGCTGGTCCACTGCTCAATCCCCCAACACCCCCTCCCCTTCCCACAACATATAAGAACATAAGATGTAGGAGCAGGAGGAGGTCATTCGGCCCCTCGAGCCTGTTCCACCATTCAATAAGATCATGGTTGATCTGATCTTGGCCTCAACTCCACTTTCCTGCCCGCTCCCCATAACCCTTGACTCCCTTACCTTTCAAAAATCTGTCTATCTCCACCTTAAATATATTCAATGACCCAGCCTCCACAGCTCTCTGGGGAAGAGAATGCCAAAGATTCACGACCCTCAGAGAAGAAATTCCTCCTCATTTCTGTTTTAAATGGGTGCCCCCTTATTCTGAAACTATGCCCCCTAGTTCTAGATTCCCCCACGAGGGGAAATATCCTCTCTGCATCTACTCTGTCAAGCCCCTTCAGAATCTTGTATGTTTCAATAAGGTCCCCTCTCATTCTTCTAAACTCCAATGAGTATAGACCCAACCTGCTCAACCTTTCTTCATAAGACAACCCCTTCATCTCCGGAATCAACCTCGTGAACCTTCTCTGAACTGCCTCCAATACAAGTATAGCCTTCTCGTGAAAGCGCAGATGTAACTCCTGCTCTTTTACCTCCTCCCTCCCCACTGTCCAGGGCCCTAAACACTCCTTTCAGGTGAAACAGCGATTTACTTGTACTTCTTTCAATTTAGTATACTGTATTTGCTGCTCACGATGCGGTCTCCTTTACATTGGGGAGACCAAACGCAGATTGGGTGATCGCTTTGCGGAACACCTCCGTTCAGTCCGCAAGCGTGACCCCGAGCTTCCAGTCGCCTGTCATTTTAATTCTCCGCCCCATTCCCACTCTGACCTCTCGGCCTCTACACTGTTCCAATGAAGCTCAAAGTAAGCTCGAGGAACAGCATCTCATCTTTCGATTAAGCACTTTACAGCCTACCGGACTCAACATTGAGTTCAACATTTTCAGATCATAACCACTGCCCCCATTTTATCATACAGCAGCTGTCGGTAATAATTCCGCTATTCTCATTTACACCTCTAGACCCATCTTTTGTTTCTTTACTTTTTGAAGAAGTGACTAAAGTAGTGGACAGGGGAATGTCTATGGATGTTATATATATATATATACTTCCAGAAAGCATTTGATAAAAGTCCCACATAAGGGACTGTTATCTAAGGTAGAAGCCTACGGAATTGAGGGCAAATTATTGACCTGGTTAGAAAATTGGTAGGTATTCAAATTGGCAGGATGTGACTAGTGGGGCCTCAACTATTCACAATATTTATTAACGACTTGGGTGATGGCATAGAAAGTCATATTTCGAAATTTGCCGATGACACAAAGATAGGTGGCATTGTAACCAGTGTAGATGAAAGCATAAAATTACAAAGGGATATTGATAGATTAAGTGAATGGGCAAAACTGTGGCAAATGGATTTCAATGTAAGCAAATGTGAGGTCATCCACTTTGGACCTAAAAAGGATACAACAGGTACTTTCTAAATGGTAAAAAGCTAAAAACAGTGGAGGTCCAAAGAGACCTGGGGGTTCAGGTACATAAGTTTGGAACTCTCTTCCGCAAACGGCAATTGATGCTAGATCAATTGTTCATTTTAAATCGGAGTTTGGTAGCTTTTTGTTAACCAAAGGTATTAAGAGATATGGGCCAAAGGTATTAAGAGATATGGAGTTAGATCGCAGATCAGCCATGATCTCATTGAATGGCGGAACAGGCTTGATGGGCTGACTGGCCTACTCCTGTTCCTATGGAGATGGGTAAAAGGGCTGTTTGACTGACAGTCAAGAATCATCCAATCGTGTAATGAAGAATCTGTTCGCTTTCCAATTATTGTGGGAGAGCAGTGCAGCGTGAGGATGAACGTGGAGGTCATGTGATGTCACCTCCAGGAATATGTCCAGAGTTGGCTACATTAAATGTCCCCAAAATAAATCTCCTGAAAGTTAGCGAATCTGAAAATGTGAAGATTACACATTATTACAAATTATGTATTTCACAAGATATTGTGAAAGCATCATCCTATAGCTTAGTATGAATATGCTATAACTAATACCATTTTAGATATAACTTAATCTAAAACTTGATCACAAAATGTCCTCTCTCTAACACACTGAGCTCGGACTGCTGCAAGCATCTACTGCCACCTTGTGGAATACTCAGTTCTAGCGACTGAATTAGGGACGATTAATTCTTTTGGTCACTATGTAATACAACATTGTAAATGTATTCAAAGTGTTTACAATTTCACTCCATATAATGACCAGTGGACCCCCCCACCCCCTAACAATCCACATGATTCATGAAGGCTAATTTAGAAAAAAAACTGAGGACTAGTTACCTGGTTGCGATTACGTGGCATGTCCTACCAGAAAGTGGTGGAAGCAGAATCATAACAGCTTTTATTAGGGAAGTGGATAAATATTGGAAAAAAAATTAAAGGATGTACAGGGAAAGGGCAATGGAATGCATTAAAGTGGATAGCTTTTTCCCCCCCAGAGAGCTGGTGTAAGGCTTACAGGCCGAATCTATACCTAGGCTCTTAAATCTTTTGAACAGTTTGTTCGCAAGAAGTGTCACAAAGTACAGACAGCCCTTTGTGTTTGTTTCCAGCATCCTGGCATTGCTGCCTAGCTACACTTTGCATTGCTCTAACTGTTCTCTCCACGCTTCCTATTAAGGCATGTCTAAAAGTGGCAATGGCTATTTTAAATCCTCCCTTATTCTTCAGGGAAATAAAGAACGAAATCCTGACATTAGAGCTTGCTCTTTACACCACAGGATGACAGCTCTTAGCATAAAATCAGGGTGTAATACTTAACAATGTCACAGTTTGAGACTTCTTACAATTTATGTGGGGGAGGGAGCGAAGGAACACCAATCTTACTCTAAAATATTTCATTACAAGAGTCGTGACATTGATTGCTATATTGGAAGTCAGAGCGCTGTCTCACTTCAAGCTATAAAATTCCTATGTTGTATCTTTTTCACTTTTTTGCTTAGGATGTGATTTTTTAATAGACTGCAGACATCAGTATTTCCAAGAGAAGCCCATTGGTTCAGTCGGTTGGGTTGTGCAGTTGAGTTGTCTGGGCTGAACCATGGGTAACCTTTGAACTCTAGCTTCCCAAATTACAGATCTATTGCCAGGGCAATGCTTCGTTTATGCATTTTTTTGGTAGATTTGAGTTGCAGTTGTTACGTCTACTGGCTGCAGGACCCAAGCCAGATACTTTAAGTTGCAAATCAGTCATGATATAGAGAGCTCGTCCCAGAGCGGATTATGACTATGCGTCACCAAGACATTCTGGGCAAATTAGGCCAGAATAAAGTACAAATTGCTGCTCATCGCGTGGTTCTCTGTTTAAGATGCTCCTCTGTGTCTTTGATCTCACTTGATTGACAACTCGGAGCACAGAGGCCTCTCCGTTCATATAGTCTGCTGGCAGTTTCTTCACGTCAATTATGGTTACATTTAAAGCACACCTGCATGAACAGCCTCATATACCACTCCCACTGGCCAACAAGGCGAGGTCTTTATTTTTACTGATATTTTTTATCACTAGTGTATTACTTCTTTCTTTTCCTTCTGTGTAAATTTAATTCTTAAAACTATTTAAAAAAAAAAAATTGTAACTTGAATGATATAGTCTAACTTATGGTGGGGCGTGCACCAAACGTCACAATTGTGTGGGGCTGCCGATTTTCTTATTGGAGACGACGAGAGTGCATGGTGGAAAACCTATGTTGCCCCAATGTAAAATAACCTGGTGAAGGGTAATTGTTAATACTGGCAAGCTCCTGTTGTTCACTGCACACCTAACATTATAATTTTTGGCCCAAAAGGGACAAGCCTGTTATTTAATGCGTCTGCCTACACAACAGTACTTCTTGGAAGGCAAAATGTAAATTCTTTACAAGTCCAAACTGTACACTATTAAAGCGGTTGGTTAGGCCATGACCAAAAATTATAATGTTAGGTGTGCAGTGAACAACAGGAGCTTGCCAGTATTAACAATAACCCTTCACCAGGTTATTTTACATTGGGGAAACATAGGTTTTCCACCATGCACTCTCGTCGTCTCCAATAGGAAAATCGGCAGCCCCACACAATTGTGATGTCTTGTGCACGCCCCACCATAAGTTAGACTATATCATTCAAGCTAAAACTAATTAAAAAAATTGGTAAGAATTAAGTTTACACAGAGGAGCATCTTAAGACTTGCTAGCATGCAAGCTACGCAGAAAGGGAAAAGCTGCAGCTCCTGCAGCTCCATATTCCACATGAATCGAAGAATACCACTGGCAAGAATTTACACATCACTACGGCTAACATGACCGTCACCTGTCCAATGAACTTTGAAGAGGACTAAATTTATTAGTGCTTGTCTTTTGCACATTCTCTGAGCCTTTGTACTCTCATTAATCATTGGCTGTAAAATACTTTGGGGCGTCCCGAGGATATGAACAGCATTAAGTGCACATTCTTTTCCTTAATCACCAAGGTCGATTTTGCATAACATTAATAGTTGCCTCCGGCTTCCTCCTTTTATATTAAAGCTATGCTCTAGGGAAGGCTCACAAAATAACGCTTTTAACCATTAATCTGATTTCTGAAGGTTAAAATGAAGTCTAAAAGCATAGAGCCAGTTTTCATAGCCCAGCCCTGCCCTGGCATAGAGCAGGAGCAGCACACCCGGAGTGTGTTGTGCCTGTCCAGGCCCTGAAGCATCTACATTTCCTGGCTCAGACCCACCTTCAGCTGGGCCCAATGCCAGAAAACAAGGCAGGAAACAGCCCAGCTACAAGCATGAATGCTTCTCCAGTTTGAAAGAAGTTCCATGAAGAAAAAAAAACTTAGCTGTAGGTCAGCAAACAGTTCAATGATGATAAGAGAGCCACCTGTTCAGCAACCCAAACAAGAGGGCAAGGGGAGGCGAACCAAATGTCAGCCTTGGCTCAGTTGGTAGCACCCTCACCCAAGTCAAAAGGTTGTAGGTTAAGCCTCACTCCAGAGAATTGAGCACATAATCCAGGTTGACACTCCACTGCGGTACTGAGGGAGTGCTGCACTGTGGGAGGTGCCGTCTTTCAGATGAGATGTTAAACCAAGACTCTATCTGCCCTCTCAGGTGGACTTAAAAGATCCCATGGCACTATTTTGAAAAGCAGGTGAGTTCACCCCGGTGCCCTTGCCAATATTTATCCCTCAGCCCTTATCCTGAGACTATGCCCCCCAGGAGATAAGATAGATTTCTAGACACAAAAAGCATCAAGGGGTATGGGGAGAGAGCAGGAAGATAGTATTGAGATAGAGGATCAGCCATGATCATATTGGCCATGATGTGGAGATGCCGGTGTGGGACTGGGGTGGACAAAAATGAGAAGTTGCACAACACCAGGTTATAGTCCAAGGGGTAAAAATTCACTTGGTTGCGCCGCCCGTTAGTGCCTTAAGAGGGCGCTAATGGGGCGCAAAGCCGCTAACGCCCGGGCGCAGCGATGTTTGCGCCGCTCGAGAACTTAACTTGAGATTGTGCGGCGGCGCTAAAACTTACCGCTGCGACCACCTGCGCGCGCAGATTGTGACATCATTCCATGGTGCAACGCCCTTGGGGCGCCCCGTAGCGGAAATTGAGTGGCGCCCCCTGCCTTACCGCCTGGCGCTTCCAACGACCAGAAGACTGGAACGCTATCAATCGCTGTGGGGCTGGGGGGGGCGCTATTTAAAGGGGGCCTCTTCCTGTCTTTTATTGTTGGTGGCATTTTTGAACTACGCATTCTGAGAGAGAGAGGGAGAGACTTCTGGAGAGATTCAACGTTGTGTGAAGGAGTTTTGGGTACTGAGCAGCACTTTGCAGGTTCATTTTGATTTGCCATTCCTTGTATCGATTTAGCAGAGACCGTGGGAGCTGCACTCTGAGCTCTTTGCCTGGTGCTCTCCATTGTTCTTTCCAGCACATTTGATGTGCAAGTCTCTCCAGGCCGAGATTCAAGGCAGCAATGAACAGGATGTGGATGGAAAGCAAGATTAACCATCCCCTTTAAGAACTGGCCCGTGCCATTGTGTGTGTGTTCCATTGCTGACTGACATTACATGAGCTTCGCCAGCGCTCCGAGTTAGCGCCTCACTGCTCGGCCTTTGCGCCTTAAGAGAGGTGTGCAGCGCCTGCTTTAGCGCTCCACTCACCTCCCGGGGCGGTAAAAGTGAAGTTTCCCGTCAGTGCCGATAATTAGCGCCAGGCGCTAATATTTGCGTCCGGACGATATTTGCGCCCCAAATGGGGCGCGACCTAATTTCTACCCCCAACAGTTTTATTTGAAATCACGAGCTTTCGGAGCGCTGCTCCTTCGTCAGGTAACTTTACCTGACAAAGGAGCAGTGCTCCGAAAGCTCGTGATTTCAAATAAAACTGTTGGACTATAACCTGGTGTTGTGCGACTTCTCATTTATCATCATATTGAATGGCGGAGCAGGCTCGAAGGGCTGAATGGCCTACTCCTGCTCCTATTTCTTTCTAGTTAACATCACAAACAGGGGGGTGCAACAAAGGTTCACTAGACCGATTCCTGGGATGAGAGGGTTGACCTATGAGGAGAGATTGAGTAGAATGGGCCTATACTCTCTGGAGTTTAGAAGAATGAGAGGTGATCTCATTGAAACATATAAGATTCTGAGAGGGCTCGACAGGGTAGGTGCTGAAAGGCAGTTTCCCTGGCTGGAGAGTCTAGAACTAGGGGCCATAGTCTCAGGATAAGGGCTGAGATAAGGAAATTTCTTCACGCAGAGTGTTGCGAATCTTTGGAATTCTCTACCCCAGAGGGCTGTGGATGCTCAGTCACTGAGTATATTCAAGGCTGAGATCGATAGATTTTTGGATTCAAGGGATCGGTCAGGAAAGTGGTTGAAGATCAGCCATGATTTTCTTGAATGTGGCAGCAGGCTCGAGGGGCCGAATGGCCTACTCCTGCTCCTATTTCTTATGTTCTTATGTAACAGATTATCTGTTCATTATCTCATTGCTCTTTGTGAGACCATGCTGTGCGCAAATAGACTGCCATGTTTCCTACATTACAACAGTGACTGCACTTCAAATAAGTACTTAATTGGCTGTAAAGCACTTTGGGATATCCTGAGGTTGCGAAAGGCGCTCTATCATCATAGAAATTTACAGCAGAGAAGGAGGCCATTTGGCCCATCTTGTCCGTGCCGGCCGACAAAGAGCTATCCACCCTAATCCCACTTTCCAGCACTTGGTCCGTAGCCTTGTAGGTTACGGCACTTCAAGTGCATATCCAAGTACTTTTTAAATGTGATGAGGGTCTCTGCCTCTACCACCCTTTCAGGCATTGAGTTCCAGACCCCCACCACCCTCTGCTTGAAAAAATGTCTGCTCAACTCCCCTCTAAAACTCTGACCAATTACTTTAAATCTATGCCCCCTGGTTATTGACCTCTCTGCTAAGGGAAATAAGTCCTTCCTATCCACTCTATCTAGGCCCCTCATAACTTTATACACCTCAATTAGTTCCCCCCTCAGCCTCCTGCGTTCCAAAGAAAACAACCCCAGCCTATCCAATCTTTCTTCATAGCTAAAACTCCCCAGCCCAGGCAACATCCTCGTAAATCTCCTCTGTACCCTCTAATGCAATCACATCCTTCCTGTAATGTGGTGACCAGAACTGCTCGCTGTATTCTAGCTGCAGCCTAACTAGTGTTTATACAGTTCAAGCATAACCTCCCTGCTCTTATATTCTATGCCTCAGCTAATAAAGGCAAGTATCCTGTATGCCTTCTCTTAACCACCTTATCTGCCTGTCCTGTTACCTTCAGGGATCTGTGGACATGTACTCCAAGGTCCCTCTGATCTTCTGCACTTCTCAGTGTCATACCATTTACAGGAAACTCTCGTTTAAACGGCACCTAAATATCTGTAATTCTCTATTAACCGGCAAAATTCATACTCCGAAAACAACACCTCAATAACCGGAAATGTTGCCGAGTCAGAGTCTCCTGTGGTGGCCGAGTTAGTCAGTGGGGGTAGTTCTCCAAACTGCCACTACTCGGCTTCTTGGCGCTGTCGGAAGTCCGAACACCTCAATAACAGGAGTCTGACTCTCCCGCACTGCCGGTAGTCTCTTCTGATCCGCCATTTTTCTGTGTGTCTCCCACGCTGTCAGTAGTCTCTTCCGCTCCACCATTTTTCTGTGTCTCTCCATCTTTATCGTGAATTATCTCCCCCATCTTGCATTATGGAATTCCCAAAAGTTGGTCCAAGCAAAAGGAAGAGAGTGGTGTTAACTTTAAAACAGAAAATTGAGATATGCCAACAACTAGAAAGGGGAGAGAAGCGTATCAACATTATGAATGAATTCAAAATCGGTTCGTCAACAATCTACGACATCAAATCGCAGAAGGATAAGCTGCTCAAGTTTTATTCAAGCTCGGAGACATCTAAGTGTAGAGAAACAGCGTACGCTTCGTAAGCCTAAGCTTGAAGAGCTGGATACCATGCTTTGTGAGTGGTTTTCTCTTAAGCGTTCAGAGGGTGATCCACTTTCCGGACCCATGCTAATCAAGAAAGCGAAGGATTTCTACGTAAAGATGGAGCTCACTGACAAGTGTGCTTTCTCCGAGGGATGGCTAACGTGCTTCAAGTTACGGCATGGGATACAACAACTCGATATTTCCGGGGAGAAGAAATCAGCTGATCACGACGCCGCAGAAGAATACTGCGATTATTTCAATCGGATTGTGCAGCAACATGATTTGTCGCCAGCACAGATATCAAGCAATAAAATGCATTTGCTATCTTCAGGTTTCCCTATAACTGGCTTATTTTGGAGGTTTTTGCCAGAATCAACGCTTGCTGGGGCTAGTGAGGCTAATGCTTCAGGTTACAAGAAAAATAAAGATCGTGTAACCGTGCTAATATGTGCGAATGCTGCTGGATCACACCGGGTTAAACTGCTTGTTATTGGGAAGTATAAAAATCCCCGTGCATTTAAAAATGTGAGGCACTTACCTGTCGAGTACAAAGCTCAAAGAAATGCTTGGATGGATAAGGAAATCTTCTCCTATTGGTTCCATCATATTTTTGTTCCATCTGTGAGGGAACATTTCCGTAAAATAGGGAAACCTGAAGATAGCAAATGCATTTTATTGCTTGATAGTTGTAGAGCCCATCCACATGAATCCAAGTTGGTTTCGGGAAATATTTTCACCATTTATTTGCCACTAAATGTAACTTCTCTCATACAACCCATGGACCAGGGCGTTATCCAAAATCTCAAGTGTCATTTTACGTAGGAAGTCTTTCTTGTACTGATAAACCAAGATAACAATATTCACGCATTTCAGAAGGAATACAATCTTAAAGATGCCAGCTTTAATGTTGCATGTTCCTGGAACTTGGTGAAAGGTCACACTTTGAGGCAAGCCTGGCACAAATTGTGGCCTTCTGTAATGTTTGCTGAAGGTTCTTCTTCAGAGGAGGAATTTCATGGGTTCAATGTTCGCCCCAAGAAGAGTACAATAATGGAAATGGCTGGCATGGTGAAAAATGTAGGCCCGGCAAACCCTCTACGTAACCTCAGGTGAAAGTGATATTGAGCAGTGGGTTGATGCAGATAGAGAAGTTGCTGTTGTGCATATGCTAAATGATGAAATAATTGAGACTGTTTTGAATCCAAAGAAAGAAAAGGAAAGTGAGATGGAAAGTGAAGAGGATGGGATTTCTGAAGAGAAGATTTCTTGGGCTAAAGCTGCAGAAGGATTTGCTTTAATCCTCCAATTTGCTGAAAGGCAGCCCTGCTACTCTGCCCAAGAAGTTATGCAACTCCATATTCTGCATTCCACCCTTCTACAAAAAAGGCAAGAGTCCACTAAGCAAGCAGACATCTGGGACATGTTTAAGAAAGCTTCCAAAAGAGTTGAAGCAGTGGAAGTGCCTGAAGAATCTGTTGACGTGCATGATCCTGATGAACCAGCTGACTTGGAATAAGTGTACAGTACTGTATACAGTTGTTTAATTACTTAACAGTAAAACAAAACTTTTATGGATTACCCTCACCTGGCAGTACTGTACTTAATCAAGCATCTTCCACCATCCATTTAACACAACATTCTGTAGGTGAGTACCCAATTACTGTATACTGCACATTTCTTGATTTTTTTATTTTTGTTTGTTAAAAATAGCCTCGGTAGATAACCCTCTCCATCATCCGGAATTTTTAATCAACCGGCACCATCCCGGTCCCATCGGTGCCGGATACCAAAGAGTTTCCTGTATAGTGTATTCTCTTGCCTTGTTAGCCCTCCCCAAATGCATTACCTCACACTTCTCCAGATTGAATTCCATTTGCCACTGTTCTGCCCACCTAACCAGTCTATTGATATTTTCCTGCAGCCTGCAACTTTCTTCATCATCAACCACACGGCCAATTTTTGTATCATCTGCAAACTTCTTAATCATACTTCCTACATTCAAGTCCAAATCATTGATATATACCACAAAAAGCAAAGGACCCAGTACTGAGCCCTGCGGAACCCCACTGGAAACAGCCTTCGAGTCACAAAAACACCCTTCGACCATTACCCTTTGTTTCCTGCCTCCGAGCCAATTTTGGATCCAACTTGCCACTTTGCCTTGGATCCAATAGGCTTTTACTTTCGTGACCAGACTGCCATGTGGGACCTTATCAAAAGCCTTGCTAAAATCCATATAGACTACATCAAACGCACTACCCTCATCGACCCTCCTTGTTACCTCCTCAAAAATTCAATCAAGTTAGTCAGACACGACCTTCCCTTAACAAATCCATGCTGACTGTCCCGGATTAATCAGTGTCTTTCTAAATGAAGATTTATCCTATCCCTCAGAATTTTTTCCAATAATTTTCCCACTACCGAGGTTCGGCTGACTGGCCTGTAATTACTCGGTCTATCCCCTTTTCCCTTTTTAAACAAAGGTACCACGTTGTATAAATACAAAGTGTCTTTCAAAGACAATCAGTTGGGCCAAATTAGCCAGAGGCCAGCCATCCTTCAGACCAACTTTTTAGGAACCTAATCAACACCTGTCCTCTATCCTAGCCTGAGGAATCAGTTCCAACACGAAGGCCATGGGACAGAGCTGGAAAGAGAACAGCCGGTTCATGGAAAGTCAATGCCTTATCAAACAAGATAGTACAGACTGGACCGTAACCATTGCTTTTGTATTTTTTTTTATTTGCAAGAATTCAGTTCACTTTCACATAGAAATAAAAGCAAGATGCTTTTAAGCAATAGTCATAATGACCTGGTTTCTGCTTATCAGAATGAAGAGGTCAGTTCGTGATTTTGGGCAGTCCAAATATGGCTTATCCAGTAAATTACACCAGATGAAGTTTTACAAACCCAATCCATGTGGTGCACGGAGATTGGCTCAGTATTCCAAGATCCAATTTTTCCATGACATATCAATTTTTTTTGGCTGCAGGAAGAATTTTAAGGAAAGCAAAATAACAAGCATAGCAGCTTCCAAATGCATGTATGCTGCTACTGACTTTGTTTATATGATCTCTGGTATGACAGCATTACTTACCCATGATCAACTAATCCTCAGAGAAAATGTTTCCATCCACAGTCCAATGGAGAACATACTGCTGGAGCCGACACCTAATTTTCATCCCCAGCTGCATTTATATTTCTGGCAAATCTGCATCGAATTCACCATCACATATCTAGCATAAACTATACAAATAGACACCAACTATGCTTTTGCTCCCCCTCCAAATAGTTCTTCAATGCTGTTTCTTAGCAGAGAGGATTGGCAAACAGAAGCAAAATGTTATGCCACATTCTTCAGATTTAAAATACAGACAGCGTTGGCTCTCTACCCATGCAGCACCCTTTAATTTTCCAGCCACAAGAAGCTCCACACTTTCTCTATTTGCAATATTTAAATAAGAAGATTTAAATAATAAGATCCCAGGAAGAGTCAGGTAATCCTGACACTTTATAAATCATCATCATCAGTGAGACTGCATTTAGAATACAGTGTACACTTCTGGTTGCCACAGTACAAAAAGGATGTCATAGCTATTGAAAGGATACAGAAGAGAGCAACCAAAATGATGGAGGAGATGGAGAAATTGGATTATGAGTAGTGATTATGTAAATCAGGCTTGTTCTCACTGGAAAAGACATTTTGAGGTGACATGATTACTGTTTTTAGGATTCTAAAGGGACTGGATAATGTAGACCATGACAAGCTATTTCACCTTGTCCAGAACAGTAGAAGCAGACGACACGGCCTGTGCTTGAAGCGGGGATAAATTCTAAATTTATCTGCGGAAACAATGTTTTGCTGAGCAAGTAGTCAATCTATGGAACAGGCTCCCTTGGGAGATGGAAGTAATTAGTATTGATACATTAAATTGCAAATTAGATTGTCAGAAACTAACATTTTGGGATACAGTGTGAGTAATTTGACTTAACGTGGCAAGTGTAGCATGCTTGGGAGGAAAAGGTGACTTTGGATCTATGGTTCCCAAAGCTCTCCACCACGGAGGTTTTCCTCGCAACAGGTCTTGGTCTGTTGTAAACTAATCGATAGAGAATGATTGCTATTAGTCAACAACTCCTTAGGTGAAATAGATGGACCATGGGTGTTTTTTCCACTTAGCGAGTTCCCAGTCTGTTTTGGACTAGCACTGATTCATAAATCAACCAGGGTTGCTAGGGTTTATGTTGTATTCATAAGTGAATTTAATTAAAACAAAACTATCAAAACACTTATTGCTAGACTTCAGGGCTGCTTTTCCAATTGTCTTCTCATCAACATGTAGTTGCTCAGGACGCTTTGGGCCAAGTGTTTTTGGCATTCCCATTTTTTGGAATGTCTGCCATATTGGCACAATGGATTGTACCATGGCAATTTTTTTTTGTAGAAAGAGTAACAGAGGGTTGCCAGATCAGGCTGTGGAAGAAAGCTGACTGCACCCACCCAGCAGTACCCTCACATCCACATTTACATCATCTTCTTCTTAGGCAGTCCCTCGGATGACTTGCTTCCACACTAAAAATGAGTTCTCAGGTGACTGAGGAGTCCAATGCGGGACCTACAGTCTCTGTCACAGGTGGGGCAGACGGTGGTTGAAGGGGCGGGTGGGTGGGGTGCTTGGGTTGACGTGCGCTCCTTCCGCTGGGCTTCCGCTTGCTCCCGGCGAAGGAGACTCGAGGTGTTCGACGCCTTCCCGGATGCTTCTCCTCCACTTTGTGCGGTCTTGGGCCAGGGATTCCCAGGTGCCGGTGGGGATGTTGCACTTTTTCAAGGCTTTGAGGGTGTCCTGGAAGCGTTTCCTCTGCCCACCTGGGGCTCCCTTGCCATGTCGGCGCTCCGAGTAGTGAGTTTGTTTTGGGACTCTCGTATCGGGCATGCGAACGATGTGGCCCGCCCATCGGAGCTGATCGAGTGTGGTCAAAGCTTCGATGCTGGGGATGTTGGCCTGAGCGAGAGCACTGACGTTGGTGCGCCTATCCTGCCAATGGATTTGCAGGATCTTGCAGAGGCAGCGTTGGTGGTACCTCTCCAGTGCTTTGAGATGCCTGCTGTACATGGCCCATGTCTCAGGCATACAGCAGGGCGGGTATCACTGCTGCTCTGTAGACCATGAGCTTAGTGCCGGGTTTGAGGTCCAGGTCTTCACTCTCTTCCTCAGGCTGCACTGGCACACTGAAGACGGTGTTGGACATAGTCATCGACATCTGCCCTTGTTGACAGTAGACTCCCAAGGTATGGAAAGTGGTCCACGTTGTCCAAGGCCTCGTCATGGATTTTGATAATCGGGGAGCAGTACTGTGTGGCGGGGGCAGGTTGGTAGAGGATCTTTGTCTTACGGATGTTTAGTGCAAGGCCTATGCTCTCGTACACTTTGGTGAAGGTGTTGACGATGGTTTGGAGTTCGGCCTCAGAGTATGCGCAGACGCAAGCGTCGTCTGCATACTGTAATTTGATGACAGAGGATGGGACGACCTTGGATCTGGACTGGAGGCGATGGAGGTTAAACAGTTTCCCGTTTGTTCTGTAGATTAGCTCAACTCCAGCGGGGAGCTTACTGAGGGTGAGATGGAGCATTGCAGCCAGGAAGATCAAGAAGAGCGTTGGTGCGATGACACAGCCTTGCTTGACCCCGGTCTGTACATGAATTGGGTCTGTGGTGGCTCCGTTGGTCAGGATCACGGCTTGCATGTCGTCGTGAAGCAGGCGGAGGATGGTGACAAACTTTTGAGGGCAGCCGAATTTGAGGACACTCCATAATCCCTCACGGTTGACAGTGTCGAAGGCCTTTGTGAGGTCAAAGAAGGCCATGTACAGCGGTTGATGCTGTTCCCTGCATTTCTCTTGTAGTTGACGCTCGGTGAAGATTATGTCCATTGTGCCCCTGAGTGGGCGGAATCCGCATTGCGACTCTGGGAGGAGCTCTTCAGCCACTGGGAGGTGGTGATTGAGGAGGATTCTAGTGATGACTTTCCTTGTGGCAGACAGCAGGGAGACTCCTCTGTAATTACCGCAATCGTACTCGTCACCTTTCTTGAAGATGGTCATGATTACGGAGTCTCCGAGATCCCCTGGCATGCTCTCCTCCTTCCAAATAAGAGGGAGATGAGTTCATGTATTCGTGCCAATAGTGCTTCTCCGCCTCGGCGGGGATTCCATCTGCTCCTGAGGCCTTGTTGGTCTTCAGTTGTCGGATGGCCTTTTCAACCTCATGTTAGGCTGGGGTTGTGCTGCGGTGGTGGCAGGTAGCATGCTGCGGGATGGAGTTGAGGACACTCGCGTCGAAGACAGTCTCGGTTAAGGAGATCTTCAAAGTGCTCCTTCCAGCGGGCACTGACTGCCTCTCTGTCCTTGATGAGTACCTCTCCGTTCTTGGCCCGCAGTGGGGTAGGACTTTGGGTGCTTGGGCCGTAGGTGGTCCTCACTGCACACGTCGCGGTTGTTGGCTAGCTGCTGGATCTCCTGCGCTTTCTCCACCCACCATCTGTCCTAAAAGCAGAATATAGGGAGTTAGGAGGTAAATTAAAAAATAGGACCTCAAAGTTAGTAATCTCAGGATTGCTACCAGTGCCACGTGCTAGTCAGAGTAGAAATAGGAGGATATTTCAAATGAATACGTGGCTAGAGGAATGGTGCAAGGGGGAGGGATTCAAATTCCTGGGACATTGGAACCGGTTCTGGGGGAGGTGGGACCAGTACAAACTGGACGGTCTGCACCTGGGCAGGGCCGGGACCGCTGTCCTAGGGGGAGTGTTTGCTAGTGCTGTTGGGGAGGATTTAAACTAATGTGGCAGGGGGTTGGGAACCTGAGCAGGGAGACAGAGGAAAGCATGTCAGGAAGGGACAGAAGGTATGGAGTAAAAGGTAAAGTGTTAAATAAGGAAAAAGCAGGAAGTAAGTGTCGCAAAACACATTTGAAAGTTCTTTATCTGAATGCACGTAGCATTCGTAACAAAATTGACGAGTTAACGGCACAAATAACTATGTATGGGTATGATCTTGTGGAAATTACATAAACATGGCTGCAGGGTGACAACGTCTGGGAATTAAATATGCCAGGGTATTTAACAATCAGGAAGGACAGGCAGGAAGGAAGGGGAGGGGGGGGTGGCTATGTTAATAAAGGAAGGAATCACTGTAATACAGAGAAATGATATTGGGTCAAAAGATCAGGATAATGAAACAGTTTGGGTAGAGATTAGGAATAATAAGGGGAAAAAAACACTGGTGGGCGTAGTATATAGGCCTCCTAATAGTTGCAACTCTGTTGGAAGAAGTATTAATCAGGAAATAGTTGGGGCATGTAATAAGGGAACAGCTATAATTATGGGGGATTTTAACTATCATAAACTGGACAAATCAAATTGGGCAGGGCAGCCTTGAGGAAGAGTTTATTGAGTGTCTTAGGGATGGATTTCTTGAGCAGTATGTAACTGATCCTACAAGGGGGCAAGCAACCTTGGACCTGGTACTGTGTAATGAGTCTGGATTAATAAATAATGTCCGAGTTAAGGATCCCCTTGGAATGAGTGACCATAACATGGTTGAATTCCATATCCAATTAGAGGGTGAGAAGGTTGGTTCTCAAACAAACATACTGAGCTGGAATAAAGGAGACTATGATGGCATGAGAGCAGAATTGATTAAAGTGGACTGGGAAAATAGATTAAAGGGTAAGATGGTACATGAGCAGTGGTGTTCATTCAAGGAGTTATTTTACAACTTTCAAAATAAATATATTCCACTGAGGAAAAAAGGGTGTAAAAGAAATGACAGCCATCCATGGCTAAGTAAAGAAATTAAAGAAAGTATCCAACTAAAAACAAGGACATATAAGGTAGCCAAAGTTAGTGGGAGGATAGAAGATTGGGAAGTCTTCAAAAGACAACAAAAAGTAACTAAAGGATTGATTAAGAAAGGGAAAATAGACTATGAAAATAAATTAGCAAAAAATATAAAAACAGATAGCAAGAGTTTCTATAGTTATATAAAAAGAAAAAGGGTGGTTAAGGCAAACGTAGGTCCCTTAGAGGATGAGACCGGGAAATTAATGGTGGGAAACATGGAGATGGCAAAAATGCTGAACAAATATTTTGTTTCAGTCTTTACGGTAGAGGACACTAAGAATATCCCAACACTGGACAAACAGGGGGCTCTAGTGGGGGAGGAGCTAAATACGATTAAAATCACTAAGGAATTGGTACTCAGTAAAATAATGGGACTCAAGGCAGATAAATCCCCTGGACCTGATGGCTTACATCCTAGGGTCTTGAGGGAAGTGGCAGTAGGAATTGTGGATGCTTTGGTAATAATTTTCCAAAACTCCCTGAACTCAGCAAAGGTCCCGGCAGATTGGAAAACTGCTAATGTAACACCCTTATTTAAAAAGGGTTGTAGGCAGAAGGCTGGAAATTATAGACCAGTTAGCCTAACATCTGTGGTGGGTAAAATTTGGGAGTCTATTATTAAGGAGACAGTAACGGAACATTTAGATAAACATAATTTAATAGGACAAAGTCAGCATGGCTTTATGAAGGGGAAGTCATGTCTGACAAATTTGCTCGAGGACATAACGTACAGGGTGGATAAAGGGGAACCAGTAGATGTAGTGTATTTAGACTTCCAGAAGGCATTCGACAAGGTGCCACATAAAAGATTATTACTCAAGATAAAAAATCACTGGATTGGGGGTAATATTCTGGCATGGGTGGAGGATTGGTTATCTAACAGGAAGCAGAGAGTTGGGATAAATGGTTCATTCTCGGACTGGCAACCAGTAGCCAGTGGTGTTCCGCAGGGGTCGGTGCTGGGTCCCCAACTCTTTACAATCTATATTAACGATTTGGAGGAGGACCAAGTGTAACATATCAAAGTTTGCAGATGATACAAAGATGGGAGGGAAAGTAGAGAGTGAGGAGGACATAAAAAAACCTACATGGGGATATAGACAGGCTGGGTGAGTGGGCAGAGATTTGGCAGATGCAATACAATATTGGAAAATGTGAGGTTATGCACTTTGGCAGGAAAAATCAGAGAGCAAGTTATTATCTTAATGGCGAGAAACTGGAAAGTACTGCAGTACAAAGGGATCTGGGGGTCTTGGTGCAAGAAAATCAAAAAGTTAGTATGCAGGTGATCAAGAAAGCCAATGGAATGTTGGCTTTTATTGCTAGGGGGATAGAATATAAAAACAGGGAGGTATTGCTGCAGTTGTATAGGGTATTGGTGAGACCGCACCTGGAGTACTGCATAGTTTTGGTGTCCATACTTAAGAAGACATACTTGCTCTCGAGGCAGTACAAAGAAGGTTCACTCGGTTAATTCCGGGGATGAGGGGGTGGACATACGAGGAGAGGTTGAGTAGATTGGGACTCTACTCATTGGTAGTTCAGAAGAATGAGAGGCGATCTTATTGAAACATATAAGATTGTGAAGGGGCTTGATCTGGTGGACGCGGTGAGGATGTTCCCAATGATGGGTGAAACTAGAACTAGGGGACATAAACTTAGAATAAGGGGCTCCTCTTTCAAAACTGAGATGAGGAGAAACTTTTTCACTCAGAGGATAGTGGGTCTGTGGAATTTGCTACCCCAGGAAGCTGTGGAAGCTACTTCATTAAATAAATTTAAAACAGAAATAGACCGTTTCCTAGAAGTAAAAGGGAATCAGGGGTTACGGGGAGCGGGCTGGAAATTGGACATGAGTTTGAGTTCGGATCGGTCAAGGCCCTGTGGGTGGCGGAGCGGGCCCAGGGGCCGAGTGGCCTGGTCCTGCTCCTTGTGTTCTTTAGAGTTGAGGTTGGATCAGATCAGCCATGATCTCATTGAATGGCGGAGCAGGCTCGAGGGGCCGATTGGTCTACTCCTGCTCCTATTTCTTATGATCTTTAGGTCGCGAGTTTTTTGTTGGACCTCGGTCTTCAGGCGTCTGTAGAGCTGCTTTCTTGCTCTCGAGTGGTGTTGCTGTTTCCAGATCAGGAATGCCTTGTGCTTGCGGCTTATTAGCTCCTGGTCATTCTTGTCGAACCAGTCTTGGTGTTTCCTGGTCAAGTGACCGAGTGTCTCTTCACAGGTGCTGGTTATGGAGGCCTTGAGTGCAGACCATGCGCTGTGGACACCCTGTCTGAGTCACTGGGAGTCGTCAGGTTGGTTGTGAGGCGCAGGTTGAATAGGGATTTCTTAGCAGGGTCTTTGCATGCTCCAGCGTTGATTTTCTTGCAGCATTGCTTCTGTTGCCGCCGCTGTTTTGGGGCTACGTTGATGGGAGATGACAGAGCGAATTAGGCAGTGGTCTGTCCAGCAGTCGTCAGCTGCTGTCATGGCGCGGGTGATGCGGATGTCCTTGCGGTCACTCGCTTGGACAATGACGTAGTCCAGCAGATGCTAGTGCTTGGAGCGAGGGTGTTGCCATGAAGCCTTGTACTCGTCTCTGACGGAACAAGGTGTTGGCTATGACAAGGCCATGTTCTACGCATTTCGTCAGGAGCGTACCGTTGGAGTTGCCCGTGTGTGAATTCTTTTAACGTGGGGTGGCCGTTGCACACCAGCTACCACACGGGCTTCACAGAGCAAGGTCTTGGTCCAATGGCAAGGGGATCCAAGACAATTGGAGACCAGGCTCTGCTACATCGGCCTAGCACACACACACACACATTTACATCTACCTAGATTGTTAGGATAGCATTGCCTGCACAAGCTCCAAAGCAACAGGGAGACAGTGTAAGAGATGTGCCACTTACTGCACACCAACATGCACCATAGGCCAGTAACAGTAAGTCAGTTGTACCCTGAACTCTGCCTCCTTTCTTCCAGATGGGAATGGTGGGAGGGGAATGTCTCGAGTAGCAGACAGGGCCAGCGTCCTCACCATCACCTCATGCAGTACCACTTCTACACCCAAACATGGGGTTTCAGTGCTGCACTACTTCATCACTTAGTCAGACTTGATTTCCTGCCTCCATATTTATTGTGCAAACCACTCCCCAAACAGCCTTTGCAAAGCTGCACATTAAAAAATTAGAAATCTTTGTAATAAAAGCTACCAATATATTGTCATAAGGGACCACTTAAAAGCATCTGCACCACTTTAATTTAATCCATCACTCCCTGTAAATATCCCCACACCCTGCAAGCTCTTGCCAGACTCAAGAGTCTGGGAACTTGCCCATATTATGTAAATGAAGCTAGCCACATGAAGTCAGGCAAGTGCTAATAAAGCATCACTCAATTAATACTCAATTGGGAAACCTACGCTAAAGTCACTTTGCCGGGGTGCTTATAGTCTGGACCTGGGGGTGGTGGTGGGGAGACCAAGTTTCATAAAGTGTAGGAATCCCACATTTCATTTTAAGATGTCTTTTCTCAATTTTTCAGAGACAGATTCCCAAGATTATGAAACACCCAATAAAAGGTCATGGATCTGAAACGTTGACTCTGTTTCTCTCTCCACAGCTGCTGCCTGACCTGCTGAGTGTTTCCAGTATTTTCTGTTATAAAACACCTGCATTGATTTAGTGCCGGATTACCTCAATGCATTTTACATAACAGCCACTGTACTTCAAAAATAACAATGTACGAAATTGCTCATGTCCATATGCCGGGGTGTGCGTATGTTTTTTTTGGGGAGAGGAGGAGGGGAGAGATGGGGTGAAGAGGATTGTCAGTGTTCCAGGTAATCTTGAAAACCATAAGGTGGTTCGGTGACAAAAAACTTGCATTATAGCACCTTAAATGTAGTAAAATGTCCCAAGGCACTTCACAGAAGCTTCATCAAAACAAAAATTTGACACGAGCCACATAAGGAAATAGGATAGATGACCAAAAAAGCTTGGTCAGAGAGGTAAGTTTGAAGGAGCTTCTTAATGGAGAAAGAGGTAGAGGTTCAGAGGGAATTCCAGAGCTTAGGGCCTAGGCAGCTGAAAGCACAGCTGCCAATGCCAGTGATTAAAACCGAGGATGCGCAAGAGGCCAGAATTGGAGCAGCTGAAGGAGGTTACAGAGATAGGATGGGGCAAGGCCAGGGCAGGATATGAAAACAAGGAGAATTTTTTAAAAAAAAGGTGCTGCTGGACTGGGAGCCAATGTAGGTCAGCGAGCACAGGGTTGATGGGTGAACAGTACTTGGTGCGAGTAAGGATACGGGAAGCAGAGTTGTTGTTTTTTTTTTTAAGATGAGCTCAAGTTTATGGACAAGATGGTCACCGTGTCAATTTTAATTTATTTGGATCACTCATACCAGGTTTTTAAAATCAATTATGGCAGATCAACCACAAGATTCACACATGGTGTTCTAGCAAAAGATACAGAAAGAACTTTTCATTTATTACAATGCCTTCCACATCCTCAGGAAATCCCAAAGCACCTTCCAGCCAATTAATTACTTTTGAAGTGTAGCCACTGTTATGTAGGCAAATTACTGTTAAAACATTAAATAGGGTTGAGAACTAAAGTGATCAATAGTAGCGAACTACATGGAACTGTGCTCTTTCATGCTTACTTTACACCAACAAAGGTCTTCCTTTCACATCTGAACTCATGCCTCCCACTGCCTACATTTTTAGTGACAGCAAGAACTGTTTTGTAGATTAAATTTAATACAAGGTTTTCTACCAAATCCATTTTTGTTCTATACTTAAGTGGCACTGAATTAAGTGGCACTGAATTAAGTATGAGCTCCGGCTCTTCTGTATTTTCAATCTCAGTCATGCTGTACATAGAAGGCACCAGGCAGAGACAGAGTGTCGCCTCGGATATGGCGCAGTCACAGGGATGTTGCTGTACACCTCGAAGTGGCTGGGCAAGAATAGCATACATGCACAAGACATGGGGAGCAGCTGCCCAACAAAGAAACCTGTGATATTAGAGAGGAGAAAGCTGGTGGTATGGGGGAGAGAGTGGGAGAAGATAAATATATACTCTTAACTGTAAGGTGCCACCTTTAGAATAACACTTGATCTTATCGGAATTGATTTTGTCCGAATATCCCAAATGAAAACTAACTTTGAGTGCAAGGCATTTTCATTCACACTGTGGTACTGGTCTTTGACCAGCTAGCAAGCACTGCTCTTTGACCAGCTAGCAAGCAACGTTGAGAAGCTCTGGAAAGAACAGGATGTAGTTATTAAAACAGAAGCTAAAGTGTCAGGTCTTGAAGATCACGGTTCGATAAGGCCGAGAATTCTGTCTCTGAATAGAAACCCAGTGCATTGTAAGACTTGTATAATAAAAAAAATTGAACCAATAGAGATTAAAAATATATACTTGCTAGTAAAACTTTAAGGGGGTCTGTTGAAAAGTGACTTTTGATGGGTTTTAGACAGTTTTCTGCCAACTACAATACGTAATTCTGCCGCTGGACATGTTCAGACTTCCAATAGCAGAGCTCAAATAATCACAGTTCAGCCTTACCAGACAGGAATTACATTAGACAGTGTAACTGGCAAAATTTAGCACTGATCAAAATATTTGGCAAAGAATGTTGAAAGTGGTTAGAAAATGTAATTATACAGTGCTTGAGCTCAAACCTCTAGGAGACTGATGGCTAGAGTCTTTGATTTTTTTTTGGAACAGCAAAACAAAAATGCCAGAAGACATGTAAAGTTACAATTGAACATAGTACAGTCTATTATTGCAAATACCATAACTAAAACTTCACTTCTCCTGCATATAACTGGTCCAAAGAATTAGCATTTGCAGGCAGGGAAGGTGATTAGACAGAAACTCTGGGTTGCAGTCATTACAGACAACAGGCACTTTAACAGGAGAAATGTGAATATAGATGCTGGTGACGTCAAAGCAAAAGCAAGGCATTCATCAGGCAGCAGAACACTTTGAACACTCCATGAATCCAAGACCAGAAGACCCCTCTTTGATCTGTAAAGATGTTGAACTGCAGAATAGGTGCATTATGACCACCATAAAAATTAATTCAAATTGCTGGGCTATTGGGCAATTCACTGTGGCCCAGTGAATAGCAAGGCGTCAGCAAAGAAGGAAAGGCTAACAGATCGCACAAGTGGGATGGCAGGCAGCTGGCAGACATTGGAGATGCTTAGACAACTTTCATTCACTGACGGCATCAGAAACTGCAACCGGACAAATTTCGAGGAATGGAGGGTCTCGCCAGTGATCAGTTTTTGATATTGGCCACCTCAAACATTATTTCTGCAGAGTATAAAGCAGACACAGGTCCTTGCTTAAAGATGATGCAGACACCAGCTACTGCTGCTGTTGCCATTGTCCAGAAAGTCTTGACGCAACTCCCTCCTCAACTAGTGCTACTACATGGGAGAGATGACCAGGGTCAGAATTCTTTACTGGTTAGCACTTGGTGAGAAAAAAGTTCAGATTGCAAGGAGAAAGACAGAGCAGTACAACGATCAGGCACACATTCTATAAGTAAATAATTTATCTTCCAAATTTGGCCCGCGTGTACTAGATGAAACACAAAATTATTTCACGTATGCAGGTTAATTAAGCATTGTGCGCATAGGATTGTTGCATTGTGATTACTGCCACTGAACAAACAGATTATAAACTACATTTACCACAATATACACTACAAAGGACAATTTATCAAATTGATGGAATAAAGTGGTGTGTGCTTTTTTTAAAATTAGGTGATCACGAGTCCCCTAGTCCCAGGAAATCACTCCCTGGGAAAAGCTGAAGTTCCTGTTGGTTAATTTCAGTTATGCATATAAACTTATCAATTCACAGTTGCCATCCCCTCTGCAGTACAAGGTTATCAGAACACAGTAAACTGCAACAATTTTCCAATATTGCCTCACCGAAATAAAATACAATAGCTGCTGACTTCACCAACAGTAGCGTAAAGCAAGTTATTTTCAAGTATCGGAAGAATCTGGACAACTCTGATGTAGGTTCGACGAGCATATCTATAGACCTCTCACTATCACCGTCTGATTATGATGAGGTCAGTAAGAACTGTCTGAGATCAACAGGGACATACAAGATTGCGAGCGTGCAACACCAGAGAGTGGTTACATTTTAAGCACAGATTTCTGATAGTGGAAAGCAATAACGGAATGGATGCACAAAGGAATCAATGCAGGATCCCACTGTTGGAATTGAATACATTGACAATTTTAGATTTGATCTCCATTCTCCTGATGGGTTAAGACAGACAACAGCAAGGCTTTATGTAGTATCAAGTGTATAGAACCATTCTTAGGTATAGTTGGCATTGTGGACACATTTCAACAAAAAAAAAGTGGGGTTCTAAATTCTCCAAAAGATCGAGCCAAGTAAAGAATTCAAACTCTTGTCCCAAATTGACTGCCTAAAATCTTGTTACTACAAGGGCTGCCCTCTGAATATAAAAACTTATTAGAAACAACTCTTATTTGTCAAAAGAATTGTTTTACAATATACAGATCATTTTGTGAAGGAGCCTTGCTGGATGCGAGCACAGGTCGAATGCTGAAACACCACAGCCCCTCCTCTGATCAGTCCTTGCCACCAACAAGGAGAGCCTTGGGAAACGACTGGTAATTTGCAAACTTTGACCATGGGCATACATGCAGTGGCTTTTGCCCTAACATTGACTAGACAATTAGTTTACTGCAAAATTTCTAGTTTCAGATATCAAACCCAGAAAGTATGGGCTATGTTTCCCTCTATTTGCTATTAGTGGAAAAGTAGTTTAGTGGCAAAAGTGAGGTTCCCAGTTTTACAGTCATACTGATTTTTCCACTAACATTATTGAACAGATAAAAATATTTCCTCATATAGAGTGCATCCATAAAGACACCATTTGTAACAAAATCTAAAGTGTAAAAAAAAAATGTTTATTTTTATGACCCAAAAAAAACAATGAAATATACCCGATTATTCTAGCAGTGGCTCAGTGCTAGAATTCATAACTGGAGTAACAAACTTAAGGTCACTATAGAGACCACTCTCATAACCACCCTGGAGGGAGCAGCTTCACGTTAGGATGAACCATCATTCTTTGCTTCAGAAGCTTCCCCACAACGTGTTAAACAAATGCACCATAGGTCACGCAAGTTACTGTTTCATGAAGAATCCACAGCTTGCAACATCTCTGAAGAGAATTAGGCAGCGCCCGACGTGGTTTGGCAGAACATCATGTTCAGTTTGTACCAGTGGAGCCAAAGCCACCTGCACCTCGTTCAGTCTCATCTAGGGTCTGCAGAAAGACAAGAGGGTAAAAAAAAATCAAAAAGGAAAAGGTTACATCTTAACCAGAAAACAAAACTGCAATAGGAAAGGTTTGCCGAATACAATTAGTCACCTTTAACTCCTCAAGTTCTGGGTAGCAGATGCGTTCACAGATCAGTTGAGCTATTCGATCACCCTTTTTAACTACCAGAATATAAATTTGAAAGGAAAAAAAGAAATTCAATGTTTTTTTAAAATCAATCATTCAATACAAATAGACCTGACCATTTGGCTCTCCTGTATGCCCTTCCACTTAATGCACAATTAATTGGTTCAAGTCTAACCGAACATTTTATGATGTCTTGTAATGTTTCCATCTGTAGATTAAAAATGAATAGATACCATACGGAGTGCACAAACAAACTTCAAAGCAATTCAAGCTCATTAGAAAACTGAACTACCATCATTAACATTCTTTATGCATTGAAACTTGGAAGTATTTCACAAAAGTCCAAAAAGGTGACCCAGTTCTTCGAAAGTCCTTTTACACAAGAAAAAAAAGAGCAGCAGTCCAGTTAGAAAATGATTTCCACCTACAAAAATATTTACTGCACTTTTTCCTTTGGGCTAAAACTTACTACTCAACGCCAGAGCTTGACGGTGGGGTACTCATACTGGCACACAAGTGAAAACAAATTCCACGACTGATGCTTCATTACTTCACAATAACAAAAAAAAGGAGGTATTGATATCTCAAGTGTGGTAGCCAGGCTACCAAATAAATAATGGAGCCTGGTCTGACTCGTTTCTGGTAATCCTCAATGCAATTGGATAAATCTGCTCCAGCCATCACTTGGTAAGACATTCAACATGAATCCTCTCTCCTGTTAAAATATGGTGATTCACACTGCGATCAGTTTCAGATGCCAACAGTTCTCTGGTACCAAGTGGCCATTCGTCATGCGTCAGCCTAGACATTCAAATCTGGCAAGCAACTCGGCTATGGAGCGGAGCCCAATTCTCTTCTCACCCTATGCCTAAACACAGACAGACATTCTAACAGCTGTCATGAGAGATTCCAAGAGCGATTCTTACCCCACCACCCCGCCCCCCCACAACTGAAGGGTTTGGTGGCCAATTAATGAATAGGTCCCCGATTTAATCGCAGACTGTGTCGAATTAGCTTAGTTCAACTGGGCCCTCTAGAACAAATCATATTTTTAAAACAGGTGGATGCGGTCATCAGTCAATGGTTTATTAATACAAAGAAAGTACAGTCGCCTGAGGCTATTAAAATAAATACTAGAAGCTAATCTACCACTTATCTGACCATACTGTGTAGATCCTGACGACTGGAATTTTGCCCCAAATGGCAAGATATGTTAACATAACTACTGACAACTGAACACCGTCACTGGATTCGGAACAGTCATGTTAAAAGCTGACTAATTATATTGCGTGGGTTACATATATTTTGGTGGGGCTATCAAAACTGATCAGTCATTTTCTCTGCAATTCAAAATTCATTGGGAAATACAAACACTTTGATGTGACGAGATAAAATAGGAAAACAAGTACAAGAATAAATGTGTCTAATAACATTTTCCGAATTTCTCACACATTCTATACCGCAAATATTAAATATTTTCCATACAGGCCTTGCCAAATAAATCAGTGGAGCACTTTGTGTAATTATTAAAAACCTGTCTGAATGGAACTCCCAACTTAGTGGCCACACACTCTACCGTTCTCCAATCAATGATGTTCATTATTAGTTGCAATGGAACCAACAGATAGAGAAGAATCCAAGAGTGAAGCGATTTGCGAAATGCGTTGTTTGATATATGGCAACAGAAGCAAGATGAAGGTATATTCACTGCTTATCTGCCCCTTACCTTCAAAATTTTCCTTGCCAAAGTTGAACAGAATTACACCAACATTTCCTCTGTAGTCTTCATCAATAACACCAGCTGAGAAACAGAAAGGGGACAATTAATTTTACAGGTACTTAACACAACGGCTAAACGTAAGTAACATTCATTATCTATGCCCATACAAAATGCACCAGGCACAACGCATACCACTTGAAGACATTCACATGCATAGCAGACAATAACGTTTTTAATTCTTTGCATCCTTCCTTGTGGAAAGGGGCAGCTTTAATTTAACAGACTGAGCATTTGGACAAATATGAGCCGATTGGAAAAACAGCAAAAGGGTAAAGTCACGTCCAACAAATCCCGTTGAATTTTTTTGAAGAGGTAACCAACGTGGCAGATAAGAGTGTCATATGTTATTTATATGGACTTCGAGAAGGCATTCGATAAGGTTCCACATAAGACTTAACAAAAATGAGAGCGCATGGAATTGGAGGGAACTTAATGGCATGGGTAGGAGACAGAGAGTAGAGATAATGGGTATGCACTCAAATTGGCAGGATGCGATTAGTGATGACCCCCAGAAATCTGTACTGGGGCCACAGCCTTTCACTAGATTTATAAATGACTTGGATGAAGGAATAGAAAGCCACATATTGAAGTTTGTTGACAACATCAAGTTAGATGGCACAGTAAATAGTGTAGATGGGAGCAGAAAGTTGCAAAAGGAAATTGATAGATTAAGTGAGTGGACAAACTGTAGCAGATGTTGTTTAATTTAGGAAAATGTGAGGTCATCCACTTTGGACCCAAGAAAGACAGATCAGAGTATTTTATAAATGGAGAGAAGCTAGGAACTGCTTCTAGTTGTGTGGAGGAGCAGAGAGATTTAAGTGTTCAAGTGCAGAAATCACTAAAAGCTACTGGACAGGTACAAAAAAATGTTTAAAAAGCAAATGGAATCGGCTTTTATCTTAAGGCAGGAATACAAAGGGTGCAAGTTATGTTACAGCTGTACAGAGCTCTGGTTAGACCCCATCTGGAGCACTGCGTTCAGTTCTAGGCACCGCACCACAGGAAGGATATATTGGCCTTGGAGGGGGTGCAGCGCAGATTCACCAGAATAATACCGAGTTAAATAAGAAAAGAAATAGGAGCAGGAGTAGGTCACATGGCCCCTTGAGCCTGCCCTGCAGATCATCTACCTCAACTCCGCTTTCCCGCCCCATATCCCTTAGTGTCCAAAAATCTATCAATCTGTCTTGAATATACTTAACGACTGAGCATCCACAGCCCTCTGTGGTAGAGAGCCAAAGATTCACAACCCTCTGAGTAAAGAAATTTCTCCTCATCTCAGTCCTAAATGGCCGATCCCTTATCCAGAGACTATGACCCCTAACTCTACTCTCCAGCCAGGGGCAACATCCTCACAGCATCTACCCTGTCAAGCCCTCTAAGAATTTTATACATTTCAATGAGGTCACCTCTCATTCTTCTAAACTTCAGAATCTCCAAAGGTTGCATAGACTAGGCTTGTATTCCCTTGAATATAGATTCTGGAACTCTCACCCCAAAATGTTGTTGAGGCTTGGAGGTCAACTGAAAATTTCAAAACAGATGGGATACGGAACCAAGGCGGATAA
This sequence comes from Squalus acanthias, assembly GCA_030390025.1. Lineage (NCBI taxonomy): Eukaryota > Metazoa > Chordata > Chondrichthyes > Squaliformes > Squalidae > Squalus > Squalus acanthias. Next base: position 49,597,163 of record CM059443.1, read on the forward strand.
ATGGATTTAAGACACAGATCAGGTTATGATGCAATTGAACAGTAGAACAGACTCGAGGGGTTGAATGGCCTACTCCTCTTCCTACATTCAATTCAACTTTATTAAACTGCTCTCTCACCCCAAAAGTAAAACAGTCACCATCGTCAGACAACAGGTGTACACCTCAAGGTTTTTAAAAATTCAATTTCAGGGCGTGTGCATCACTGGCAAGGCCAGCATTTATTGCTCATCCCTAGTTGCCCTTGAGAGGATGGTGGTTCTTGAACCACTGCAGTGTGTGTGTGTGTGGTGAAGGCGCTCGCATAATACTGTACGGTAGAGAGAGTTCCAAGAGTTTGACCCAGCAACAATAAAGCAACTGCGATATATGTTCAAGTTCAACTGCTTGGAAATTTCTAATCGACATTTAAATTTGAAGGAGAGAATGTAATTCTGAAGCACTGTAGCTCCACCACCTGGCTGGAAGTAGAATAACATTAGATTCCACAGTAACCATTTTCCAAATAAATTTATGCCAGAAAGGAGAAGCTGGTGTTAGTGTGACACAACAGACAAGAAACACATAGAGTTGTTTAGAATCATACAGCACAGGAGGCAGCAATTCGGCCCATTGTACCGGCTCTTAGAAAGAGCTATCCAATTAAACCCACGCCCCATCTCTTTCCCCGTAAAAAATTTTTCCTTCATGTATTTATCCAATTCCCTTTTGAAAGTTACTGCTTCCACCACCCTTTCAGGCAGTGCATTCCAGATCATAACTCGCTGCGCAAAATAAAATTTCCTCATTTCACCTCTGGTTCTTTTGCCAATCACCTTAAATCTGTGTCCTCTGCTTAGCAACCCTTCAGCCACTGGAAACAGTTTCTCCTTATTTACTCTATCAAAACCATGCATGATTTTGAACACCTCTTAAATATCCTCTTAACCTTCTCTGCTCTAAGGAGAGCAACCCCAGCTTCTTCAGTCTCTCCACATAATTGAAGTCCCTCATCCCTGGTACCATTCTAGTAAATCTTTTCTGCACCCTCTCTTGAGGCCTTGACATCCTTCCTAATGTGTGGCACTCAGAATTGAACAATAATCTAGCTGAGGCCTAACTAGTGTTTTATAAAGGTTTAGGATCATTTCCTTGCTTTTGTTCCCATATGCTTTTCAACAGCCTTCTCAACTTGTCCTGTCACCTTCAAAGATTTGTGCATATACACCTCCAGGTCTCTGTTCCTGCATCTCATTCTTTCTACTAAAATGTATCTGCCCGTTTCACCAGTCTGTCTACATCCTCCTGAAGTCTGTTCATAGAATGGTTACAGCACAGGAGGCCATTCGGCCCGTGCCGGCTCTCCGCAAGAGCACTTCAGCTAGTCCCACTCCCCCGCCCTTTCCCCATAAATTTGTTTCCTTCAGGTACTTATCCAATTCCCTTTTGAAAGCCACAATTGAGTCTGCCGCCACCACCCTTTTAGGCGGTGCATTCCAGATCCTAACCACTCGCTGCAAAAAAAAAGTTTTTCCTCGTGTCGTCTTTGGTTCTTTTGCCAATCACTTTAAATCTGTGTCTTCTGGTTCTCGACCCTTCCGCTAATGGGAAGTTTCTCTCTCTCTACTCTGTCTAGACCCATCATGATTTTGAACCTCTATCCGATCTCTTCCCATCTTCTCTGCTTCAAGGAGAACCCCAGCTTCTCTAGCCTATCCACATAACTGAAGTTCCTCATCCCTGGAACCACTCATGAATCTTTTCTGCACCCTCTCGAAGGCCTTCACATCCTTCCTAAAGTGCGGTGCCCAGAATTGGACACAATGCTCCAGTTGAGGCTGAACCAGTGTTTTATAAAGGTTCATCATAACTTCCTTGCTTTTGTACTCTATGCCTCTATTTATGAAGCCCAGGATCCCGTATGCTTTTTTAACCGCTTTCTCAACCTGCCCTGCCACCTTCAACGATTTGTGCATATACACACCCCCAGGTCTCTGTTCATTTACCTCCTTTAGAATTGTACCCTTTAGTTTATATTGCCTCTCCTCATTCTTCCTACCAAAATGTATCACTTCGCACTTTTCTGCGTTAAATTTCATCTGCCACGTGTCCGCCCATTTCACCAGCCTGTCTATGTCCTCTTGAAGTCTATCACTATTCTTCTCACTGTTCACTATACTTCCAAATTTTGAAATTGTGCCCTGTACACCCAAGTCCAAGTCATTAATACATTATCAAAAAGAGCAGTGGTCCTAATACCGCCCCCTGGGGAACACCACTGTGTACTTCCCTCCAGTCTGAAAAACAACCGTTCACTCTCTGCTTTCTGTCCCTGAGCCAATTTCGTACCCATGCTGCCACTGTCACTTTAATTCCATGGCCTTCCATTTTGCTTCCACATCTATTATGTTATACTATGGCAGAAGCCTTTTGAAAGTCTATATACACAACATTAACTGTACTACCATCATCAACCCTCTCCGTTACTTCAAAGAACTCGATCAAGTTAGTCAAATAATTGGAGCCTTTGCAATTTACACCCTTATTTCCCCTCGGTAACCTCGGCTGCATTCCATCTGGACCGGGTGACTTTTCTACTTTAGAGGACTGCCAACCTTTTACGTACCTTTTTTAAAAAAAATCTATTTTTATCGTATACAATATAGCTCCCACCTCCTCTTTACTGTTACATTAGCAGAATCCTCTTCTCTAGTGAACAGATGGAAAGTACTCATTTAGAAGCACAGCCATGCCCTTTGGTCCCTAATTGGCCCCACCCTTCCTTTGACAACCATTTTACAATTTATATGATTACAAAAGAGACTTTTGGGTTCCTTTTGTGTTAGCTACTATTCTCATACTCTCTTATATCACTTCATAATTAGTTTTTAATTATACTGTTTTACAAGATTGGAATATATGATGTAATAGATAACGTTATTTTACTTGTTGGGAATGATGGTTAGCAATAAATACATGAATGTAAACCGCATGGAGAAATTAATGAAATAGTGAGCAGCATCTGGCTTTATGCAGGCGTTGTCCTGTTCTGTGGCGTTACCAGTTGTTCCTCAGCACCTCTATTGAATTTAATATTTTCAGCTGCAACAATATAGTCTGTGCTGAGTGCAAAGGGCGACAGGGAACGAGACATCAGAAAGAAAATGAGGGACAAGTCACGTGTGACAGATTAGACAATGTGACGTCTGAAGTTTGATAAGACAGAAAGCACCTGCACACAAAGTTAGATAGAATATATTATATAAAAAATACACCCACGCACACTTCAAACATCGCAGTCTAATGTTAAATGTCACACTTGGAGTCACTTATGACATATAAAAATATTGTCCAGGATCAGAAAATACCAAGCTCTTATTAGAAATGTTACAAGAACAATATTTATCTGCTGAATTGCTTATTGTGTCATTTAATTACTTCATTAAAGTTTATACTTGGAAGTCCCCAGCCTTTCCCAAAAGCCAGGACTTGCAGGTTCTTACTTTTGCCCAGAGCTGAGCTAAAGTTAAGACTGCACAGTCAAGCATGTGCACAGCACCTAATCTCTCAGATGCACCAGTACCAGTCACCCACAGAGGAATACTTTTTCTTTAGCTTTTGGCAGTTCCTCAAGTTTTTTTTAATTATTTGAAAAAAAAGCTAGAACACAATTTCCAAAAGCTTTAGAGGTAAAATTCATTATTTTTTTTTTAAAAAATGCGTGACCAAAAAAAGTGAGTGTTTCCGATTACACATCTGTTGTAGCCTTTGTTGTGTTCAATAAACTTTAGAAAGAGACAGACACATAAGGTAAGAGAGAGGTGGTGAGGGGCCAAATAGTGCGCCTTCCTGCAACGTTACTTCACTTTAAAAAAAAGTTGAATTGAGGCTAAGGGTGAGGTAACAGCACCACCATTGGCAGGAGGGAGTAATTACAGCAGGCACTTTCCATTATAAAAATGTGGACATAAAAATTTAGAATGGAAATACATAAAAAGGACACAATATGACTTTAAATGGAGACTGGATTACATCTACACACCCTGCTCCAGCAAAGTGGCTGCAGTAGGACCGGAGTCCCTACCCTCCGACCCCACTTCACTTGTTCTTGACTTCACGGTAGATCAACTAGCAATAGTGAAACCTGGGATCGTGACTAATTCTAGAGCCCTGCCAGTGGGATGAGAGTTCAGTTTATTTTCTGTTTGTTGGGTTTTCCAGTTCATTTCCGGGGTCCTTTTCTATTGAAGGGTGCTCTGATCCTGGGATCTGCTACATTGGTAGCCTGCACAGGGCAAGGTGGCTGCATTAGGACTGGAGTGCCTGGGGGATCCCAGCCCAATTGGGGTGGGGGGGGGCAGGAGATTACTGTCCTGCAGACCCATGTCCGGGACCCCCACCCTCCGTGTGCTGCCGCAGTTTGAAGTGTTGGGGCCGGGGGGCTGTTAGCAGCTTATCAGTACCTGACATACTGATGGAGTAGGGTTGCCAACTCTGGTTGGAGGCATTCCTAGAGGTTTGATCACGTCATGTTCTGACCACATGAAATCTGACCAGGTGACATCAGATCACACAACTTCCACAAATGTTATTGGATTTACCTTATAAAAGGTTGGGTCCTCTGCAGTTCAGAATCTTTGCAGTTTTGCACTAGTAGCTATTGTGTGAGAAGTTCCAAGAACCAGGAGACCACCCGAGCAGGCGGAGAGGAGAAACAGGATGGCAAAAAAAGGTGAAACCATTCTCTCCACCTCTAATCTCTGCCCAGTCTCCCTCTCCACACCCACTCCCCTCGCGATTCCCGACTAGCAATTCTCAGCTTTGGTGTAATGGAGATCACTTTACCCAGCATCAGAGAAACCCCTATATCCCTGTGACAAGAGTTGTGCAAGCATTCAATCCCAGAGATAGAGTGGTTTCTCTGCCGCTGTGCAAAGAGTTCTCCATTACACAAAAGCCGTTTTTGCACCCACTGCAGCCTCGCACTTACTGGCGTGTCCAGTGTTTTACGTTGTAAAGTTGTGACTTGCGAGTGTTGGTGGTTTCAAGGGGCAGTTTGTATCTCGTATAATGCAAGTTATTTGGGACTGTCCATTTGTACAGATTTCACTGTATATTAAAAGGTTCTCTCTATTCCCCTCCAAGCAGCACTTGCTCTTTGTCACAATTAAACTTACCTATTCATTTTAACTCCATGTGACGGAGCCCTCCAAAGTTGCCCTGAAAGGTTAGTGGAGGTGTTGCTTATTTACTGCAAAAATGTGTCTCCAAAATAGGTGGCACCAAGCTCCAGCGTCACCCACTTTGGAGCTCCCAAAGTCAGGTTACAAGCTTGATGATACCTCTCTCCATTACCTCATTCCTTCCTCAGGCTATGACAGTATTTATGTTCATGTCGGTTTACAAATAATTTCCAATGCTGCAGTGCGCAATTGAAGTAAACAGGTACGCTTTATTTCAATACTTTATTGCAAATACATTACCTCCAACATCAATGAAGTGTTTTGCTGCCAATCCAGACCTTGGAGCTAGGAAGGATTAAAAAATAAAGATGGGAAAATTAATATTTTCTGCAACACTAGTGATAAACAACCCACTACCACACAAATTCTGCACAGCCAACCCAGAATTTGACAAGTAATGTCTTTTTGTAGTAATTATTTCATCATCTCTACATATTCATTAGCTGCAACAAATTTTCTGCTGCTGGGAAGAAAGAATATTAAATGTGGGAGGAATGACAAAGAACTTGTACTCAGTCTGCATCTGTAAGCATATGCTCAGGCATCTATTCATAAATCATTTCCCTTAGTTTAAACCAAAATCAAATCAGTGTAAGTAACAAAACAGACAACTCCACCCCCCACCGAGGGCAAGGACTGATGTGTACGCTTCCCTCTCCTGGTCTGTGACATCCCTCCCCCAATATAAAACAGGGCAACTTCATGAACCAGGTGGTGATAAATGTTACAACTCTCCCCCAAGTCTCAGCATAAACAAGGAAACAAAAGTTGATTAAAAAAAGGTGACAACCCCATGGAATGCTCAGACACAAAATCACTTCTTGTAACTCTCTTGTTCATCTCCTACTCTAATTATTTCTATCTCCTACCTTTGATCTGCTCAGCTTCCTATCTCTCTATCCGGCTTACAGATTTTCTTTCGACATCATTTGATTTCCCCCCTCTTTTTGCAAGTCTGTTCTGCCCTTGGTCTCCACTCTATTTTATATGTCTCTGTATTCCTCTCTAATAAACCGATTTATTCATTTTGTACTTTTCACTTAAAAGAAACACCACAAGACAGCCGGTATGTACTGGATTCAAGATGGGAGCTGGAGCAATTGGGAGAAGCTATTCAGGAGCTGCTGCAACATACAAAAGGTGAGAGAGAAACTGTGGCCGGGGCAGTCTTGAGTGGTACCTTCCCCCGAGGAGGGGTGTGTGTGTGTTGCGGTTGCACTAGATTGGATTCATGCAGCAACATGGTTTTGGTTTCTCCTGCATGTATTGCTCACATTCAGCCTCAGCAAGTGTAGGCAAGAGTAGAGAGATGGGGTGGGTTAGGAGCTATCTGTAAGCTGGGTACAGTGCATCCAAGATCATGGGTCAAGATGATCAGCAGAACACATCAGGATCTGCATGAATGGGCTGAAGAGGCAACTTTGGAATGGGCAAGTTTCAGATTTCTTGCGTGAATTTTTTTTTTAAATAAATGATCAAGTGATAAATATTTTTGGGGATATAGTGTAGAGAGGGGGGTCCTGCTACAGTGGCTGTACCTCCAAATAAAAATACAATTGTGCCGTATTGGTTGTTTTCTTTCTAGAATGTGGCTGATTTAAGTGTCAACTAAGCCAAAATACACTTCTCTTCTAGGAATGCCCACCTTGAAGAAGTTCTGCTCTTCTCTCCGACAGGATTTCAGTTGGTCTCTTTTACCTTGTTCATCTTCATTGCTTTCTCTGTTTCTCTTCTCGTGTTTGATCAGGTATCTACCAAAACTCGCTTTCACAGCCACATATCTTTCCTCAGCAACTGTCTCCGGCTCGGACTTATTCCACATGGAATCCAACTGAAATTCCACCCTTCATGTTTTGGATCCATCCAGGATTACAGATATCGGAGATATTCAGCATTCCTCGAACCACTGCTCTCGCCGAATCCCAAGATCCACGCTCAATGCCATGCGCCACCACATCCACGCTCTCGACCTCTCCCTTCAGCAGCACCGACTCACTATCTCAAAGCTGTCCTAGTCCAATTCCATTTCATCCTTCTCCTCATCCAGCACTTTAACAAAGAACTTTTTTTCTTCCTTTCAAGTGTCAAGGATTGTAAGCTTCAACAACTCTTGGACACCAACACCCCTCCGGAATCTTCTTCCCCATCACTTTCCTCTGACCCCATCCCTTCTTCCAATCTCACCTCCTGCCATGTTTTCACTATCCCCTCTGACCCCGAACGATCAGTCCTCAGCAAAGGCCGGAGCTTCATCCCCTTATGCCCCCACCTCAATGAATTTCGAGCTCGGCAAGACGCTGAGCTCTTTTTCCTTCGCCTTCGTATCCACTTCTTTGGCCCGGAGTCTTCCCCCCCGCACAGCTGACCCTTTCTCCCGTTTTCAGAATTCTCGTTCTACCTGGACCCCTCCCTCTGGCCTCTTAACCTCTCTAGATCTTTTCATTGCAAACTGCTGGCGTGACATCGGCCGTCTCAATTTCTCTGTTCCCCTTACCCACTCCAACCTACCTCCCTCTGAACTTGCAGCACTCCATTCTCTCAGATCCACCCCAACATTGTCATTAAACCTGCTGACAAACGTGGCGCTGTTGTTGTTTGGCGAACCGACCTCTACCTAGCGGAGGCTGAACGCCAACTCTCCGACACCTCCTCCTACCTTCCCCTGGACCATGACCCCACTACCGAACATCAAGCCATCGTTTCCAAGACTGTCACTGACCTCATCTCCTCTGGAGATCTTCCCCGCACGTCTGCTCTCACCCCTTCCCCTCCCTCCCGGAACCAGTAAATAAACCTGAAATTGTGAGATTCCGCGTTAAAATCAGAAACACTTTTAAGTGAACAAAGAAATAGGCAATTGATTACATCAGTCACTTACCCACTCTGCCATAGAATCCAGAAGGAACTGCAATCTGAATATCAGTCTTCACAATAACTTTATCTTGAGCAAGGACCACATAATCATAGGCACTGCAAACAAGCAGAGAGTGTGAGCAGGACAGCCGAGTTATTATCACCCTCCCATCACATGGAGGGGGGAAACACAAATCCACACACACAGAAAATTATAAATGCATTATTATAAACTACTTGTACACATGAACACACAGCAGCTCGTGGGTTTCTTCAATTTAAAATTCTACAGAAATATAGACGTGCAAGTCTGATAAAGAATTATTGCTCATTCGAGTGGGGAAGGGGTGAATAACAATGATGCCTGTGGTTGAACAACCCACTGACAGTCAGAGAGAGAATGACCAACAACCCAGGATCTGTGCACCCACCCCCACATCCGGGGCTCCTCTCCCCCCACCCCCAAACATCCCGGGCTCCTCACCGCCCAGCCCCCCCCCCGCCCCCCCGACATCCGGGGCTCCTCTCCCCCCACCCCCAAACATCCCGGGCTCCTCTCCCCCCACCCCCAAAACATCCCAGGCTCCTCTCCCCCCACCCCCAAAACACCGCGGGCTCCTCTCCCCCCGCCCCCAAAACATCCCGGGCTCCTCTACCCCCCACCCCCAAAACATCCCGGGCTCCTCTCCCCCCCCGCAACATCCCGGGCTCCTCTCCCCCCCCCTCAAAAACATCCCGGGCTCCTCTCCCCCCCCCGCCCCCGAGCTCCTCTACCCCCCCCCCCAAAACACCCCGGGCTCCTCCCCCCCCCCCCCCAAAACAACCCGGGCTCCTCTCCCCCCCCAAACATCCGGGCTCCTTCCCCCCACCCCCCCCCAAAACATCCGGGCTCCTTCCCCCCCCCCCCCCCCCAAAACATCCCAGGCTCCTCCCCGCCCCCCCCCCCCCCCCAAACATCCCAGGCTCCTCTCCCCCAAAACATCCCGGGCTCCTCTCCCGCCCCCCCCAAAACATCCCGGGCTCCTCTACCCCCCACCCCCAAAACATCCCGGGCTCCTCTCCCCCCCCGCCCCCCCCAGAACATCCCGGGCTCCTCTCCCCCACCCCCCAAAACATCCCGGGCTCCTCTCCCCCCCCCCCCGCCCCCCCCGCAACATCCCGGGCTCCTCTCCCCCCCCCCCCCAAAACATCCCGGGCTCCTCTCCCCCCCCCCCCCCGAGCACATCCCGGGCTCCTCTCCCCCCCCCCCCCCCCCCCCAAAACACCCCGGGCTCCTCTCTCCCCCCCCCCCCAAAACATCCCGGGCTCCTATCTCCCCCCCCCCCCCCCCCAAAAAAACATCCCGGGCTCCTCTCCCCCCCCCCGCAACATCCCGGGCTCCTCTCCCCCCCCCCCCCCCCCCCGCAACACCCCGGGCTCCTCTCCCCCCCACCCCCCAAAACATCCCGGGCTCCTCTCCCCCCCCCCCCCGAGCACATCCCGGGCTCCTCCACCCCCCCCCCCCCCCAAAACACCCCGGGCTCCTCTCTCCCCCCCCCCCCCCCCCCCAAAACATCCTGGGCTCCTCTCCCCCCCCCCCCCCCCCCAAAACATCCCGGGCTCCTCTCTCCCCCCCCCCCTCCCAAAACATCCCGGGCTCCTCTCCCCCCCCCCCCCCCCAAAAACATCCGGGCTCCTCTCCCCCCCCCCCCCCCAAAACATCCCGGGCTCCTCTTCCCCCCCCCCCCCCCCAAAAAATCCCGGGCTCCTCTCCCCCCCCCCCAAAAACATCCCGGGCATCCCTCCCCCCCCCCCCCCCCAAAACATCCCGGGCACCTCTCCCCCCCCCCCCCCCCCCAAAACATCCGGGCACCTCTCCCCCCCCCCCCCCCCCAAAACATCCCGGGCACCTCTCCCCCCCCCCCCCCCAAAAAAACATTCCGGGCACCTCTCCCCCCCCCCCAAAAAAAACATTCCGGGCACCTCTCCCCCCCCCCCCCAAAAAAACATCCCGGGCTCCTCTCCCCCCAACATCGCCTCCTCTCCCCCCCCCCAGCCCACACATCACCCGGGAAAGAGTCAGGGAAGGAACAGAGAGAAAAGAAAGCAGGGTAAATAAAAGCGAGGTAAAAACAGTGAGTTGGAAGAAGTAGTGAGGAAAAAGTTGGGAGTGAAAATAAGCAGAAAAAGTAGAAGTAAAAAAAAGTGATCGAAAAATATTGAAGGAAGGTAAAAAAAAGAGAATTGGATAAAATAGAGAGAAAAATGTGAAGCGGAAAATAGGTAAAGAGTGAGGGGGAAACACTGAATTATAGTTAAAGGGGGATTGAATGGAGCAGTGACATTAAACCGCGCTGCCCCGGGTGGCGCCTCTCCCCCGGCCGCCCTCACCTGTAAAGGTCGTAGCCGGCCGCCCGCTCCGAGCCCCGGGTCGGCGGGTGCGCGTTCTCGCTCAGCTTGGCGAACTGGAGCACGGCTTTCTCCTCCCGGGCCCGCTTCGCCGGGGACAGGGCGGCGGCGGCTTCAGAGCAGGGCATGGCACCGAGAGAGGAGAGGAGAGACACCGGATTACTCGCGGTCTGCAGCCGGACAACCAGCCCGCCAAAACCCAGCCAATTACCGCAGCCCACTTCAAATAGCCCGCCCAAACCCAGCCAATCATCGCAGCCCGCCAAAGACCCAGCCAATCATCGCAGCCCGCCAAAGACCCAGCCAATCATCGCAGCCCGCCAAAGACCCAGCCAATCATCGCAGCCGGCCAAAGACCCAGCCAATCATCGCAGCCGGCCAAAGACCCAGCCAATCATCGCAGCCCGCCAAAGACCCAGCCAATCATCGCAGCCCGCCAAAGACCCAGCCAATCACCGCAGCCCGCCAAAGACCCAGCCAATCACCGCAGCCCGCCAAAACCCAGCCAATCATCGCAGCCCGCTTCAAATAGCCCGCCCAAACCCAGCCAATCATCGCAGCCCGCCAAAGGCCCAGCCAATCACCGCAGCCGGACAACTAGCCCGCCAAAGACCCAGCCAATCACTGCAGCCCGCCAAACACCCAGCCAATCACCACAGCCCGCCAATCACCGCAGCCGGACAACCAGCCCGCCAAACACCCAGCCAATCACCACAACCCGCTTCAAACAGCCTGCCCAAACTCAGCCAATCACCGCAGCCCGCTTCAACCAGTCCCCCCCCCAAACTCAGCCAATCACTGCAGCCCGCCAAAAACCCAGCCAATCACCGCAACCCACTTCAAACAGTCCACCCAAACTCAACCAATCACTGAAACCCCGCCAAAAACTCAACCAATCACAAAGCCGCCGCCAACATCCCACCCAAAACCCAGCCAATCACAAACCCGCCACCAACAGCACGCCAACCACAAAACCACCTCAAACAGCACTGTGGAGGAGGAATTCCTGGAGTGTATACGGGATGGTTTCCTGGACCAATATGTCAAGGAACCAACTAGAGATCAGGCCATCTTAGACTAGGTATTATGTAACGAGAAAGGATTAATTAGCTATCTTGTTGTGCGAGGCCCCTTGGGTCGGAGCGATCATAATATGATCGAATTCTTCATTAAAATGGAGAGTGAAGTAGTTGACTCGGAGACTAGGGTCCTGAATTTAAATAAAGGAAACTACGATGGTATGAGGTGCGAGTTGGGTAGGATTGATTGGGGAATGTTACTCAAAGGGTTGACGGTGGATAGGCAATGGCAAACATTCAAAGATCGCATGGATGAACTGCAGAATTTGTTCATCCCAGTTTGGCATAAAAATAAAACAAAAAAGGTGACTCAACCGTGGCTAACAAGGGAAATTAGGAATAGCATAAGATCCAAGGAGAGGACATATAAATTGGCCAGAAAAAGCAGTAAACCTGAGGATTGGGAGCAGTTTAGGATTCAGCAAAGGAGGACAAAGGGATTAATTAAGAGGGGGAAAATAGAGTATGAGAGTAAACTTGCAGGGAACATAAAAACTGACTGTAAAAGCTTTTATAGATATGTGAAGAGAAAAAGATTGGTGCAGTCAAACGTAGGTCCCTTGCAGTCAGAATCAGGGGAATTTATAATGGGTAACAAACAAATGGCAGACCAATTAAATACATACTTTGGTTCTGTCTTCGCAAAGGAGGACACAAATAACCTCCCAGAGATGTCGGGGAACATTGGGTCTAATGAGAGGGAGGAACTGAAAGAAATCAGTATTTGTAGGGAAATGGAGTTAGCGAAATTGACGGGATTGAAGGCCGATAAATCCCCAGGGCCTGATAATCTACATCCTAGGGTACTTACGGAAGTGGCCCTAGAAATAGTAGATGCATTGCTGGTCATCTACCAAAATTCGATAGATTCTGGAACAGTACCCATGGATTGGAGGGTAGCTAATGTTACCCGACTATTCAAAAAAGGTGGTAGAGAGAAAACGGGGAATTATAGACCGATAAGCCTGACATCGGTAGTGGGGAAAATGCTGGAGTCCATTATAAAAGATGTAATAGCAGAGCACTTGGAAAACAGTGACAGGATCGGACAAAGTCAACATGGATTTACAAAAGGTAAATCATGCTTGACTAATCTACTGGAATTTTTTGAAGATGTAACTGGTAAAATAGATAAGGGAGAACCAGTGGATGTGGTGTATTTGGACTTTCAGAAGGCTTTCGATAAGGTCCCGCATAAGAGATTAGCGTGTAAAGTTAAGGCACATGGGATTGGGGGCAAGGTATTGACTTGGATAGAGAACTGGTTGGCAGACAGAAGGCAAAGAGTTGGAATAAACGGGTCTTTTTCCGAGTGGCAGGCAGTGACTAGTGGGGTACCGCAGGGATCGGTCCTAGGACCCCAGCTATTCACAATATATATTAATGATCTAGATGAGGGAACGAGATGTAATATCTCCAAGTTTGCAGATGACACAAAGCTGGGTGGGCGTGTGTGCTGTGAGAAGGATGCCGAAAAACTCCAGTATGATTTGGACAGGTTGGGTGATTGGGCAGAATCATTATAATGTGGATAAATGCGAGGTTATCCACTTTGGTGTCAAAAACGGGAAGGCAGATTATTATCTGAATGGCAATAGATTGCGAGAAGGGGAAGTGCAACGAGACCTGGGTGTCCTTGTGCACCAGTCGCTGAAGGTAAGCATGCAGGTGCAGCAGGCGATTAAGAAGGCAAATGGTATGTTGGCCTTCGTAGCGAGAGGGTTCGAATACAGGAACAAGAATGTCTTGCTGCAGTTGTACAGGGCCTTGGTGAGACCACACCTTGAGTACTGTGTGCAGTTTTGGTCGCCTTATCTGAGGAAGGATGTTCATGCCATGGAGGGAGTGCAGCGAAGATTCGCCAGGCTGTTACCTGGGATGGCAGGAATGACGTTATGAGGCGAGATTGGGTCGCTTGGGCTTATACTCGCTGGAGTATAGGCCCAATCGACCCAATCTCTCCTCCTACGTCATTCCTGCCATCCCAGGTATCAGCCTAGTGAATCTTCGCTGAACTCCTTCCATGGCAAGAACATCCTTCCTCAGATAAGGCGACCAAAACTGTACACAGTACTCAAGGTGTGGTCTCACCAAGGCCCTGTACAACTGCAGCAGGACATTCTTGTTCCTGTATTCGAACCCTCTCGCTATGAAGGCCAACATACCATTTGCCTTCTTCACCGCCTGCTGCACCTGCATGCTTACTTTCAGCGACTGGTGCACAAGGACACCCAGGTCTCGTTGCACTTCCCCTTCTCCCAATCTATTGCCATTCAGATAATAGTCTGCCTTTCTGTTTTTGACACCAAAGTGGATAACCTCACATTTATCCATGTTATATTGCATCTGTCACGCTTCTGCCCCCTCACCCAACCTGTCCAAATCATCCTGGAGTTTCTCGGTATCCTACCTTTGATGGCCTTGTCCACCAAAAAACCTTTACTCTCTCCCATCCTGGTTGTTCCCCCTTGTATGGCCCCCATCTTCGCGCTCTCAAGTCCATCACCAGATCTGGCTAGACCATAGGAAGCACCATCAGGCCTTACTAGCCTGTGCCAAAACTACCCTCTTCTCCAGGATCATCCAATGTCTTCACTCCAGTATCAAATCTCTCCTTAAATACCTCTCCCCTCCCTCCTCAACTCTCACTTCCATCAAGTTCGAGGAACTCATGGACTACTTTGTCACTGTAACCATCCATTCAGCTGCCTCTCCTGCATCCCGCCCCGAGCCCCTTGCCCATCAGGTCAAACCTTCCCCCAAGGCTCCCCACTGATCCTGCATCTTTCTCTAATTTCTTTCCTATATCCCCTCATGCCCTCTTGGAGCTCATCTTGTCCACGAGACCTACCTCCTGCCCCTGAACACCCAATTTCCCATTCTCACCCACTTGTTGACTGAGATTCTAAATGATTCCTTCTACTCGAGTGCTGTCCCCCTCTCTTTCAAAACTGCCGTCATCGCGACCCCACAATGTAAAACACCATCAAACCCTCAGTCCCTGAAAAGTACAGTCATCTCCAATCTCCCTTTTTTTCCTCTGAAGTGCTTGAACGTGTTGGCATCTCCCTGTAACTCCATATTTCAATCTCTCCAAATCAGGTTTCCGCCCCCATCACGGTACTGAAATGGCCTTATTCAAAGTCATAAATTACATCCTCTGTGACACACTATCCCTCCTCAACCGGTCTACAGCCTTTAACACTGCTGACCATAACCATTACCACTCCGTTGTCCAGCTCAGTGGGACTGCCCTCGCTTGGTTCCACCCTTACCTACACACACGTGAGTGTACAGTTGTTTAATAAATCTTGGGTCACAGCTTTCATTTTCCAATGGCAGACCTCCCTGACGGTTGAGGGAAAGTCTACACATGCCATCAGAGAATATGGTGATCAGTGGTTGCCCTCTATACAGCAAATATTCATCACTGTTCCAGCTCGGCTGCCACGGGCAGTGCAGGGAAAGGCCACCTCTTGCAGTGATTCTCTATGCCGTTGGACACAACAGGGTCCCTGGCAATGCTGCCATCACTAGCAGCACCAACTCTTCCACTTGGTCCCCAGTTATAAAACTACGGTGCTTATTTAAGAACTGGCATTTATCCAGTGCCTTTTCACATGCTCAGGACACAGATTTTTACCATTTAGCCATTTGCCTATTGTACCTGTGCTGGCTCGGTGAAGGAGCAATATACTTGGGCCCCATCCCCTTGCCCTCTCACAGGAACATACGCAAATGATGGAAAGGAAAAGACCAGCTGGTTCGTCGAGCCTGTCCCATATAGTCATGGTGCAACATAACATGGTGCCTCCCATCCCGGGGGAGGGGCAAACAAAATCGGTGTAATTACTCTCCAACGCCGATCATATAAGTTCCAGGAGACCACAGTCACCCACTGCTCCACCCACCTTTTGTGACATCTGCTACAGTTATAAACTTGCCCAGCTCCCTTTTAAACGCCTGTAGTGAGTCTGCACTCGCTGCAGGAGCCAGCAACTTGTTCCAAAGGTCAATGACCGAAGAGAAAAGCCTCCTGCCATCTCACCTAGCTCTACGTTTATGTAGCTCTTGTCCTGTCCATGATTTTCGCACGTCTGTACGAAAGCTCCCATTTCTTGGAGCGCCCTGGGGTACATGCCACCAGGACCAGCAGTCCGATTTCTTTCGAGACTCCTCATTTCTATCCAGGACTATACCAGCATCCACTTTGACACTTGCAACTGTTGAGTCAACTGTTCACGGCATCATTGGTAATCAAGTATTGTCTTCTGGAGTGAAGATTGATACAAAGTAGCCATTTAAAACCTCTGTCATATCCCGCGAGTCCCTCATGTATCTGCCCAGAGTAATCCTTCATTGGCTCTATGCAGTTACAAGATCATAAGAAACAGGAGCAGGAGTAGGCCATTCGAGCCTACTCTTATACTCTAATCCCTTTATAACAAAAGCTTATACCATTCAATAAGATCATGGCTGATCTTCTACCTCAGCCCCACCTTCCCGCACTATCCCCATATCCCTTGATTCCCAAAAAAATTATCGACCTCTGTCTTTGAATATGCTCAACGACCGAGCACCCACAGTTCTCTGGGGTAGAGAATTCCAAAGATTCACCACCCTCTGAGTGAAAAAATTTCTCCTCATCTCAGTCCTAAATGGCCAACCCCTTATTCGGAGACTGTGACCCCTGGTTCTAGATTCCCCAGCCAGAGGAAACATTTTCCCTGTCAAGCCCCTTAAGAATTTTATATGTTTCAATTAGATCACCTCTCATTCTTCTAAACTCTAGGGAATATAGGCCTAATCTACTCAATCTCTCCTTATAGGGCAATCCCCTTATCCCAGGAACCAGTGAACCTTTGTTGCATTCCCACGAAGGCAAGTATGGCTTTCCGAAGGTAAGGAGACCAGAACTGTACACAGTACTCCAGGTGTGGCCTCACCAATGCCCTGTATAATTGTAGTAAGACTTCTTTACTCTTATACTCTAATCCCTTTATAACAAAAGCTTATACCATTTGCTTTCCTAATTGCTTGCTGTTCCTGCATATTTACTTTCTGTGATTCATGTATAAGGACACCCAGGTCCCTCTGAATGCAAACATTTCCCAGTCTCTCACCATTCAAAAAATATTCTGCTTTTTTGTTTTTCCTACCAAAGCAGATAACTTCACACTTCCCCACATTGTATTCCATCTGCCATGTTCTTGCCCACTCAGTCAACCTGTCTATATCTCTCTGCAGCCTGTTTGCATCCTCCTCACAGCTTACTTTCCCACCTAACCTTGTATCATCAGCAAACTTGGATACGTTACACTCAGTCCCTTCATCCAAGTCATTAATATAGATTGTAAATAGCTGAGGCCCAAGCACTGATCCTTGCAATACCCCACTAATTACAGCCTGCCAACCCGAAAAAGTCCTGTTTATTCCTACTCTGTTTTCTGTCCATTAACCAATCCTCAATCCATACTAATATATTACCCCCAATCCCATGAGTCCTAATTTTATGTAATAACCTCTTGTGTGGCACCTTATCGAATGCTTTTTGAAAATCCAAATACAGGAAACTCTCGTTTAAACGGCACCTAAATATCCGGAATTCTCTAATAACCGGCAGAATTCATACTCCGAAAACTACAGTATACAGTCGTTTATAAGTTTTGTTTTACTGTTAAGTAATTTAAGAGTTATGGATTACCCTCAACTAGCATTACTGTACTTCATCAAGCATCTTCCACCATCCATTTAACACAACATTCTGTAGGGGAGTACCCAATTATACTGCACATTTCTTGATTTTTTAATTTTTGTTTGTTAAAAATAGCCTTGGTAGATATACCTCTCCGTTATCCGGAATTTTTAATCAACCGGCACCATCCCGGTCCCATCGGTGTCGGATACGAAAGAGTTTCCTGTACACTGCATCCACTGGTTCCCCCTTATCCATCCTACTAGTTACATCTTCAAAAAACTCTAACAGATTTGTCAAACACGATTTCCCTTTCATAAAACCATGTTGACTCTGCCTAATCATATAACGATTTTCTAAGTGCCCTGTTACCACGTCTCTAATTATTAATTGTTCTCCGACTCCTAACCTAGCTTAAAAAGATTTTATTAATGCTACTGTAGTTAGCCACTGTCATCTTCTTCAGTGTCCTTTTAGCTACTCTAATAGTAGCTTTTGTTGCCTTTAGCTGGGCTCAATACCTATCTCGGTTCTCTGATGACTAACTCTAAGTCTGTAAAAGTATTTTTACTCATGTTTGATTTGTCCTTGCACAAGTCCAGTTAGCCACTTTGGCTTTATTTTACCAGGTGCCCTTCTTTTGACTCCAATGGCATGAATATTTTGCATTAGGATGGTTTAAAGGTTTCCCATTTGTCTTGTGTGCTAGTAATATACCCGTCTAGTAGGGATGTCCCAAATCGACCAGATTCTAGTCCTCTGCCAACTTTACAAAATTAGCCCGCTTAAAATCCGGAATTCCTATTTTTTCTTTTTCAAATCTTTATCTACTCTCCTTTTAAAATCTATTATAGATTCTGTTAGTGCTGTGGGTTGTCTGAATGCGGGGAGTGTTAGCACTGTGCGTTGTACAAACGGTCCTGCAACGCGTCAATTTTAAAATTATCATGCTTGTTTTCAAATCCCTCCATGGCCTCCCCCCTCCCTAGCTCTGTAACCTTCTCCAGCCCCACAAGATCTCTGCACTCTTCCATTTCTGGCCTGTTGCGCATCCCCGATTTTAATAACGACACCACTGACGGCCCTGTCTTCAGCTTCATAGGCCCCAAGATCTGGAAATCCCTCCCTAAATCTTTCCACCTCTCTCTGCTCCTTAAAACCTCTCTCTTTGACCAAGCTTTTGGTCACCAGACTTAGTATCTCC
Organism: Squalus acanthias; assembly: GCA_030390025.1. Lineage (NCBI taxonomy): Eukaryota > Metazoa > Chordata > Chondrichthyes > Squaliformes > Squalidae > Squalus > Squalus acanthias. The sequence continues at coordinate 49,615,602 of CM059443.1, forward strand.
TTAATAACAACAGAAAACGCTGGAAAAACTCAGCAGGTCAGGCAGCATCCGTGGAGAGAGAAAGAGAGTTAACGTTTCAGGTCGAAGACCTTTCGTCAGAACTGGAAATAGCAGGAAATGAAATAGATTTAAGGCAAGGATAAAGCTGGGAAAAGGGGGAGGGGATGAAAGAACAAAAGGAGAGATTAAGAGACATTAAGAGATGATCAAGGCAAGAGGTGGTGTTAATGTGACAGGTTGAGGCTAAAAGAAGTGTGAAATGCACTGGCAGAATGAAGGACAGCTGCCAGCTTCTAGGAGGGAAATCTCCACGGATGCTGCCTGGCCTGCTGAGTTTTTCCAGCGTTTTCTGTCGTTATTTCGGATTTCCAGCATCTGCAGTATTTTGCTATCGTATTAGTATCTCCTTATGTGGCTCGGTGTCAAATTTTGTTTGATAACGCTCCTGTGAAGCGCCTTGAGACATTTTACTACATTAACGGCGCTATATAAATGCAAATTGTTGTTGGGTGTTAGCACTGTGCATTGTCTGAACTATAGGTAGTTAGTACACTGAAAGGTTATACCAGCAGTGCCACTTTACACTGGTATCTCAGCTTAGTCAATCAGATCTTAAAGGCCGCACTGACTGCTTCCAGCCTACCTGCCACTAACTGGATCAAATTACACATTTCAGGCAGAATGCTGAGTGACTGGTGTCCAATTACACCTCCCAATTTCCTGCATTGTCTGTACACTAGAGGACACGTTACCCATCGATCCATCCCTTAAAAAAATGGGCTAACACTACTGATTTCAGACAACGCACAGCGCTAACACTATCGAGTTACGCGAATGCACAGGGCTAACATTTCTCATGACAATTGGGAGGACAGGCGCAGTCAAAAGAAAACTACAAAAATTAGCAAAACTTTTTAAAGGAGCACAGACAAACTGCAAATCATTAATTTAAAGTAAAATGTCCGCAATGCTCTCCGGTCCCTCAAGCGTACCCCACCTGCTCCCTCTCTCCAGGGACACCCAGGCACAGACAGAGCCGCAGAAGAGAGGCAGGCAATCAGGCTGAACAACCCCCTCGTCCGCACGCAGCCTGGACCTGTGGTTGGGCACCTTGGCTAGGCCCACATGGAGAGCTTCTGACTTTTTTAAAAATTCATTCACGGGAGATGGGCATCGCTGGCAAGGCCAGCATTTATTTCCTTGAGGTGGTGGCGAACTGCTGCAGTCACGTAGCGATTATGATACAACTTAGTAGTGGTTTGCTAGGCCATTTCATAAGAGTTAACCACTTTGCTGTGGGTCTGAAGTCACATATAGGCCAGACCGGGCAAGAACAGCAGATTTCCTTCCCTAAAGGACACTAGTGAACCAGATGGGTTTTTAAGGACAATTTACAACAGTTTCTTGGTCACTATACTAGCTTTCTATTCCAGATTTATTTAATTAGATGCCCTGGTGGGATTTAAACTCATGTCTCCAGATCATTTGTCCAGGCCTCTCTGGATTACTAGTCCAGCAACAATGGACTGAAGTGCAGCCAGAAATTGAGGAGTAGTCTCTTCAGATAGTGGAAGAGGGGCTGCAACCTGGCACACTCCGTCTATACGTGTAACATCCTCTTCGCAAAAATTTCAGGCAGCCTGAGGGTCCATGAATGTTTAATAATGGAACGAGAGTCAATTGAAAAATCTAAGCTATTCACTTGTTTTTCTTTCAGTACAGAGACCTACCGTCACGCTAAAGAAATGTAAATATTTTGCAGTTTGTAAAAAAATAAACTATGGAGAACAAAAATAAATGAAATATTGTTACTGTGCAATGGAAGTCAGAGTCCACAAGAGCCTAGTAATTGATGATAAGGATTTAAAGAAAAATAAAATGCACCAGAATTAGAATATATCGTTATTACAATTCGACAAATGTCCAAATTAGGAGCTCAGGGGATCTATATTGAAACAAGCTAGTTCAGAGTCTTTTGCTGAACGACCCGAGCGGCTGCAGCCCCGACACAATGTAACACAAACACTAGCCGCTTTGCTACAATCCCGCCCCCGTCGGCAAGAAACGAATGGGAATCGGGGGGAGCAGCAACGACCTCCTCTCCTGGCCTAGTTTGCCAGTCTCCCTGCACCGTCTCCGTGTTGGTGTTTACCCGGCCGGAGATGTACCTTTCCCGGAGCTATTTCCAGCCCGCTTCATCATGGAACTGCACAACGCCTTTCCAAACACGGCGGCTCCCGCGAAGTCACCCGAGGCGCCGGCACAGCAACGGAACGGCCCTTTAAACAGAGCCATGTTGCAGCACTGAGCCTGGTGCATGGTGGGACTCCCTCACCAGATGATCAGAAACGCCTTTCAATGTGCAGCCGATATCGCTGCCTCTGTAGAAGCCCACTGGCTACAATAACTGAGATGTTAAACACACTTCTGGCTCTTTCCCTCCTGTTTCTCTCGCCGTGCATTAGTATACAAACTTCATTAGTATACAGTTCATTAATATGCGAAGTTCAGTAATATACAACGTTCATGAATATGCAAAGTTCATTATTAAGTGAAGTACTAATATGCAAACTGCAGTAGTGTACAAAGTTCATTAATATGTGAAGTTCAGTAATATTGTTAATTAATATGCAAATATCATTAACATGCAAAATGCAGTAGTATACATAGTTCATTAATATGCAAAGATTATTAATATTCAAAATGTAGAAGTATACAAAGTTCATAAATATGCAAAATTAATATGCAAAATGCAGTAGTATACAAAGTTCATTAATATGTGAAGTTCAGTAATATGCAAAATGCAGTATACAAAGTTCATTAATATGTGAAGTTCAGTAATATACCTATATTTAAGAAGGGGGATAGAACATGTCCAGGGAATTATAGACCAGTGAGCTTAACATCAGTGGTAGGAAAAGTAATGGAATCCCTAATAAAGGAGAAAATAGAAGAACATCTAGAAACCAAAAACATAGTAATGAATAGTCAGCATGGATTCCAAAAAGGAAAATCTTGCTTGACCAACCTCATTGAATTTTTGAAGAGGTAACAGAGAGATTAGACTATGGTAATACAGTAGATGTAATGTTTCTATATTTTCAAAAGGCCTTCGATAAGGTACCCCATAACAGACTGATGAACAAGGTCAGAGAATGAGGAGTCAAGGGACAAGTAGCAGAATGGATAGTTAAAATAACAACAGAAAACGCTGGAAAAACTCAGCAGGCCAGGCAGCATCCGTGGAGAGAGAAACAGAGTTAACGTTTCAGGTCGAAGACCTTTCGTCAGAACTGGAAAAAAGCAGGAAATGAAATAGATTTAAAGCAAGTATAATGCTGGGAAAAGGGGGAGGGGATGAAAGAACAAAAGGGAAGGTCAGTGGTAGGATAGAAAGCAGGAGAGATTAAGAGACATTGAGAGACATTAAGAGACATTGAGAGACATTAAGAGATATTCAAGGCAAGAGGAGGTGGTAATGTGACAGGTTGAGGCTAGATGAAGTGTGAAATGCGCGGGCAGAATGAAGGACGGCTGCCAGCTTCTGGGAGGGAAGAAAAAAAGGCCAAACAAAAGGGTGGATGAAAAAATAAAATAAAAAAATATATATATGTGATAGGGGCCGGGGTTATGATCTGAAATTGTTGAACTCTATGTTGAGTCCAGAGGGCTGTAGAGTGCCTAAATGAAAGACGAGGTGCTGTTCCTCGAGCTTACGCTGAGCTTCCGTGGAACAATGCAAGAGGCCGAGGACGGTGAGGTCAGAGTGGGAGTGGAGCGGAGAATTAAAGTGACAGGCCACCGGGAGCTCGGGGTCCCCCTTACGGACTGAACGGAGGTGTTCCGCAAAGCGGTCACCCAATGTAGAGGAGACCACATCGTGAGCAGTGAATACAGTATACTAAATTGCAGGAAGTACAAATCGCTGTTTCACCTGGAAGGGGTGTTTGGGGCCCTGGACAGTGGGAAGGGGGGAGGTATAAGGGCATGTGTTGCATCTCCTGCGCTTGCACGGGAAGGTGCCGGGCGAAGGGGTGCTGGGGGTGGTAGAGGAGTTGACTAGGGTGTCGCGGAGGGAGCAGTCCCTGCGGAATGCTGAAAGGGGAGGTGAGGGGAAAACACCTCCTCCTACCTCCACCTGGACCATAACCCCACTACCGAACATCAAGCCACCATTTCCAAGACTGTCACTGACCTCATCTCCTCTGGAGATCTTCCCCCCACGGCTGCCAACCTCATAGTTCCCCAACCCCGCACAGCCCGCTTCTACCTCCTTCCCAAGATCCACAAACAGGACTGCCCTGGTAGACCCATCGTTTCAGCCTGTTCTTGCCCCACGGAACTTATCTCTTCCTATCTCGACTCTATTTTATCTCCCCTTGTCCAGTCTCTTCCCACCTACATCCGCGACTCTTCCGACGCCCTCCGCCACTTTAACAGTTTCCAGTTTCCTGGCCCCACCCGCCTCCTTTTCACTATGGACGTACAATCCCTCTACTCCTCCATCCCTCACCAGGTTGGCCTGAGGGCGCTCCGCTTCTTCCATGAACAGAGGCCCAACCAGTCCCCATCCACCACCACCCTCCTCCGCCTGGCTGAACTTGTTCTCACATTGAACAACTTCTCCTTTGACTCCACTCATTTCCTCCAAATCAAAGGTGTTGCTATGGGTACCCGCATGGGTCCTAGCTATGCCTGTCTTTTCGTGGGATATGTGGAACACTCTTTGTTCCAGTCCTACTCGGGTCCCCTCCCTCACCTCTTTTTCCGGTACATTGATGACTGTATTGGTGCCGTCTCCTGCTCTCGCCCTGAACTAGAAAATTTCATTCACTATGCTTCCAATTTCCACCCTTCCCTCACCTTCACATGGTCCATCTCCGACTCTTCCCTTCCCTTCCTCGACTTCTCCGTCTCCATCTCTGGGGATAGGTTATTGACTAACATTCACTACAAGCCCACTGACTCCCACAGCTACCTGGACTACACTTCCTCCCACCCCGCCTCCTGTAAGGACTCTATTCCATTCTCCCAGTTTCTCCGTCTCCGCCGCATCTGCTCCGACGATGCCACCTTCCATACCAGTGCTTCCGACATGTCTTCCTTTTTCCTCAACCGAGGATTCCCCTCTACTGTGGTTGACATGGCCCTCGACCGTGTCCATTCTATCTCCCGCACTTCTGCCCTCACCCCTGCCCCTCCCTCCCGGAACCATGATAGAGTTGCCCTTTCACCCCATCAGCCTTCACATTCAACGGATCATCCTCCGCCATTTCCGCCACTCCAGCGTGATCCCACCACCCTTTCAGCATTCTGCAGTGACCGCTCCCTCCGCGACACCCTAGTCCACTCCTCTATCAGCCCCAGCACCCCTTCCCCTTCGCCCGGCACCTTCCCGTGCAAGCGCAGGAGATGCAACACATGCCCTTATACCTCCCCCCTTCCCACTGTCCAGGGCCCCAAACACCCCTTCCAGGTGAAACAGCGATTTACTTGTACTTCCTGCAATTTAGTATACTGTATTCGCTGCTCACGATGTGGTCTCCTCTACATTGGGGAGACCAAACGCAGATTGGGTGACCGCTTTGCGGAACACCTCTGTTCAGTCCGTAAGGGGGACCCCGAGCTCCCGGTGGCCTGTCACTTTAATTCTCCGCTCCACTCCCACTCTGACCTCACCGTCCTCAGCCTCTTGCATTGTTCCACGGAAGCTCAGCGTAAGCTCGAGGAACAGCACCTCATCTTTCATTTAGGCACTCTACAGCCCTCTGAACTCAACATAAAGTTCAACAATTTCAGATCATAACCCCGGCCCCTATCACACATATATATAATATATATATATATATATTTTAATTTTTTTTTCATCCACCCTTTTGTTTGGCCTTTTTTTCTTCCCTCCCAGAAGCTGGCAGCTGTCCTTCATTCTGCCAGTGCATTTCACACTTCATCTAGCCTCAACCTGTCACATTACCACCTCCTCTTGCCTTGAATATCTCTTAATGTCTCTCAATCTCTCCTGCTTTCTATCCTACCACTGACCTTCCCTTTTGTTCTTTCATCCCCTCCCCCTTTTCCCAGCATTATACTTGCTTTAAATCTATTTCATTTCCTGCTTTTTTCCAGTTCTGATGAAAGGTCTTTGACCTGAAACGTTAACTGTTTCTCTCTCCACGGATGCTGCCTGGCCTGCTGAGTTTTTCCAGCATTTTCTGTTGTTATTTCGGATTTCCAGCATCCGCAGTATTTTGCTATCGTAGAATGGATAGCTATCTGGCTTCAAGACAGAAAGCAGAGAGTAGGGGTAAAAGGTGGCTATTCACAGTGGCAGAAGGTGGGTAGTGGTGTTCCACAAAGATCAGTGCTGGGACCACTGTTGTTCACAATTTATATTAACAATTTAGACTTTGGAATCAAAATCACAATTTCTAAATTTGTGGATGACACCAAATTGGGGGGGATAGTCAATACTGAGGAGGACTGCAACAAATTACAGGAGGACATTAATAAACTTGCAGAATGGACATATAATTGGCAAATGATGTTCAACACAGATAAATGTGAGGTATTACATTTTGGTAGGAAGAATAGGGAGGTCACTTATTACTTGGAGGGTGCAAGTCTGGGTGGGGTAGAGGAGCAAAGGGATCTAGGAGTACAAATACACAAATCACTAAAAGTTGCGACACAAGTTAGCAAGGCCATAAAAAAAAAGCAAACCAAGCACGAGGGTTTATTTCTAGAGGTATAGAATTGAAAAGTAGAGAAGTTATGCTAAACCTGTATCGAACCTTGGTTAGACCACACTTGTGTACAATTCTGGTCGCCATTTTATAAAGGATATAGAGGCACTGGAGAGGTTGCAGAGAATATTTACAAGGATGATACCAGAAATGCGAGGGTATACATATCAGGAAAGGATGAACAGGCTGGGTCTCTTTTCTGTTGAAAAAAGGCTGAGGGGTGACCTAATAGAGGTCTTTAAAATTATGAAAGGTTTTGATAGAGTGGATACAGAGAGAATGTTTCTATTTGTGGGAAGAGCATAACTAGAGGCCATCAATATAAGATAATCACCAAGAAATCCAATAGGGAATTCAGAAGAAACCTCTTTACCCAGAGTGGTGAGAATATGGAACTTGCTACCACAGGGAGTGGTTGAATCGAAAAGTATAGATGCATTTAAGGGGAGGCTAGACAAGCATATGAGGGAGAAGGTAATAGAGGGTTATGCTGATAGATTTAGATGAGGAAAGACAGGAGAAGGCTCGAGTGGAGCATAAACACCGGCATGGACTGGTTGGGCCGAATGGCCTGTTTCTGTGCCGTATATCCTATGTAATCCTATACATAGTTCATTAATATGTGAAGTTCAGTAATATACATAGTTCATTAATATGCGAAGTTGAGTAATATACAAAGCTCATGAATATTCAAAGTTCATTAATATGCAAAATGAAGTAGTATACCTAGTTTATTAATGTGAAGTTCAGTAATATATAGTTCATTAATATGCAAAATTCTTAATATGCAAAGATCAGTAGTATGCAAAGTTCATTAATATGCAAAATGCAGTAGTATACATAGTTCAATATGCAAATTTCAGTAATATACATAGTTCATTAATATGCAGTTCATTAATTTGCAAAATGCAGTAGTATATAGTTCATTAATATGCAAAGTCCAGTAGTATACATAGTTCATTAATATGTGAAGTTCATTAATATGCAAAGTTCAGTAGTATACATAGTTCATTAATATGCAAAGTCCAGTAGTATACATAGTTCATTAATATGTGAAGTTCATTAATATGCAAAGTTCAGTAATATACATAGTTCATTAGTATCCATAGTTCATTGTCTAGGTGTTTCAAATTGTCTATTGTTTAAAGATTTTTTGGAAACAATTTGATTTCCAACAAAATTGTGAATTGCTCTCACTGCCCTGGAAGCTTTTTGATGAAACCGCACCTGTCAACAGCACTTACTTACAGTGTTATTTTGACTTATAAGTTTAATATTTTTCTTAATCACAATGTGTATTTTTAATTTTGGGAATTTTGCAAGTGAACATCGATTTGCTTATGGTAAAATCCCACTTCCTGATGTGTCACATATAGTTATATATTGAGTTATTGAGCATTACTGGTCGAATTAAAGAATGTTATTCAGGTAGTGAGGATTCCTTGACCATCCAACAAGCCACAATCGTTGCACACAGGGTATTGCAGTTTAGTCTTTTCCCAAATGCTTGTGCGTTGGGTTCCTGTTCTTGACAAAAAGGCAGTCTGAGTCTCCTGTGAACCTTATGCGTGTTTTTTTATGGGTTAATGTGCCCAAGTTTAACAGTCCCTAATCACAAAATATTGTTCAGTAGCCATTGTTTGTGATGCTTATCACATTTCACTTACTCTTAAATATAGTGGAAAATACCACATCAACAGACCAATGCTAAAACTACTTGGTCAGATTTATCTACAAGTTTAAAAAAAACACAGAAGCCAAACGATACAGCAAGATACTAAATCAGCACAATATTTAAAAACAAAATTAAGACTAGTCAGTCCACAAGGGGTTAATACACCCTTCTTTTAAATTCTTTAAAAAAATTCTCAGGATGTGGGCAATGCTGGCAAGGCCATAATTATTGCCCACAACTGTTTGCCCCGAGAAGGCAGTGGTGGGCCATTTTCTCGAACTGCGGCAGTCCTTGTGATGATGGTGCATCCACAATGGTGTTAATTAGGGAATTCCAGGATATTGAGCCAGTGGTGATGAAGGGACAACGACACATAGCAAGAAAGAACTTGCATTTCTATAGTGCCTTTCACTATCTCGGGGCATCCCAAATTGCTTTACAGCCAATTAAGTACTTGGGAAGTGTAGTCACTGTTGTAATGTCGGAAACACGGCCGCCAATTTGCGCACAGCAAGCTCCCACAAACAGTAATGTGATCATGGCCAGATAATCTGTTTTAGTGATGTTGGTTGAGGGATAAATATTAGCCAGGACACCGGGGTAACTCCCCTGCCCTTCTTCAAAGAGTGGCATGAGATCTTTTACGTCCACCTGAGAGGGCAGATGTCTCATCTGACAGACAGCCGTGTTCAAGTCAAGATGGTGTGCCAGGACTGGTGGCAAGGGGAAGCAACTGCATGGAATTGGGGTTACCATCTTTCCTCACTCCTTCAGGTTGTCTCAGCCAGCTCCAAGGGATTGTCTCTTCCCAAAATTAATGGTTGACTGGAGAATCTTTGTTGACATGTTCACTGTGTATTGCCAAAACAGGATGCATTGCTTTTCCTGCAAGTGACAAAAAATATGCTACCCTACATGCACAGTGGACCTTATTATACCCCTCCCTCCAAATCCTGGATAGGAGGCTGATTAGACATTGGGTTGACTCCTTGGGCTACAAGGTCTAATGTAACCTTCAGGATGTCTATCCAGAAGGGCTGACAGTCTGCCCCCAGCCCAGGCCAAGCACACAGCCCTGGCAACATTAGTCAATGAGAAGAGGGAGAGTTGGTGAAGCTCAATATGGTGAAATTCAATATGTAAACCGTCAGGTAAATGACTCAAAACGTATGCGCGCATCCAAAAACCTGATAGGAGTCACAGTATATTCAAGGTTTTATTTTGAACAGGCTGACCTATATTTTGTATGCCGAGGTTGAGTGAACATCTCCCCATCTTCCATTCCTTTCCTCTAAGACACACACCCAGCAGCCGTGCTCACTGAGGAGAATTTTGTGCAGAAAGTGGGGCTGTATCTGTAGCTCCTGTTGAGGTTGGGAAGTGTTGTTAGAGTTTATGGTCGGCTTCCAGAGAGCAGTAGTGGATTTGGAGGTAGTTGAATGTGCATGATTGGCTGAGCTGGTATTCGTTGACTCTTGAAAGATTATAGGCTGTTGTGTGTGTAATAGCTGATCAACTTCTATGAATTCTTTCTCAGCCAAGTTTTGAACCTGTTGAGGCTAGTGGTAACAATTCATCACTGAGTTAGATGGGATTAGGATGGGTATACCCTGGGGTATTTAAACAATTGCAGGTGCCCCTCCAGCATGTAAGGGTAACTGCCACTAAGGGGTGCTTTTGGACTTGTTTCTAGATGTCATTGAAGGCTAAGTTGAGCAAGAGCCTCCCCCTGCCACCCATGAAAGTTATATTTTCACAGCAGATAGGGAGAAGGGACAGCGAGCAAAAGGTCAAATGGATTTATGTGCTGGATGTAATTAACAGCAGGTTACCTTTTGATGCAAAATAACTTGTTTATTCCTTTGTATACATTTGTATATTTAATAGAGTTTGGGCAATTCTCCATTGTATAATCTGACTTGATTCATGTGCATATTAATGTATTTAATTGTGAATATTTATTGAGTATTATCTACACTTCAAAATAATTATACAGAAGGTTGGAATGTTTGCTAGAATGCAGTGGGGTGGGGAGCCTCATCAACGTCTATTAACAGGTACTAGTGGATTTCTCATTGTTTGTTCACAGGTAGTCTGTGACCTGGAACACAGTTTCTGATGATTATCATGGTAATACATTTTTGTATCACTTAGGTATTCCTTATGCAGCAGCCTAAATATAACAAGAGATCTCTCCATAAAGTCAATGGTAATCACGAAAAAGGACATCCTCAAAACTGAACAATATGAAATGGAACAATTGGATAACGTTGCTTACTAGGATAGTCTAATTATATCAGATGACTGAAGCAACAAAGAAGTTAAACAAAAACTGAGAATTGCAAGAGACATTTAACAGCATCAAGAGTTTCTGTACAACTGTAATTAGAAATTTGAAGTGATCTGTGTTATGAAAACTGGACCTCAAATATTGATACAAGATAAGTGAGGGAGTTTGAGTTATGGGCAGCAAATGAATGTCAAAAATTAATTTGAGTAGTGACTAATGAGAGGGTACTTGAACCAGTACCAAAAAACGTGGTGAGGCTGATTAACATGAGAAAAATGATATACTGTGGACATATTATTCTGGAGCCACATGCAAGGTTGTTACTGTGTGGAAAAGTTAATGATGAAATGAGCTAACAGCAGAGGAAAGACTGACCTTGGACCTCTCCAAGGAAAAGGTTTTTTTCCATCATTACATATCCCATGTTTTAATAAAACCTAAATCTATGAGAAAGCTGATTTACAGTCTAGGCAACGTTTTCTAGAAATAAAAACTTTGATACAATGCAAATATTTACTTCAGTATTGGATTAGTATACTTTACATAACTCTTAACAGCACTGAACATTGCTATATTAATTAGACATGTGAACCATAGGTGAACCAAAGTCAAACAGTTCAATTAGACACACATACAACTACTTTGGATAAGGAAAATCAAATTTTAGCATATTTGAAGAAAATCATTAAGTGTAAATATTTTTCAATTATATAAACAGTATAGTTATTGCTTTATAATTTGTACAATAAATCATTCACTATCACTTTATACTTGGATTCAAATTATGATGAATAGTAGTTTCTAATACAGATTTTGTTCGTATTCTTGTCGGGAAAAAATTCTACCCGCTGGCTTTTGCTGTGATTCACGTGATATTTCAAGCTTTTAAAATGCTAACTTTTATTTATATTATAGTGTCTTTGTATGACAAATGATGATTGTATGTCAGATTATGTTGTCTTTCTCAGCCGTCGCAGGCACATACATGCCTTTATCATTTGGCATTTGCGCCATTTCTAGGGACCCAATAATCTAAGAAATTCAGGAACAAAGTAGGAGTTGTGTTTCACTGATGCTTTCACAGCAAAATGGGTTTGTGCTTATTTCAGATTAGCAGCAGAACAAAGATGAAATTCTCAGAATACCACACTCATTACCAGCAGAACATGAATTTTTTTAAACTGCCCAGAAAACTGAAAACCAATGGAAAGAACTTGCATTTATAACACCTATCAAATCCTCAAAATGTCCCGAAGTGCTTCACAGCCCATGAATTATTTGACTGTTGTGTTGTAGAAAAGAATGGCAATTCGCACAGCAAGATCTCACAAACAGCAATGAGAAGAATGACCAATTAACCTTGTTTGGTGGTGTTGGCTGAACGAGGAATGTTGGCAAGCGCACTGGCAGAACTCTCAGCTCTTCTTCAAAGAAATGCCATGGGATCTTTCATATCCATCTGAACAGATAGCCAGAGCCTCTGCTTAATGTTGCATCCAAAGGGCACCACTTCCAACAATGCAGCACTACCTCAGTACTGCACTGAAATGTCTGCCGAGATTGGGGTGTTCAAGCCTTGGAGTGGTGATTGAACCCGCAACCTTCTGACTCAGAGATAAGTAATATAATGGCAAACATAGATTACTGGGGTGTTGTAAAGGTTGCCAAATATTACATGGGAATAATTTGCACTCTTATGTCCCCAAAATTAATTTCACAGCTAATTTTCAACCCTGTCCAACTTAAAATGAAACTGAAGTTTCAAAATATTCTATGAAAGCAAACATATACCACAAACCTAATTTTAGCATAATATTGGAGGCTAAAATTATAATATGTAATGTTCACATGACCCGGGAGCCAAATACTAAATGTTATGAACAGAAACGGAAACATTTATACAATAGCACTTTGGTGAAAATGGTAGAGAACAACGTATTTTTAAAACTCCACTATTTGGAAGAAGGCAGAGGGTAACAAAGTTAAATTCTAGTGCAATTTATTTCAACAGTCATCAGACACAAAGGCACCATTAATGTTTTGCAGATTACATTGTTATTTATATTGAAGTCGCAGTCAAATACATTCTGAATGTCAGCAACATAAATATTTGTATCATATAGCAAGAAAACCCTCCAAAATATAACTGATTTCTCATAATAAAATTAGTGCCTTTCCTTTCTATGAAATTTCACATCATTCTCTTTTCCTTCTGTTCTCCCATTTCTGCCCATCTTTCTTCCTTAGTTTCACTGTATTATGTTGTTCACAAATCTGTGCATCTTGTCTGGTTTGGCACATTCTCCTTTCTTACTTTCAGTTCAGTTTTGATTCTGTGTTCCTGAATATGACCTTGTCAGACAGCATCAGCAGACTTCTTTCAACCTATGGTTCTTATGTGTACACTCATTAAATTGAAGAATACACTGTACATAATTAGAATTAAATCAACATGTTGAATAAAATCCTGATTTAAACAGAGTTAAAGGGGATATCAGGCTGTGACAATGGACTGGAAACCCCTTGAAGATCTTAAGGCTGAACAATTTTGGATCTACATAATGGCTATATGATGAGCATATTATCTCTTTAGCATAATAGCTGCATAAGGGGAAACGTTATTCCATCTTTGTAAAATTAGAGTAATTGGAAATCACAGTGCTTTAAAATGCAGGGCACTATTAATCATGTTATTACATGTCATGGTGACCAAACATGAAAATGTAATTTTGAAGAGTAACTAGTGACATCATTTGTGAAATGTAGCAGGAAATCAGAAACTAGAATAAAGCTCGTTTGCTACTTAAATCAAGTGTTGCCCATTTTAAGCAACATTCAAATATACTGGATGATAAATAAGTGTTGCAATGAATGTGGCATATGCTGCAGCCTCGACATGCAATTCTCGGTTAGGAGTAGAAGGTCAGCACATTCTTTTGATTTCCTCTAATCATTATGACAGGAGGTAGGTTTCTAGAAAGAATCTCCAACCAAGCCATATACAGGTAACTTGATACAGCTTCCTTCCTTGCGATTGGCAAACTCCTAGTTTGTGAAAGAAAATGAAACGTTAATATCAAGTTTAAAAAATAAGTTTGAATAGTTCAATTGTGGATAATATGAGCTACTGTATTGCTAGGAGTACAGGAGTAGGATTTACAACAATCACTTTCCCAATGTATGGACTTAACTGAAAACACTTTACAGATTCGGGGCTTTATTTTCTTCCGTTCACTACTTTAGCGAAAGAGTAGACTTAGTATAAAGCAACGTTTATAATCATATCTACTTTATCCACTAAAAATAGCAGAGGAAAATATACTTTTGGATCTGACATGTTACATTATCTAAAACACCACCTTACTACTTCCTGTCATATTCAGTGCCTAATTAGTTGATTTATGTGAAATATCCATAAGGCTTACGTACACGACAATGATATTGGCAGCTCGCGAGTTCTCCTGCAGAAGTTCATTGAGTCTGACTTGCCGGTAAGTCTTTAATTAAAAAAAAAGTCACTGTAACGTGTACATTTGTTGACCATGTGAAAACGAAATAATTCAGAGACATAATTTACAGTTTGAGTGTATTTTCTGCTCACCTTGTCTTTAAATCTCTCCAGCTCAGCATCAGTAATTTTCCATGGATACTCTTCCTGCAGTACCTCTGCAGTTGCAGGGTCCTTTGAACTCTCGTGCAGTTGGTATGGTTCAATCAATTCCTCAAATGTTTTCCAGCTGAAATTAGTTATTACAATTAGCAATCAAGGAAGGTGAAAAATTATTCCATAACTAATGATCGTCTTCCACGTTTGTTCAGTAAAATGTTGCACTTATGTAAAGAACAATTTGATCATATCCAATAGTCTTCCAATTGTCTAAGTGCTGTACTTTCAACTTTGAAGATATCTTAAACACTGGAGGGTACCCTCAAGACAATTTACATTTCACACTGTAGATACTAATCTTAGTAATTGAGTCAAATCTTTAGTCTTCTCAGCTATAGATGGTTCCCTCAAAATGCTTGTGCATGTACTTGAATGGGGAGTTTAATCTTATTCTTAGCGGTACTTTCTCAGAGCAGTATCCAAGTAATTTAAAAAAATTGTAAGATTCTGCAAGCTAGACATCAGAGTTTATAGTTTCCATTCTCCTCCTATCCTTCACACCTGTGCACTATTCCTGAAAAATGGGGAGGAGGGGATGGTGGTGGTCAGGTATCCTCTTTCTAAGCCTCGGACATTGCCAATCTTGAGGCAGCCATTTGGTACTGCTTCGATAGTTTGGTTGAGTTTGGGAATTGCTGCATGTCAATACACAGGTGCAAATCCACACTCTACCATTCTGTACTTGCACAACCAGGCTGCAGAACATTTACTAAAAGCATTTATTTCACATTACGAACATGTTGAGCTGACCACAAAATCTGTTGCTGAGGTGGAGCTGTATTTAAGTTACCCCGTTCCTTTCAAGCCACAGTTTAATTGCTTAATTAAACATAAGCCTGAGGTCAATTACAGTTTCATTACCGGTGACGAGGGAAGTTTACAGATTAAGTTCTTGTAATTTGTTTGGTTCCAGTTTGCAAGAACCCAGCATGCAATGACTGACTTTCTTCCTGTTTTGCATCTGCAACAAAATATGACATCTGGAGTGAGATGAATGAGCAGTAGACACAAGACATTACACTCAGCAATAGGCACGCTTGAGTTTTTCCGCGACCGGTGGGTGCCGCGGGGACTGGAGTGCATCGTCACCCCGGGCTACCAAATTTTAATTTAATTTGTTAAGTTTCATTTAAAGTTTTATTGATTTACAGTTATTTGATTGGTACCCATCAAAAGAGTACACTCAGCAATAACGGGAATGCCTTTTTTCTCAGACACTTTCCTTCTTCCCTCTTCCCCAGATTTGGTCTCCTTTTGTAGCATCAATCACAGCGAACAGAGAGCATAACCTATTCTAGATTCCACAAAGAACACTCTTGGAACACGCCACTAGTTGGCCGAGTTTAACAATAACAACTTGTATTTATATAGCACCTTTAACGTAGTAAAACGTCCCAAGGCGCTTCACAAGAGCAGTAAAGAAAATTTGACACCAAGCCACATAAGGAGATATTAGGGCAGATGACCAAAAGCTTAATCAGAGCGTCTTAAAAAGGAGGAAAGAGAGTTAGAGAGGCGGAGAGGTTTAAGGAGGGAATTCCAGAGCTTAGGACCTTGGCAGCTGAAGGCATGGCCACCAATAGTGGAGCAATTGAAGTCGGGATGTTAAAGAGGCATTAGAGGAGTGCGGATATTTTAGAAGGTTGTGGGGCTGGAGGAAATTACAGAGATAGGGAGGAGCGAGACCATGGAGGGATTTGAAAACATGGATAAGAATTTTAAAAATTGAGGTGTTGTTTAACCTGGATCCAATGTAGGTCAGCGAGCACAGGAGTAATAAATGAACAGGACTTGGTGCAAGTTAGCACATGGGCAGCAGAGTTTTGGATGACAGCGAACACAGGGGTGATAGATGAACAGGATTTGGTGCGAGTTAGCACACGGGCAGCAGAGTTTTGGATGACCTCAAGTTTACGGAGGCGGTATCAGCAGTGGCAGTACTTAAAACAGCGGGAGACCAGGCAGCGCTGACCTAATTGGAGGTGGTATCAGCGGCGGCGGAACCTTCAACAATTTCCAAAAAACAAGGAATGATGTCACAGGACAGCAGGTAGGTGATTGGTTGGTTGGTGAGTATTAAGGTTTTTTTTCCTCTTACCTAGGACAGTGGTTTAAACTAGGTGCGGGAAACTACAAAGTACTGTATTAAATTTATAGCTTAACTAGTTAAACTAATTAATACAACTATAAATAATCATTGAATAAAGACTTTAACTCATTAAATAAATAAAATAAGGCTAGACTAAGATATGGCAGGGCAGGTTGCGTGTCTGGACTGCAGTATGTGGGAGTTTGTGAACAGCGAGACTGTCCTGAGCGAACATGTCTGCAGGAGATGTTTCCATCTCAAATCTCTCCGGCTCAGAGTCATTGAGCTGGAGTGCGAGTTGGAGACACTCCAACACATAAGGGAGGGGGAGGAATTTCTGGATGGTTTTATCCAGAATGCAGTAACACCCCAGAGGAAAGCACAGGTTGAGGAAGGGGAAGGTGCGACTGCTAGGGAGCCGGGTAGTAGGGATTTAGGAGAGGTTGAGAAGGAGGTCCCGCAGACACTGTCCAACAGGTACAAAGTACTCGCTATCTGTGAGGACAAGGAGAAAAGACTGCAGGGAGGACAGCCACAATGCAGACCAAGGCACCGTGGCTCAGAAGGCTGTCCAGGGGGAGGAGGAGGAGGAAAGAGAGCAGAATAGGAATGTGGTAGTGATAGGGGACTGTATAATTAGGGGAATAGATAGCGTCCTCTGCAGCCAAGAACGACAATCCCAGTTGCCAGGGTAAGGGATATCTCACGGCAGCTGGAGAGGAACTTGGAAAGGGAGCGGGTAAATCCAGTTGTCGTGGTCCATGTTGGGACAAATGACATAGGTAGGAACAGGGAGGAGGTCCTGCTGAAAGAGTATCAGGAGTTAGGCTCTAAATTAAAAAGCAGGAGCTCGAGGGTAATAATCTCTGGATTATTGCCCGAGCCACATGTAAATTGGCATAAAAGCAGACAGATCAGGAGAATTAACACGTGGCGAAAGGGCTGGTGTGGGAAAGAGGGGTTCCTTTTCATGGGACACTGGCACCAGTTCTGGGACAGGAAGGAGCTGTACCGATGGGGCGGGCTCCACCTGAACCGGGATGGGACCCGTATCCTTGCGGAAAGGGTAAATAGGGAGGTGGCAAAGGCTTTAAACTAGTAAGATTTGGGGGGGGGGGGGGGGGGGGGGGGGGAGAAATCGACAAGAAACATAACCAGCCTAAACAAAACAGGAGAAGAGAGCATAGGAAAGAATAAAGTAAGGAGGACATTGATGGCCAGGGAATAAATAGAGTTATAGCACAGGAGTCTAAAAAGATGGTTAAACATAAAGTGAGAGGAAATCCTATCAAAAATGAGTTAAACTGTCTGTACAGCAATGCACACACAGTGTCCGTAATAAAACAGGGGAGCTGGAGGTAATCATGTGTTACAAGGAACCAAGACATTAGTAGGGATTACAGAGACATGGCTACAGAAAAATCAGGACTGGGAATTAAACATTGCAGGGCATAACATATAATAGAAAAGATAGAGAGGGAAAAAGGGGAGGTGGAGTAGCTGTACTTATTAGGGATAACAATGGCAGTAGGAAAAAGGTGACGCAGCTATCAGCAAGACAGAAACAGAATCCATATGGATAGAGATAAAAGATAATAAAGGATCAATCACACTAATAGGTGTAGTCTACAGACTACCTAATAGTGGAAGGGAGGTGGAGGAAGAAATATGCAGACAAATTAGGGAAATGAGTAAAAAACTTAGAATAATAATCATGGGGGATTTCAACTACCCCGATATTAATTGGACAGAAGAGGTAGGTAAAAGGGATAACGGAATGGAGTTCCTACAATGTGTACAGGACTCCGTTCTAACCCAATATGTAAAAAGCCCAATATGGGAGGATTCGCTATTGGATCTAGTAATGGGGAATGAACCAGAGCAGATAAGAGAAGTAAAAGTAGGGGATCATCTAGGCAATAGTGACCATAATATAATACGCTTTATGATAATTGAGAAGGGCGTAAGTATGACGAAAACCAGGGTAAAAGATTGGAGAAAAGCTGATTTTGAGGGGCTGAGAATAGAACTTCGGAAAATAAAATGAGCAACAATATTGGCAAACAACGATGTAGAACGGCAATGGAAAACAATTAAAACAGTGTTCAACAGAGTGCAGGAACAATATATTCCGCTAAAAGGAAAGAACAAACTAAACACTAATGAGACTCCATGGATGAATAAAGCCATAAGGGAACAATTGAGCATCAGGAAGTACATAGACAGCAGGGCAGTGCATGATGAGGAAGAATACGAAGAAATTAGGAGAGGTCAAAAAACAATTTGAAAGGCAAAGAAGAACTATGAAATTAAATTATCAAGGAACATAAAACAAAATAGTAAAATATTTTACAGGCACATCAATAAAAAGATTGGGACCACACTTGGAGTACTGCGTACAATTCTCGTCGCCATATTATAAAAAGGATAGAAGCACTGGAGAGGGTACAGAGAAGATTTACAAGGATGATATCAGAAATGCGAGGGTATACATATCAGGAAAGGATGAACAGGCTGGGTCTCTTTTCTCTTGAAAAAAGGCTGAGGGGTGACCTAATAGAGGTCTTTAAAACTATGAAAGGTTTTGATAGAGTGGATACAGAGAGAATGTTTCCACTTGTGGGGAAGAGCATAACTAGAGGCCATCAATATAAGATAGTCACCAAGAAATCCAATAGGGAAATCAGAAGAAACTTCTTTACCCAGAAAGAGTGGTAAGAATGTGGAACTCGCTACCACAGGGAGTGGTTGAAGCAAAAAGTATAGATGCATTTAAGTGTAGGCTAGACATGCATATGGAGGGAGGAGGGAGTAGAGGGTTATGCTGAAAAGAGTTAGATGAGGAAAGACAGGAGGAGGCTTGAATGGAGCATAAACGCTGGCATGGACTGTTTGGGCCGAATGGCCTGTTTTTGTGCCGTATATCCTATGTACGGAGTCGGTGTCTGGGGGATTTCTGACAAGAACCCACATACCACCCATCCATAATTTGCATACATCGACACTCGAATATGCTGTGCTGCTGCAGGTTGTCTGCAACACACAGAAATATCCATTTTATAGTTACAGGTTAAGAAAACAGTCAGACTCTGTATACCTCTCTTTGCTTGGTTTCATGTTAATGTCTCCGATGACCTTGATGTCAGCGCACTGAATCCTGAATTTACCTAGAAGTGCAGCCATTCTGTACAGAAGTAAGAGGAATGAAACATGATAAAATGGTTACTGCTTTTAAACATCGCCACATTTATCTTACATAGAAATTACAACAGAGACTGTCCAACCCAACCACTCAATGTTGGTGTTTATCCTCCACATGAGCAGTCATCCTAATCCCATGTAACCACTAGTGAATCTGTGCTGTACGTTCGCTATTGGCGCAACAATTTCCTATAGTGTGGGGCTCAAAATTGCATTGTACCCCAACTGTGGTCTTACTATGGGTTTACATAGATTTGCCATTTTATCCCAATTTTTATATTCTATATCCATAAAAGGAAGTATTCCATTAGCTTTTCTTATGGCCTTATACTCTGAGGTGCCGTTTTTAATATCTTGTGAACCTGAACCCCCAAATCCCTTTGCACTTCCACATCACCCAAAGTGTAATTATTACTTTTTTTTTTTAAAAACCAAAATGTACCACCTCAAATTTACTGACATTGAATTCCATCTCTGACTTTGTAGCCAATTCCACCATCTTACCAATCTCCCTTTGGTCCTCAGAATTATTTACTATGTCTGCTGTTTTAGTATCATATGCAAATTTTGACATCACCCCCTCCGGCCCTATATCCAAATCACTGACGTACACAGTGAACAGAAGAGGCCCCCGAACTGAACCCTGTGGGACACTTCCAACTACACTTGAGAAACTTTCCTTGACCAACTACACTCGAGAAACCTTTCTTGACTTCTACTCTCTATTTCCTCCCTTCTAACCAGTTTTTAAATCAGATTTGCTACCTTCTCCCTAATTTCATACCCCTCCACTCTCAATACAACCCTGAAATATAATTTCCTAGGGCCTCTTGATATCTCTTCCCTCATTTCCATTAGAATCCTTAGACCTATCCCATCAGGTGCCTCCTGTGAAAATTCCCCACAACCCCACTGCCAATCCCTCACTTATCTGACGATATGAATTGACTGTAAACTTTAATGCAAAGAAGATTAAAAAGAACCCATGAGTAAAGACAAGCATGTGGGAATTGCTGGCAAAGTGACAGGAAACCTTGTATACATTATAGTATCTGGTAACAGTCAAACAATTTACTAAAATTTTGCTGATCCATAAAATGTTGTTTACAACAGATCACTGCACATTTTTAATCAAAACATCTGGAGATTTCCCTGAGGTAGCTTATTTTGTGAACTGAGGAATTATGGAAATGGGATCAACGTGTACAGATAAGAAAGATACCATCAATGAGCATTAACACGAAAGTTCGGATTTGTAATTAGCACAGGAGTGCTCATTTATAGAAGATTAAACCACATGCATTTTGCTGTACTTACAAGTGGTGAAAATATAACCGTTTTTTCACTTTGTTGATGTAAAGATTATTTTCTGATTACCAACCCTGTAAACTGGGAAATACACGAGAGCATGCATCACCAGAGTTCCTGGATTACACATCTAGATCCCAAGCTGATATTGGTCAATCTGCCAAGAATCCCTCATCCACTAAGGAACTGATGGTTGATAAGCAGTATCCACATATATATGCCTAACCTAGTGCTCCGTTTCATACTAAGGCACATATTTTAAGGAGTGGTCAAGCATTTGTGTTGTTTGGCAGCACAATTATCCATCTTTGAACAGCAACAAATTGACTCTTCAAGTCCCATTCCCTCACTTATTCCACCCTCACTGCCAAAACGTAGGAGTTCATAAAGATTGACATCATCCACACAGCTGCCTCCAGTGCTTCTATCCAGGCACTATCTCTTGGTGTTTCAAAACCACAATCAAAAAGCTCATCTTTAACCTATCCATCGCCTCTACTGCTGCCCAATGTCTAAACTCCTCGTCTGTCTTGAACAGGTCGTTGCCTCCTAGATGCGTGCTCACCTATTGACACCCTGTTTGAATCTCTTGGCCGCGATTTTATGCTTTGAGGCGGCTTGGGAGTGGGTCAGCTGCCTTCCGGGTTCCAGTCCCGCCCCTAACTACATCCGCCCACAGAAGTAATTTTACGTCAATTGGCCTTGTTAAGCCCGCCCTGCGGGCTTGCCGGCCAATTAAGAGGAAGCCAGTGTCAGATGAGATCATTTGATGACGCGTCATCTGCCGGTTTTCTTAAAAGGGACCAAGCACAATTTTTTTTGACAGTTGATTTTTCAGTGTTTGACAGCATTGAGGTGCTGCAAACACGGAATCACTGTTCACAGGTGAGCTCTTGCACCCAGGCACTCCAGTGACTCCCTCCTTAGGCTAGAACAGATGGCAGCTGCAGGTGAGGTTACAGAAACGATCTGTCACTGGAGAGAGAGGTTCTCCCAATGAGGTGGGACTACACATACAATTCAAAACTTGTTACCTACAGAAAAGTCTAAATGCATTAAAAATGAATTTCCCAACATTTTCTTACCTCGGAAACTCACCAGTGCACCATTGGATCCTTCACACCACTTCTGCAGCTGTCATCAATGCAGAAACATTACAGCAGACTCACAACATGTCACACTTACCCTGGCGTGGTGTCTGGACGTCGGGAAGCCCGCAGTAGAAGTGTCAAAATTGGTAAAAGCCTGTTAACAAGCAGTTAAGTGGCTATAATCCTCTTCCCGCCGCTATGTGTCGGATCCATGCGCAGATTCGGGACCCGACACTTAAAGATTGATTTGAGGCGGGTTGACAGCGAGTTTCTGACCCGCTGTCAATCTTTGCGATTGTGCCGGATGTCCCGCCTCCAAACCCACCCCGAGCGCCAGCAAAATTCCAGCCCTTCTGTCTGCCCAGAGTACTGAGACCACATTGTTTTAAGTCACTAATGATATCTGCAGTCACTGCAACCCTGATACTTCATCCCTCCTTGACCTCTCTGCATGGTCAACCAGAGCCATCCTTCCCAATGATCCATCTCAGTGAGACTGCCCTTACATGGGTCCATTTCTACAATGCAGTAAGCAAATTTCCAGCAATGGCTTCTCCTCCAGCTCTTACCTCTGCTGTTTCCAGGGACCCATTCTTGGCTCCCTTCAATTCATCTTTAAACACATGTTTACTTCCATATGGTTTCTCTACCTCTCCACCACACTTCCCTTGACCTCAGAACTATCTCCATGCAGCCAGACTGCCTGATATTAAGTCATTGATAAGCCAGAATTTTCTACAACTGAACATCAGGAAGACCAAAGCCATTGTTTTTGATTCCTGCTAAAAATTCTATCCTTGCTATCTACTGCGCCCACCCCTTAGCAGCTTACTCAGGATGAACAAGACTGCATGCAACCTCAGCTTTCTGCTTAACCCAGAGCGGAGCTTCAAACCCCATATTCTATCTACTATCTAGAATACTTACTTCAAACTGTGCAATGTTTCACACCTCGGTCTCTACCTTAACCCCACTACCGTCAGACCCCCTTATCCATACTTTCGTCACTTCCAGACTTGAATTCTCCAATAGTGCTTTTGTTGCCTCCAATCTCCTAACTTTACCTCAGACAAAACTCGTCACCTGCATCCTATCCTACACTGAGCCCCACTTGCCCATTCAGCCCGATCATCATTGACCTACAGTGGATCAAATTTAAAATCCTTCAGGGCATTGCCCCCTCTTTCATATACAACCTTCTCCAGCCTGAAGTCCCCTCATGTCCTCTGACTCTAGCCTCCCATGCATTTTCCCCTCACTCTGCTCCACCTTTGCTGGTAGAGCCTTTGATGCCTCAGCCCTACTCTTTGGAGCTCCCTCCTGAAACCTTTCCATCTCTTGCTCCCCTCCTTTAAAAAAAAGTCTTCTCAAGCTACATCTCTGATCAAGCATTTGTTCACCTAGAGTAACCCTCCCATAAAGGTTCCTTTTCTCCTATGTAAAGTGCCTTGAAACAGTCTTCCAAATTGAAGGTGCTATGAGTGCTAGTTGTTGTTAAAGTTTCATGTGTTAGACCATAGGTTTTCAAACTAGGATTTGCAAGGAGATCCCAGTGGTCAGATTTCTGTATCTCTCAGCTTAGGGCTACCTTATACCGTGAACACAGTCGCAAGAATCCTGTATTCTATATTTTTGTGATTTTTCTGTATTTGTTGATTTACCAATATACTACTTCCATTCTGTACTTTTAGCAACAAAGACATTCTCTGCCTTGACAGTAGTAGTTTCCTTTGGGCAACTGAAACTTGTCTTTCAGAAGTTAGGATAGGGGTTCTCAATTGTGTGTCATTTGTTTGCAGGTTGGTCCTTAAGAGTGTAAGCAATGCGTTCTCTATGCTGAAAAGCTTGAAAACCAACGGGTTAAGCAAAACACAGCAACAAATAATGCCCGAGTGATAAACAATTGAAATGTTGATTATTCTGTGGACATCATACTTTAACACAGCAGAGTTTGTTGGTAAATGCCACATGCCTTGACAAGCTAGCCTTAGAGACATTATTAGTATCTAAGGTCAGCTACATCTAGGCCTAACCTATTCAAGAAAGTTGTAGCTAATTTGAAGCTTGACCTTCAAATCTCTCCTATTTTACAGTTGAAACAAAAGTAACATGGCTCTCTTTCTCCTAAAACATTGCTTTGAAGATCTATGCATCATCCAAACAAAACAAAGTCAAATTGCAAAGTCTCAAATAACACCTGATGCTGCCTTGCTGGCAATCTGTGTTAAGCAAAATGCCCAAGGGAATGCCACATCATAAGGGTAATTATCATTTGCCTATGTGAATGGATAAATACTGGTGTATGTGTAGACATCATACACCAGTAGTTTTTTTCTCATAAACTTTCTTCTCTCCTCAGAGCTTTGACTTCATGTTGGGCACCCTCTAGTACCACACTTATGCTTATTATTCACGTGCGACCCTTGACAGTGAGTATTAGGAGGCTTATTGATTCTGGCACATATCACAACCAAGTTGGTTCCCATCCTTAACTAATATCTGCACTTCCAACAGGTGTAACTTGAGACAGAAACCCTGGTAGATTTTCTCCTCGCTAACCCAAGGCTAATTATATTAGTCTTACTGCTGAGATCAGCTAACATGGGACAGATCATGGATCATTCATGGAACCTTTCCGATTTCTTAGTTAAGTTACCAACTCGCCGAGTCACTAGGGCACTCATTCTTTAATGGAGTTTCTTGAAATTCCATAGAAAGTTGGCCAAAAAGGTGTGACAAGTATGCCAAATCTCTTGTAACCAGGCACTTCTCTCTTAGCCAATGCCTTTGTGAGTGCGTCAGATATGCTGGATTATATCCCTGGCAACAAGAAGCCGGAGAGAGGGGTGGAGGCCAGTGACAGGGTCGCAAAGAAAAATGCCTTGACGAGGCTTACTGCAGGCGTAGAGGTGGAGCAGCAAAACCACTCATCGGGGTTTGTTTGGGCTGCAGGTAATAAAGAGGGGAGAGGCCGAGACATAGGGGCCTAGAAATTGCTTTTTTGCAGGATGGCGCAAACTAGGCGCAAAGATTGATCCCTGCGCCGAATGGGTAGGCCTGAGGCCCACCTAATATTGGGCCTCATTTACATCAAAGTGGTGAACTGCGTCCGTCCCGAGGCAGCTCACCGGCGAATAACATTTAAATTTGGGGCCGCTGTGGCTGCGAGGTACTTCTGCACCTTCTGGCTCCACTTTCAGGTGAGCATTTAAAAAGAAAATGCACCTTTCTGGTGGCGGCATCCAGTGGTCCCTTTAAGGATGGCTGGTTAGGCCGCATGTAGACCTGGTTTTCCTGAACATCAGCTACATTCAGAGAAAACCAGTTTGGTTTGGCCTAATGTCCGTTTCAGGCATGGGCCCTGGACGCCTCGATACCTATACCAAAATGGCGGAAGGTGCATTTCCGGCTCAGAATGCCACCTGCCATATTGGACACTTTGGCACCCGTTTTATGCCTGTAAAATGGGTACGGTGTCATCAAATTTCTAGGCTGGGAAATTTCAGTACTCCACAGGGTGGACCTCTGGGAACAGTGGGTTGTGCTGAGGTCTAAGAGCATTCAGGGGCAGGCTAGAGTCTGGGATCACCCAGGGAGATGTGGGAACACTAAAGGAGGCACAATATGGGGTTTGGGCGCACTGGTGGGGTCTGGCAGAATCGGAACATGTGGCATCGGTAGTACTTGGTGGGGGAAGGGATATGAAATTGGAAATGGTGGAGCTGGGGTAGGTCTGGTCAGAATGTCACAGGGGAGGAAGTATCTGCGGTTTTGCTGCAAATTCAGCAGAGCTGAATTACAAAACACTATAAATTTCACCAGCACTGAAAACGGATTTACTATTTCACTGATCAAAATCCTATAATTTCATGCAAGTTACAAGAAGCAATTCTGGACAACTATTTCAAAAGCAACCAACTAAAACAATGGGGGTAATTTGAACCTAACCTACCCAGCGAGTAACCCACAGGATCAGATCTTCCACCTGTTTTTACACCCCGCCCGATTTTACTTTGCATTGAAGTCTATCGGGCTGATCTGATCCAGTCAGTTTCCTGCTGGGTTAAAATGACCCCTAATGCAAGGTATAGAATACAAAAGAAAGGAAGTTATGTTAAATCTTTATAAATCACTGGTTAGGCCTCAGCTGGAGTAGGGTGTCCAATTCTGGGCACCACACTTTAGGAACGATGTCAAAACCTTGGAGAGGGTGTAGAGCAGATTTACTAGAATGGTACCATGAATGAGTGACTTAACAACTTACATTTATATAGTGCCTTTAACGTAGTAAAACATCCCAAGGTGCTTCGCAAAAGTGTTAACAGAATTTGAATATAAGCCACATAAGGAGATTTTAGGGCAGATGACCAAAAGCTTGGTCAAAGAGGTAGGTTTTAAAGAGCATCTTAAAGGAGGAGATAGAGGTGGAGAGGTAGAGAGGTTTAGGGAGGGAATTCCAGAGCTTGGGGCCTAGGCAGCTGAAGGCACAGCCACCAATGGTGGAGCGATTAAAACTGGGGATGTGGAGGAGCACAGATATCTTGGAGGAGGTTACGGAGATTGAGGCGTTGCCGGACCGGGGGCCGATGTAGGTCAGCGAGCACAGGGGTGATGAATGAACGGGACTTAGTGAGAGTTAAGATACAGGCAGCAGAGTTTTGGACAAGCTCAAGTTTATGTATGGTGGAAGATAGGAGGTCGGCCAGGAAAGCATTGGAAATAGTCAAGTCTAGAGTAAACAAAGGCATGGATGAGGGTTTCAGCAGCAGATAAGCGGAGGCTCATCTTGATGATGGAGCAGATATGTGGTCGGCAGCTCATCTTGGGGTTGTAAACGGTCTGGTTCAGCCTCAGACAGTTGCAGTCGGTCGCTAGGAAACAGAGTTTGTCGCGGGGACCGAAGACAACGGCTTCGATCTTCCCAATATTTCGTTGGAGGAAATTTCTGCTCATCCAGTACTGCAAGCCAGACAAGCAGTGTGACAAATCAGAGACAGTGGAGGGTCAAGAGAGGTGGTGTTTAGTTATGTGGAGAGACTAGAGAAGCTGGGATTGTTCTCTTTAGAAGGTTAAGGGGAGATTTAATAGAAGTGTTCCAAATTCTGAAGGATTTTGATAGAGTAAATAAAGATAAATTGTTTGCACTGGCAGGAGGGTCAGTAACCATAGGACACAGATTTACGGTAAACATAGAAACATAGAATCTAGGAGCAGGAGTAGGCCATTCGGCCCGTCGAGCCTGCTCCGCCATTCAATACGATCATGGCTGATCATCCAAATCCAGTACCCTGTCACCTGCTTTAATCCCCACAGTACACATATCCCACCCTACCCCCGTAACCCCACGTATTTAATTCCCCCTAACATATCCCATCCTATCCCCATAACCCCACATATTTAATCCCCCCTAACACTAAGGGTCAATTTATCATAGCCAAATCAACCTAACCCACACATTTTTGGACTGTGGGAGGAAACCGGAGCACCCGGAGGAAACCCACGCAGACACGGGGAGAATGTGCAAACTCCACACAGACAGTCACCCGAGGTCAGATTCGAACCCGGGTCTCTGGCGCTGTGAGGCACCAGTGCTAACCACTATGCCACCGTGTTGCCCATAAAAGAACCAGAGAGATGAGAATTATTATTATTATTATTTTTTTTTAAAACGCAGCAAATTAAGATGATCTGGAACGCACTGCCCGAAAGGGTGGTGGAAGTAGATTCAATAGTAACTTTCAAAAAGGAATTGGATATATACTTGAAAAGGAAAAAATGTCCAGGGCTATGGGGTTAGAGCAGAGTGGGACTAACTGGATAGCTCTTTCAAAGAGCCGACACAGGCATGATGGGCCGAAAGGCTTTCTTCTGTTACACTTCAAATTTGATACGACAGAGGGAATCTCTAAAAGTCCCTTTAGTGCCAATGTGCGCACCCAAATGCATCTATGTAAATATACACATACGTACGTATACAAGATGCACACTACCATAAAGGACTCTGGTGCACTTGTTGCTGGGGAGTTCAGTGGTTTTAGTGATGAATTTCTGCCTCATCCTTTCCAAAAACAACTTTCAAACATTTCCGATAAAGTTTTGTGATTAGCACTTTACCAGTATTCATGAACATTCACCACATAAGAATTTAGTTTGCAAGTTTGCTGAAAAGGAGTGAAAGTGCAAATGTCTCATCATTGACAGTGTTAATATCCAAAGGATTTAAATGTGCAAAAGATCATCGTTTTAAACAAAACTTACGCTCGTTTCTCCTCATCAATACTGTCCAACTTCCCTCCAATAAAGATACGCAATTTACAGCCACACCATTTTTTTCGTGTAGTTAACAGATAGGGAATGAGAATAGTCAAACCTATTAAAGTGATGATATTGGGATTAATACCTATTAAAGTGATAATAAATTGAGATTAATTACATCACTATTCACTTAATACTACAAGTTTTCTTTTTGTAAATGGAGATTGAATTTTTTTTAGATTTCTATAGGCAATATTAGAATTACATGTGCGAGCCAACAGCCATTGCTGATACCCAAAAGGCTATCAGGAAATCTTTCAACCTTTATATACCCAAATATTCCTGATCATTCTTCAAACTTCTAGAAATCTCAACTTGGAAATATTTAGACACTGAACATGATTCATAAAATAAGTACTTTTTGCGCTTTGGTTCAGAGTTAGCATTCTTGCCTCGGAGTCAGAAGGTCATGGGTTTAAGTCCCACTCCAGAGACCTGAGCACATGAACTAGGTTAGTACTCAGGGAGTGTTGCACTGTCAAAGTTGCCGTCTTTCAGATGAGACATTAAAATCGAGGTCCCGTCTGCCCTCTCGGGCGAACATAAAAGATCCCGTGGCACTATTCAAAGAAAAGCACAGGAATTCTGTGTGTCCTGGTCAATATTTCTCTCTTAACCAACATCTAAAACAAGTGATATGGTCATTTATTTAATTCCTGTATGTGGGAGCTTGCTGTGTGCAAATTGGCTGCCGCGTTTCCTACATTACAACAGTGACTATAACCAATAAAATAGTTTCGAAGTGTAAAGTGCTTTGGGACATCCTGAGGCCATGAAAGGTGCTATATTGATGCAAGCTTTTTTTTTTTACAATCAATATACAATATCAATTTTTCAAACAATGAATACCTTATAAAATGTTACAAATTAGATTCACATATTAAAATTAGACTTTTTTGGAAAATAATATGCTTCATACCTCCATCATCGAACAGCCACCACACATCTATTGTGCCTTTCCCCTGATTCTTTTGGAACTGAGTACTAGCATCCAGTAGGCGTTGATTGAAATCTGCAGCATGACCAGTACTGATTTTATAGCCTGAATATAAAAAAGTTGTTATTGTATTTGTGCAGCCAAAAGAATTAGTTCCCAAGGAACAGTGTAAAAATTCAATGACCTAAACTACTGACAGACTGCAGCAAAGTCTGTATGATGCTTCTCGAGCATGAAGTGCCACCAGAAATATACTAGGGCAGAACTTCCGTCCACCCATTAGTTCTCACCATAACACTGTCCGAAATCTCAGACATGGGGTCATTTAAATATTAGGGATGTCATTGTATCAAAGCTTGTGGTGCTTGTACATGTCCTACTTGTTTAACTTCAGTAAATAAATCTAGTTAGTTAATTCAGGACTTGAGTCTATCTCAAACTGTGGAAGCTGCATCATTAAATAAATTTAAAACAGAAATAGACAGTTTCCTAGAAGTAAAGGGAATTAGGGGTTACGGGGAGCGGGCAGGAAATTGGACATGAGGCGGAGTTCGGATCGGTCGAGGCCCTGTGGGTGGCGTAACGGGCCCAGGGGTTGAGTGGCCGGGTCCTGCTCCTACTTCTTGTGTTCTTTAGATTTGAGGTGAGGATCAGATCAGCCATGATCTTATTGAATGGCGGAGCAGGCTCGAAGGGCCGATTGGCCTACTCCTGCTCCTATTTCTTATGTTCTTATAAACATGCTCTGTTGATAACATTGCTTCCAAAGTGGTTTGGAGAGAAATAAAGTGCAATTGCACACTGCTGACCTAGGATTATACGAGTCCTACAGGCTACAGCATCTCTGCAGGGGCAGAAAAGTGCTGGGCTGCAGATTCTGGCTTATAGGAGACGTCCACTTATGGGAAATGTGACAAGACTGTTGCATGAGGGAACTGCTCATTAAAATAAAAAATTACATCACATTAGTGGCAGAAAGCCAAGAGATACCTAGACCATCACAGGCCTAAAAAAGGACAAGGGGGGCCTTACTGGTGAACAAGACTTTAACTAGCAGGATGGATGTGCAGGCTTGCACATTGTTCATTCTCCCAATCCGAGACAATAGTGTTAAATGATGGATAGCCAAGAAGTAGTCATAAAATGAATCAAACGACACCCCTCCCCCCCATGTTGGAAATGCTGGCTTTTCTCTAGAGATTTTTGGAGTCCTTTGCACAGGATCAAATGCCACTTGATCTCATCTTGAATGAATGCCTGTAGTCACAACATAAATACAGAAGAGAAAGGCCATTGGCCAATCTTGGCTCATCTGTCCAGAAAGAAAAACCTACCATTCCCCGCTCAGCATCTGACCGACTCTCTTACTATTCCCAGAAGCATATTCCAAGTGTTGATTACTCTTTGTGTGAAGACATTCTTCCCAACATCAAATTTGCACTTTGGGAGGGGGGGGGGGGGGGGATATTCGGTTGGTTAGCGCCTCCGGGGGGCACGGAACTTAACGCCCGAGCGCGGCGATTTTAGCGCCACTCACGAAATTGACCAGTCATTTTGCGGCGGCGCTAAACACTACCACCACGATCTCCTGCGCCCGCAGATCATGAAGTCAGTCAAGCGTGCAACGCCCCAGACTGGATATTGAGTCGGACCCCCTGCCTTAGCGCCTGCCACTAGGAACGACAGGTAGAGGGGAACGTTTTCAAGTTGGGAAGCGGCTGGGGGAGCGCTATTTAAAGGCTTCCTGCCTTTTCTTGTCAGCAAAATTTTTGGGTTTTAACGCTGTCCTAAGGTGTTTTGGCCCTCAGCACCACTTTTGAGGTTCCTAAGCGCCGAGCTCGTTCCCTGGGCCTATCCATTAGTACTTCCAACAGAATTGCTTTTGAGGTCTCTCCAGGCCGAGATTCAAGGCTGCAATGAGCAGCGTATGGCTGGTCAGCAAGATAGCCCCACCCCTTTAAGAACTGGACGGCACCAGTCTGTCTGGCTTCCATGGTAATTGGCATCGCCTGAGCTTCGGTAGCGTTCTGAGGTAGCGCCTCGCTCCTGACGTTTGCGCCTTGAGAGAGGTGTGTAGCGCCTGATTTCGCGCTCAAATCACTTCCAGGGGCGATAGAGGCGAATTTTGCAGTTGGAGGCAATAATTAGCGCTGGGCGCTAAACTTTGCGCCCGGCTGATATTAGCGCCCCAAAATGGGCAATACTGAATTTTTCCCCATTGATCTCTTGTACTACTGTCACCGTTTACCTTGTAGTGATACCCATTTAAGTTTCCTATATAATGTTATTTTATATATTTTTACAAGATCCTCTACATTCACCTTCCTTCAGGCTAAATATTTCTAGCTTCCCTAGTTGTGATGCTGGGGATCTTTCTGGGTCCAAGCCAAAAAGCTGAAACAGAGCTGACATACACTGGTGTCATGCGTCAACAGAACACAACGTATACATCAATTGTTTGCAATCATAAAAGCACGGTCACACTTTAGGCACTGCCTGAATCCTGATTTTGAAGGCAACCTCGGTGACACAAGGGAACAGTAGAATTATAATAAAATCAAAATACGAAACCAAAGAAGCACTATTAAAAAAACAAGTATGTCGATTTTAAGTTTCAGGCTGTCGCCACCTGGCGGCCACCACGATTTTGAAACCCCGACTTTTGAATTTTATAGAATCAAAGAAAGTTACAGCATGGAAGGAGGCCATTTCGGCCCATCGTGTCCGCGCCGGCCAACAAAGAGCTATCCAGCCTAATCCAA
This sequence comes from Squalus acanthias, assembly GCA_030390025.1. Taxonomy (NCBI): domain Eukaryota; kingdom Metazoa; phylum Chordata; class Chondrichthyes; order Squaliformes; family Squalidae; genus Squalus; species Squalus acanthias. The sequence goes on from CM059443.1 coordinate 49,647,680, forward strand.
CTTCCCAGCTCTTAGTCCGTAGCCCTGCAGGTTACAGCATCCCAAGTGCACATCCAAGTACTTTTTAAATGGGGTTAGGGTTCCTGCCTCTACCACCCTTTCAGGCAGTGAGTTCCAAATCCCCACAACCATCTGGGTGAAGAAATTTCCCCTCAAATCCCCTCTAAACCTTCCACCAATTATTTTAAATCTGTGCCCCCTGGTTTTTGACCCCGCTGCTAAGGGAAATAGGTCCTTTCTATCCACTTTATCTATGCCCCTCAATTTTATACACCTCAATATGGTCTCCCCTCAGCCTCCTCTGTTCCAAGGAAAACAGACCCAGCCTATCCAGTCTTTCCTCATAGCTAAGATTCTCTACTCCTGGCAACATCCTTGTAAATCTCCTCTGCACTCTCTCTAGTGCAATCACATCTTTCCTGTAATGTGGTGACCAGAACTGCACGCAGTACTCTAGCGGAGGCCTAACTAGTGTTTTATACAGTTGAAACATAACCTCCCCCTGCTCTTGTATTCTATGCCACGACTAATAAAGGCAAGCATTCCGTATGCCTTCTTAACCACCTTATCTACTTGGCCTGCTACCTTCAGGGATCTGTGGACATGCACTCCAAGGTCCCTTTGTTCCTCTACATTACTCAGTGTCCTACCATTTAATGTGTATTCCCTTTCCTTGTTAGCCCTCCCCAAATGCATTACCTCACACTTCTCCGGATTGAATTCGATTTGCCACTGTTCTGCCCACCTGACCAATTTATTGATATCTTCCTGCAGTCTACAGCTTCCTTCTTCAGCATCAACCACACAGCCGATTTTAGTATCATCTGCAAACTTCTTAATCATACCCCCTATATTCAAGTCTAGATCGTTGATATATACCACAAAAAGCAAGGGACCTAATACTGAGCCCTGAGGAACCCCACTGGAAACAGCCTTCCAGTCACAAAAACACCCATCAACCATTACCCTCTGCTTCCTGTCTCCGAGCCAGTTTTGAATCCAACTTGACACTTTGCCCTGGATCCCATGGGCTTTTAACTTCATGACCAATCTGCCATGTGGAACCTTAGCAAAAGCCTTGCTAAAGTCCATATACACTACATGATTAATATTCCTTACGTGATTTATGAGTTTACTGATCCCAAATGTTCTTAGATGGCCTTCACTCTCCTTCAACCCTCACCTGTTCTCCCAAACCACTCATTCCAAGTGCCCATACATTACACTCTTGCAGCACTTCAAAAGTAATTCCTTGTATGTGAAGTGTTTTGGGATGTCCTGAGGGCATGATAAGGCGTTACATAAATGCAAGTTCTTTCTACCCTTTCTCAAAAGCTGCCATTTATGGCACTAATGGCTGAGGTAAGGTGTCATAGGATAAGTTAGCATGGCAGTGGATTGATGCTAATTGGCTTAAAACAAGAAACATCTATTCTTCTTTTAAGCCTATTATCTATCCAGTGCCATACTGGATAGATAATAGGCTCCAGGAATATCCCCATCCTCAATGATGGCAGAGCCCAGCACGCGAGTGCAAAAGACAAGGCTGAATCGTTTGCAACCATCTTCAGTCAGAGGTGCCGAGTGGATGATCCATGTCGGCCTCCTCCTGAGGTCCCCACCATCACAGAAGCCAGTGTTCAGCCAATTCGATTCACTCCACGTGATATCAAGAAACGGCTGAGCGCACTGGATACAGCAAAGGCTATGGGCCCCGACAACATCCTGGCTATCGTGTTGAAAACTTGTGCTCCAGAACTAGCCGCACCTCTAGCTAAGCTGTTCCAGTATAGCTGCAACACTGGCATCTACCCGACAATGTGGAAAACTGCCCAGGTATGTCCTGTCCACAAAAAGCAGGTCAAATCCAATCCAGCCAATTACTGCCCCATCAATCTACTCTCAATCATCAGCAAAGTGATGGAAGGTGTCGTCAACAGTGCTATCAAGTGGCACTTACTCACCAATAACCTGCTCACCGATGCTCAGTTTGGGTTCCGCAAGGACCACTTGGTTCCAGACCTCATTACAGCCTTGGTCCAAACATGGACAAAAGAGCTGAATTCCAGAGGTGAGGGGAGAGTGACTGCCCTTGACATCAAGGCAGCATTTGACTGAGTGTGGCATCAAGGGGCAATAGTAAAATTAAAGTCAATGGGAATCAGGGGGAAAACTCTCCACTGGCTGGAGTCATACCTAGCACAAAGGAAGATGGTTGTGCTTGTTGGAAGTCAATCATCTCAGCCCCAGGACATCATTGCAGAAATTCCTCAGGGCAGTGTCCTAGGTCCAGCTATCTTCAGCTGCTTCATCAATGACCTTCCCTCCATCATAAGGTCAGAAGTGGGGAGGTTCGCTGATGACTGCAGTGTTCAGTTCCATTCGCAATTTCCCAGATAATGAAGCCATCCATGCCCACATGCAGCAAGACATGGACAACATTCAGGCTTGGGCTGATAAGTGGCAAGTAACATTCGAGCCACACAAGTGCCAGGCAATGACTATCTCCAAGAGAGAGTCTAACCACCGCCCCTTGACATTCAATGGCATTACCATCGCCGATTAATTAATAGCGCAGATAGAAATGAACAGGTTTGATCTAATAGCCATAATGGAGACGTGGTTGCAAAGTGGCCAAGGTTGGGAACTAAATATTCCAGGATACATAACTTTTTAGAAGGGTTAGGCAAAATGGAAAAGGAGGAGGGGTAGCCCTGATAAGAAAGGATGGGATAAAGACAGTAGAGAGAAAGGATCTTAGCTCTGAAAATCAAGAAGTAGAATCAGTTTGGGTGGAGCTAAGAAACAGCAAGGGGCAGAAAACATCGGTGGGAGTTGTTTATAGGCCCCCAAACAGTAGTTGTAATGTAGGGCAGAGTATAAATCAGGAAATTAGAGGCGCATGTAACAAGGGTAATACAGTAATCATGGGGGACTTTAATCTACATATAGACTGGGCAAACCAAATTTGCAGCAATAGTGTGGAGGACAAATTCATGGAGTATATGCAAGATAGTTTTCTAGATCAGTATGTTGAGGAACCAACTAGGGAACAGGCTATTTTAGATCTAGTATTGTGCAACGAGAAAGGGTTAATTAATAACCTTGTAGTAAAGGAGCCTTTAGGGAAGAGTGACCATAATATGATAAGAATTTTATATTGAGTTTGAAAGTGACTTAGTTAAATCCGAAACTAGGGTCTTAAATCTAAACAAAGCAAACTTCGTAGGTATGAGGGGCGAGTTGGCTAAGGTAGATTGGGAAATTGGGAAACTACATTAAAAGGTATGACAGTGGACGAGCAATGGCTAGCATTTAAAGAATTAACACCCCATAGGAAAAGTGAACTAACCGTGGCTAACAAGAGAAGTTAAAGATAGTATTAGATCAAAGGAAGAGGCTTATAATGCTGCCAAAAAGAGTAGTAAGCTTGAGGATTGGGAGGATTTTAGAATTCAGCAAAGGAGGACCATGAAATTGATAAAGAAAGGGAAAATACAATAGGAGAGTAAACTAGCGAGAGACAAAAACAGACTGTAAAAACTTCTATAGGTATGTAAAAAGAAAAAGATTAGCGAAAGTAAATGTAGGTCCCTTACAGGCTGAGACAGAATAAATTATAATGGGGAATACTTTGTGTCTGTCTTCATGGAAGACGCAAAAAACCTCCCGGAAATAGTGGAGAACCAAGGGTCTAGCGAGAATGAGGAACTGAAAGGTATTAGTAAAAAAGTAGTACTGGAGAAATTAATGGGGCTGAAAGCCGATAAATCCCCTGGACCTGATGGCCTACATCCTAGGGTTTTGAAAGAGTTGGCTATAGAGATAGTGGATGCATTGGTTGTCATTTTCCAAAATTCCATAGATTCTAGAACGGTTCCCGCAGATTGGAAGATAGCAAATGTAACCCCACTATTTAAGAAAGGAGGGAGAGAGAAAATGGGGAACTACAGACCAGTTAGCCTGACATCAGTAGTAGGGAAAATGCTAGAATCTATTATTAAGGACGTGGTAACAGGGCACTTAGAAAATAATAGGATTGGGCAGAGTCAACATTGATTTATGAAAGGGAAATAGTGTTTGACAAATCTATTAGAGTTTTTTGAGGTTGTAACTAGCAGAATAGATAAGGGGGAACCAGTGGATGTGGTGTATTTGGATTTTCAGAAGGCATTCGATAAGTTACCACACAAGAGGTTATTAAACAAAATTAGGGCTCATGGGATTGGGAGTAATATATTAGCATGGATTGAGGATTGGTTAACGGACAGAAAGCAGAGAGTAGGAATAAACGGGTCATTTTCAGGTTGGCAGGCTGTAACTAGTGGGGTACCACAAGGATCAGTGCTTGGGCCTCTGCTATTCACAATCTACATCAATGATTTGGATGAGGGGACCAAATGTAATATATCCAAGTTTGCTGATGATACAAAGCTGGGTGGGAATGAATGTTGTGAGGAGGATGCAAGGAGGCTTCAAGGGGATACAGACAGACTAAGTGAGTGGGCAAGAACATGCCAAATGGAATATAATGTGGAGAAATGTGAAGTTATCCACTTTGGTAGGAAAAACAGAAAATCAGAGTATTTTTTAAATGGTGAGAGATTGGGAAATGTTAGTGTTCAGAGGGACCTGGGTGTCCTTGTACGCGAATCCCTGAAAGTTAACATGCAGGTACAGCAAGCAATTAGGAAAGCAAATGGTATGTTGGCCTTTATTACAAGAGGATTTGAGTAGAAGAGTAAAGATGTCTTACTGCAATTATTTAGGGCCCTGGTGAGACCACACCTAGAGTATGGTGTACAGTTTTGGTCTCCTTACCTAAGGAAGGATATACTTGCCATAGAGGGAGTGCAACAAAGGTTCACCAGACTGGTTCCTGGGATGGGGGAATTGTCTTATGAAGACAGACTAGGCCTATATTCTCTAGAGTTTAGAAGAATGAGAGGTGATCTCATTGAAAGGTACAAAATTCTTGCAGGGCTTGACAGGGTAGATGCAGGGAGGAGGTTTCCCCTGGCTGGGGAGTCTAGAACCAGGGGTCACAATTTCAGAATAAGGGGTCGGCCATTTAAGACTGAGATGAGGAGAAATTTCTTCACTCAGAGGGTGGTGAATCTTTGGAATTCTCTACCCCAGAGGGTTGTGGAGGCTCCATCGTTGAGTATATTCAAGACAGAAATCGACAGATTTTTGAATATTAAGGGAATCAAAGGATATGGGGATAGTGCAGGAAAGTGGAGATGAGGTAAAGATCAGCCATGATCTTATTGAATGGCAGAGCAGGCTCAAAGGGCCAAATGGCCTACTCCTATTTCTTATGTTCTTATGAATCCCCCACCGTCAACATCCTGGGGTTCACCATTGACCAGAAACTTAAACTGGACCAGTCACATAAATACTGTGGCTCCAAGGGCAGGTCAGAGACTGGGTATTCTGCGGTGAGTGTCTCACCTCCTGACTCCCCAAAGCCTTTCCACCATCTACAAGGCACATCAGGAGTGTGATGGAATACTCTCCACTTGCCTGGATGAGTGCAGCTCCAACAACACTCAAGAAGCTCTACACCATCCAAGACATAGAAGCCTGCTAGATTGGCATGCCATCCACCACCTTAAACATTCACTCCCTTCACCACCGGTACACCGTGGCTGCAGTGTGCATCATCTACAAGATGCAATGCAGCACCTCGCAAACCCGCAACCTCTACCACCTAGAAGGACAGGAGCGTCAGGCGCATGGGAACATCACCACCTGCAAGTTCCCCTCCAAGTCACACACCATCCTGACTTGGAAATATATCGCCGTTCCTTCATCGTCACTGGGTCAAAATCCTGGAACTCATTCCCTAACAGCACTGTGGGAGTACCTTCACAAGGACTGCAGCAGTTCAAGAAGGAGGTTCACCATCACCTTCTCAAGGGCAATTAGGGATGGGCAATAAATGCTGGAGTTGCCAGCAACGCCCACATCCCAGGAACAAATAAAAAAAATTATGACTCCTTTACTTAGCCATAAGTGCCTTCTGTGGAACCTCGTCACGATCTTTCTGAAAACCCAATTACAATATATAATATTCAACCAAGTTTATCTGGCAAAGTAATTTGTTATGATGCAGTACACATTTAGGTTCTCCCTGGATCAGTAAGCTGATGTTTATTTCAACAGATTCATTGAGCACATAAACTAACAAACATTTCTGATTGTATTTACTGAATGGCCAGCTCAGTTTGAATATCTAATTAGGCGACAATAGTAGAAAGCTTGCCATTCTTGCAGCATTGCTATCCCTCGCTATCGTATGCACAAAAATTCATAAATATACAAAAATGAACCAGTTTTAAACTCCACTGTGATAGAACATCACAATTGGATCTCTTTCTTCCAATTACTACTGTCTTATTTAAATAATTCAGGCTGGTAGTACTACATTCATTGCTTATTGTAGATCTGGTGGAAAGAATGGGGTTTCTTTGCACGTAGCAGCTAAAAACAGATTTCATAACATAATCCATTATCTAGTCTTTTAAGAAGCCTTGCAGCTAGTAAATATAGTAGCTCCATTACCACTTTTGAAAGGTGCCAAAACAATCCTCGAAATATACTTTTTCATTTCTACTTAATAGATTTGAGATGGAGTCAGTCAAATCCGAAGAAGAGGAGAGACCATTTATTTATATATAATGCAAAGATTTAAAACCAGTTTGTACTTGTAAAAGACATTTAAAGTTATATATTTTGAATGAGGCAGATTACAGCTGCTGTAGAACTGAACAGCACAATGAAATATTCAGATAATTCTACTCAATGAGGAATTGCAGTATTACTCAGTTACTCATGAATTGTTAGACCTATTCACTCAACATTTATTATTAAAGGCATGGACAGCAAACAATATACTGAACTTCAGCAGAATTTTGGGGCCAAGGACTCAAGTCAGTAGGATCGGTTGCAGGGGATCTGCACTTGAGGGTGAAACCCAGATCGTTCGTGAAAAGATCATTCCCCCCCTACATCAAAACACTGCTGGGGAGGGGGAGAAGGAGGAGCTTCTGAACTACCATTGTAATTCTAGCTAATAAGTCACCAATAGGCCAAGCAGGACTTATGCTGAGAACTAATTTAGGTCCCATACTGGGCCTTACTAATGCCCCCCAAAAAAGTTTGCCAGCAATGGTAATCGATCCCCTCATAAAATCAATGGCCATGTTACGAAGAAAACATTTTGGTCATTTTCTTTGGCACGAAAGGGCCTTACACTCTGCCATTAGTGGCATACCAATTTTATGCCTGGCAGTCGGAGTAAGCGTATCTTTTGCCCTCCCAACAAAGACAAATAACGTGTATCAAAATGCAGACAAAAAGGTACATTAAAAGACAATTCACCCCCCAAGAAAGTGTTTTTTTTTATATAAAACATACCTTCTCTCTTTAGGACATCTGCTTGAGCAGGTGAACTCTCATACACCTGAGTGCACCCAGTTTTTAAAAATCAGTGAGATTCTCACTGTGCGTGGAGCCTCACCCAAAGTTATAAAATTAAAGCCCAGGCAATTCAGAGGTGTAGATATTTTGACGAGGCTACCTATGCCTCATTTTTTGGCTACAAATTGGCAAGTGCCGTTGTTGCAAGGCCCCGCCGGCAGCAGGGAGCCTCAAAATTTACCCCCTTTTCTCTAATCTGCATTTCTTTGCTTGTTTATATATTCCTGCTAATTTATCTGTCCAATGTCAGACATATATAGCTTGGGACGCTTTACTTTTGATATCACTCGCCCATGGCTGATTTCCAATAGCAGTTTTATTGCTGCTTATCCTGATGTAAAATTAACCATTTTTCTTCAAAAATGTCGGGGTATGGAAAAACGTATCTGGCATAATGTACACCAACAGTCACACGTGTTTGGAGCGCCTTGCTGGTTTGGGGTTTGTTTTGCATTCATATACGTACTGTCAAATACATACCCATCAAAACGGACGTGGGACTGCATGCCTAATTTATTCTAAACTCTTATCTATAATGTATTAAAAATCTTACACCTGCGTGCATTTCCATTATAATTTCTTATGCCCACATTTAGAATTAAAACTGCCGATGTAAACTTGTCACGCTATAATTACACCTGTCAGTGGTGGCACTGCAGTCCTTTAATTCTGCATCTCCCAGCTCCTCAGACTATACTGCAGAGAAATATTAATGCATCAACCCATTGTAGGAACACAGGAACAGGAGTAGACCATTTAACCCCTCGAGCCTGTTCTGCCATTCAATGAGATCATGGCTGATCTGTACCTCAACCCCACTTACATTCCTTTACCCATATCTGTTGATACCTTTACCCAACAAAAAAAAATCTATTGTTCTCAATCTTGAAAGCATCAATTGACCCAGCATCCAAAGCCTTTTAGGGAGAAGTAGATGTGTATATAAGTTTATTTTTCTACTACCCTTTGTGTAAAGAAGTGCTTCCTGATTTCACTCCAGAACGGCCTGGTTCTAAAATTTTATTATGTCCTCATGTTCTGGATTCCCCCACCAGAAGAAATAGATTATCTTTATCTACCCTACTGAATCCTTTCATCAGTTTACTTCTACTACTCAAATTGCTGTCCTATTTAACTATCAATAATATAAAATCAAGCATCCTATAAAAATAAGGAAAGATAACTTTAAAGCGGAGAATGAATTAAATCTGCACACCTTAGTTGAATTATATCTCACCTGACGACTCACTGTGTGCACCAGCACAGAAGATCAACTACTGTAGTTCATCATTAGTTTAAAAAAAATAAGCTTCTGAAATTCAGCGGGGATTCTACGGCCTTTCACGGTAACTCCAGCAAGTGACAGATGGAACACTCAAATGGTTCAAATACCTGTTTTCAGCCATTTCTTTGGGGATTCCACTGGTCTCCTGCTGGAGTTATGGCGGGAGATCGGGCAATTCCCTGCGAAATTTCATGGCCTAGATGTTACTGTGTATTAGCTACTTTTAGTGTACATGGATATGTTTTACCTTTCTGTGCATTCACTGCTAGTGCACTATTAGTACTATATTTGACAGCTTTGTTCAAGAATTTCAGTGAACGGATTCCTTGTTTTCCATCCTCTTGTTCGTCTCTCTTAGCAGCTTCCAATGCTAGTTTTTCTTGCTCTTTCCTCTGCAATTCTTCTATGAAACAAATGAAAATGACTATTTTCACCACCTGCACACTCAAAAATTATGAACAAACATTTAAGTTTAGAAGAAGCAGTGCATTTATGTTCAGCCAAAACATTGAACGCTTCATACCAGGCATTTAAACTGTTGCAAACATGTTCTCTACTGTTATACATTTAAGCAACAAGTAATAAATATAAAGTTTCACAAGACTTCTGAAGTTTAATTTTTCCCAGCACAGAAAGGTCTTTACATCATTTTTTGTCTGCCATGTGAAGTTACTCAGAGATTTTATTAATGTTCTGGCAACCTAGTTGTGTCACTCTTTCTGTTTTTGCCAGGAGGTGCATAAGAGCAGTTTTGAGCAACTTAGTGCTTTGCCCTTCCTCTCTCCCCATGGGGTAGCAGCTGGCCTCCATATGGACATTTCTCAATAATGACCTGGAACGTTGCCTCACTGAGAATCACAAGTCCAACTCCACATCCTACATTCATCATACTGGACAGCCAGTACACTGCAGCACTGTGCTAGAATTCTCCTTACCAGTTTATGCACTGCACCTTTTTTGTAATGCTTTACATGTTGAGCAAAATATTTGCCAATGTACTTATGGTACACAAGGCTGTATTTTATGACTCGCAGGGGAAGTCTGGAACAGTGAAGAAATGGCAACATTAGAAGCCATGTAATACCTATGTTGGAGCCAGTTGTGTCTGACTGTATTTGACATACAATTTTTTTTTTTGGCTGGCAAGCTTGTCTTACAATGATGGACAGAGAGCCTGTACTGCGAGTAAGAGCAACTAAATTACACCACAAGTTTTAGTTTTTTCCTACCGCTCCCTTCTTGTGATGAATTACCTGTTCTCCTTACAGTAATCGCAGGAACTCACTGCCAAACCTTAGTGATTCAAACAAGGGGAAAATACCTCACTAAGTTACGTGAGGCCAGAGGCTGGCCTGAAATTGGGCCCTGGACCTCATTATTATTATTTGGGCAATTTGCCGGTGCCTTTCGGGCCTCCAGAGGCAGCTTGCCAAATTTAAAAAAGATGAATGTCTGGTTGCTTGCCTCACCGACAGCGATCCAAGGGTATCTCTCAGGAGAGGGGGTGGAGTGGCAATAGGGGAGGTTCACATACACCTTTCTTTTGGTAACAATGATAGTCACTAAAATGCAGCCTATGTAATTACTCTGCCAAAGCAACCTGTATAAAAGTTCTCCCTAGTCTCAGGGGTGGGAGAGAGAGGTTGGTGCATTGCTGCAGCTTCATCATTCCTATGAATGGAATGTGGTTATATCTGAAATAGGTTTCTCAAATGTTCTTGTGGATTCCTCGCAAAAAAGGCTGAATGACAAAAAAAAAACAAATTAAGTGGCAGCATATATGCCTGCCCTGCAGTGGTAGAATTTATATTTCCTCAGAATGGAGCAGAGACTGTACAGACTTTACCAGAGTATTACTAACATCTAATTAAAAGGCAAGTAGGAAAGGAAGATTACCTACATGTAGGCTCCATTCAAATCAAAGTATCCCCCATACAATACTAGAATAGGCCAGTATTAATATCGCTTTACTTGGGCAATATCACAATAGGACAACCTTCCCATTCGCACACTGTTTAGAAGAATAGTACCTGCAAGACATCAGTTTACTTTTGAACCAAAAGGATCCTTTGTAAGGGGTTGGATGGGTAGGAATATGGATACCATCTTTAATGCCAAGAATGCAGTTGACCCTAGGTAATCTATCTTTCTTCATTCATATTCTCCATACACCACTAGAGACTGACCAAGCAGTGACATTAAGACCGCCTTGTGGGGGAGCAGAAACTCCAGCATGCAGAACAGATCTACGGAAGCATACATTTTTCTAAATTGCAGATTAATAGATAATTTGAATGTGCACTTGTTTCAAGGGTGCCTATATAAAAAAAAAGCTGTGGATTGACTTGACTGATCCTTAACGAAGCCAGTTTTTCCTATTGGTGAAGTGATAGCAGTGGAGAATGTAAATATATCTTTAACACAGACTTTGGTATCACAGGTAAAATAAACAGTTGGGAAGAGACTTTGTGTAATCTGCATAGAAGGCTAAGATTCTACAGCTATCCACATAGTGGAATTGATGTTACCACTACGGTAGAGTAGTGGTAATGTCACTGGGTTAGTAATCCAGAGGCCTGGACTAATGATCCAGAGACGCGAGAGTTCAAATCCCACCACGGCAGCTGGAATAATTACTAGTATCAGTAATGGTAACCATGAAACTATCACAATTGTCGTAAAAACCCACCTGGTCTGGCCTATATGTGACTCCAGACCCACAGCAATGTGGTTGACTCTTAACTGCCCTCTGAAATGGCCTAGCAAGTCACTCAGTAGTAACTAACTGCTACGAAACAAAATACTAAGAATGAAACCGGATGGACCACCCAGCACTGGCTACGGCAACAGCACACCCAGCCCAGTCCTCCTCACCAACATCTGGGGACTTGTGCCAAAATTGGGAGAGCTGTCCCAACAGTCTGACATAGTCATACTCACAGAATCATACCTTTCAGCCAATGTCCCAAACTCCTCCATCATCATCATCCCTGGGTATGTCCTGTCCCACCAGCAGGATAGACCCACCAGGGGTGCTGGCACAGTGGTATACAGTCGGGAAGCAGTGGCCCTGGGAGTCCTCAACATTGACTCCGGACCCCATGAAGTCGCATGGGCAAGGAAACCTCCTGCTGATTACCACCTACCGCCCTCCCTCAGCTGATGAATCAGTACTCCTCCATGTTGAACACCACTTGGAAGAAGCACTGAGTGTAGCAAGGTCACAGAATGTAATATGGGTGGGGGACTTCAATGTCTATCACCAAGAGTGGCTCGGTAGCACCACTACTGGCCGAGTCCTGAAGGACATAACTGCCAGTCTGGGCCTGCGATAGGTGGTGAGTGAACCAACACGAGGGAAAAACCTACTTGACCTCGTCCTCACCAATCTACCTGTCGCAGATGCATCTGTCCATGACAGCATTGGTAGCAGTCACCACCGCACAGTCACTGTGGAGACGAAGTCTCGACTTCACACTGAGGACACCCTCCATCGTGTTGTGCGGCACTACCACCATGCTAAATGGGATAGATTCAGAACAGATCTAGCAGCTCAAAACTGGGCATCCATGAGGCGCTGTGGGCCATCAGCTGCAGCAGAATTGTATTCCACCACAATCTGTAAACTCATAGCCCAGCATATCCCTCACTCTACCATTACCATCAAGCCAGGGGACCTACCCTGGTTCAATAAGGAGTGTAGAAGAGGATATGCTGCACCAGGCGTACCTAAAAATGAGGTGCCAACCTGGGGAAGCTGCAACACAGGACTACATGCATGCTAAAAAGCAGAAGCAGCATGCTATAGACAGGGCTAAGCGATCCCACAATCAACGGATCAGATCAAAGCTCTGCAGTCTTGCCACATCCAGTCGTGAATGGTGGTGGACCATTAAACAACTAACGGGAGGAGGAGGCTCCAAGAATATCCCCATCCTCAATGATGGCGGAGCCCAGCACGTGAGTGCAAAAGACAAGGCTGAAGCGTTTGCAACCAACTTCAGCCAGAAGTGCCGAGTGGATGATCCATATCGGCCTACTCCCGAGGTCCCCACCATCACAGAAGCCAGTCTTCAGCCAATTCGATTCACTCCACGTGATACCAAGAAACGGCTGAGCGCACTGGACACAGCAAAGGCTATGGGCCCCGACAACATCCCATCTGTCGTGCTGAAGATTTGTGCTCCAGAACTAGCTGCGCCTCTAGCCAAGCTGTTCCAGTACAGCTACAACACAGGCATCTATCCGACAATGTGGAAAACTGCCCAGGTATATCCTGTCCACAAAAAGCAGGACAAATCCAACCTTGCCAATTACCGCCCCCATCAGTCTACTCTCAATCATCAGCAAAGTGATGGAAGGTGTCGTCAACAGTGCTATCAAGCGGCATTTACTCACCAATGCCCAGTTTGGGTTCCGCCAAGACCACTCGGCTCCCGACCTCATTACAGCCTTGGTCCAAACATGGACAAAGGAGCTGAATTTCAGAGGTGAGGTGAGAGTGACTGCCCTTGACATCAAGGCAGCATTTGACCGAGTCTGGCATCAAGGAGCCCTAGTAAAACTGAAGTCAATGGGAATCGGCCGGGGCGGTGGGGGAGGAGACGCTCCACTGGCTGGAGTCATACCTAGCACAAAGGAAGATGGTTGTGGTGGTTGAAGGTCAATCATCACAGCCCCAGGACATTGCTGCAGGCGTTCCTCAGGGCAGTGTCCTAGGCCCAACCATCTTCAGCTGCTTCATCAATGACCTTCCCTCCAACATAAGGTCAGAAATGGGGATGTTCACTGGTGACTGCACAGTGTTCAGCGCCATTCACAACTCCTCAGATAATGAAGCAGTCCATTGCCCGCATGCAACAAGACCTGGACGACGTTCAGGCTTGGGCTGATAAGTGGCAGGTAACATTCACGCCAGAGAAGTGCCAGGCAATGACTATCTCCAACAAGCGAGTCTAACCACCTCCCCTCGACATTCAACGGCATTACCATCGCCGATTCCTCCACTATCAACATCCTGGGGGTCACCATTAACCAGAAACTTAACTGGACCAGCCACATAAATACTGTGGCAACAAGAGCAGGCCAGAGGCTAGGTATTCTGCGGCGAGTGTCCCACCTCCTGACTCCCCAAAGCCTTTCCACCATCTACAAGGCACAAGTCAGGAGTGTGATGGAATACTCTCCACTTGCCTGGATGAGTGCAGCTCCAACAACACTCAAGAAGCTCGACACCTTCCAGGACAAAGCAGCCTGCTTGATTGGCACCCCATCCACCACCTTAAACGTTCACTTCCTCCACCACCGGCATACCGTGGCTGCAGTGTGTACCATCTACAAGATGCACTGCAGCAACTCGCCAAGGCTTCTTCGGCAGCACCACCCAAACCCACGACCTCTTCCACCTAGAAGGACAAGGGCAGCAGGCGCATGGGAACACCACCACCTCCAAGTTCCCCTCCAAGTCACACACCATCCTGACTTAGAAGTATATCGCCAATCCTTCATCGTCGCTGGGTCAAAATCCTGGAACTCCCTCCCTAACAACACTGTGGGAGTACCATCAACACACGGTCTGCAGCGGTTCAAGAAGGCGGCTCACCACCACCTTCTCAAGGGCAACTAGGGATGGGCAATAAATGCTGGCCTTGCCAGCGACGCCCAGATCCCATAAACGAATAAAAAAGTTATGACTAGCGAGGAGGTAGATAGAACAAAGGAAGTGGAAAATTGATCATACTATGGGCTGTATTTCCCTTAATCCACTCCTACAGGGTCAGAGAAGGACTTCAGCCAGTTCCCTGGGTCGTGGGTTATTATGCAATCATAGTGGGCTCTTGGAGGGATCCACACCAGCAACTGGATCAGGCAGGACCACCAGAAGAGAGGAAAGGAAATATTGAACAGGCACAGGGCCCCAAAGACTGGAACCTCTTCCTTAGAGCAGAGAAGATTTGATAGAGGTGTTCAAAATCATGAGGGGTCCAGACAGAGTAGATCGCGAACCAAAGAAAACAGATTTAAGGTGATTGGCAGAAGATCCAAAAGTGACATGAGGAAAAACTTTATGCAGCAAGTGGTTATGATCCGGAATGCACTGCCTGAAAGGGTGGTGGAGGCAGATTCAATAGTGGCTTTCAAAAGGGAATCGGCTAAGTACCTGAAGGGAAAAAATTGCAGGGCTACGAGGAAAGGGCAGGCAAGTGGAACTAGCTGAATTGCTCTTGCAAGAGAGCCAGCATGGGCTCGACGGGCCAAATGGCCTCCTACTGTGCTGTAACAATTCTATGATTCTATGAAAGCTTCGGCTAAGACCCAGGCCTTCAGCAGGTAAAGAATCAGAGGAAGAGGAGGCTTCTACTCGACCCTCTCCCTCCATTTACAGTTGGGACCAGTATTGCTACTATCTGGGGCCTAATGCCACCTTTCACCTTGGTAATCTTTATTATGCCATCATAGTGGGCTCTTGGAGGGATCCACACCAATCCTTGGTAACTATGGTAATAAGGGAGGGCAGAAGAGAAATAAACTGAGAAGCTGGGCCCCAGACCTGTCAGCATTTGCATGCAGCAGGCTGGAAGCGGCAGCCAGCGGTGGTCCTGGCTGGGGCAGAAAAACCAAGGTCAGGTTGGGCAGTAGGCCTTGCCACCTGATTTTTCCTGGTCTCCTGCCCAATTTGGGGTTGGATAGTGCAGTAAAATCCAGGCCTATTTTTCCCCATCGTGTCTGTGTTGGTGCTAGATCCATTTCAGCTATCTAATCCTATTTCCCTGTAATCATTAATACATTTTTCATTCAAATGTTTAACTAAATCTCTGTAAATGTCATGATTAACTCAGCTTTATTATTTACCTAAGTTAATGCTTTCCATACTCTGAAACACCTCTATGAAAGAAATCCTCTAACCTTTCCCTTATGCTTTTAATACTCATTTTAAATTTAAGCACTAGTCATTAATTCATCGGCCAGTGCAATTATCTTTAACTAATTATGCTCTCAGTCTGATTTTTAAAAAATCTATTAGATTCTCCCCCCCCCCCCCACCCCCAACCTATTTTGCTCCAATGAATACAACCCTGGTTTTAAAGTCTCTCATTACTATATTTATCTTAGTGAATCTACACTGCATCTTTTTGCTAGCTCCAACACATTTATAATAAATGTCCTCAAAGCTGCACACAGTAATGTTCTATACCGAATCATAAAAGCTAGAATCTTACTTTTTTCCCACCTGGATTTCAGCTTTTAAAAATATTCCTTCCTCTTATCCACCCAAGCAGAAGTGATACATATTGCACTCAAAATGTGCCCCAATCAAATGGACCTGAACTCACCCACATTTCCAGGTTATTAACACACAGCGGGTGTTCAACTGGGCACATCCATTAGGGGAGGAACTCCACGTGCTGCATGCCTTATAGGCCCCCAGCAACTCAAAAGGTGGAGTGAATGGTCAGTGTGGCTGGATGCATTTGATTTGGGTTATTTTCCATTTTAGCCTCCTGTATTTGGCAAGTGTTTTTCTATATTTTGGCAGGCTGTACTTTAAAGGACGTATTACCACTTTAGCTACTGATATTTCAAAGTGTTTATTTCCTGGGAAAGTTGCCAGTCATATCTGGCAGCACTGCTGGAAGACGCAGGGGCCCCGGCTTTGAGGAAGACCCTATTGAGGTCTTGCTGCAGGAAGTTAAGTAGAGAATAGAAGTCTTACTCCCCTGCCATGGCTGTAATGTTTTGAAAAGTGTTGACTGGAGAGCTTAGCAGGAGGCGGGAGACATGGTAAATGCCAGCAACAATGCGATTGAACTGTAGAAAAAAAATTCAACAACCTCAGAGGAGAAAGGTAGGCAGATGTCACATTGCCTCTTATTTGTGTAGTGGACCAGATAGTACTAGCATGTCTCTCCACCACCTCCCTTTACCAGCACCACCTTCCTCTGCAAGAGGATGCCCAGGACTACCTAGTGACAAACTCTTATATTTTGTATATGGTACATGAATGAATAAGAGTGGGGTAGATTTTGACTTTGTGCAATAGTGTAAAATGGGTGACAGCGAATTGGCAGCCCATTTTACATCTCCCAATTGACTTCAATGGAAATTTTTAAAAAAATTCAGGAGAGGTGTAAAACGGTCTGCCGGTTTTACACCACCACACAGTCAAAATCTACCCCAGTATTTTATTTACGTTAATCACGAGAATCTCTTGGGAAAGGGATACTTTATTTAGTATATGCTGCTACAGTTTGGTGGTTTGTTCTGAAGAAGAGTTACACCTGAAACATTATCTGTTCCCGCCACAGATGCTGATTGACCCACTGAGTGTTTCCAAGCAGTTTCTATTTATGTTTCAGATTTTTAGCATTTGCAGTTTATTGCTTTTTATTTTGATGGTTGGTGTAGCAGCTGCATTATCCTACCTTGAATCTGAAGTATACGAGAGACGTCAAGCCCTTGGCTAATCCGGAGAATTATCAAACCATATTCAAAATCAAAGGCATCACTGCAAACAAAAATACCACCATATTTCAAAATAGCAAATGGATATGCTTGAATTTCACACCTGAAATTCATTGTGCTGCCATAATTAGTTTTTTTACCTGAAACTAGTTATACGGGTAGATTTTATAAACGCACACTCCATGCATGTAACTTCACATTCTAGGTGTTCACAACAATTTGAGCACATGGGGTCATGATTTCTCCATCCATCCATCCATTAAAATGAATGGATGGCAAATCCTGCAGGGTCTACTGACCAGTCTATGCACTCCTGGCGTGCAAAGCTCCATGCTGGGAATACAAACTTGTAAAATTTCAAATACAGTATTTAAGTTTCTCATTTAATTTAACTCAACAAAACCGTTAGAACGAACATTGACAATGTGATTTGGTCCCAATAAATAAGATATACTTTTACCACCCACCATGAAAAAGTACATTAAGACAAACATTATCCCAAAATGTTTAATTTACTGTTAACAGAATTTTCTGTCCCAAGTACTCCACATCATAGCCATGGTCGATTAAAGGTACAGGAAACTTTCGTTTATCCGGCACCGACGGGACCGGCGTGGTGCCGGTTGATCGAAAGTGCCGGATTACAGAGAGGTATACTTACCAAGGTACGAGAGCCCCGTACACGGCCACAGGCTGAACAATTGGGACCCGGAGAGGGAAGGTAAACGAGACTCCGGCTTTTTCCTCCGTGGCGGCGACAGGTCGGAGTCGGAAGAACGTTGACCCCCCTTTCGTGGGGGCGATAGGTCAGAATCGGGGTCTTGTCTGTATAATAAAACTTACCTGATTTTTGCCGGTTAAGCGAGAATTCCGGATATTAGGGTGCCGGATAAACGAAAGTTTCCTGTATTTAGAAATGACGATTGCCCATGGACCAGACAGAAAGCACATGCTGGAAATTCCTACTTGATGGTAAAATGTAGCAAATAAAAACAAAAGCACAGACTTCAACTAGTGTGGAGTGTTTATCCCTACTGAATAAATATTAAAAAATTGTATCCATTAGGTGATGTGCAGAATCTGCACTACTCACTTCATTTATCTAAAGATTAGATTGTAGCCTTGATTTAATGATCAAATGGGTTTGATGATTTTACTAGCAGGAAAAGTTTGGTTTATTCCACGTATGTTGGATGAAAACACGTAAATGATTCACATCTCCCATTAGATATTCACCATTGTATCGGTAACATCTTGGGGGCCTATTTTCCTCATGTTAACGCCCTGTAACACCTGGATCTAGTTCATAACTCAAAGAATGGGGCAGAGAACCATAACACTATATTTCTGCTCCAGTGGCACAAGACCCTTCTTTCTGGGCAAATCCTGGGACTGTTGCATCAAAGTTCAACAGGCCTGTTTAAATAAAAAAGACTTGCATTTATATAGCACCTTTCACAACCTCCCAAAGCGCTTTACAGCCAATGAAGTACTTTTTGAAGTGCAGTCACTGTTGTAAGGTAAGAAACACAGCAGCCAATTTGCACACAGCAAGCTCCACAAACAGCAATGTGATAATGACCAGATAATCTGTTTTAGTGATGTTGCTTGAGGGATAAATATTGGTCAGGACATTGGGGAGAACTCCCTTGCTCTTCTTCGAAATAGTGCCGCGGGATCTTTATGTCCACCTGAGAGCGCAGACGGGGCCTCAGTTTAAGGTCTCATCCGAAAGACGGCACCTCCTACAGTGCAGCACTCTTCTAGTACTGCACAAGACTGTCAGCCTAGATTTTTGTACTCAAGTCTCTGGAGTGGGACGTGAACCCACAACCTTCTGACTCAGAGGCAAGAGTGCTATCCACTGAGCCACGACTGACACTCGTACACTAATGATGCAGAAGCGATGTTAAGATTCACATCATTTCCTCAGTTAACGCCAGGATGGGGGTCAAGTCTAAGAAGTACTCCAACAAAGAGGGAATTAAGGCTTAGCTGGCAGTGCCTGAAAACAAAGTTTAAAAGGAGTAGCTATCAATTGCCAGTTTTATTTTCTTCCAGTGAGTAAGAAAGGGAGAATGAATTTCCAACTTTGTTGCTGAAGTAACCCTTCACTATGTAATGAACAGTGATTAATAGGACTGCTTTGGGAGGGGACGGGGGATATTCTTTGCTAGGCACCACAACTGGAGTCCCCTTATATGCTACTGGAGTAAGAGGAGGAGGATGAGCAAGAAATGCAAGATTCCAGGAAAATTAGACAATATTGGAGGAGAGCGCCTGCCCACAAGTACCCAGCCAAAGGAATATAATCAGGCTCAAATTCACAAGGAAAATCGTCACGGAGTTGTCTAACTTGCTGCAGAAGGTCCTGCAGCCAAACAACAGATCAGGCACAGCACTACCAGAGGCAGTGATTGTCCCAACCCGCTTGGATTTTTTGGTCTCAGGCTATTTCCAGGGGACAGTGGAGATATCAGAAGGAAAAGTCAATCTGCAGTGTATTGCTACCTAAACCAGGTGACCGATGCATTGTTTATACAAGCTAACATTTTAATAAATTTTCCCAAAAGGCTGAAAGAGCAATGTGAGGGAGCTGGCGTTTTTTTCCCCCCAGAAGGCAGGTTTATCTAAAGTCAAGCGTTTCAGTGATGGCAGCATACAGCTCTACGTGCTCCATGGTGAACCGCCTTAAAATGAAATGTGCCACGACTGCTGGCAGGGAGACAGGCATTCACGAGCATGGTTCTACACTGATGGTCAAACACAAGCTGAACGTTGACTGGATTCCATTTTATGGCATATTCAATTTAAGACACCATGCCACTTTGTATAACCAGCAACTTGAGGATTGGCTGCTGGATGACCACGGTTATCCACTGAAGTCATAGCTCATGGTGCCTTTGAAGTGTAAGCAGGAGCCCTTTAATGAACCTCGTTAGAGTCTGAGGATGCAGCAGACATAAGTACCTTTGGCATCTACAACATCCATTCGGTAGACTGAGCAAGAGGAGACCTTCTCCTAAGTATCCCCCTGAAAAGCTTCACATTTCAAGACCTCCCTACATTGTTTCCTTTGTCCTTCAATAAATATTTCCTACAGTTCCAGGTCACCCTCTCAATCTGGAAAGCAGACCACTCTTCCGCAACATGATGTTGGGGTAAATTTCAATCGGATGAAATCTGGATGGATTCTAAAGTGGGTGGGTGATCTGCTCTGCTAGATTGCCATCCAGGCGGTGATGAAGAAAATGCACCCCATTGTTTCCTAGGCAACATAAATGAAACTGAATGTGAAGGCTGCAAATGCAAATGGAAATATTTATTTTCTTACATTTACTCTTCATGCCACTCATTGCAACCAGTGTGTGCGTGCCTGCCTGCAAGTCAAATGTACTCTAGTGCTTCTACAAAGTCTACCCTAAAGCCTGCAAGGTAGATAGAAGTTGACTTTCTGCAAGGGATTTCTGGGAATCTGGTGGTTCAGGACCTTCATCAGCATGTATATCAGATGGCCTTGTCTCAGGCTGCTGCAGTTGCACTCCTGCATGGAATCCTGGTCTTGGCTGCTTCCTGCCATGTGGGAAGTCAATGTAGTTGTATCGATGTTGTGCCATCATCTCATCCACTGCCACTTCAATTCTGATCCAACTTGTAGGATCAATGTCACTGTGCCTGTTGATCAGCAGATCTCAAAGCAAGTGAGGACATTGATAAATCCTCTACCAATGGCTGTCTCCATTTGTCCAATCTGACCAATCAACCTGTCCACGGAGGAGTTCAGATTATGGCCACGGCCTGAATGGCAGGAGTGAAAGCATTCACGAGGGATGCAAAGACTGGTATTATAGCCTGTTCCACATTAGCTACAAGTTGATACAAGTGCTGAGGCAAATCTTCCAATTGCATCCAGTTCTGGTCACCACACTTTAGGATGGATGTGAAGGCTCTTGAGAGGGCGCAGAGGAGATTTACCAGAATGGTTCCAGGGATGGGGGAATCTTGGCTACAAGGACAGGTTGGAGAAGCTGGATTTGTTTTCATTAGAGCAAAGGACGTTGTGGGTTGATTTGATAGAGGTGTACAAGATTATGATGGGTTTGGATAGGCTAGATGGGGAAAGGCTGTTCCCACTAGTTGATGGTACAAGGACTAGGGGACACAGATTTAAGGTTTTGGGCAAGAGATACAGGGGGGACATGAGGAAAAACTTTTTTACGCAGCGAGTGGTGATGACCTGGAATTTGCTGCTGACGGAAGTGGTGGAAGCGGAGACACTTAATGTTTTCAAGGGGAGACTGGATAGGCACTTGAGGGAAATAAACTTGCAGGGCTACGGGGATAGAACGGGGGAATGGGATTGACTGGATTGCTCTACAGAGAGCCGGCACGGACTCGATGCGCTGAATGGCCTCCTTCTGTGCCGTTATGACTATGACTTAAGTAATCTTTCATGCTCCACCCAGTTTACCCTCAAACTGATGAGCTATAACCAGTGAGGTATGTTTATGGGCTGCTGCTTGGCAGGGTGAGATCCAGTGATGGAATGCAGTGTGAGGTGCTTGGTGTCTCCAGCGAAATAATCCCCTTCCACACCTCCAGAGTTAATCAGAGTTGTTAACTTCTACTTGTTCTCAAAGAGCCTTTGCTTCAGTGCCAACATAATGTTGCTGCTTCATGCTAAAGTGGTTACATTCAGAAGCGCCCACTTTTGGTCACACCCAGCGCAGCAGCCCACTGGTAGGTACTCCAGTTTGGGATCGGGGGCTTCGAAATCGGGGGGGCATCAGGGACTGGGCTAAACGGTTGGGGGCCTGGAGGTTGGGGATCTCGGGACCGGCAATGGCGACAATCGGGATGATGAAGGCAAGTACTTACTTTTTAAAAAAAAAAAACACGTGTGATGCCTAGGGATGTTTTTTTCCTGAGGCAGCCAGAGCTTAAAAATTTTAAAATACTGAAACTCAAACCTAACCCGCCAACTTCCGATTTTAATGGAGGTGGGTTGATGACCAATCCGCTCTCGGGAGGCAGGTAGGTCAATAAAGGAGTTTGCGTGCCTCCATTTTAACTGCATTTTTATTTTTAACCCAGAGGCCAAGTTTCCCTGGGCTCAGGATTCCCAGCAGGTAAAAGGAGAGTGAGAAGGGGGCGAATCCATAAGGTAAATACATTTACAACACTGCTTGTGGGCCAGGAGGAGCCCCCAAGCTAATCTCTTTACAGACCCCGCGATGTCCCCCACCACCACCCCACCCCCGCAATTTCCGACTTACCCCACCCCCTGCGATCTCCTACTTACCTGGCATCTGCTTTCCCATCTACAGGCAGCCAACCTGTCAATCTGGCTGGTTGTCGGGCAAGAAACCGGTTGAGAAAATTTAAAAGACGTCCTGTACAAATTTAATAGAACAAGGGGGTCGGATTTCTCCCAATCTCCGGCGATAGCTTCAGTGGAAACCCCGAAGAAATAGCATGAACGCGGTTTCTGCCGAAGTTACAGCAGGAGACAAGGAGAAGCCCTGTGAAAATTCTACCCCAAAATATTCAAGGGCCTTTAACGCCAGTTTTTATTGCTAAATTAACAGAATTCCCGCCCCCCAGGTTTTACTTTGAGTGTAGTCTAAAAATAGGAGAAAATCAGTGAGGGGAAAATGCACTCCCCAAAAAAAAAATCTAGATAAACGCAGGGGAAAAAAAAAAAAAATCAGTAAAGAAGTTTTTATTTTGAACTTCACTAAAACTTGAGAAAACAAGCAATGGACTTAGAGTAATGCGAAGCTAAAGGACAATCCATTATTATTTTGAGTTCACGGACACCACTTTTATGGGTCTCAACAGCAAACTCTTACTTAACTGCACACAGATTTACTTTTAATTTAAAAGTAAAGTTAAGAAACCTATGTTTATTGTTCTAGCTCCAGCCACGTACATGCCACTATGACAGTGGGATATTAAAAATTGTTGTGGATTATGCACAGGGGAACGGTTAAGATCTTGTTTTTAGTTAACAATACCATGATGTGTGGGCAGCCTTTGATTGATAGCCCCTGAAAACGGAGGTTATCAGTGTGGTAACTATGTCATTACACTGCAGTCCTTACATCATATATAAGTAGGAGCAAAAAACTGAGATTTGCTGTAGTATGAAGAGTATATGCCCAACAGTGACACCAAAGGACGAGCCAGGTCGCCTTAAAAAAATCCAAACTCTGCCGAAAATTGGGTGCAGAGATGCATGGACATTGCATCAGTGACCTCAGCATAGCAAATACAGCACGTAAAATGCATGCTGATGTCACAGATGTGATGTGTCTTCAGATTTGACTTTGATAGAAAACAATGGGAACTTTTCATTGGGGGGGGGGGGGGGGGGGGATTCTCAAATTCAATTTTCACCAGTACACCATCCAAAAATGTATCAGTGGAAATTGGTGAAAACTGAATTTAACAGATCCCTAAAGATATTTTGCTTTTAGAGAAGGAATGTTTTTTGGCTCACGTATAAATGTGCAGACATTACTCTGCAGCATTTGCTGAAATAGCTTAATAAAAAGTCACTACTTCTCAGAGCCACAATAAATCAAACATAGCAAGAACTACCTACTGCAAAATGCCAACGTAATTCTCAACATCCTGAGAATGAGTAGTACGCCAGTCTCTTTTGTATCCAATCACAAGTGTATTCGGCTTCATTCGACCCAATCCAGAAGCCTAGTGGAATACAAGTTAAATCGTATCCAATTAAACATTTATGGTAAAGTTTGTGAAAGTTTTGCAGATTTCACCCAGAACACGTATCATTTTCTTCAGATTGTCCGAACATGAGATTTTCCGATTACATTTGACAAGAAAACCAGTATCCTCATTAAAAAGTTAGATAAAATTAACATTCTGCTAATATTGACACTATCTTAATAATCTCATACCGTGGGAAGAGTTTAAACATTTCTTCGAGTAAGTGTAGTATGTGTTCTTTCATTTTAAATCATGGTTAATAGTCAAGCATATTTTATCACAATAATTATTTGAGGGTGAAGTTCTTCTTGGTGCATAGACAGTTTTAAATGGGTGTTCACTTATTTGCACTTTTTTATGCAATATTAAGAAAATTTACTCTCTGCTTTCAAGAAGCGATTCTGTAGGTTACCTTTAGCACATAATGTACGGCTGTGTAACCAGACCAAAAGCACCTACAATAATGCTGCTTAACCATCACTTAACTGGATTAAATGATGCACTGTAAACCAATCAAACTGTGTTCCTGAGGAAAATAGAGCGACCACACAAAGAGCACAAATTCTAGTTTATAGAGGAAGATTCAAACAGAATATTGTAGATGGTGTGAAAATATGGTACTCTATGATGCATAGAGAGAACTGACCAATAACCTTAGGATCATGAATACATAGGGAGTAATTTCCCTAGCCATGAATGAAGGATCCTGTATCCAGAGGAGCTGAAGAAATATGCAAATAAATTAGGGAAATGAGCAAAAAACATAGAATAACCATCATGGGGGATTTCAACTACCCCAAAATTAACTGGCCAGAAGAGATAGGTAAAGGGGATAAGGGAATGGCGTTCCTACAATGTGTACAGGACTCCTTTCTAACCCAGTATCTAAGAAGTCCAACAAGGGAGGTTTTGCTACTGGATCTGGTAATAGGGAATGAACCAGAAAGAAAAAAAAACGACTTGCATTTATATAGCGCCTTTCACGACCACCGGACGTCTCAAAGCACTTTACAGCCAATGAAGTACTTGGAGTGTAGTCACTGTTGTAATGTGGGAAACGCGGCAGACAATTTTCACTCAGCAAGCTCCCACAAACAACAATGTGATAATAACCAGATAATGTTCATTGAGGGATAAATATTGGCCAGGCAGGATTACTCCCCTGCTCTTCTTCGAAATAGTGCCGTGGGATCTTTTACGCCCACCTGAGAGAGCAGATGGGGCCTCGGTTTAACGTCTCATCCGAAAGACAGCACCTCCAACAGTGCAGCACTCCCTCAGTACTGCACTGGAGTGTCAGCCTAGATTTATGTGCTCAGGTCCCTGGAGTGGGACTTGAACCCACAACCTTCTAACTCGGAGGAGAGTGTGCTACCCACTGAGCCACAGCTGACACTTAGCAGATAAGAGAAGTAAAGTAGGGGAACATCTAGGCAATAGTGACCATAATATAACATGGTTTAGGATAATAATTGAGAAGGATACGAACATGACAAAGACTAGGGTAATAGATTGGAGAAAAACTGATTTTGAGGGTCTGAGACTAGAACGGGAAAATAAAATGGACAACAATATTGACAAACAATGTAGAACAGCAATGGGAAACATTTTAAAACAGTGTTCAACAGAGCCCATGAAAAATATATTCTGCTAAAAAACAACAAACTAAACACTAATGAGACACCATGAATGAAGGCATAAGGGAAAAATTGAGAGCAAGGAAAGGGATATACACTAAGTACATGGACAGCAAGGGAGAGCATGGCAAGAGAGTACGAAGAGCTGGGGGAGAGAAGTCAAAAAAAAATTAGGAAGGCAAAGAGGAACTATGAAATTAAATTATCAAGGAACATAAAACAAAATAGTAAAATATTCTACAGGCATAAATAAAAAAAGTAAAGTCGGGATAGGAATAGGGCCACTAAGGGACGGTCAGGATAAAATCACAGGCAGCGATAGTGAAATGGCAGATATATTAAATAATTATTTTGCTTCAGTATTTACCAGGGAGACAGAACAGGTGGCCGTGACATTAAATGATGAGATTAGAAATGAGATAACTGCATTTAAAATAGAAAGATATATTAAATAAACTAATCAAACTCAGGATAAAATGCCTGGTCCGGATGGATTGCATCCGTGCATTTTAAAAGAATCTGGGGAAGAGATTGCAGAGGCACTATTACAAATATTTAATAATTCATTAGAAAAAGGTGTAGTGCCAGAGGACTGGTGGCTAGCTAACGTTATACCTATATTTAAGAAGGGAGATAAAACATGTCCAGGGAACTATAGACCAGTCAGCTTAACATTGGTAGTAGGAAAAATAATGGAATCCCTACTAAAGGAGAAAATAGAAAAACCATCTAGAAACCAAAAATATGATTGGTCAACATGGATTTCAAAAGGGAAAGTCTTGCTTGACTAATTGCTTCAATTTTTTGAAGAGGTAACAGCGTAGACGAGGGTAATGCAGATGTAATATATCTAGATTTCCAAAAGGCCTTCGATAAGGTACCACATAATAGACTGATGAATAGGGTCAGAGCATGCGGAGTCAGGGGACAAGTAGCAGAATGGATAGCTAGCTGGCTTCAAGACAGAAAGCAGAGAAGGGGTAAAGGGTAGCTATTCAGAGTGGCAGAAGGTGGGAACTGGGGTCCCACAAGGATCAATGTTGGGACCACTGTTCACAATTTATATCAACGATTTAGACTTTGGAATCAAGAACCCAATTTCTAAATTTGCAGACGACACCAAATTTGAGGGAAGGAGGGAAAATAGTCAATACCGAGGAGGACTGCAACAAATTACAAGACAACATTAATAAACTTGCAGAATGGGCATAGAACTGGCAAATGAATTTCAACATAGAGAAGTGTGAGGTATTACATTTTGGTAAGAAAAATAAGGTGGTCACATATTACTTGAAAAATAAGAATCTAAATGGGGTAGAGGAGCAAAGGGATCTGGGAGTGCAAATACACAAATTACTAAAAAGAGGGGACGCAAATCAATAAGGGGCCATAACAAAAGCAAACCATGCACTATGGTTTATTTCTAGAGGATAGAATTGAAAAGTAGAGAAGTTATGCTAAACTTGTATCAAACCTTGGTTAGACTAGGAGCAGAATGGCCGGTTTCTGTGCTGTAAAATTCAAGTAATTTCTGATTCTGAATTCAACAACCGAGAACTATTTTGAGTCCCATCCCATTAACACCAACAACATAGCACACTCGACTAACCAATTAAGCCAGTTTCCCTAATATCAACCTCCTTTGAATATAAATGCAGTCACCTGTTTGGAAAATACTGCTAGTAAACAGCATAAATTCTACAAACTGTAATGCATTAAAAAAATTGGTGCCTGCTAATTGCCACACATCTACTTAATTTAAACAGTGTATATACTTCTACCAGATCAGATATAATTAGACTCAGAGTACATTCAGTGGATAACCTTTGGTGCCTTAAGAACTTGATAATTTAGATTTAGAGCAACAACCTGAAGTAAGCACTTTACTCCATCACGCAGATTGTCTTCAGCCACTGCTGCATAGAAGGCTTTTTTTTTGTTCTTCGCAAGCCACTGCTGGTACTTATCCATGTTCACGTTCATTTCACTCACAGTTTGCTTTCGTGGGCCCTAACAGAAAACAGTAATACAATAATCAGATGGAAAAGTTTAACTATTATTTTGATTGTGCCTTTCTTAAACTCATTTTAAATTCCCGATTGCTAAACTTTTCTTCTACTTCAACACGAGATATTCTGGAACTTTCCCACAAATGTTGACAACATGTAAACTCTTTTCAGGTGAAGCTCTAACTTGCCAGTTATCCTTTATCTTCTCTTATTCTGAGACTGTGGCCCCTGGTTCTCGACTCCCCATCCAGGGAAAACATCCTCCCTGCATCTACCGTCAAGCCCTGTAAGAATTTTGTATGCTTCAATGAGATCACCTCTCATTCTTCTAAACGCTAGAGAATACAGGCCTAGTCTACTCAGTATAGACCTAGTCTACTCAATCTCTCCTCAAAGGACAATCCCCCCATCCCAGGAATCAGTCTGGTGAACCTTCTTTGCATTCCCTCTATGGCAAGTATATCCTTCCTTAGGTAAGGAGACCAAAACTGTACACAATACTCCAGGTGTGGTCTTACCAGGGCCCTATATAATTGCACGATGGTTTGGAGTTCGGCCTCAGTGAGCGCAGACGCAAGCGTCATCTGCATACTGTAATTCGATGAGAGAGGATGGGATGACCTTGGATCTGGACTGGAGGCGACGGAGGTTGAACAGTTTCCCGTTTGTTCTGTAAATTAGCTCCACTCCAGCGGGGAGCTTACTGAGGGTGAGATGGAGCATTGCAGCAAGGAAGATCGAGAAGAGCGTTGATGCGATGACACAGCCTTGTTTGACCCCGGTCCGTACATGAATTGGGTCTGTGGTGGAACCGTTGGTCAGGATCACGGCTTGCATGTCGTCGTGAAGCAGGCGGAGGATGGTGACAAACTTTTGAAGACAGCCGAATTTGAGGAGGACACTCCATAATCCCTCACGGTTGACAGTGTCGAAGGCCTTTGTGAGATCAAAGAAGGCCATGTACAGCGGTTGGTGCTGTTCCCTGCATTTCTCTTGTAATTGATGTGCGGTGAAGATCATGTCCATTGTGCCCCTTAGTGGGCGGAATCCGCATTGCAACTCTGGGAGGAGCTCTTCGGCCACTGGGAGAAGGCGACTGAGGAGGATTCTAGCGATGACTTTCCCTGTGGCAGAGAGCAGGGAAACTCCTCTGTAATTACCACAATCGGACTTGTCACCTTTCTTGAAGATGGTCACAATTACGGCATCTTGGAGATCCCCTGGGCCTCACACTAAACATCCATAAGACAAAGGTCCTCTACCAACCTGCCCCTGCCACACAGTACTGCCCCCCGATTATCAAAATCCATGACAAGGCCTTGGATAACGTGGACCACTTTCCATACCTTGGGAGCCTACTGTCAACAAGGGCAGACGTCGATGACGAAGTCCAACACCGTCTTCAGTGTGCCAGTGCAGCCTTTGGTTGCCTGAGGAAGAGAGTGTTTGAAGACCAGGACCTCAGACCTGGCACTAAGCTCATGGTCTACAGAGCAGCAGCGATACCCGCCCTGCTGTATGCCTCAGAGACATGGGCCATGTACAGCAGGCACCACAAAGCACTGGAGAGGTACCACCAACGCTGCCTCCGCAAGGTCCTGCAAATCCATTGGCAGGATGGGCGCACCAACGTCAGTGTTCTTGCTCAGGCCAACATCCCCAGCATCAAAGCTTTGACCACGCTCGATCAGCTCCGATGGACGGGTCACATCGTCCGCATGCCCGATACGAGACTCCCAAAACAAACGCACTACTCGGAGCTCCGACACGGCAAGAGAGCCCCAGGTGGGCAGAGGAAGCACTTCAAGGACACCCTCAAAGCCTCCTTGAAAAAGTGCAACATCCCCACTGACACCTGGGAATCCCTGGCCCAAGACCGCATGAAGTGGAGGAGAAGCATCGGGGAAGGCGCCGAACACCGAGTCTCTTCGCCGGGAGCAAGCGGAAGCCAAGCGCAAGTCAACCCAAGCACCCCACCCACCCGCCCCTTCAACCACTGTCTGCCCCACCTGTGACAGAGACTGTAGGTCCCGCATTGGACTCAGTCACCTGAGAACTCATTTTTAATGTGGAAGCAAGTCATCCTCGGTTCCGAGGGACTGCCTAAGAAGATATAATTGCAGTAAGACGTCTTTACTCTTATACTCAAATCCTCTTGTAATAAAGGCCAACATACCATTTGCTTTCCTAATTGCTTGCTGTACCTGCATGTTAACTTTCAGGGATTCATGTACAAGGACACCCAGGTCCCTCTGAATACCAACATTTCCCAATCTCTCACCATTTAAAAAACTCTGCTTTTCTATTTTTCCTACTAAAGTGGATAACTTCACATTTCTCCACATTATATTCCATTTGCCATGTTCTTGCCCACTCACTTAGCCTGTCTATATCCCCTTGAAGCCTCTTTGCATACTCCTCACAACTTACATTCCCACCTCATCCAAATCATTGATATAGATTGTGAATAGCTGAGGCCCAAGCACTGATCCTTGCGGTACCCCACTAGTTACAGCCTGCCAATCTGAAAATGACCCGTTTATTCCTACTCTCTGTTTTCTGTCAGTTAGCCAATCTTCAATCCATAATCCATGCTAGTATATTACCCCCAAAAACAGTGGCGCACAGCGTAGCTCGTCAGGACAGGGACTGAAACCGCGACCTGAGCTAACTGACCGGCACTGACCGGCCATTCCCAGAATGTTATTCGATAGCAAAATACTGCAGATGCATGTTCTGATGAAAGGTCATCGACCTGAAACGTTAACTCTCTTTCTCTCTCCACGGATGCTGCCTGGCCTGCTGAGTTTTTCCAGCGTTTTCTGTTGTTATTTCCCAGAATGTTATTATTTTACCCATACAGAAATATCAGAAAATACCTGAACTGGAAAATCATGTTCTCTCGTCTGGCATCAAAAACCATGCAGTAACAGAATAAAAATTATAAGTATAAACTTAAAATTCTGTTTAAGAAATTCTATTCAAAACACAACGGCAAACTAGGTTTAATCTTCATTTAAAATTATTAACTCGATAAATAGTACCTACCATAACAATTTCAACTTCCACAAAACAAAAAGGATAATCACCATCTGATGGGCAGGGGTGAAAATATGCCCAAGAGCTTTGTACATGTTTGGCTAACCTCATCGGGTGGTCTTTCTCAGACTCTGCTAGATACAAGACCTCATTCTGGGCCAAACCCCTAATTATTTAACCACTGGCAACTGTATTCAAACTCAGAAACCCAGAGAATAAACAGTGACAAGTAGTGACAGGCGAGGAAGGGAAATGAGAAGTAAGCTGGGTCACAACTATGCATGTGGAGCTTGAACTTTTAATAAATGCAAGATCATACCTATAGTATGTGATCAAATATACTTAACATCTCATTCAACCTCCACATGCAGTATACCAAATTTGGTATAGGTGGCAGAATCTTGAGCTGCCTCTGTCCTATTTTCTGACACTCTTTCCTTAAATATCTTCATCTTTACAAAGCTCCACAAAAATATCTCAAACCAAACTTTGTCAACTCTCAATCCTCTCTTCCTGGTTGGACATCCGTTTATTTACACCCATCTGTGAAGCTTTCTACATTAAACATGCTACGTGCAATTTGTTGTTACTGTCCCTTTAAATTTCAGATTTTCAGTCATGTGACTCTCTCCAAACTCAAATCTGGTAAACCCTGTCTACGCGCTAGGCTGGGAGTTCCGAAATTAGGTATCCATGGACCAATACAGTATGATAATCCTCTTGGGAATGACTAGCACTATAAAAGAAAGATTTACAGGAATCCCCTCTGTCAGAAATTGTTAAGAAATCCAATGAGTGTGTCCTGGGCTCTTTGAACATGGAGTAGAATACTGGGAGCTGCTGGAAAGTTGGCATAGGGTACACTCTCAGAAGACCCATCTTTGGAAAATGACCTGGACTGCCACCTGTTGGAAGAAGGTCTATTTATGTGGCTGCACCCAAGCCCTGCTGAGAGAGTCCAACATCTAGTCTGCACTCGTCAAAGGCCATACTGACAGGTCAACTGACCCTTTACGTTCTCCAGCACCAGGTCTGAAGGTTGTTTGAACAAGCATCTGCATTTGAAATGACTTTGGGTCAGCCATAATATTTGAGCGAAGGGTGTAAACCTCACTTCTGTCCAAGCCTCTCTGATGGGGACATCCCATCCTGAACTAGAAGCACTGGTGACCAGTGCCAGTATTAGGATAGCTGTAGCCACAGTCCCGAGAGATTTGTACCATGGGATGATGCAATAATTCAATTAGGAGGTAGAGGGTGACAAACAATGATGAATAATGGTTTACAAGGGGAGCATATATCCAGCTTTCCCAAAAAACAATCAATCATTCATGTATGCGGCCACTATGATCTATGAACATTTAGCATTGTGCTGCATTTTAAAAAGTGATCAAAATTGCCACACAGAAATCTGTAATATAGTAATTACCATAAATACTTGACTACAGATGCACAGACTAAAATTCTTGGTGAAAGAAAGTGTTAAATCCAACAAGGCTGGCCTGGACACAGGTGATCCTGTCAATACGATACACTGTGGCCTATGGGGAGAAAAGAAACAATAAACTTTTTTTGGGAAAAGTTTCATGAAATCATACCTAGGACTGCTAAAAAAAATTCCATTTGAAAAAAAAAGTACATTCACTGCATTACATTATGCCCTCCTCAATTATAACACATTTTGAAGTAGCTTAATTTTTACTTTAAAAAGTATGACACTTTCATTTGATTTTTCAGTGCTTCTCAGGGGAGACGAGTTCCAGGAATAAGCAGTCTGAAAATAAAAATGGTGACTGCTGGGTTAGAAATCAGGTGGAAACATACTTTCAATGCATAGACTATATTTCCAGACAGTAGTAGAGGAAAGAACCCTGGAATCATTTAAGAAATAACTGGATGCTACAATGGGAGGGAGATGTCAGGATCCCTGGATGGGTGAACTCAGAGTGCCAAATGGCCTTCCTCATCCATAATTACCTTGTGATCATTTACAGTAGCAAATGGAGCTGATGCAAGGAAAAAGATTGCAATTAGTAATTTGGGAGTCAGTCCATCTTACACATCAGGTGCACTGCTCCTGTTCATCACCAGGGCACGTGGCTAAGAAAATCAGCTCCATTCGGCTACGGGGATAGAGCGGGGGAATGGGACTGACTGGATTGCTCGACAGAGAGCCGGCATGGACTCGATGGGCCAAATGGCCTCCTTCTGTGCCATTATGACTCTCTGACATTAACACACGAGTTAGGAACAACTAGTTCAAGTTCACAGCCAGTATCATGCCATGATTTTATTGGCCTCAAAAGTGCAGCCTTGACTGATACTGTACTGACGTTAGCAATTGGTTTTATTTTGTTCCACTGTGACAATTTACAGTGTCTCCCATATCACCAATGTATTTTTCTGATTGGAGGGAATGGACTATCCTGTCAGCTTATTTTTTTTTAAATTAACTTCCATACATTTTCTTCAGCTGGGCAAAGTTGTTTAATGTCTCGTATCAAATACATCAGTCACAATACAGATGGAACTAGTTTATATCAGCAATGTGATGCATCACACAGTGCATTCTAAATCTTAACTTTGCAAGACCGAGAGATGGCCATTAGCCACCCTACAAAGAACTGGATGCTATTATTGATAGATGCTCAACATAATCAGTGGGAAAGTCATAAGCTTCAATGATTGGTTTTTCACAACTGAAATCTGTACTGGTAAGTTTTTATGCAGATCTTATGCCAAAGTTATGATGGGCGATTGGGAGAACTCCTCGTCGCTCGCAAAAATCCAACCCCGTTAGTTTTAGTGACCAACCTATCTTGAGTTAATGTCTCAAGGTTGACATCTGTGACATGAAAGGATTCTTTTGGCATAAAGGCAGTACCATACCAACTTATATTTAGCTCACCGTCCAACACGTATTGTCCAGTTTCCAGCTCAATTTCAGTTTCTGGAATTGACACCAGGGGCACGGTTTTCTTCACATTTACCACGTGCTTGGGCGGTCTCAGGGTAGAGAAGACAGGAAAATAGGCAGGGAGGTCTCCTGTTGAATCTCCTCCCCCTGCCCCAAACTGGTTCCGCTGGTATTCCTCCTCTGCTTCCCCACCTGGGGTGGATCATCCTACCCGCCATATTCCCATCCCACTGTATATTAATGACAAATGAGCAGGGTTTACATCTCAGGGGGATTTCCCTTAAATTCTGTCTGTTCTGCTCATCAGAAAGAACGTCTGCAGGGAAAAGCATTTGGATGTCTGTAGCAGCTAGAGGAATGCAGATGACGGCTACAAAATAGCCTATAGAAGTGCTTAGATCATCCTGCACACTGCCGCTTTTTCCACTCTTCCAGCTACCCATTAATATTGAGCCAGGTTCATTCAGAACCAGTTCCAAATTATTTCTCTGCTAAATATCTAGGCTACTGTTCCTTTTAAATTTTACCTTGCTGACTTACGCTGTGGCATTGATTGATGCACTATAGCAACACACGATTGCCCCTCCCCCACACTAGTGGGCTCACAAGGAACAACGGTTGCAGCGTGGGAGCCCATCCTGAACATACATTAATCCTGCCCAGGAAAATGGGCTGAGTCAGAGTAGTTGGAAGTCTTGCCTGAACCCACTTCTGGAATTAATCCAGGCATTGAGGGAAATTTGACCATTGGACTTTGTCTGGGGAACAGGAATATTGCCCGACTCTCATACAAACATTAAACTGCGAAGTTTATAAAAGACAGTTTCCTCAAAAAAAATCTTGCAAATTATTAGGCTAAGAAATGCACTCCAAAAAAGTTGTGGACTACACAACTTTTGCTTTCTAAGAATTAGTTTTCTGTTTCTGTGTATTATTTTACCTGTAAATAAATCTGTCTTTTAGTTTTAGCTTGTATGTAATGGCTTGATAGTGGGGTATTTATCACCTTTCAAAGTAGGCATGGTGGGAATATGATGTGCTCTCCAGTGTGTCAGACCACAATTAAGGGTAATGGTTAGTCCTGCAGCTGCTACCCTACTTGTGGCATGCACGAGGGTGCAGATTTCAATTTGATGCAGACTATGTCTGCTAATTGAAGATGCCATTTTTGCTGTGAACACAAATTAAAAGTGTTGGGCAAAATCCTGAGCTGTAACCTGGAACCCTTCCTTTATTTAGTAAGACTCTCTTCAGAGGCAGCAACATTAAAAAATCCCAGCAATGTTTGGATATCTAGGACATTACACTACAAGATGATGCTGCTTATTGCAGTATTGGTTCTGCCTGCAGGGTGTTCTAGAGCCTCAAATGCTATGTTGTTCCTCAGGAGGCAAGACAACAGCTGATTTTAATAGAAAAGCAGTAATACTGGAACCGTCTAACACCTTGATCGATTTATCAATGTGTACAATGGACTTTGCAAGACCTCTTATTTTTTCCAAGTTGCAGGTTCACATTTTCATCAGTGATAATTATACTACATTTCCCGACATTTAGAAAGGCCAATCTACCAACTTAAATGCATTTTTCATCTCTGAAGTAGGTTGAGTTTTAGCAGACTTTCAATGCCAAACTAAGTCACTTCTCGGCATTCTCCTTTGCCCTCAAATCAATTCTGTTCAACATAACTTCATTCTCTCAGATTACAAGACTTCCAGTTTCATCTAACGGCATCTACAAGCAAGAGGGTCTTCTAGCAGCAAACAGTTCCAGAACCACCTTTGAGGCATCAATTACCGAATTGAGTTCTGATGGGGGATTCATTCTAGAAATATTAACTCGTCTATTTCACCACTGATGCTGCCTGACCTATTGAGTGTTTCTAGCATTTTGATTCAGTTCTTACCTATTCTTACCCTTATAACCTACAATCTCTTTCTCAACCACATATTTATGCAACTTTTCTTTTAAGTGACTTATTTGACAATTGAATAACATTATCTGCATATTGTTATTTATCCAATAGCTGCGGTCATAGTCACGTCACCTAGAAACTGCTGGAGTAATGTTTTTCAGCATTTCTTAGGATTATTTTGTTAATTAGATTTTTTTAACTAGCAAAGACAGCTTATTCAAGTTAGTCCTCACTAATTCCTTCTAATTCTTACACTGCTTTTCAAATTTGATCAAAGGCTATTAATTACATTTCCCGATCGGTATCAAAATTCATCAAATAAAAACACAATCTCAAGAGTATCTAATAAGTTTATCAAAAGGTACTGACACTGAGAAACTGGTGAGGAAAATACTTTCCACCAGCATTATCCAGTAAAAGTTAGAGTATTAACTTTTGTACAAACTTGAAGCTTCCTCACTGGATGTGCCAGAGAGCACTGACTTGTAAAATAATAAGCTTGATAGATACCAGCCTTGAAATTCTACAGGAGTTTTCCCAATCTCCTGTCATAAGCTTTCAGCTATTTTTCTAGAAGCTCTACCAGTCTCCAGCTGAAGTTACGGAGGAAATAGGGAGAACCTCCACAGGATTTAAGGGCCTCATATATAAAAGTCAACTTTAGTTATCCTCTTCCTATCATACCTGAAGTTCTTAATATGATCGTTCACCCCAGTCAGTGAAAGGGCATCTTGAAGGGCAGTGACATAAGACATGGCCTGTGCTGAAGAACCCCAATTCACCTCTGTTAAAAACAGTATTTTAAGGAGTCAGTATCACAAATTGACGCAAAATTATTTTCTTGATTTATCATACTGAAATTGGTCTTTTCATCTGCGGTTAAACATTGTGGCCCTGAATTTCCACGGAATGAGTTGTACCACATTTGCGCCAATACGAGAGTTGCGCCTACCAATAGACTGGAGAGCTGTTTGCACCAGACTTATGTGGATCAGCTCATTTCCATATCAATTGGAGAAGTCATTGGCATAAATCTCATGTAAAACAGGAAAAATGTGCTGGACTGCAGCCTTTAAAAGGCCAGTTCTGACTGAAGATGCAGCAGCAGGCTGGGGGAGAAGCAGGTATGGACCAAAGTGCTTGGCTCACCTCAGTTCAAGTAGCTTGACTAGATGTTTCATGAGCATTATTAGGTCACTTTTCAATAAAACTACCACAGGAGCAGCTGGCAGCTGAAGTAGGGGCAGGGGCATGGCCCAGAGGCATAAAAAAAAAACAGACCACAACTTCAATGACATGGACCTGCAAACCCTCCTTGATGAAAGAGAGCAAGAGACTGCGTGCTGGGTGGCCATAGGAGGAAGTCTCCAAAAAATGTCTCGTGCAAAGTGGAGGGAGGTGACACTTGCACAGAGTGTCAACTCGCTCCCCAGGACTACAGATCAATACCGCAAGAAGTTCAATGACCTAGCCAGTGCCTCGATGTGGCACCATTTTGCTGATGTTTGGGTCATTGAGTGGGGTCATTATCTACAGCAGCAGGGGATAGGCCTCGTTGCACACAAGCCATCCGTTAACCTGATTTTCTTCCTTGAAGTGGTCTGGAGGGCCAAATTTCAATGGATGAATGGATTGTGACAACTTCCAGCATATTTTACTTTAACATGTAGGATCCTTTGCATGTTGTTCCACACAAATTGTGCAGTCAGAGAATGGTAGTCCTTCCTATTTAGAAAGTTGAGTTTTTTTTTGGTGTCACTGATTGTACCCTTGGAAAGCCAGCAATCCCACAAAACTGGATGGCTCTATCTCCGCTACCTTGCTGTGGTGCGAAAGTCGATGCATTCACTAGCTCTCCTGTAAAGTGCAGTCGTCACCATACTTCAGCCTGGTTCATATTAGAGATCTCCCATGGCTGCCTGAAATTACCCTATGCCATAAA
This sequence comes from Squalus acanthias, assembly GCA_030390025.1. Classification (NCBI taxonomy): domain Eukaryota; kingdom Metazoa; phylum Chordata; class Chondrichthyes; order Squaliformes; family Squalidae; genus Squalus; species Squalus acanthias. The sequence continues at coordinate 49,685,110 of CM059443.1, forward strand.
AGTTGTAGCGTTGGTCACCATTATAGCCACAGACAGTGGCAATTTGGACAGAGCATGGCTGCAGGTTCTCATGCAATAGGTAGCAGCACTCCCCTATTTATTCTCTGGTGAAGTGCAATCTTCTAATACACATCTCCTCACTAAGGCCCTCACAGGACCGGTGTTGCCTGTATCTTCATTGGGAGAGAGTAAAATCTGGTCTGATGCTCTGCTCCTCTGCCTCCATTATAATGGCACACAATGGTATGCCCATAGAGAATGGCACACCTTCTCCTGGGAAGCCCTTACTTGGGGGGGCGGGATTGGGCTCAAACTTTTCTTGTGGTTTCAGACTCAAACAAAACCAAGGTTGTGTAGGCAGAATGTTCCAAAAAGTAATTCCCAGCTGCAGTAATCACCGCTCAAACCCTACACACTCTTCAAGCACAGAAACTCCTCACTTTCACTTATCTCGGCAGATCGTGGCAAATCTGCACTGTAATCTCTCAATCTGAATTACCGCTTGTGCATTTTGAGCGCACCAGGAAATTTGAGGCCTATTTTGCTGCCCAAGAAAAAAAAATACCCATATTTTGCTCAGAAAAAAATGCTGGTAACGAAGTTGAAATTCAGGACTTGATATTTTCTCAGAAGGTTTTAATTTTCTCTTGATGGGAGGTGGGGTAGTAATTTTGTGATTCTGCTCATTGACTGGGTGTTAACTTTTGCCCGTGCTCCTTATTTTGCTCCTGGGGTTATTTTTTTGTTTATTAAGCAGCAATTAGTATGGAACATGCAAATTTATTTAGCAATGACTTTATTCCACACTGCATTAACTTCTCCATTTAAAGCTGCCATGAAAGCACCAGAGGAAGCCGGTAGAGTTCCAGTGAACCACTTTCTGACCCCGGAGTTAATTGCCAACTGGAGCGAGGGAGTCCTCGGATCTGTCTGAAGAACTTTTAAAAATGTTGACCAAATATTCTCCTGCTGTCCCTGGGGCTTTGCATGGCTGCACTCGGAATAAGACTGCATTAGCTCCTTCACGATTAAACCCAAGGGCCCCCTCCGTTAGCCAGTGCACGCTGAACACCAAGGTCTAATGGGTGGCCCTTGCGTCCACTGTTCTCACTGGGCAAATGGCAGGAAGGCGGAGGCCTGGTTTCTCCCAATGTCATGTCATTGGCATGCACCTGTCCACACTTCCAGCTGCATCCAGCCCAGATTTGCTGGAAAATCAGCAGAGTGGAAACAGAAAACCTAGGGCCAAAATACTTTAAGCATGTTTGAAAAGGTACACTCAAATTCATCATTTTGTGCATATTCACTGAAGATAACTAAAAGCTCTCACCTGGTTTGTTGTAAATCACATAAATATTAAGGAATAATACAATTGCAACGGTGATTACAGCTGCCCACCAGTTGATGACAAACATGACAGCACAGCACAAAATAGTTCCAAGCAGCGACACCCACATGTTGTAAAATCTAAATGCAGGGCGCCATCCTGTTAAATCAAATGGGATTACATCAATAATGGATTCACATTCTGTTCATTTTAAACTACAAGAGAAAATCTTTAAAAATGGCAATGTCAAAATTGTGTTCAAGATGCCAACTTATGCTGAACTGCAAAATTAATAATTCATACAGAACACTATAGCGTTTGAATGCTAAAACGATGCTAGATAGTAATCACCGACATGAGGAACTGAATTTTTGTAAATTTATATTCAGTTGCAATCCATGCTTAAATACTGACCTGGAGATTTTGAATATGAAGCATGAAAACATGAAAAGTTGATAAGTGCATATGAGGCCAAGAAGAAGTTCGAGATAACAGGAGCAATAGTATTCAGTTCAGCTGAAAAAAATGAAAGTCGTCAATGTTTACATTTCAGATTTCATCAAAATTCAATATAGGTAAGTTCCTTACCAAGAAAGAATTTCTAAATTTGCCGATGATACCAAACTTAGGGGTGTGGCAAACAGTGATGATGTTACCAATCGACTGCAACAGGACAGAGAAAGGCTAGCAGAATGGGCAGACAAGTGGCAGATGGAATTTAATAGAGAAGTGTGAGGTTGTGGCGGATCGCCACCTAAACGGGCATTATCCACTTTTCCGTCCGTGGACAATATATCGAGCACCTTCCCTTTAAGGCACCTTACCTTTAAGGCAGGAGTAGGCGGGGCCTCAGGATTTTTCCAGAGAATTCTGGGAGCAGTCTGTTCAGCCATTTTGTACCATGCAGTTGTATTAAAAAAGTCTCGTTTTCCACACATGGATTCAGCCTTAATTCGTGTTTCGCGGCAGCCTCAACAAGGTGATGCATTTTGGCAGAAGGAACAGGGAGAGGCAATATACACTTAATGGCACAGTTTTAAAGAGTGTGCAGGGACAGAGGGACCTGGGAGTTAATGTGAATAGGTCCCTGAAGGTGGCAGGACATATTGAGAGAGTGGTTAGCAAAGCATATGGGATCTTAGGCTTCATAAATAGAGGTATTGAGTACAAAAGTAATGCTGAACCTTTATAAAGCGCTGGTTAGGCCACAACTGGAGTATTGCGTCCAGTTCTGGTCACCACACTTTAGGAAGGATGTGAAGGCACGAGAGGGTGCATAGGAGATTTACCAGAATGGTTCCGGGGATGGGGGATCTTAGTTACAAGGACAGGTTGGAGAAGCTGGATTTGTTTTCATTAGAGCAAAGGAGGTTGAGGGGTGATTTGATAGAGGTGTACAAGATTATGACGGGTTTGGATAGGCTAGACGGGGAAAGGCTGTTCCCACTGGTTGATGGTACAAGGACTAGGGGACACAGATTTAAGGTTTTGGGCAAGAGATACAGGGGGGGGGGGGATGTGAGGAAAAGCTTTTTAACGCAGCGAGTGGTGATGACCTGGAACTCGCTGCCGACAGAAGTGGTGGAAACAGAGACACTCAATGTTTTCAAGGGGAGACTGGATAGGCACTGGAGCGAAATAAACTTGCAGGGCTACGGGGATAGAGCAGGGGAATGGGATTGACTGGATTGCTCCACAGAGAGCCGGCATGGACTCGATGGGCCAAATGGCCTCCTTCTGTGCCGTTATGACTCTAAGAACAAGAATATTTATTTATAGGAATGTTATCTTAAAACCCAAATCTTTTTTCTCACCATATCCCTTCATTTATCTCAAAATCCCACCAATAGTAACATATTGAGTGTTTTCTGGGCACAGTGTTGCTGTGTCCAGCATGTACTATTTTCAAAACTGAACTGTCCAATTAATGTGCAAATCAGGAGCACGTTTTCAAATTTTGATAAGCGCAATTAGAGATTGTCCCCATTTTACACTTCAGTTTGTACTACATTTAAGTAATACAAAGCATATAGATTCACAGTTCCATTTTGTACATAGGATTCAAGCACTCTAAATTATTTCCGTAATAAAACTGTTCACACCTCTTTTCCCATTCATTTAATTTGATTGCCCTTTTCTTATTCCATACATATGTTCTTATGTGCACCCTAAAATTTTCAGTAGTGGGGTACACAAGCACACACAAGAATATCTATATGGAATGAGAAAAAGTCAATTCATCCACCAAGGCTGCACCTTCACAGGTACAATCCACCTCATCAAACTCTAGTGTAACTATTTAATCTCCGAGGAAAAGCTGTGCATAAATAGTCCCAACGGTAATCAAACAAAACTCAATATTAATCTATCCCACATTTTGACTATTTAACTGTGGCTAGATTCTCTCCACAGACATTTCCTTAAACACAGAAACCATCATGTTCCATAGAATATTTGATTATCTGTCTACTTATAACAGTCAATCACATTCCCTACCAGATATTTATCCAGTTCAATTTTGCAGGAGTTAATCAACATTAACAATTTTTTGCTGGGAGCTTGTTCCACTATTGTGGGTTGGGGGAATCTCTCCAGTGGGATACAGGAATATTTCTTCTCACCTCTAGTCTTGGCTGAAGCTAATTTTACAATTATTTTGCTCCAGTCTATGTACATCACCGTTAAGTAGCCTGTTTTCATTTAGATTAGCTGTAGCTCTTGTCTTTTGAAAAAGATTGCATATATCCTCAGTCTTTTTTTCCCAAACAAATTAAGCTATATGAATTTGTAATCTAGACCCTTGCTGTTCTCCTAGAATGGAGAATCACAGAATGGTTACAGCAAGGAAGGCGGCCATTCGGCCTGTGCTGGCTCTCTGCAAGAGCACTTCAGCTAGTCCAACTCCCCCACTGAACTTTCTCCAACTCATCAGTGCCATTTTGAAAATGCTGTACACAATCACTAGTTATCTTTACAAGGTTACAGTAACTTGCTTTCATATGTAACAAATGATTAGCAGCTCAGAATCATTCATGTCAATGCACATTACTAAAAGTACACACAATTTGTTCATATTGATGAGTCCAATGTGACCAAATTGTTTCTAGGGGTAGCTTGCATGGATAGCTGACTTCAGAGACTGGTTTCCCTCGGACTGTAGCAATATATACCCCTGGCTTTCCTACATCAGTGCCCAGAGGTTCTTGGGATTGAGTGTCCGAGCTTTCATGTTGTTGGTACAGAGCTCATGCTGACACCTTGGTCTGTGCCCAAAGGCTTTTACTAGAAGGTGTCCTCTCGGGATATATGCTCATCTGTGCTTTGGGATCCCTCCGTCTGACTTACACGTAGCTGGAGAGTGAAGAAAATTGACCCGGATGAGTTTTATTTAATTGTTTTCAAGAACACGGAGCAGAATCTATAAAAAGCTTCAAGACAGTAACACTGCCTCATCATTTAGGTGACCCATCCAAGGAACTAGCTTGCCAAAATTGAGCTGCTTCCACATTGCCATTCAACCTTGTCTCTACAAATATCTCCGGTTCAAATTTTCAGTGTTACAGTACAGGTGCTCTCTTTGGTCATCCCTTCGCTCCCAAGGTGCTCACAAATGTCTAACCATCATTGGAACTGAACCCAGACTGTTGAGCTTATGCATCTATCCATACTAGACACTTGGCTTGCAAGATATCCCTGGCCAGAGACTGCTCAGACAGCTGACCAGCAAGTACTTGCCACATTCCTGGACTTGGATTAATTGTCAACCTGTTTAGAGTCAAAGCAGGATATGACATTTGTAAGTGCCTTGTTTGGAACATTCCTGGGAGGTCATCCTGCATGCAGATGGTTTTGAAGTCCTTCGGAGGCTGGTGTTCCCCACTTTGTGAGGGGTAAACAAAATTCAGCAAGCATAGGTGGTGTCAATTATTTAACTTTTACCTAAAATTGTATTAACATTTTAGTTTAATGCTAAAATTGCAGTAATAGCAATTTGAATTTCTTTATTACTGTAATACTTTTCAGTATCACGGAAAAAACTGAAAAACAGTTGGCCCAGGGAGTCGAGAGTTTTCCTGAGCCTGTGAACAGTTTAAAAGGTTAAAATGTATTACTGAACAGAGGTAGAAGTGTCAACTAGTTTTTCCAAACATAACTTTTAAAGCAAATATTTTTTTTTGACTAAACCTCACTTACCAATCAGAATGAATGCAATAGCAATAAAGAAGGTTAAAATGTAGCTTCTAATTGGTTCACTATTCTTCCCATATCCTTTGCCAAAGAAATACAGCCCCTTGTAAATATTATCCTTGCAGAGCGCCTGTAGGGTCAATAAATTCAGTTACTCATAACATATATCAAACCTAATTACAGAAAGAAAAAAATCAGCTTAGCAGGAGAATACAATAAGTTTTAGCTATATGAAAAGGCTATTAGACCCAATGAGATTGATCAACTCAGCCTACAAGCTTTCTCACCGTATCACTCATTCCATTCTCTCTCCAGAAATCCATTTATACTAGTCGCTTCATTGGACATTCCTAGTAACATATTCCACAACTTGATTACCTTTTTGATGAAAAAGTTTCAGCTGACATCTGTTCTTACTTCTAACTTCCTAATTTTCAATTTGCTCCTTTGCTATTCGAACCCTTCATTATAGTGAACAATTTGCCTGTCAATCCCCTCCATATGCCTCAAAATTTCAACTAGGTCACTAAAATCTTCTGTTTTCCAAAAAAAAATCAAGCCATCAAGAAGTGTCAATATTTTTAAGGCAAGGTAACAAATCTCCTCTTAGCCATCTTTGCTCAAAGGAGAACAACCCCAGCTTCTCCAGTCTATCCACATAACTGTAATCCTTCATACCTAGAACCATTCTAGTAAATCTCTTCTGTACCCTCTCCAAAGCCCCGACGTCCTTCCTAAAGTGTGGTGCCCAGAATGGGACTCAATACTCCAGCTGGAGCCGAACTAGTGTTTTATATAGGTTTAGCACAACTTCCTGGCTTTTGTACTCTGCCTCCTTTATAAAACCCAAGATCCCATGTGCTTCATTAATTGCTTTGTTAACCTGTCCTGCCACCTTCAAAGATTTGTGCACAAACACCCCCAGGTCTCTCTCCTCTCGCACCCCCTTTTAAATTGTAACTTAATTTGTATCGTCTCTCCTCATTCTACCATCCAAAATGTATCACCTCACACTTTTGAGTTGAATTTAATCTGCCACGTTTCTGCCCAATCCACCAGTCTGTATGTCCTCTTGAAATCTATTACTATCTTCCTTACTGTTTACTACACTTCCCAGTTGCATGTTATCTGCAAATTTTGTGTGCCCTGTACCCCCAAATCCAAGTCATTAATTTATATCAAAAACAGCAGTGGTCCTAATACTGAATCCTGGGCAACACCACTGTATACCTCTCCCTAGTCCAAAAAACAGCCAAACATTCACCACAGCTCTGTTTTCTATCCCTTAGCCAATTTTGTATCCATGCTCCTACTACCAATTTTGCTAACAAGCCTAATATATGGTACTTTATCTTGAAAGCCCAAATACACAAAATTAACTGTACTACCCTCATCCACCCATCATCAAAAAACTCAATTAAGTTAGTCAAACATGATTTGCCCTTAATGGCTCTCCTTTATAAGTCCATGCTTGTCCAAGTGGCTGTTAATTTTTTCCTGGATTAAGGTTTCTAAAAGCTACCCCACCACTGATGTTAAACTGACTGGCCTGTAATTGCCAGGTTTATCCTTCTCTCCTTTTTTGAACATCTACAATCCTCCAGCACCACCCCTGTATCCAAGGAGGATTGGAAGTCTGGTCTGCACCAATGTCCTCCTGTAAGCTGCACTGCCTGCCTCCTCCAATGTGTGGTCCATTCAAATTTGTGCATATGTGCAGTACCTACAATGTAAAAGCCGGTGAGCGGCCGGTGCAGGACCTTGCAGATGACTGCACAGCTTAGCAGGAACATTGGTCAGCACCTCCGCAATTTCTACTCTTACTTAAATCAGCAACCTGATTTAAGTAAGAGTAGCCATGATGTGGAGATGCCGGTATTGGACTGGGGTGGACAAATGTGAGAAATCGCACAACACCAGGTTATAGTCCAACAGGTTTATTTGAAATCACAAGCTTTCGGAGCTTTATGCAACATGGTGGCATAGTGGTTAGCACTGCTGCCTCACAGCGCCAGAGACCCGGGTTCGAATCTGACCTCGGGTGACTGTCTGTGTGGAGTTTGCACATTCTCCCCGTGTCTGCGTGGGTTTCCTCCGGGTGCTCCGGTTTCCTCCCACAGTCCAAAAATGTGCGGGTTAGGTTGATTTGGCTATGATAAATTGACCCTTAGTGTTAAGGGGGGGATTAAAATATGTGGGGTTATGGGGATAGGATGGGATATGTTAGGGGGAATTAAATACGTGGGGTTATGGGGGTAGGGTGGGATATGTGTACTGTGGGGATTAAAGCAGGGACAGGGTATTGGATTTGGATGATCAGCCATGATCGTATTGAATGGTGGAGCAGGCTCGACGGGCCGAATGGCCTACTCCTGCTTCTAGATTCTATGTTTCTATGTTTCTATGAAAGAGTAGACATTGCAGAGGTGCAAAGGCTATGGGCCCCGACAACATCCCGGCTATCGTGCTGAAGACTTGTGCTCCAGAACTAGCCGCGCCTCTAGCCAAGCTGTTCCAGTACAGCTACAACACAGGCATCTATCCGACAATGTGGAAAACTGCCCAGGTATGTCCTGTCCACAAAAAGCAGGACAAATCCAATCCGGCCAATTACCGCCCCATCAGTCTACTCTCAATCATCAGCAAAGTGATGGAAGGTGTCATCGACAGGGCTATCAAGCAGCACTTACTCACCAATAACCTACTCACTGATGCCCAGTTTGGGTTCCGCCAAAACCACTCGGCTCCCGACCTCATTACAGCCTTGGTCCAAACATGGACAAAGGAGCTGAATTCCAGAGGCGAGGCGAGGTGAGAGTGACTGCCCTTAACATCAAGGCAGCATTTGACCGAGTGTGGCATCAAGGAGCCCTAGTAAAACTGAAGTCAATGGGAATCGGGGGGAAAACGCTCCACTGACTGGAGTCATACCTAGCACAAAGGAAGATGGTTGTGGTGGTTGAAGGTCAATCATCACAGCCCCAGGACATCGCTGCAGGAGTTCCTCAGGGCAGTGTCCTAGGCCCAACCATCTTCAGCTGCTTCATCAATGACCTTCCCTCCAACATAAGGTCAGAAGTGGGGATGTTTGCTGATGACTGCAGTGTTCAGCGCCATTCACAACTCCTCAGATAATGAAGCAGTCCATACCCACATGCAACAAGACTTGGATGACGTTCAGGCTTGGGCTGATAAGTGGCAGGTAACATTCGCGCCACAGAAGTGCCAGGCAATGATTATCTCCAACAAGCGAGAGTCTAACCACCTCCCCTTGACATTCAACGGCATTACCATCACCGAATCCCCCACCATCAACATCCTGGGGGTCACCATTGACCAGAAACTTAACTGGACCAGCCACATAAATACTGTGGCAACAAGAGGTGGTCAGAGGCTAGGTATTCTGCGGCGAGTGTCTCACCTCCTGACTCCCCAAAGCCTTTCCACCATCTACAAGGCACAAGTAAGGAGTGTGATGGAATACTCTCCACTTGCCTGGATGAGTGCAGCTCCAACAACACTCAAAGAAGCTCGACACCATCCAGGACAAAGCAGCCCGTTTGATTGGCACGCCATCCACCACCTTAAACATTCACTCCCTCCACCACCGGCATACCGTGGCTGCAGTGTGTACCATCTACAAGATGCACTGCAGCAACGCGCCAAGGTTTCTTCGGCAGCACCTCCCAAACCCGCGACCTCTTCCACCTAGAAGGACAAGGGCAGCAGGCGCATGGGAACACCACCACCTCCAAGTTTCCCTCCAAGTCACACACCATCCTGACTTAGAAGTATATCGCCGATCCTTCATCGTCACTGGGTCAAAATCCTGGAACTCCCTACCTAACAGCACTGTGGGAGTACCTTCACCACACGAACTGCAGCGGTTCAAGGCGGCGGCTCACCACCACCTTCTCAAGGGCAATTAGGGATGGGCAATAAATGCTGGCCTTGCCAGCGACACCCAGATCCCATAAGCGAATAAAAAAAAAACTAGGATGCATCCCTTCTGGACCGGGTGACTTATCCACTAAGTACTGCCAGCTTGTCTAGCACCTCCTCTATCTATTTTTATCTCATCCAGTATCCTGGCAACTTCCTCGTTTACCGTAGATTTGGCAAAGTCCTCTTCCTTGGTAAACACCGATGCAAAGTACTTATTTAGTACCTCAGCTATGCCTTCTGTTTTCACCAATAGATCTCTATTTTGGTCCCTAATTGGCCCCACCTGACAACCCTTTTACTGTTAATATGCCTATAGAAACCTTTGGATTCCCTTTTATATTAGCCACCAATCTATTCTCGTACTGTCTCTTTGCCCCTCTTATTTCCTTTTTCGCTTCTCCTATGTACTTTTTAATATTCAGCCTGATTCTCCCTTGTATTATCAAGCTGACATCTGTCATATGCCCCCTTTTTCTGCTTTATCCTACTCTCCAACTGCCTAGTCATCCAGGGAGCTCTGACTTTAGTTGCCCTCCCTTTCCCCTTGTGGGAATGTACCTAGACTGTACCCAAACCTACTCCTGTTTCTTTGAAGGAAGAGTGTAGAGTTCGCAAATGACAATGTCACAGGTTAGCTCAAAAAGTTGGCCTCATTGATGTAATAAATAGAAGACAAACATTGCACATTTGTTTCATCCATGGAATAATCATCACATGCAAGAGATTCGTGAGCGACAAGAGTCTTCTTCAGTCTTGGAACAAATAATGCACAGGAAACTCTTTATTAACCGGCACCGACGGGACCGGCGTGGTGCCGGTTAATCAAAAAGTCCGGATAACGGAGAGTTATATCTCCCAACGTACGAGAGCCCCGTACACATTGACATGCGCCTGCATTCGGAGCTCCGTCTCCCCGGGGACCGCCAGCTGACCATCTGTCGTGTCCGCTGCCTACCCGGGCTGCACATTCCCCTCCCAATCGACACGCTCCGATACAAGCCAAACGCCTCGGGGTTTTTTTTAAGTTAATTTTAAACGAGAGATGAAGGAAAACCCCGGTTACCTACTCAAGAATTTTGCCGGTTAAGAGATTTCTGGATATTTGGGTGCCGGTTAATAAAGAGTTTCCTGTATTCAACTTCCTATGCAGTAGTCAACCTATACAATGCACCTGTGTAACTTGTGACATGATTAAATATGGAAGAGAAACTTTGTTGTGAGTGGAGTTTTGGTCCAGTATGGAGCATGCGCTTGCACTCAGATTACTTGCAAGATGCAGAGGACATCAATAATTTGCATTTGGTTTAAGAGGAAGCATGGTATCTGTGTGTTCTAGTTATTAAAAATATCACTTTGATATGAGGGTGATGCTTGCACCCGCACAACTATTTTTGGGTTACGGAAAGAGAACCTCCATGTGTACAGCTGAAACTCACAAATTGCAGGTGTGCACACAATTGTTTAATTTTTAAATTGGCAGTGGTTTTCTTGTATTCTACAAATGTGAAATAACAAGCGTATCTCACGTTATATTCTGGACCATATAAAGTATGCAAAATGTTATTCCAGTTACCTAGTGAGTAACTTAATGGCCCAGAAATTAGGCTCCCTGGCTTCCCGCGGGTGCAATGATCGCGCGCGCACCTACCTACCACGCCTGCCGTTGACCTCTGGGCCCACGGGGACTTCAGCTCCTGGGCCTCCTGCAGCTGCCGGTGCACAGTGCTTGTGTATCCCAGGGGCGTAGATAGTGCGATGCAGCCCCTGGGATCACGTGGGCCATGGAGAGCCAATGGCAGCAGACCATCTTTCATTCATAGATTTGACAGGAAGACCTGTCAAATCTATGAATTGAAATCGGCCCCAAAACAACACCTAAACTTCAAATAAATTTTAAAAAAATCACATTTTTAAAATAACTAAGTTAAATAAATTAACTACTTGAAACAAAAATTTAAATTTGACAAAATTAAAATACTTTTTAACAGTGCTAAAAATAAACTTACCTTTCTTTAAAGTATCTAAAAAAGATAAACTTGTTGAACATTTTTTAAAATTGTAATTAATTAACCACTTACCTTGTTAAAAACGGGTCTTGCGCCACCTTTTTAAAAGTGCAGCTTCTTCCATACTTACCTTCCTGGAGAAACCTGAAAAAAACCCTAAGTTCGCTGCGTGCGCGCAGCCTCTCCCGCGCATGCGGTTCACCTCTGAACCACTCCCTTCACGAAACCGGAAGTTCCGGTTTCCCGCACATGCGCAGTGAATGCAGGAAACCGGCACTTCAGGAGGCCTCACGGGTGAATACACAGCGTGTACTCACCCGGCAAGTGCCTAATTTCTGGCCCGTTAACATGTTTCTATTACAAATAAAAATCTTATATTTGTTCGAACAGCTGTTTGCTATAAATAAAGGAGATAGTTTCAGGTTTCAATTTATTAGTACGAACAACTTTCATGTTCAGGAAAATATGCTATACACAACAAGTAAAGAAAAACTGGTTTCTGTATTATACTTCATCACTGAATAATTAACTTCTGTTCTTTCTTACCTGGAAAAGTTTGGGTGCACTGACTAATGAGGCCAGGGCAGAGGAAAGAGTGGCTGAAAAGATTCCTGCAGTGATGAGGGGACCAAAACCAGACACCATGCTCATAACCTACAAAGCAAGAAGAAAATAATGTCTAACTGCTCTTCTCTTCTATAACCTGGTATTGTACACGTTCCCAAGTCGACCCTTTCATGGAAACATTTATTTGTTTCAGTTCTTTAGGAAAAGATTTAGGTTTTTTATGTCCATGCATCATTAGTGTTTGGTTCCTTTACAGGCACATTTGATTGAAATGTGGTAAAATGGTTAAAATTCTTGCAGTACACAGTATCAAGTGCCAATTGCAAACTTATCACTTCTGTAACCTAAGGCACTAGTTGAGAGGTGATAAATGTTGAAATAATGGGCCGGATTTTCCCATCAGAGGCTTCCTACGGGTGGATGTCTCCGATCGGGAAAAATCTATGCACTTACCCGCTGGCTCCGTAGGTCCCGAGACTTCCGATCCTGCGCCTCTGCTCTACAAAATGCGCAGAGGCCCAGGTATCCCAGGGGCGCATGCGGTTCGCAAGCGTCCCTGGGATCACGTGGGCCATGGGGAACCAATCAGAGAAGGGAATCCCCCTTCACACTTTTGACAGGTCTCTTCGCACAGATCTGTCAAAAGTATGAATGGGAATCACGTAAAAAAGTTAAACATTAAATAATTTTTTTTTTTTTAAATCACATTTAAAATTAGTTAAAATTACATTAAATTAAATATTTTAAACAAAAATTTAATTTTTTGAAAAAAATTAAAGTTTTTTTACAGGGTTAAAAATAAACGTACTTTTTTGTTAAAAAAGTATTTAAAAATTATAAGTGAGTGAAAAATTTTTTAACTTTTTTTTTAAAACACTTATGCTGGTAAACGCAGGCCTTACGCCGGCTTTTACCAGGCGTAAGATTTTTAAAGGTTTTCAGCAGGCGGAGGTTGTGCAGAAAGCAGAACACTCTGCCCACAGAGGCCCTTTTCCTGGGCAGGCGGATGATCTGTCAAGAGGATTCGCATGCCTGAAACCGGCACTTGCGAGGCCCCTATGGGTGCGAACACACCTTGTATGCAGCCGTGGGGGTCGGAATATCCGGCCCATTAAATTGTTAGACAGAAAATGAGAAGCAGCACATTCTCCTGTTGTGAGATGCATTCATATTTCAAGAAAATAAAAGAAACACTGAATTTGAAAGAAAAATTGAACTGAGTCTATCTTATTCCTCAGTCAAAGTTCACAACATTAATGCTATATATAGCCATAAAACTAGTATTCAAAACTTTTGATTAAGTTAAAATGCTAGAACAATCTAGGCTTTGGTTGAATATGCAGCCATATATCTGTAAATTCTGGATAAATGCTGCCAGACACTACGCCGTCAGAAGGGCCTTGCATACAGCCAGCACATATTGGAAATGTGTGTGCTGCCCACGCTTCTCCATCTATTTTCTAATGTACACTGGCTGCATGCTTGGCCTCGCTAATGGTACGGGCCTTAAGTTCGCAGGCAGCGGGAAATGGGCTCGGTTTTAACAGCCTCACCACCCTGTTTTCACCAGGTGGATGGGGTTAAAATTGACCCCAATGATGGAAAACAGCTGGGATGAGAATTCCAGGAATGATAATCAGTTGAAATACAAACACAAATGGGAACAAGAAGAAAACTCTGTAATAATGGCATGTGGAAGATTTCAGTCAGGAACATCCTAAAGAAACAGAAATACATGCATCTTATTAACACCAGTCATTGAAATGTCACACATAATTCATTACACTTTCGTATGCAGTTCTACATAGGCAAACATGGCAGTCATTCTGCATCTGTAACACCCCATAAATAGCAATTAAATGAATGCCCAGTTAATCTGTTTTTGTTTGTTTGTATTGATAGATGGAGGAACCAGGAGAACTTTGCTCTTCTTCAGATAATACCATGGAACCTTTAACGCCCACATCAACACACATAGGAAAAAGCTAGCTTTTCGTCCACAGAGACGTGAAGTAATCAAACGCACTGAGCCACAAGTCTGTATAGAAGAATCAATGTATAGAACAAGCCCAGGAAAAGAGGCGTGTTTTATACTTAGCTTGGAGAACTCCAGTGACTATTCCCACACTGAGAGGCCACACTTACAGATTCAAGTCAGTCTTTCCAAAAATCGGCTATTAAGACTACTAACACAAATCTACATCCTTACAACAGAAGAATTCCAAAATAGTGGGTGCCAACCTGAAATTTAGATGGCCCACCTATAATTGATTCCGCTGGAAAGGAAAAAAAAAAATTGGGCAGTTTCTGTAACGTGCACCCGACCTGCAACGCCAGTTTTACACTCCAGCGATACTGAAAATTACCCCCATTATCTCCTGTATTCAGTGTAAAGGTTCTCACCCAACAAGAGAGATTAAATTAGGCTTCAACTGACCACAATTACCTGGAAGTTATTCATTAAACCAAAATTGCATGGGTGTGTGTTACAGGCAGAGAAATCATATCCCAGCATACAGGCTGCTGAACCATTACAGCTTGTCGAAGAACTGATGGTATCATTGACACTTCCAGTGGCATCACGTACAACAGTAGCACCTGAAAGGAAAGATAGCAAAAAAGATTTTACTGTAAAAAAAAAAGTGCAGATTAAGTCTCAAGTAAATAGAGAGTTAAGCTATAACCTCGAATAGGTAGTTTAAGAGGCTTTCTGCTTATATAAACTTGCTTTTATATAGTGCTTTCATGTCTTTAGGGTATTAAAAAGCCCTTCACAGCCAATTAAGTACTTTTGAAGTGTAGACACTATTGTGATATAGGCTAACGCGGCAGTTAATTTGCACACAGCAAGGTGCCACAATAAACAATGAGATAAATGACCAGATGATGTTTTTTGGTGGTGTTGGTTGATGGATAAATGTTGAACACCAGAAAAGCACTCTTGTACTTCAATTAAAACTATGGGATCTATGTCCGCCTGAGAGCAGACAAGGCCTTGGTTTGAACGTTTAACATATGGCACATGACAGTGCAGAACTCCCTTAGTACTGCAGTTGGAAGTGTCAGCCTAGATTGTGTGCTCAGTGGGCTTGAACCCACAACTTTCTGATTCAGAGGCAAGATTGGTACCACTGAGCCAAGGCGGACAGTGATAACAGTCACACAATAATTAACAAAACAATAATCACACATGTCCATACAGCACTATATTTATAATTAAGGCATACTCAAACAGCTAGCCTATTACCAAAATATTTCACATTGCACCCTGAAAACGAAGGTAAACGCCAGCCTATGTTAACAAGTTGCAATCACATTTTTAAAAATTTAGCCATGATCACAGAAATGGCAATATTCACAGGAGATACTGTACACAACTAATTTAACTCTGCCTTAAGTCTAATCTAAGAAATATTTTTGCCATTGAATCAATAGTTTAATAAAGGAAATAGAATGTTAGCGTGCAGTATCAAAATCATGGGTATAGATTGTTATATATAGTTGCAACTTTCTGTTCCTGGGTATCTTTTCTGCATAAATGAAGGCCATGGAGGATATTTTTCATTATATATAATGAAGATAGTGGTTCAGATGACAGGTATAAATTGTTCATGCTTCATAGTTGTTTGACTTTGTCTTGATCTTTTGATTGCATTACTCCCAGATATCTATTGTTCTTTATTACTGGGATTCTACAACATATGATACTGATCACAACAATCCATTGATGAATCTGACTGCAAGATCCAAAAGTCATGAGCACCATGTGCAATTTTCTGTTTATTCCATGGTCACATTGACACAGGAGCCAAAACTTGTAGACTGCAAATTATGTGATAATTAAATACAGTTACACATAATTCACCACTAGAATCCCAGTAAGAGAACACAAAGAAATTAAAGCACGAATTAAAATTTAAAATGAAAACACTGTAGTCAGCAGTTCTAGTACAGTACCAACATATATTTGGTAGCATTGACCTACATAATGTGGCAGAGCAGTATAATTTAAGTATTTGACAGATGAGCTAAGAGAACAGCAAATTTTTTAAGCAGTAATTCTAGTTGTTTGTACCATAAATTACTATTTGTGCTATATAGTATATGTCTATACCCTTGCTTCTGTAAATCAGTTAATTGTAAATAAATGAAATCAGTAGTTTTAGCCTGCATGAAATGGATCTTCATTCGGTATTTTCCTCCTTTCTGACTGATGCAATGGGCATGCTCCAGAAATTCCAGTGTGCGGCATTACTGCTTAGCAGGGTAATATTTAGCTTTTGGCTGCGCAATATAAGCCAAAGACAACCAGATCCCAAGAGGTGAGGAAGTCTGTGGGGAGTCGGATTACAATCATTGGAAGAGAAGTGCTATGGAAAAAGCCTGAACTCTAACAAAAGCAGCATTAGTGCAGTGTAATTTTGTTCTTGATAAACTCCTCCATGAAAATAGGGAGTGATTGTGCATTTGATGGTCCATTTAAAATCTTATTATACCTACTATACTTGTTTTGCAATATATTAAGTTCCACAAACAACATTCCACGTGGCTATATTGGTATGTGACTCAAAGGGCTATATACATATGCCCACACACTATAGTTATTGCTTAGAACATGAATAAACTAAATAAAGCAAATTATTTATACTGGTAAAGTGATGATATGTCAAAAACAATAGAATGTTTTGCAGTTATTAATTATGTAATCATGGATGTGATGAAGAGACCATTCTAATTAGTTAGCTTACATCTTGTGTTGTTTGGTGGCAATTTTATTGCTACAAAAAAATAAGCTGCCTAGAAAATTGGTCTTTAAAGCCAGTGTCTGAACTTTCAGAATGGAAAAAAGAAAAATACAGTAAATCAAAAAAGATTAAACGTAATACTTTAGAGAAAAATGTTAGATTAGGTAGGGCAATTATAAAACATGCCAGATTGAGAATGAAAAACAGAGGGTAATAGGACAGAAAATAAAAACAACAAGGTGACCAGAATTAAAGTTTTACATTTAAAGTTTTGTATTTTATATCATCACAGGACATGAAACTATAAGCAAACAAAACTAGTCGTCCCAGAGACAGAGGGGAGAATTTTAACCCCACAACGGGCGGGAGGATCGTGGGTTTAAACATCAGTAAATATGTGAAACCTGACCTGCTGCAAAAGCGCCTACTTCTGGTTTAACCGTGGAGAGTTTGGGGGCGTCCGATTAACTCACTCTGGAGAGGTGGGCTTGTGATTATAATCAATCAGCTAAAGGGAGCCGAGAGCAGCCGCATCCAGCAGGCAAGTGCTTTTTAGAGCACTGCTTGTATGCCAGCAAGCGAGGGAGTGCTTTTCCCCCCTGTTCCGCAAGCAAATCTTCTACTGTGATCAGCCGACCCCCCTGCGATTTTTGCCTCCCTCCCCATGATCTGCTGACCCCCCCTCCACTATGCCACGATCATTCCCTCCCTCCGAGCCACCTAACCATACCCCGATCTTTTCCGATTGCCGGGGACCACCCCCAGTTGCGGCCACCTGCCGGGCGGAAAACAGTTTAAGAAAATGATAGTGAGGTTCTGCCATTAAATTAGGCAGTGCCTTCGCATTCCCAGGTTCCCTCCTGCAAACAGGTGATCCTGGGTTCCCTCCCCACAAATTCGGGTCCAAAAGCTTTCCTGGACCAGTCAGCAGTCTGAAGGTTAAGGTATCTATCTCATTAATGCATTTATGACAAAAGTATTGTTCAATTTTTGAAAATAAAAGCCTGTTATATCATTTTAGTATTTTTATACTGTATGCACAAAGATCTGGGCAAGACTTTCCACTTCTGTACATACCAGCCAATTTCCACCCATTCCTAATATGGGCTGAAACTCTCAACTGCCAATGTAGAAATGGAAAATCCAGGCCATGAAATACTCTATGTTCATTTGTCTACAATCTCTTGTGCTCATGTTTCAGTTTCTAAACAATCATTATTCGAGAACGAGTAATTTACCTTACCTATACAGATGGCAACAACTATATAAGTCAAAGTTGTTATGAAGATAGCCAACATCGTTCCTTTAGGGATGGCTACTTGTGGATCCTAAAATGCAAAGTTGAGAGTCACAAAGCTTTGCTTTATAAATGAAATAATCTTAAAATAGCAAAAGTAATCAATTTATTTCCTATTAATCATTTGGAACATACCTTTAGATCACCAGAGATGTTGGCACCAGCAAGAATACCAGTAGCAGCTGGGAAAAAGATGGCGAAGACAGAGAAGAAACCTTCTCCATCCCTAAAAGATGGCCCAAAATTCTCTGCGAATACGTTAGCTGTATAGGTTCAAAAAAAATTGTAGGAAACTGCTAAATTTAGCACTCAAAATTAACTGGACTGAAGTTTTAATCCCTCCCACCAAACTTGTTATTTATAACAGAACACAGAACTTGCCATGGTAGTTAAAGAAACCTTTGCCTTTTTTTTCAGTAGTACTTGGAATGACAGTCCCAATAAAGAAGTTAGCAATACCGATAAGAAGAATCATCAGAAGAATAACTTGAGCCTGTTGAGACAAAAGTAGCTGCTTAATTCTGCATCAACACCACACTTGCTATCACAGTAAATAACTGACAAAATATAATTTGGGTTTTACCTAAATACGACATAAGACACTTTATAAAAGTAACTTCTACTTTAAGCTGAACAGTTATACATTCAGTTATACATTTTAAAAATGCAGCTAAAAAACATACCTTTGTTTCCCACTCCATGCCAGCTACAGTTATACCAAGAAGTGCTACTGTTGTAATGCAACCTACTATTCGGATATCACTGATTGGATCCACCATGAGTGCATTATTTTCCTACAAAAGGACAAATTATTGTCAAAAATAGTAATGAAGTTCATAGACAGGATTCTTATGAAAAGTGAATTAATTTATGCTACATTCTTATTTATATTGAAATAAGTTTGTAAAGATAACACAGCTATATATTTAGTAACAAACTTAAATTATGTATTACCTTCAGGATATCCACTACAGTTTCTGCAAACCCAACGACATACATGGCCACAGCTACAGCATTAGCAAAGGAAAAGATTAAGCCAATAGATCCACCAAATTCTGGTCCTAAACTTCTGGATATGAGATAGTAGGCACCACCTGTTTAGATTAGACAATAGTTAATACTAAAACTAGAAGTCACATATCAATAGAAGATTGCGCCCAAATTATAATTATGGTTTTGGGAAATGGCTCCTTTCAGTTATGGTAATTACATGTTTAACTCCACTAAGGTTGCTGCCCTCAGCTAGAGGTAACTTGACTTGGAGATGGCCATTTAACCTTTCTAGAGAACTGGACTTTGAAATTGCTTTGCATCTATTTCTGCTTTGGGAATAATGAAAATCTTTGAACCTTATTTTTCTCATGTACAATTATACAAATAAAATTCACCAAAAAATCTAAAATTTAAACAAAAATGTAGCTGCAACAGAATTTTCAAATACACAAACCAATTCCAGCACAAGCTCTTAGTACAATTTTGGGGAAAAGGAGGTGAGCTTCTTAATGCATTTGGGCATCTGATGGAGTATCGTGACGATTCTGATAATAGCATTTTTGCGGAGTTAAACAAATAAAACAACAACTTGTATTTATATAGCGCCTTTAAAGTAGTAAAACGTCCCAAGGCACTTCACAGGAGTATTACAAGACAAAAAATTTGACACTGAGCCACATAAGGAGAAATTAGGGCAGGTGACCAAATGGACTACAGTATACAGAAGGGATGGTACTTCCCCTCTGCCAGTCAGCAAAGTACATCAATGTTACTTCTGGCCAAATCACATGGTTAAACAAGCACAAGCCTACTGTCAGTAGCTCTTTCATTATCCTCTCACCAAAAAAGAACCAAAATGGAGAAGTGGTAAACCCCAACACAGAAAAATAAATTGCTATATATTATACACAACAGGAGTAACAGATCAAAGATAATGTTGATAAACACTTGGAACTTACTTAAATACTTGAACATGTTAATGTGTTTCTACATGTGTCAGTTATCAGGCTGATCAAAAGATCAAACTCCTGAATTTAAATTCATTGGGATAAAAGAAAATGGGCCGGCAGTGGCTTGTACTTCACACAGAAATAATGGATCCCAGTTTTGAGTTTGTAGATACAATAGGATTACATAGGATATACGGCACAGAAACAGGCCGTTAACTAAAATGGCACTTAACATATTTACAATTTACTATGTTTTGTTTTGTGGGAAAGTTTGGTACAATTATTCTATTCTGTTTTCAGGTACCCAAGATTTTTGTCAATTAATTTAATTAAGGGAGAAGTGTAACCATGCTTTGCCTTCTTTTTATGCAACACAATTACAATTATCAGGTTGAAAAGCACATTTATAATGTCTTTTTAAAATCTAAATAAATTGCAATTTCTATTGATTTTTAAATCAGTGATGAAGAAGGCAGCTTTCACACACACATTAGCTTTTATGGGTGCTATTATATAAGAGAATAAAAACAGAAGTGAAATAGGATCCACTAATTATTTTCCCTTTACACCGATTTCATTTAACATAAACTTTCTGAATAGTGCAAGAAAATGTTTACATTACCTCCTCGAACAACTCCATTGGTACAAATGGCTGACATAGAGATACATGTTAAGACAGTTACCACCGTACTCAGGCAAATGACGATGATTCCAAGACCTGTAAAGAATCCCAGATGTATCTTAGGCATGTTTCTTATACCTAGTTATCTATGCAGCAATTCAACCCTCTGGTTGGTACTGGTAGCTGGAACCTGAAATGCACGAAAAACTAAAAGGAATCCGTGCTGCCCTCATCCATGAACAGAATACCTGAAATGTACCATAAATTGAAAGAAATCCGTGCTGCCCTCATCCATGAACGGAATACCTGAAATGTACCAAAAATTGAAAGAAATCCGTGCTGCTCTCATCCATGAACAGAATACCTGAAATGTACCAAAAATTGAAAGAAATCCGTGCTGCTCTCATCCATGAACAGAATACCTGAAATGTACCAAAAATTGAAAGGAATCCTTGCTGCTCTCATCCATGAACAGAATACCTGAAATGTACCAAAAATTGAAAAGAATCCTTGCTGCTCTCATCCATGAACAGAATACCTGAAATGTACCAAAAATTGAAAGGAATCCGTGCTGCTCTCATCCATGAATAGAGTATATTAAAAATACCAATTACCATTACCTTACTCAGACTGGAAATTTAAGACTTTTTACCCAATTGTCATCTTGGCATCATAGTTAAGACCTGTCAAAGTGTTGAACTCAAGTGCACATAGATAGGTCAGACACAGTAACATGCTGCCAAGAAGCTATACACCTACCATAATCAGTTCCATGTTTTGGTGACCCAAGTATAGCTAAAATCATTACCTCCACGAACACATCCATTTGTTGATATAGCAGAGGTAGACAACCCAGTAATTGATGTTACTATAGTAGCCAGAAGGACAATAACAACGCCAAGACCTGTCGGCAATGAATTTAAAAACAGTTATACTGAACTGAGACATCAACTTGTGTGTTCTATTCTCTTTGAACACAGTCTTAACTGCAAAACAACTAGCAAACCTGTTGTGCATTTGCTACATCTAGACATTTCAGATGTGGAAAATCTGTAAGTTGCTCCTACAAATAAACAAAAAATTAAAGCTGGGGTTTGAATTCAAAAAGATTTAAGGTTTTTATGACAGGTGAAGAATCCATATTCAGCCATCTAGACAAATATTCTACCTAAAGTTGTTGCACGCAGCCATATAAATCCGTATACTGTTTGTACAACTTTTAAAAAACAAACGTTCAGCACCTGTATCACAGAGTTTACCTTCAATGTTGCAAGTTCCTTCTCAGATGGTGAAAAGTGAAATGACATGTCAATAGAGAATATACACATCTTTTGAGAAGTTCCCTCTTCACATAAATTCATTTGTGGCAATAAACAAAACAATTATTGTCGTCAACTAAGGAGATAAAATAAAGGCCTCAAGGATCAAAGTGTTTTATAAAAATGCTTTCCCATCTTCTTTATTAGTTACTCCCCACCCAGACCATTATCAGGCAACCTGTCCCCAGCCGTCTGCTACTGCCACTGTGCAACTTTCCACTAACAGATGTGTAATCGTAGGATTGATTTTCCTCCTTCTCGAGAAACACTTCCCTAAATTGCTTGGAAGAGTGCAAGAACTCACCAGGTGCAAAACTGTAGAGATGAACGTGTTTTACCATGTCACAATGAAGTCCATTTGGATACCCAATACAGTGCCACCAGATCACCTTCCAGGGAGGTCATTTTATATTCATATTTTTGTTTGTAGCAGAAGTTGACCCTATTCCAAATCAGGAAATAGTTGGGGCGAGTGGTCCATGCCTGTTGAGGTGCAACAGTGGTGTCTGATCCATCTACCCAGCAGGAAAATTGGAGAGACAACCCTGCCACTCTGATGGGGAAGCTAGTGGACCTTAACAACCGCAGAGCCAATGTTAATAATAAATGTTTCCCCATAAAATCACGGCTTTTACTGTAAGGCAATCGATTTCCTCTGGGATCAATTAAAATGTTTTGCTCCTTAATACGTCTGGGATCAGGAGAACATTGGAATTGTTGAGTCTGTGATGAGAAAGGCATGGATGAGTATTTCAGTGGCAGATGGGCTGAGGCAGGGGTGGAGGTGCGCAATGTTACGAAGGTGGAAGTAGGCTGACTTTATAATGGAGAGTCTATGGAGTTGAAGCTCAGCTCAGGGTAGTTTTTTTTATATATTAATTTTTTCGGGATGTGGCCATTGCGAGCAAGGCCAGCATTTATTGCCCATCCCTAATTGCCCTTGCGAAGGTGGTGAGCCTTCTTCTTGAACCACTGCAGTCCATGTGGTGAAGATATTCCCACAGTGCAATAGTAAACCATTCCATACTGAAGAAATGGAAAGCACTTTCCATGGCAGCATGCTTCCTGCCCACTTTCCTTTGATTGTTCACAGATGAGTGTACTGGAGGTAGCCACTGTGAAATCTGCAATCTAGACTATCTTGTCCCATCTTTCTAGCTGAATGGAGTAGTGAGAACTTTCATGGGATTAAATGAGGAAAACTGAAGAGGTAAGCTGATGACAGTGATAGAAAACAGAACATTGGAAGCATTAATAAATTGGTCTCTGGAGGAATTTTTCATAACCACTGTACTCAGACTTCAAAGTTTGCAATTAAATCCTTTTACTAAAACAAACCTACAATTTGATTTGAAAAACCATCAGGTTTGCTTGCATTGCTGCACATTTTTTGTTTAAAATTTTTACAACCGTTCATTTGTTAAACACGAATGGAATAAAATGGCAATTCAATGAAAGTTTAGCAAAGTTTAAAAGTTCTCACTATCAGCAGGCAAAGCAAAATTCAGAATTAATTTCACAGCCATTATGGTAGTAAATGAGAGATAAGATCTGGCTAGTAAGATTAGTTGTTTATTTTCCTACAGGATCATTTAATATCTATGTCTACTTTTTTGCTAATTATAAAATCTAAAAAGAAAATAGACCAACTGTACCATAATTTTATGTGATCAAAAATTTATGTAATAAACTAAGAAAATATAAGTAACTCCCTTTAACATAGTTTGCTTATGCCTGAAGCTATAATAGACTTTAACAGGAAGGTGAGCAAAATAACCCAGAAGACAGTTATATCTGAAGTTAATGAGGCATGGAAGCCAAATGACAAAGACAAAGCGTGCAACAAAATCTGAACATTCAAAACGGTTCACAGCCAGTAAGGAACAAACTAGTAGTTAGACATACTCCACAGAAATCACTAATGGCATTTTGGCAGAAATAGGGCAAATCTAATTAAATAGGTAAAATGCTTCCATTGCCTACATTCTTCCTGCAATACCTGTATGCATTTTAATCCATTATACAGAAGGATAACTATAGTGTGGTTTGACTTAAAAAGCAGTACTTCCTAGTTTGTACTTCAAACTGTAACATTTTAATTAGCACATTCAATAATGCAAGGCAAATAAAAAAGATAAAAAAGACAATTGAAGAATGTACTGCTAAAAGTATTGATATTTTAAAAAGGAACATGGAAGTTTTTCCATCAGAAAAAACCCAAAAATATTAGAAGCAAAGTTCAATAAGTTATTTTAGCAAGAGATAATTTGTCTTGACCTACTAACAGACTTTTTCCAATATGCCTATCACAGGTACCCTTTAATCAGCTTAAATAGTTTTTAATAAGGGAGCTAAATATTATTTTTCACAGCAACTGTGCAGCCTAATTTTAACTTTTTGATATGGTGGTAATAACTGCTGGCAATAACATCTTTCCACTCAATGGGAAAAACAATGGGGAGGGGTAGGTGTGTAGAAGTAACAGTTGATATTCCAATTTCTGCAATGGCAATCAGGCCACGTATAACTTTTTAAAAAGGCCATTAATGGACACAACTGGATTCCTGCTTCACTCAGGTCAGAGCTCCAGCAGTGTCTTCAAAGACGGTACCTTGCACTTTAACATGCCTCACTCTTTGCAATAAAATTCCATATACTAACTGGGCCTGAAGGTCTGCTATGTTTACTCCCACCAGTGAGTTTCTGGTGTAAACACAGAGGGCACATTTGATTTAGTTTTCCAGTACTATGAAACACAAAGCAGTGGCAGATATCACCCTTTCTGAAAACTTGTTATCTGCTACCATATGAATATCTAACTCAATTACACTACAGAAAGCCCCATTTTTGTGACTTAAAATTTCATAGCACCAGTTAATTATTAATATTACAAAAGATGCAAACCTACCTATTCCAGCTTGACCAACTATCCATGATAGTCGAATAAAAAGCATCACACCCCATATATTCAACATACATCGCACCTATAATACAAGATATAGAATTAACTTCAAAGCTGAATTATGGTTTCAATACACATGATGAAGAGAATCCAAGGAAGCAATGCTTTTGGTACATAGAACTTTCCCGTCCGCCATCTGCATTAAAAAAAACAATTCATCTTAATTTTTTGTAAATCATATCCCTTCCCATAGAGATTGGCCATTTTGGGCCTCCGCTTGCATTTAGAGCTGCGCCAATAATGTACTATTTATTTAAGACACAAATGGAGAATTTTTTAATTTATTTTTTTTAAATGTATTCTCTCCAGACATTCCTGCTTCTTTAATATTCAATCAAGTTTCAAATATGGCACATGAAAGAATATTACATCAGTGAAATATGACCGATTAAAAAAAAAGTCCACTGAAACATATAACTATACAGTACCAACACTGATAAGTAACTGGTCATTAAGCTGGGCAATGTGGGTATTCGATCTGATCACTAAGGGTAAATTCACACTACATACAAAGTGATTCCAGTTTTGCAACAATACTAAACTGGCAAATCCAGGCTCAGGGATTAACCTTACTCCAGAGAAAAGCAGAGTGAAACTCTCTGAAGGGAATAGGCTCACACCGCTTTCATTTCTACATGGAATGTAAATGCATGTTGTGAAACAATTATGGGTTTCAGTATGTTGCATTTAGCAATGAACTGAGCTCATTTCAGCTTCATGTTAACACATTGCTACGCAACACAGAAAGGTACCTTTATCCTGGAAACTACCATTATATGAATACACAAAACTCTAATTTCAATGTGTTTTAAAAATGAGCGCACAGCTTAAAGATATCACAAAAATCAAGCTATCCTACTTAACTATTCCCATTTTTTTTTTAAACAATGTACTTAAATCATTATTTGGAATTCGGTTAAACTTTTCTTTTAATACAAATGAGCATGCTACAGATCCAGCAGTATTTCCTTACCAGCACACCTTTGATCCATCCAAACCTCACTAATTCATCCTTATTTTCTGGAGGCTTTCTTCCTACTTCATCACTTAGTGCACCATCGCCATTAGCAACACCATCCACAGTGCCAGGAACTGATAAGATATCCTAAAATAAAATTCATTTAATAAACATACTATTTTATTCTATTAGAAGGAAGATAGGAAAGGTAACTATGATCCACTATTAATGGGGAGTACTTATCCATGGGACGGTCTTGCATTCCATTATTTATAAAAAGCTTACTTTAAGAAGTTTGGAGTTACAATATTACTCCACAGCACCCTGTATATCATCCATTTAATTCAAAGACTTGGGGATTGCCTTCAGTCCCCACCACAAACTCTATGCCCTAGCTACTGACTCCATCCCTCTCCATGGCAACTGTCTAAGGCTGAATCAGACTGTTCACAACCTTGGTGTCATATTTGAACCCAAGATGAGTTTCCGACCACATATCCACTCCATCACTAAGACCGCCTATTTCCATCTCCGTAACAACACCCAACTCAATCCCTACCTCAGCTCAACTGCTACTGAAACCCTCATCCATGCCTTTGTTACTTCTAGGCTTGACTATTCTAACGTACTCCTGGCTGGCCTCCCATCTTCCACCCTCCATAAACTTAAGGTCATCCAAAACTCTACTCCCATATCCTAACTCACATCAAGTACTGCTCACTCATCACCCCTGTGCTCACTGACCTACATTGGCTCCCGGTTAAGCAACACCTCGATTTTAAAATTCGCATCCTTGTTTTCAAATCCCTCCATGGCCTCACCCTATCTCTGTAACCTTCTCCAGCCCTACAACCCTCAGATATCTGCGCTCCTCCAATTCTGGCCTCTTGTGCATCCCCAATTTTAAATCGCTCCACCATTGGAGGCCGTGCTGTCTGCTGCCTAGGCCCTAAGCTCTTGAATTCCCATCTTAGACTGGGTATTATGTAACGAGAAAAGATTAATTAGCAATCTTGTTGTACGAGGCCCCTTGGGTCAGAGTGATCATAATATGATAGAATTCTTCATTAGGGTGGAAAGTGAAGTAGTTGAATCAGAGACTAGGGTCCTGAATTTAAATAAAGGAAACTACGATGGTATGAGGCGCGAATTGGGTAGGATTGATTGGGGAATGTCACTCAAAGGGTTAACGGTGGATAGGTAATGGCAAACATTCAAAGACTGCATGGATGAACTACAGAATTTGTTCATCCCAGTGTGGCATAAGAACAAAACAAAAAGGGTGACTCAACCGTGGCTAACAAGGGAAATTAGGGATAGCATAAGATCCAAGGAGAGGGCATATAAATTGGCCAGAAAAAGCAGTAACCCTGAGGATTGGGAGCAGTTTAGGATTCAACAAAGGAGGACAAAGGGATTAATTAAGAAGGGGAAAATAGAATATGAAAGTAAGCTTGCAGGAAACATAAAAACTGACTAAGAGCTTTTATAGATATGTGAAGAGAAAAAGATTAGTGAAATCAAGTGTAGGTCCCTTGCAGTCAGAAGCAGGGGAAGTTATAATGGGGAACAAAGAAATGGCAGACCAATTAAATGCATATTTTGGTTCTGTCTTCACAAAGGAGGACACAAATAACCTCCCAGAGATGTTGGAGAACATAGGGTCTGATGAAAGGGAGGAACTGAAAAATCAGTATTTGCAGGGAAATGGTGTGTGTGTTTTTGGGGGGGGGGGGGGGGGGGGGGGGGGAGAGAAAGAGAGCAGAATTAACACGTGGCTAAAGGGCTGGTGTGGGAAAGAGGGGTTCCTTTTCATGGGACACTGGCACCAGCACTAGGTCATGAAGGAGCTGTACTGATGGGACGGGCTCCACCTGAACCAGGACGGGACCCTTGTCCTAGCGGAAATGGTAAATAGGGAGGTGGCAAAGGCTTTCAACTAGTCAGACGGGGGGGGGGGGGGACTACAAGAAATGATAGAGAGGGAAGAAGGAGGTGGAGTAGCTGTACTTGTTAGGGATAACAATAGCAGCAGAAAAAGGTGACGCAAGACAGAAACGGAATCTATGTGGATAGAGATAAAAAGACAATAAAGGATCAAACACACCAATAGGGCTAGTCTACAGACCACCTAATAGTGGAAGGGAGGTGGAGGAAGAAATATGCAAACCAATGTAATATATCCAAGTTTCCGTCATTCCGTCACTCCGTCATTCCATCAGTCAGTCATTCAGGACTCACTCTGGAGCATCCACGATGCCGAGAACTTTGTGGATTACTCATTTAGTGAGTTGAACACACCGCGGGTAAAGGCTAGGTCAGACAGTAAATGGGTGACCAAGAGGCAGGGCAATATCAGGAAGGTAGTGCAGGAGTCCCCTGCGGTCGTCTCCCTCCAAAACAGATATACCGTTTTGGATACTGTTGGGGGAAATGACCTACCAGGGGAAGGCACCAGCAGCCAGGTTCATGGCACCATGGCTGGCTCTGCTGCACAGCAGGGCGGGAAAAAGAGTGGTAGAGCTATAGTGATAGCGGACTCAATTTTAAGGGGAATAGACAGGAGTTTCTGTGGCCGCAACCGAGATTCCAGGATGGTATGTTGCCTCCCTGGTGCAAAGGTCAAGGATGTCTCTGAGCGGCTGCAGAACATTCTGGAAAGGGAGGGTGAAGAGCCAGCTGTCGTGGTGCATGTAGGTACCAACGATATAGGTAAAAAGCGGGAAGAGGTCCTACAAGCAGAATTTAGGGAGCTAGGAGCTAAATTGAAAAGTAGGACCTCAAAGGTAGTAATCTCTGGGTTGCTACCAGTGCCACGTGCTAATCAGAGTAGCATGAACAGGATAGCGAGATTAAATACGTGGCTTGAGCAGTGGTGCAGGAGGGAGGGATTCAAATACCTGAGGCATTGGAACCAGTTCTGGGGGAAGTGGGACCTGTACAAAAGGGACGGTCTGCACTTGGGCAGGACTGGAACCGATGTCCTCGGGGTAATATTTGCTAAGGCAGTTCGGGAGGATTTAAGCTAATATGGCAGGGGAATGGGAACCTATGTAGCGAAACAGGGGGAAGTAATATGCAGTCAGAAACAAATGTTAGAAGGGTGAGAAACAATAAGGGAAATCCGAGTAAACAAAGGCAAGAAACACAAAGGGCCATACTAAATCATAAGTCTAAAAGGACAAAGGGTGTTAATAAAACAAGCCTAAAGGCTCTGTGTCTTAATGCAAGGAGTATCCGTAATAAGGTGGATGAATTGACTGTGCAAATTGATGTTAACGGATATGATGTGATTGGGATTACAGAGACGTGGCTCCAGAACAATCAAGGCTGGGAACTGAATATCCAGGGGTATTCAACATTCAGGAAGGATAGAATAAAAGGAAAAGGGGGTGGGGTAGCATTGCTGATTAAAAAGGAGATTAATGCAATAGCTAGGAAGGACATTAGCTTGGAGGATGTGGAATCAATATGGGTTGAACTGCAGAACACCAAAGGGCAGAAAACGTTAGTGGGGGTTGTGTACAGACCTCCAAACAGTAGTAGTGAGGTGGGGGAGGGTATGAAACAGGAAATCAGAGGTGCATGTAAAAAAGGCGCAGCAGTTATCATGGGTGACTTTAATATGCATATAGATTGGGCTACTCAAACTGGAAGCAATACGGTGGAGGAGGATTTCCTGGAGTGTTTAAGGGATGGTTTCCTAAACCAATATGTTGAGGAACCAACTAGAGGGGAGGCCATCCTGGACTGGGTGTTGTGTAATGAGGAAGGACTAATCAGCAATCTTGTGGTGCGAGGCCCCTTGGGGAAGAGTGACCATAGTATGGTGGAGTTCTACATTAGGATGGAGAAGGAAACAGTTAATTCAGAGACCATGGTCCAGAACTTAAATAAGGGCAACTTTGAGGGTGTGAGGCGTGAATTGGCGAGGTTAGATTGGCAAGCGATATTTAAGGGGTTATCAGTGGAAGGGCAATGGCAGACATTTAGAGATCACATGGATGAACTACAGCAATTGTACATCCCTGTCTGGCGTAAAAATAAAAAAGGGAAGGTGGCTCAACCATGGCTAACAAGGGAAATCAGGGATAGTATTAAAAGCAAGGAAGTGGCATACAAATTGGCCAGAAGTAGCAGCAAACCCGGGGACTGGGAGAACTTTAAAACTCAGCAGAGGAGGACAAAGGGTTTGATTAGGGCAGGGAAAATAAAATATGAAAGGAAGCTTGTGGAGAACATTAAAACGGACTGCAAAAGCTTCTATAAATATGTAAAAAGAAAGAGGTTAGTAAAAACAAACGTAGGTCCCCTGCAGTCAGAAACAGGGGAAGTCATAATGGGGAACAAAGAAATGGCAGATCAATTGAACAAGTACTTTGGTTCGGTGTTTACTGTGGAGGACACAAACAACCTTCCGGAAATAAAAGAGATCAAAGGATCTGGTAAGAGGGAGGAGCTGAGGGAAATCCTTATCAGTCGGGAAAAGGTGTTGGGGAAGTTGATGGGACTGAAGGCTGATAAATCCCCAGGGCCTGATGGTCTGCATCCCAGAGTACTTAAGGAGGTGGCCTTGGAAATAGTGGATGCATTGACGATCATTTTCCAACATTCCTTAGACTCTGGATCAGTTCCGAAGGAGTGGAGGGTGGCTAATGTAACCCCTCTTTTTAAAAAAGGAGGGAGGGAGAAAGCAGGGAATTATAGACCGGTCAGCCTGACATCGGTGGTGGGTAAAATGATGGAATCAATTATTAAAGATGTCATAACAGACCATTTGGAAAGTGGCGACATGATAGGTCCAAGTCAGCATGGATTTGTGATAGGGAAATCATGCTTGACAAATCTTCTGGAATTTTTTGAGGATGTTTCCAATAGGGTGGACGGGGGGGGAACCAGTAGATGTGGTGTATTTGGACTTTCAGAAGGCCTTCGACAAGGTCCCACACAAGAGATTGGTGTGCAAAGTTAAAGCACATGGGATTGGGGGTAATGTGTTGACGTGGATTGAGAACTGGTTGGCACACAGGAAACAAAGAGTAGGAGTAAATGGGTACTTTTCAGAATGGCAGGCAGTGACCAGCGGGGTACCGCAGGGTTCGGTGCTGGGGCCCCAGCTGTTTACATTATATATTAATGATTTGGACGAAGGGATTAATTGTAATATCTCCAAATTTGCGGATGACACTAAATTGGGAGGCAGTGTGAACAATGAGGAGGATGCTAGGAGGCTACAGAGTGACTTGGACAGGTTGGGTGAATGGGCAAATGTATGGCAGATGAAGTACAATGTGGATAAATGTGAGGTTATCCACTTTGGTGGTAAAAATAGGGAGGCAGACTATTACCTGAATGGTGGCAGATTAGGGAAAGGGGAGGTGCAACGAGACCTGGGCGTCATGGTACATCAGTCACTGAAGGTGGGAAGGCAAGTGCAGCAGGCAGTCAAGAAAGCAAATGGCATGATGGCCTTCATAGCAAGGGGATTTGAGTACAGGAGTAGGGAGGTGATGCTACAGTTGTACAGGGCCTTGGTGAGGCCACACCTGGAGTATTGTGTGCAGTTTTGGTCTCCTAACTTAAGGAAGGACATTCTTGCTATTGAGGGAGTGCAACGAAGGTTCACTAGATTGATTCCTGGGATGGCCAGACTGACATATCAAGAAAGACTGGATCAACTGAACTTGTATCCTCTGGAGTTCAGAAGAATGAGGGGGGATCTTATAGAGACGTTTAAAATCCTGACTGGTTTAGACAAATTAGATGCGGGCAGAATGTTTCCAATGTTAGGGAAAACTAAAACCAGGGGTCACAGTCTAAGGATAAAGGGGAAGCCATTTAAGACTGAGATGAGGAGGAACTTCTTCACCCAGAGAGTGGTGAATCTGTGGAATTCTCTACCACAGAAGGTTGTTGAGGCCAGTTCGCTAAATATATTCAAAAGGGAGTTAGATATAATACTCACAACTAGGGGGATCAAGGGGTATGGCGAGAAAGCA
Organism: Squalus acanthias; assembly: GCA_030390025.1. Lineage (NCBI taxonomy): Eukaryota > Metazoa > Chordata > Chondrichthyes > Squaliformes > Squalidae > Squalus > Squalus acanthias. Next base: position 49,716,988 of record CM059443.1, read on the forward strand.
GGAATGGGGTACTGAGGTAGCATGTTCAGCCATGAACGCATTGAATGGCGGTGCAGGCTCGAAGGACCGAATGGTCTACTCCTGCACCTATTTTCTATGTTTCTATATTCTCTAGAGTTTAGAAGAATGAGAGGTGATCTCATTGAAACATACAAAATTCTTACAGGGCTTGACAGGGTAGATGCAGGGAGGATGTTTTCCCTGGCTGGGGAGTCTAGAACCAGGGGTCACAGTCTCAGAATTAGGGGTCGGCCATTTAGGACTGAGATGAGCAGAAATTTCCTCACTCAGTGGGTAGTGAATCTTTGGAATTCTCTACCCCAGAGGGCTGTGAAGGCTCAGTTGTTGAGTATATTCAAGACAGAGCTCAATAGATTTTTGGATATTAAGGGAATCAAGGGATATGGGTATAGTGCAGGAAAATGGAGTTGAGGTCCAAGATCAGCCACGATCTTATTGAATGGCGGAGCAGGCTTGAGAGGCCGTATGGCCTACTCCTGCTCCTATTTATGTTCTTATGATACAGGTGGGCGTCTGGTCCCTACTAACCTGATTGACTCAGCCACCACACATACGGGTAAAAAAATCAGCCACCACACATACGGGTAAAAATCAGCTTCACTCTTCCAATACCAGCATGGAATCCACAGCCAAATGGTGGAATTCTTTTCACTAGAATGACTATATTTGTGCGAGGAAGGTTTGAATTACAAAATCCACACCGGCACAAAGTAAAGACCGCCAAGTTCCCGCACTTACACTGCAGAATTTAAGGACAGTCACACTTCTGTCAACCCTCCATATACTTTCTTCTTGTAAGTAATGTTTTCATTCTTTCCTCTCTAAATATTTGATAAAGTTGTCCTTGAAATGAGCATCTTTAATAATGGAGAATGGAATATTTTCTATTCACTGTCAGCATCAAGGATTCTAAAGGGATTTATTTTGTTCTGCGCGTTAAAACCAGCATGTGTTCCGAATATGTATTAAAAGGTAGTCTTTTGCAATTGAATGTTAATTCATCCAACGACAACTTTTGCCTATGCTCCTGAATTCTCTCATAGTAGAAAATGTTTCTACTATGTTAAAGCACGGCTGCAGTAATATTTTTAACTGATTGTTGAACAGCAGTTGGAAAATGTATATTCAGGATTTATTTCATTAATATAGTGGGAATCTTCCCATTTAAAGCTTTGTTACAACACTGGAGGGAGCCAGCAGCTCCAGTGGTGAGCAGAACAGGGGATGTTAACTGAAATACAAGTCTTTCGGAGAACTCTGAAGCACGAGTGTCTCTCTAAGTCTGGCATACCAGCTATTAGAGAGGAGGAGATCATGATCCAGGAGTTCAAAGACATTGGAGTCAAACTTACAGCCCCAAGTGTCAGCCTAGCTCAGTAGTAGCAGCCTTGCCTCTGAATCAGAAGGTTATGGGTTCAAGCTTCACTCGAGGGCTTAAGCACATAATCTAGGCTGACATTTTAGTGCAGTGCTGAGGGAGTACTACATTGTCAGAGATGCCGTCTTTCAGAAGAGATGCTAAACCAAGATCCCATCTGCCTGTTTAAGTGGACGTAAACAATCTCATGAAGAGGAGCTAGGGAATTCCTTCGGTGTTAACAGCATCAACAGAAACAGATTACTATTTGTGGGACACTGCTGAAAGCAAATTGGCTGTTATGCTTGCCGACATAACACTGCCTATACTTCAAAAAGGTAATTAATTGGCTGTGAAGTGCTTTGGGACAATCTGAAAATGTGAAAGGCACTATATAAATTCAATTCTTTATTTACTACTATCCAGTGCCAATGCATCACTCACTCAAAATCAACAAGAAGCAATGAAAAGAGGCTGCATCTCACAGGTACACCCAAGTCCTGTATCAGCTCCGGGAAATAAATTTGAAGCAGCATCAGGATGGCACACTCAGTGGAAATTAAAGTGGTCACTGCAGTCAGCTTCTACGCCACTGGGTGCTTACAGGCAACAGCAGAAGACATTACTCAAATCAATTAGTATGCCTCTTTTGGTTAACCCATAATGAGATGTCATCAGCTCATAAAATGTAACAAAAGAGCCCCCTTTTTAGAAGGGCACAACTAATAAAACTCAAATCATACAAAAGAAAGGAAACTTAACAAATTAAATATTATTTCCCATATGTACTACACACTCCAGTCCCTGCGGTGCCCACCGGTCACGGAAGGCCTCCAGGGCCACCCAGGCGCGGAAAAGCAATTTGCCTTTGCGTCACTGTGGCAACTAGCACAACCTGGCACACAGCTGGAGAAGAGGACCGACTGTGTCACATTCCTCAAGTACCAGGCTCATTGATTAATCTATACTATTTATGCAGGCAGTGCCTTTCCTTTAAGGAACAGAAAAGGTCACTGCTTACTCAATACTGAAATTGTATGCAGTTACCAATAAATAGTCATGGAAGTTAATGCTATTTTCTGGAAAGTGCTCACAATCAAGGGTATCACAAATGTTTGATGGGGAAGAAACAATCCAGGTTTGGCTCCTGGGAGACATGGCTAACCATAACTTTCAAATGTGGCAAATGAGATCTCTATGGAATTCCCCGATTACAAAAGTATGGGGCTATAAAAACACACATTTGCGAGGCAGAAATATAATTATTGCCTGTAACAATAATCCAAAAATAATTCACAGTTTGGATCGTTTGGTGGTGCCAGTCAGCGTGTGCCACAGGATTGACGGAATGATTGTAGTTTCTCCCATTTTACACAGTATTACCATTGAAAGAAACATGCACAAGATTGCTGAAGAACTGCAGCAAGGCAGGCCCCAAAAAGAGGATTAGGGGATTGATTATAAAGCACCTGCAGCATTCATATCAGTGCCTCAAATGATACACGTGTAACTAGCACTGATCATTAATTATGCACCCCCTCTCCCAAAGACCTGCACACAGATCTTTCTGTAAAACAAATATAGAACATAGAACTTTGTACTTCTATTGTGACTAACGTTTTGGGCCACACAGGACTATGAGTTTTTTGCTCACCGCTGTTGCGGAAAATTTGTTTTTTCACATCAGTTTTACATATTCAACATCTACTTCTGTTAAAGCGACCGTAAATATGTACAATATGTTTAATGGAATGTGCTGTCATGATGTGTAAACGAGTTCCTTCATAATTTCAAAAACCTCTAATAAATCTCCTCAATCTACTCTGCTCCGGTGGAAATAGTCCCAGTTTTTCAAGTCGCTCCTCATAATTGTAGTTTCTCCCCCTTAGTATTGTGATGTATCTACATTGTATGCACCGTATGGCTTTAATGACCTTTGTTCAATAAAGTACTGCAGATGTGTCCTTTCTGGTATCATTCTCTACAGCTACTACAGTGATACACTACAGGAAGGGCCATATATGTCCTAAAGGGGCTCAATATACTATAAAGAGGGGCTAAGATTAGTCTGGGAAACAATCCAGTGACCAAACCTCAGAAAAAGAAACACCAACAGCTGTGTACTGCTACAACATATGTGGCCCTTCCTATAGCATTTCACTCTAGTAGCAGTGAAGCGAATGGCATCAGAAAAGGTTCCTCTCCATGAGGCTACTGCAATGGAAATTTATAATGATTCAATTTCCAACACCAAATTGCCCCAGGTCAGCTTCCAGGACAGTGTGAGGAGCCAATCCTCACTGCACTGATTAGACCTGCTCCAGGATACACATACCCTTCCACATGGTATACTCATTAGAGAAATTGGCAAAGCTGCTGCAAGGGTTGTATTTTCTGGTGTTTGTTAGCCAAGTTACCATTTATTTCATACAGAGCTGGGGGAGTACTTTGAACAGAAGATACAGTACCTAGACATCCCTTTCCCTTTAAAGAAAGACTTGCATTTATATATCACCTTTCACAACCTCAGGACATCCCAATGCGCTTTACAGTAATGTAGGAAACGCAGCAGCAAATTTGCTCACAAACGACAATTCAATAATGACCAGCTAATCTGTTTTAGTGATGTTGGTTGAGGAATAAATATTGGCCAAGACACCGGGGAGAAGTCCAACATTCCCTCTAAGCTGCGCGGTCTCAGGACCAGCTTTTCCAATGTTAACTAATGCGCATGTGCGAAACTGTGAATGGGCCATTAGGCCGGAATATTGGATAAGTCCCCTTCTCTTCTTCATAATAGTGCTGTAGGATCTTTTACATCTGCCCGAGGGCCTCAGTTTAATGGCTCATCCAAAAGACGGCATCTCTGACAGTGCAGCACTCCCTCAGCACTGCACTGAGAGTGCCAGCCTAGATTTTTGTGCTCAAGGCTGGAGTGGGACTCTGAACCTTCTGACTCGGAGGAGTGCTACCAACTGAGCCAGGTGGAGCAACCACTCTGGGACGGCTAAAACGTTAGAAACCAATTTTTTTTTAAAGTGGCGTGTCACTTATAATGCAAGGCCCCACTACACTTGGTGCAAACACCAACATTATCACCAGTGCAGCAAGTAAACTCGCCCCTCACCCTCTTTAAGTCTTCGTGAAGATCTGCCAGGGAGGGTCGGTTGATCTTGACGCCGCTCAAGCTGCTGGTGTTGCGGTAGAAGTCGATCCTGGGCACCCTGTCCACAGTGTTGTGCCCAAAGGTTTTCAGGTAGGAGATGGTGTCGTAGGAGTGGAAGATGCTGTCAGGGCGGAGGGAGTCGTGGCTCTGGAAGCCGCCTCCTCCGGCCCCCCGGTACTCGAAGTGCTGGAGCTGGTTCACCCCATCCTCGTCGCCGAAGGAAGGAAGGTTCACGGCGTACTCGGGCGGTTCGTCGCCGTGCGGGGCGCCGCTGGCGGGTCGCTCGTCCACCAGCTTGACGTGGAAACGGCTGCAGGGCAGCATGCCGCCCGCACCGGCCAAACCCGCGTTGTAGTCTCTCTCCATCGCCGCGCCGCCGGCTCAAAATGGCGCCACGCCTCAGACCGCGCCTCGCCTCCTAGCAACCGCCTTCGCCGCCGGGCTCCCCACACCGCTCTCCACTCACACCGGGATGACTTCTTGTTGCTGCCGCTGAGTCCCTGGATATTATCAGTGATTACTACTCTTTAGTTTTTTTTTAAACTCCCTCACACTTCCTTCTACCCGCCGCTTCCAACGGCAGTCCGCGCTGCACGCGCTTTCCCGCTCCTTTTATAGCGCCAGCCCCTCGCTTGCGCATGCGCGTCAGCCTGTGCCAATTGGTTGAACAAGGTTGAGTGAGCCCGGGGCCAAAGCAATGGGGTCTCTTCACCTGCCTAGCACTTACATTCAAATGAATATGTGTGTATATATATATATCTAGTTATGTAATAATAATAAAAATAATAATCTATAATTATATATATATATATATATATATATATATATAAATAAACTAAATTATAATAATATATAAATGTAATTAAATACAATTATGTAATAATAATATAAATAATAATCTATAATTATATATAGAATTATATATATATACATAATTTATATATAAAAATAAATTATAATAATTATTAAATAAATATAAATAATATATATAATTTATATATAATAATTATATACATATACATAATTTATATATATATATAAACAAATTATAATAATAAATAATCAATATAAATAATAATTATATATATATATATATAAAGTTCCTAATAAATTTCAGAAATGCATTTATATGCTCATTAGGTCAACTATATTTTGCCAAAGAAGTAAAAAAGTAAGACTAAAATATTGATATTGGTCGTATGAAATGTTAATTACCATACGGAAGCTATCTACAATACATTAGAATCCATTCGGCCCATCGTGTCTCTTTGAAAGAGCTATCCCACTAGTCCCACTGTTTGCACCACCCTTTCAGACCGCGCATTCCAGATCAGAACTCGCTGCTGAAACATTATTTTGAGAGTGTAGGCTCGTCGGTACAAGAGTTTTATTCCTTTTCTAAAGACTTACAGAAATAACACCCCCTTCCCGCCACGGATAATGTACGGTATGTAATCCTAGAAACACGAATCTAAAAGTAGGTTCGTCTTGTCTATGTGCATATTGCATGTTCATATGTCTAGGTTTATTTTACTTTCTGAAGAATTGGTGTTAAATTGATTCATAACTTTAGTTGCCTGAACAAATTAACGCTCATGTGATTTGTACTGCAATTTCTCCTGTCATTTTGTTAATTAAGATCCATTTCATTTGACAACTTTAATACAGTTTGATTAATATCTTTAGCAGGAACAAATATTATTTGAATTTAAGACTTACAATAAAGTAATTGTAGTTATGTTTCACTCACTCAAGAATTGGAGCGATCCCCAGTGAACCTTTTTATTCAGGGAGTCTGGACACGGACTGTATGGCCTGTTATAACTTGACCATGGGGAGAAAAACAATTACATGTGTTAGCGTTTTCTAGCCATTAAGTGTCTTCCCATTCCAAAGTGTAAAGCCCCGCAGATAAAGAACTGAAATGTTTGCTGTTCCAGCAACAGATTCGGCAAAGGGCGACAGGTATAATAGACACGCCTAATACAGGGCGTCTCAAGACATAAAACTGCGTTGTTCTTGCTGAAGAAATACAAGACGGCTCCGCGTACCATTAAGAGTGCTCCCAGGAGGAACAAGCTGGACCATTATGCTATCATTAAGTTCCCTCTGACCACTGAGTCTGCTATGAAGAAAATTGAGGACAACAATACTTTGGTTTTCATTGTTGACATCAAGGCCAATAAGCACCAGATCAAACAGGCTGTCAAGAAACTGTATGATATTGATGTAGCTAAAGTCAGGCGAGAAGAGAGCCTCCGTCCGTCTGGCCCCAGAATAAGATTGGCATCATCTAAACTGGTTTCAAGACGAACTGTATAAATATTGCAATAAAATTTTAACCCATGGACACAATCCTTAAATAGACTATAAATCTGAGTGCATAATCAGTAAGAAAACATACAAAGATTGGGGGGGGGGGGGTTGCTGTGTGTGTGTCTCATTCAATTCAAATTCAAGTGCAAAAAAACTGGAAAAATCTCCAAGGGCCGTCCACTAATTCGACAAACCAAACTTGAGCAACTCGCTTTTTCTAAAATAATACAGGGAATTGGAATCTTAGTGAGTTAGCTGCATTTATGTTGTGAGAAATGTCCTTTTCTAACTGCAATCCATTCGAGTACAAGCCCCCCCCCCCGCCCCGCCCCCACACAGTTTAGCTTAACTTCACTTCAGCATTATTTCTTCGCCGAGTTTTCTCATTATAAAACACCGCCTAATTGTCCACTGGCACACCATCATATCTGCCCCTGATCTATATCGTGCCTTGAGTCCTGTCAGCCGGTTATATACAAAAATGACACCTGCTTTCCAAAAGGTGATTGTTTTTGTTTCTCATTTTGTGGCAGAATATATTGATCAACAAAAAGCCAATCTCTATTTGAATAGCTGGGAGCCTGTTCTGGATGTTGTCTTTCAGCCGCCTCACCGCACAAATGTTTAGTTTCAGTCGCAAATCTAGCATTAATCTTTGGTCTACGAGGTTTAAGGGATCTTCCGCTGGTGTTTGACTGTCAATGCTATTGGAGATCCAAAGAACGGGAAATATCATCCAATTAATCTTATAAACAGCGTGAGGAATGGGACTCAAGGCATAATATAGATCAGGGGCAGATATGATCGTGTGTACCAGTGGACAATTAGGCGGTGTGCAGAAATGTAACCTGGACGGGAGGAAAGAAGGATTGAAGCCGAGAGAGACAGACCGCGCCTCAGTCTTAAACCCCACTTTCACTATTTCCTATTTTGTTGCAAATATTTTTATGGTATTATTTAGATCAATTAACACAATTTATATACTTTTTTTTGTACAACCCGTTGTTTTCTAGTAACTATAACAGCAACACTAGCTGTGGGAAATGCAATGCCATCCACATTTTAAAGTGTAATAGTATTGGGGGGGGGGGGGGGTAAGTGCTATAAAATGTTAATTAGACAGCCTCCAAACGGTGGAGCACTTGGGTCTGAAATTCCTCTGCCTATTTTAGCGAAGGGTTTAAAAGAAAAGCCTATTGAGCGTTTGTGAGCTAGTAGGGTATCAGGGCCAATGTGTCATGATCAAATTTGCCGACACAAAGAGAGTACATGGAGGCAAAGGAGGGTTTAAAAAAAAATTCAACACTTTGATTTTTATTTAAAATGTGCAACCCCTCACAGTTACTGTTATTCTAGTTCCCTGCAAAGATTTAACATTGCAATAACTGTATTTTTGCATATCATCAGGAAGTGAATTTCAGCGGGTGAACACGTTTCTTTTCAATTGTGGCTGAATTCTTGGAATTTTCCGAGGTAATTTGACGTGGGGAGGGTAAAACAGAAGTCAAGTCACGGCTCAGAGTTCCTCCGGCGTTTTCACTCAGACAATTAGTATGATATTAACTTTACACAGAAGTTAAGTTTCTCAATTGCTTTGGAGAGGGTACAGAAGAGATTTACTAGAATGGTTCCAGGGATGAGGGATTACAGTTAGGTGGACAGACATGAGAAGCTGGGGTTTGTTCTCCTTAGAGCAGAGAAGGCTAAGAGGAGATTTGATAGAGGTGTTCAAAATCATGAAGGGTTTAGATAGAGTAAATAAGGAGAAAGTGTCTCCAATGGCTGAAGGGTTGATAACCAGAGGGCACAGATTGAAGGTGATTGGCAAAAGAACCAGAGGCGAGAGGAGGAAAAATATTTTTATGCAACGAGTGGTTAGGATTTGGAACGCACTGCCTGATAGGGTGGTGGATACAAATTCAATAGCAGCCTTCAAAAGGGAATTGGATAAACACTTGAAGGAGAAAAAATTGCAGAGATATGGGGAAAGAGCGGGGGAGAGAGACTAACTGGATTGCTCTTCGAAAGAGCCGGTGCAGACTCGATGGGCCGAATGGCCTCCTTCTGTGCTGTACTATTCTGTGATTTGATGATTCTATAAATGCGACCCTCCCAAACCTTACCTCCATGACCCCTACATAGTCCTGCCAGTTTTGGAAATACCAGATCATTATGATTTATATCGAATCCCAGTCAGTTCAACTCAGTGAGATAAATTTTGAAATAAAACATAAAAAGAAAAAGAAAATACATAAAACAAAAGGCCAGTGCCACCTGCTGACTCCAGCATACATCTGTCACTCACTTTTTGCTCACAAAGATACTTGTTATAGGATCAGGGACTGTGCGGATTTGTCCAGCTACATCAATTCAGTCCTTAATTTCACTTAGAAGAAAGTCAGGTTCAGACAGTTAGATGAGGAAAGGACACAGTCTAAGAAAGGAAGGTCAATTTTCTCAGTCAACTACTTGCCAAGTCAGTTCCATGAAGCATTCAATGGCAACTCTACTCTGTACACGGGTTAATTTGGAAGTGGGTCCCAGACAACATTTTACAATGAAGCAGGTATTTACAACAATTGAGTGAGCCGTGGCCCTCCATAGTTGTAACCGTGGTGTATAAAAGGCCAGTCTGCAACCGTAATATGCATCTGTCAAATCCAAATAAATTTCAATGCATTATTCTAGTTGAAATGTTACACCTAACCAGATAATAGACTCTGAAACAGTTCCCCGTGGCAGCTGCAGGTCTGAAGCTGATTGCCGCTGTTCTGGTTAAAGCCAAGCACTACCTTCTCTGGATCAAACTTTACTTCAATGCAGAGTAAAATCCGACAGGGGTAAAACAGGCATCCATCTCGAACCCGCCCCATTCCCGCCGGGCAGGTCAAGTTAAAATCGGGCTTACTTTTGATGCCCAGAAGAAAGCCCCTCATGTGTATTACACTTAATGGTAGAACTGTCTCCCAGCAGTTAAACATAATGTTTAGACAGTGCAGAGGTAGTCCACACAGTCAAAACATCTCAATGAATAACAGACAGAAAGAAAGACTTGCATTTATATAGCACCTTTAATGACCTCAGGACGTCCCAAAGCACTTTACAGCCAATGAAGTACTTCTGAAGTGTAGTCACTGTAATGTAGGAAACGCAGCAAGGTCCCACAAACAGCAAATGAGGTAATGACCAGATCATCTGTTTTAATGATGTTGGTTGAGAGATAAATGTTGTCCAGGACACCGGGGAGAGCTCCCTTGCCATAGAATCTTTCACATCCGCCTGAGGAGCCTCGGTTTAACGTCTCATCCGAAAGAAGGCACCTCCGACAGTCTCAGTACTGCACTGAAGTGTCAGCCTAGATTATGTGCTCAAGTCTCTAGAATGGGGCTTGAACCCATGCCCTTCTGACTCAGAAGGGAGAGTGCTACCATGAGGCAAGGCTGTCACCTGTAATAAGTATTGAGGAGTCCAAGCTGGATCCCCCTCGCTGCAGTTTCTATACTTCATTTGGCACCATGCTGGGTTTGCACGCAATGCAGGGTCAAACAGCAGCAATGTGGGACACCATAGAGGAAGAAATCTCACATTCCCTTCTCTTCAGGTGGAGCCCTATTTCTGAATTTACGATACAACTTTAGTATTGGTGCAAGGTGGAAACTGCTTTGCACTGACATTAAAGCTGTAGTACAAATGCACCCCTCAATGCAAGGTAGTGTTACACTGAAGGAGTGTCATGGATGGTAGTCACCTGGCACTCTTTACATCAATGATGCTCTTTAATATACAGCAGGGAACCTCTGCAGCCCCAATGGCATCACAGAGCCACATTTTCATCTGTCCCCCAAAGGGCTATCAGATTTCCACCTGGCTCTAAATGCACACCCTGAGAATTAATTTTTAAAAATTCGGAGTGACAGAAGGAAGAATGGTAAACAGGGAGAAATGCTAATGGTGGTTATTGAACTAAGTTTGAGTTCCACTCTCCTATAACTCTATCCTAAATAAGAAACTGCCCATGGTGTTAACTTTTCCATGTTACATAGTGACAACACTTAGTACCGTTTGCGACATGACCTTCCTGTTTCTGAGATAGAGCACTTTGTCTAATATATCAATTGTATATCAACTAGCGTACAGTTCAGCACATATCATTACTAGTGGATCATCCCCCGGCACTGCACATGCTGAGTTGGGGAATATACAGTGTTATAAGGATGGGAACATTATACCACAATACACATAATGTATTATTAAGGCGGAGCTGTGTATGACCTAACCCATCTCTTTAAGGTCATATGGCCTGATTGCTGTCACTTGGCTTACCCTGAGATTAATTAGAGACTAGTTCCAATTAGGACTAATATGAGGTTAGAGGATAATTGTTTCTCTGTAGATTGACAGCAGTTTACAATATCCTTGCTCATCCCCAAGGTCAGAAAAACCACCAGGAAATGACTGGCGGTCATTTTTTTTGGGACCTTTCTAAAAATTGATTTGTACCTGTAACAGAAGGCATTCTACACACTTAAGGCATGTAACTCACAGGAGAACAGGGAAAAGTATCGCATGCAATTAAGGGAGACAAAAACAGCCATAAGATTAGCCAAGAGACCTCAGGAAAAGACGACGGTGTGTGATTGTGGCAGTAATAGCAAAAGTATTTTCAGCTATGTCAGGTCAGAAGACATGATGTGGAGATGCCGGCGTTGGACTGGGGTGGACAAAAATGAGAAGTCGCACAACACCAATCTATAACCTGGTGTTGTGCGACTTCTCATTTAGGTCAGAAGACCATTAAGGACTGTATAGGGCCACTGAAGGATACTGCAGGGCAGATTCAAACTGATTCTCAGGTTATGGCAGAGCTGCTAAATGACTATTTTGCACCAGCCTATACTCCTGTAAATGATGCTTATGTTCCAGCTGAGGGGTACTCAGTATTGAATAGCATTACTAATATTAAAATAGATAGTAATGTCATCTTGGATAGATTAGGAAAGCTCAAAATTGTTAGGGCTCCAGGTCTGGATAATATTCATCCAAGGGTGATTAAAGAGATGGGACAAGTGCTCTGAGCCACTTGCCTGTATCTTCAATAGTTCAATAGAGTCAAGGATAGTTCCCTTAGACTGGAAGTTAGCACATGTAGTTCCTATTTTAAAAAAATGGGACAAGTCAGAGCCAGGGAACTACAGGCCTATCAGCCTGACATCCATTATTGGGAAGAAGCTAGAAGCGATCATTAGAGATGCCCTTTATGATCAGTGGGAAATGGAAGGGGCCATTAGAAATTCACAACATGGCTTCTGAAAAAATAGGTCATGCTAAACAAATCTGATAGTTTTTTTGAGGAAGTTGCTAGGGTAGTGGATGAATGAAATCCGGTAGACATTGTTTACCTGGACTTTCAGAAAACCTTTATTAAGGTACCTCATACTACTTACTTCACTAAATAGAATATTGTGGTATCAGTAGAAACTTGAAACACTGGTTTAGGAATTGGCTCCAAAGCCGAAACCAAAATGTTTTAGTTAACAGATGTGGTTCAGCCTGGAGACATGTTACTAGGGGTGTCCCCCAGGGATCGGTCCTAGGCCCGCTACTCTTCATGGTCTTTATCAATGACCTGGACAGTGGTATTGTGAGTATGGTAAGTAAGTTTGCAGATGTCACTAAAATCTGTGCAAGGGTTTAGACGGTAGAGGAGTGCAATCAAATCCAAAATGACTTTGATGTGCTACGGGAGTGAGCCACACAATGGCAAATGGTGTTTAATTTAGAAAAATGTAGTGTCATGCATGTTGGTAGGGCCAACACAGAATATATGTATCATTTGCAGAGAACAATACTGAAGGAGGTTGAGAGAGATGATCTTAGTGTTATTGTATCACTAAAGAGTCATAGAATCATAGAATGGTTACAGCACAGGAGGCCGCCATTTGGCCTGTCGAGCCCGTGCCAGCTCTCTGCAAGAGCACTTCAGCTAGTCCCACTCCCCCGCCCTTTCCCCGTAGCCCTGCAATTTTTTTTCCTTCAGGTACTTATCCAATTCCCTTTTGAAAGCCACAATTGAATCTGCCTCCACCACCCTTTCAGGCAGTGAATTCCAGATCCTAACCACTTGCTGCGTAAAAAAGTTTTTCCTCATGTCGCCTTTGGTTCTTCTGCCAATCACCTTTAATCTGTGTCCTCTGGTTCTCGACCCTTCCGCCAATGGGGACAGTTTCTCTCTATCTACTCTGTCCAGACCCCTCATGATTTTGAACACCTCCATCAAATCTTCTCTCAACCTTCTCTGCTCTAAGGAGAACAACCCCAGCTTCTCCAGTCTATCCACATAACTGAAGTCCCCCAGCCCTGGAACCATTCTTGTAAATCTTTTCTGCACCCTCTCTAAGGCCTTCACATCCTTCCTAAAGTGCGGTGCCCAGAATTGGACACAATACTCCAGTTGAGGCCGAACCAGTGTTTTATAAAGGTTCATCATAACCTCCTTGCTTTTGTACTCTATGCCTCTATTTATGAAGCCCAGGATCCCATATGCTTTTTTAACCTGCCCTGCCACCTTCAACAATGTGTACACATATACCCCTAGGTCTCTCTGTTCATGCACCTCCTTTAGAATTGTACCCTTTAGTTTATATTGCCTCTCCTCGTTCTTCCTACCAAAATGTATCACTTTGCACTTTTCTGCTTTAAATTTCATCTGCCACGTGTCCGCCCATTCCACCAGCCTGTCGATGTCCTCTTGAAGTCTATCACTATCCTCCTCCCTGTTCACTATACTTCCAAGTTTTGTGTCATCTGCAAATGTTGAAATTGTGCCCTGTACACCCAAGTCCAAGTCATTAATATATATCAAGAAAAGCAGTGGTCCTAGTACCGACCCCTGGGGAACACCACTGTCTACCTTCCTCCAGCCTTCTTCCGTGTATAGAGTACTGTGCCCAGTTTGATGGGTGATTCTGTGGCCTTGGAAAAGATCCAGAGGAGATCTACAAGAATGATTCCTAGCTTCCTCCAGTCCAAAAAACAATCGTTCACCACTGCTCTCTGTTTCTCTGTTCATGACCAATGTAGAGAAACTGTAGCTAAAGCCAACAGGATATTGGATTGTATTAATAGAACCAGTCACTATACAGGTCACTGGTCAGACTGCAGATAGAGTACTGTGCCCGGTTTGATGGGAGATTTTGTGGCCCTGGAACAGATCCAGAGGAGAGCTACAAGAATGATTCCTAGCTTAAAGAACCTCAGCTATTCAGATAGGCTCAAGGACCTCGGTCTATGTACTTCAGAGCAGCGTAGACTTAGAGGTGGCCTCATAGAAATTTACGTCACAGAAAGAGGCCATTAGGCCCATCTTGTCCGTGCCGGCCGACAGAGAGCTATCCACCCTAATCCCACTTTCCAGCACTTGGTCCGTAGCTTTGTAGGTTACGGCACTTCAATTGCATATCCAAGTACTTTTTAAATGTGATGAGGGTCTCTGCCTCTACCACAATTTCAGGCAGTGAGTTCCAGACCCCCATCACCCTCTGGGTAAAAAAAGTTCTCCTCAAATCCCCTCTAAACCTCTGACCAATTACTTTAAATCTATGCCCCCTGGTTATTGACCCTTCTGCTAAGGGAAATAGGTCCTTCCTATCCTCTCTATCTAGGCTCCTCATAATTTTATACACCTCAATTAGGTCTCCCCTCAGCCTCCACTGTTCCAAAGAAAACAACCCCAGCCTATCCAATCTTTCCTCATAGCTAAAATTCCCCGGCCCAGGCAACATCCTCGCCATCGTGGTTTGGGGCAGGCTTGAAGGGCCAGCTGTTCTTTTCCTGCCCCTCAATTTTGTATGATTGTAAAGTGTAGTTTGAAATGTGACGCTTGACGGACGGACATCATTGGAAAATCATGGAAAGTACGCCTGAGATTTCTTGATACTCCCTGACGTCAGAATGCATCCAGAAAATCGTCCCTCTCCCGACTTCTGAAGCGCGGAACAATTTTTCTAACCCAGTCTAGATTCGAAGGTCCTCAAAGGAATGTTTTGGCAAAAGTAATTAATTCGGTATCAAGTTACCGGAACCAGCAAAGTCAAATTGATCATGAGATCCAATTAGAGTTGCCAAGCCTCCAGGATTGCCCTGGAGTCTCCAGGAATTGAATATTTATCTCCAGGTCACTGCTGCGAGCAACCCAGGAGAAAAATCATAGGAGCATTAAAAAAAATGGTGTTTTTTTTAATTGTCTTTGAACACTTTCTTTTATGAGTTATAAAAATATAGGAGTTGGTGAAAAAGAGCTCTTTGACTGTCAAGACTCATCCAATTGAGTCATGACAAATCTTTTCACTTTCCAATTGGCGTGGGAAGATGATGTGCCAGGAGGATAAATGTGTTGGGCAACTAATGGCAGGATTGTGGGGCAGTGGGAGGCGAGACATCATGTAATTAAACCGCCAGGAATACATCCAACCAGAGTAGGTAACCCTAGATCCAATGTGAGATTATGTGGCTTTAAGCAGGACTCTGAGGATAAACTGAGCTTACCTCCCATACACATAGTCCAAAGAGCAGTCAAATTTAGTTTTAGGTTGTGATTATATTACAGGGTACCAGTCTCTGACCTATACCTGTGAAGTGCGATGTGCAGTCAGCAGGCCGGAGTTATAATGGCCCGAAAATTAGACCTAATACGCGAGAGTACGCACTGTGTACTCTCGCGTTTTAGGTCTCCAATTGCCGGTTTCCAGCATGCACTGCGCATGCGCGGGAAACCGGCACTTCGTGAATTCAAAAGGGGGCGGTTCCTAAGTGAACCGCATGCGCGCTACAGGCTGCGCGCACGCAGTGCACTTAGTGCTTTGAACGCGCAGGTAAGCATGGAAGATTTTACACATAAAGAAAGGAGGCGTAAGAGCCTCTTTTAACAAGGTAAGTAGTTAATTAAGTATTATTTTAAATTATTTTCAACAGGTTTATCTTTTTTAGAGACTTTAAAGAAAGGTAAGTTTATTTTTATAACTTTTAAAAAGATTTTAAATTTTTTCAAAAATTTAATTTTTTGTTTAAAGTGGTTAATTTATTTAACTATACTTATTTTATTAATGTGATGGCTTTTTTTTAAATTTAATTGAGGTTTAGCTGTTCTTTTGGGGGGGGTATAGTATTCATAGCTTTGACAGGTCTTCCCATGAAAGATGGTGTGCTGCCATTGGCTCTAACTGAATCACGTGATCCCAGAGCTCGCACGAACTAATTGCGTCTCTGGGTCACGCAAGCACTGCACAGCTGCAGCCTTGAAACTAAAGTTCGTGTGGGCCCGGATGAAAAAGGTAGGCGCGGAGTGAGATATCGCGGGGAAGCCTTACCCCCGCGTCAACACTCAGTCTTTAATTTCTGGGCCATTACAGATTGCGCGTCACTGCAGGTCTCATTGTGATCAGCCACCATAGCTCTATTCATGCATTGTGGGACTTTTGTGCAGAGCTTCACTACTGGGCGACCGATTCTTAACGTTCGAAAGAGGCCCAACTTTGGTCATTTTTCAATTGTGGCTTTACACCAGGCCGGAGTTATACTGCAGATGGTGTGAACTTAAAGAAGTGTGAGATGGCCTCCTGATGGGGGTCTAACACTGCTTGGTTTGGTGTGTTTGGGGGGAAAATCGCGTTGGGGCCCAACTCCTAGTTATATTGCCAGTTTTGTGCATGCATAACCGAGATTCAAGTGCGGCAACACAACCGCACCTCCAGCTGTGTTGGGGTAATACTCCAGGTGTGAGCTCAGTATATTAATGTTGGGTTATTTTATATTTAGAAATCCAATGCAGTCATTTCGACAGAATGTTTAACGGCAAGATCAATTTACAACATCATTCCAGTCGGTGTGTAGTTGTCGCGGAATCTTTATCTGAAAAGGGAGCTTTTCTATTCAAGAACTGTCCCCTGCTGCAGGAGGGCAATGCTGGCTCCGCTCCGCTCTCTGTGGCGATGCAATTATATTCTGAGGCAATTTACATAGAACAAGAGCCATATTTAAATAACTACGCACGCATGAGCTTCCAGACTGCAAAGTGCTTTTGTTGACCCTTACAAATGGGCACGGCTGCTTATCCCGCCAGTGACCAGAAACGTGGCCTCAGATCGAGATGCCACCATCTGGTTATATTGACATTGAAAGTGAAGCTGCGTCTGGAGGCACTGGTCAAAACCAGCTCCCTCGGAGTCCGCAACCCCACCTTGTTTACATTGCTGATTTGCTTTTTAACAAGGAAGTAGCAAAGTAGCAATATAAATGCAGCATGAGTTACAAAACATAGGTTATAAAAACAAAAAACAGGGCTGGCAGGTACCAGTTGCTTCTGGCAGAATACTTTATTAAGCCCCAATGTTTAAATTGGCCAAATAAAATTATGGCTAAGAAGGACAGTTAAGAGCCAGTTTTGTTTGTGATTGACATGAATGCACATAGCCTCCATTAGCCAGAGATGACACACAGCGGGAGATTTCTTACTCCAGTACAAGCTTGGGAAGAGAACGTTTTAATTAGGAATATACAAATAGCATGTTATCTTAGTGTTTTGTTGTAGTAAAGGTGTAAGACTGGACGCTCAGATCCATAGTTTAATACAACGGCTTCAAAAATCCGAGACCCATGATCCAGTGGGGCAGGACTCAAGTGCCCCTGTTGTCAAGGAAGCTGATCCTGTTGGAAATTCCGGGGGTCAGCTCATTTGGATAATGCTGGGCAGGACATAGTCAGGAGTGCAGGCAGAAGCATCCATGGAGGGCCTGGAAATTGTAGGTGGGGGGAGGGGGGGGAGGTAGGTAGAGTGTGACATAATTTAAAAGCAGTCTGCACTTAAAGGTGAGTGTCCCCATTCCTGAACTGGACAGGACAGGACAGAAAGAAGTGGGAGGAAGAAAGGAGCAGCTAATTTTCCAAACAGCGAGTTGTAGTATCTCTTAAATGTGATAAGGCCGAGGAGGGATGCACTTATTTGGCGTTAAAGAGGCAATCTATGCAAATTATGCTGCAAGAGCAATCTGGAAGGAAATGGCAACCTCATTGATCATTAGGACACCCCTGCTATGTAGAAAGAGGTTCAATGACCTGACGAGGGTGGCGAAGGTAGATGCTCTGGCGTCAACACTAATTAGTACCATGGAATCAGAGAGACAAGTGTTTATTGCATGTCATAGGTGCTCAAGAATTACCCTCTGGGGTGTGACTGTGAGAAATAAATGAACAAGTAGTTTATTACCTGAATCCCTCCAAATAATTCTCCCACATATGATACACATGCATGTTTTCTCATCTATCACCTCTCATTTCAATGTTCTCATACACTAACCATTCTGCCATTTCAAGAGGTGAAAGATTACATAAGTGGAAAAGGAAGAATGTAATACAGAACTGAAACTGTATCCTCTTCATGCAGCAGACGATAGTCCACAATGGCTGCAAATGAAGGACTACAGCCAGAGACCAGCGGGCTTCTGTTTGTTAACATGCCAGGAGGAAGAAGCTATTGCGATCCTGGGTACCAATTCATCTCAGTGAGTGAGGGGTGTAAAGTTGGAGTGCCTGCAGCCACCGTGAATCCGTTCTGAACAGATAGATGCGTTGCACTGAATGTGTACCGTACACCTTGCTACTCGTGTGTGGAAACCCCAGAAGGGAATGGAGGCAATGACCTTTAAAGTGATTCTTGTATCTCCACAGAAGAGACACGCGCTCAAGCAGTGAAAGAAGGCCCAAAAGGTACAGCGATCTTAAGCCTCACGCTTCACTCACTAACCCAGAGACACAGACTTGGGTGAATTAGATACTTTCGATGAAGAATTGTCAATCTGGACTGGCCTCGCTGCTGCTCCTGCTGCTATTTACAGAGCGCTTTTAACGTAGTAAATCGTCCCAAAGCGCTTCACAGGGGCGTTATAAAACAAGATTTGTCACCGAGCCACACAAGGAGATATTAGGGCAGGTTGGTCAAAGAGATAAGTTTTAAGGAGTGTCTTAAAGGAGCAGGGAGAGGTAGAGAGGCAGAGGTGCTTAGGGAGGGAATTCCAGAGCTTTAGGGCCTTGTCGGCTGAAGGCACGGCCACCAATGGTGGAGCAATTAAAATCAGGGATGCTCAAGAGGCAAGAATTAGAGGAGCGCAGATATCTCGGAGGGTTGTGGGGCTAAGTGGGACTATGAATGCAGACACAGTCTCCTGACGATCGAAGCCCTGAGACACAGACTGCCAGGGGTCCATCCAGGGAATCAGCAACGCGGTTCCAAGTGGAACATAGTAGAGGGAAGCAGCTGTCTGTATCACAGACCCCAAGCCTTGAGCTGGCACTTAGAAAAAGTATGATAACAGGGCTAAAGAGAGTCCATAAACTCCCAAGGGGTAAGCAGGTGGGTGATTCTTACTTTGTGCTTCACCAAATTGTTCCCAAACCATTAAGCCATGTTGGATCTTTTACACTCTGTATTTCATGGTAGTGGTGGGTGTCTATGCAGCAGATGACATGCTCTTCTTCTAGCCTCTGCTGGCACAGACCCTCAAAAGAACATTTCTCATTGGTCACAGCTGGTTCCCTGGCAACTTCAGGATTTTCACATGGTTGTCCTCTGGAAATGATGTCCTGCCTGCAACATTGGAAAATGGCAGGCGGACATCCTGATCCAAAATGCGCCATCTCTTTGAGATAAGTGCTTCCTGCGCCGTTTCCCCAGAAATAATGCTACATCATAAAGTGGGCGGAATTCACCCATCTACTTTCCACTACCAACCAGCCCAATTTATGCCACTACCAAGTTATGCTCTAGAATGCCAATTGCATTTAATTTTCTACAGACCGCTCAGTATCATAATTATTCATCACTCCAGGTGGTGGGACTGGAAAATTGTGACGGAGGTGAAATTTAAAGGGGATGCTGACATTTAAATGGAAGTGGCAGACTAGGGAGCCAACAATGCTTACAATCTTTGGAAAGGCTCAAAAGGCATATTAACCCATTGGCATTAACGTTCTGAGTGTCAATCCTGAGTTCTGACACGATGGGCTAGATTTTGACTTTGTGCGATAGTGTAAAACGGGTGATAGAGTTGGCAGCTCGTTTTACATCTCGCCTGATTTTTATTTCCATTCAATGGAAATCAGGGAGAGATGTAGGATGAGATGCCAACTCATTTTCACCCGGTTTTGCCCAATTGCACAAAGTCAAAATCTACCCCTAAGTTTCCATCAAAAAATTAACCTATCTTTTCTCTTTACGGAACCTAATGAACCTGTTGTGTATTTCCAGCATATTTATCTTAGATTTCAGTTTCTCGCCTTTTGTTCGTGTTTGACAGTTTGATTGTCTCGCTTTTCAGAGTGCGATTAATCCTATGACCTATTTGGTTCCTGTTCATTAAGTCCTCAATGTGTATTTTATTACGCACAACGGGATATTTCATCTAATTTTCAAAAGTAGTTGTTCTTAAAGCACCATTACAACACCCTCACTCAGGGTTGGAATGAAAACACACACACACAAAAAAATAAAAATTTGGTATACAAAAGTTTCCATGATAAAAAGTAGCATGGTTGCAGTATACACACACTTAATGTACATGAGTGAAAAATGCATAACTGAGATAAGCTACTGAACTAACTTTGATTCTTTGTAAAGTAATGGAAAAAAACAATCTGGTAATTGCATTTTTGGCTACCAAGTTTGTAAAATATTACAGTGCAGTCACAATCTAGGTTGACATGTTAATGCAATAATCGTGGGGGACTTTAATCTTCATATAGACTGGACAAATCAAATTGGCAAAGGTAGTCTGGAGGAGTTCTTGGAATGCATTCGGTACAGTTTCCTAGAACAATACGTCATGGAACCAATCAGGGAACAGGCTATTTTAGATCTTGTATTGTGTAATGAGACAGGGTTAATTAGCAATCTCATAGTAAAGGATCCTCTGGGGCAGAGTGACATAATATGATAGAATTTCACATTAAGTTTGAGAGTGACTTGCCAAAGTCCAAAACTAGAGTCTTAAACTTAAATAAAGCCAATTAAATAGGTATGAGGGGCGAGTTGTCTGAGGTAGATTGGAGAAATAGATTAAAAGGTATGGCCGTAGATAAGCAGTGGCTAGCATTTAAAGAACTATTTCATAATTCTCAACTAAAATACATTTCATTAAGAAACAAAAACTCCATGGGAAGTGATCCAACCGTGGCTAATTAAAGAAGTTAAGGATAGCATTAGATTGAAAGAAGAAGCTTATAATGTTACGAAGAATAGTAGTAAGCCTGAGGATTGGGAGAGTTTCAGAAACCAACAAAGGATGACCAAAAAATAAATAAAAAGGGAAAAAAATAGAATGAGAGAAAACTAGCAAGAAATATAAAAGCAGATTGTAAGAGCTTCTACAAGTATGTAAAAAGGAAGAGAGTAGAAAAAGTAAACGTTGGTCCCTTAGAGGCTGAGACAGGAGAAATTATTATGGGGAATAAGGAAATGGCAGAAAAGTTAAACAAATATTTTGTATCTGTCTTCACAGTAGAAGACACAAAAAGCATACCAAAAATGGTGGGGAATCAAGGATCTAATGAGGGTGAGGAACTTAACGTAATTAATATAAGTAGAGAAAAAGTACTAGAGAAACTAATGGGACTAAAAGCCAACACATCCCCTGGACCTGATGGCCTACATCCTAGGGTTCTAAAAGAGGTAGCTGCAGAGATAGTTAATGCATTGGTTTTGATCTTCCAAAATTCCCTAGATTCTAGAATGGTCCCAGCGGATTGGAAGGGCGCAAATGTAACACCACTATTCAAAAAAGGAGGGAGAGAGAAAACAGGGAACTACGGACCAGTTAGCTGGACATCAGTTGTCGGGAAAATGCTGGAATCTATTGTTAAGGAAATGGCATCAGGGCACTTAGAAAATCATAACATGATTAGGCAGAGTCAACATAGTTTTATGAAAGGGAAATCGTGTTTGACAAATTTAATAGTGTTTTTTGAGGATGTAACTAGCAGGGTAGATAAAGGGGAACCAGTGGATGTAGTATATTTGGATTTCCAAAAGGCATTCGTTAAGGTGCCACATAAAAGGTTATTACACAAGATTAGGGCTCATGGGTTGGGAGTAATATAGTAGCATGGATAGAGGATTGGTTAACAGACAGAAAACAGAGAGTAGGGATAAACGGATCTTTTTCAGGTTGGCAGCCTGTAACTAGTGGGGTGCCACAGGATCAGTGTTGGAGCGTCAGTTATTTACAATCTATATTAGTGACCTAGATGAAGGGACTGAGTGTAATGTATCCAAGTTTGCAGATGATACAAAGCTAGGTGGGAAAATAAGCTGTGAGGAGAACACAAAGGCCGGAATTTTGCCGGCGCTCAGGGGGCGAGTTTAGAGGCGGGACATCTGGCAAAATCGCAAAGATTGACAGTGGGTTGGAAACCCAGTGCCAAGCCGCCTCCAAGAAATCTTCCCAGGTGTTGGGTCCCCGATTTGCGCAGGGACCCGACATCTAGTGGCGGGAAGACAATTATAGGCACTTAACTGCTTGTTAACAGGTTGTTAACAGGCAGTTAAGAGGCTTTTTGCAATTTTGACAGGTCTACTGCGGGCTTCCAGACGTCCGGACACCACGCCAGGTAAGTGTGGTGTACTGTGGGTCTACTGTAATGTTTGTGCATTGATGACAGCTGTAGAAGTGGTGTGAAGGATCCAATGGTACACTGGTGAGTTTCAGTGGTAAGAAAATGTTGGGAAAATCATTTTTAATGTATTTAGACTTTTCTGTAGATGACAAGTTTTGAATTGTTTGTGTAGTCCCACCTCATTGGGAGAACCTCTCTCACCAGTGACAGATCGCTTCTGTAACCTCACCTGCAGCTGCCATCTGTTCTAGCCCTAAGGAGGGAGTCACTGGAGGCCCTGGGTGCAAGGGCTCACCTTTGTACAGTGATTGTCAGTGTTTGCAGCACCTCAATGCTGTCAAACACTGAAAAATCAGCTGTCAAAAAAAAATTGTGCTTGGTCCCCTTTAAGAAAACCGGCAGATGACGCGTCATCAACTGACGTCATTTGACACCGGCTTTCTCTTAATTGACTGGCAAGCCTGCAGGGCGGGCTTAACAAGGCCAATTGACGCAAAATCGCGTCTGTGCGTCAGACGTCGATGGGGGCGGGATTGGAACCCAGAAGGCAGCTGTCCCGCCCCCAAGCCGCATCAAGAGGAAAGACCGCGGCCAAAGAGTCTGCAAAGGGATATAGATAGACTAAGTGAGTGGGCAGTAAGGTATAAGTAGGGAAATGTGAGGTTATTCACTTTGGTAGGAAGAATAGAAAAACAGAATATTTTTTAAATGGTGAGAAACTTTCAAATGTTGGTGTCCAGAGAGATTTGGGTGTCCTCATGCAAGAAACACAGAAAGCTAGCATGCAGGTACAGCAAGCAATAAGGAAGGCAAATGGCATTTTGGCCTTTATTGCAAGGGGATTGGAGTATAAGAGTAAGGAAGTCTTGCTACAATTGTACAGGACCTTGGTGAGACCACACCTGGAGTACTATGTACAGTTTTGGTCTCCTTATCTAAGGAACGATATACTTGCCTTGGAGGCGGTGCAATGAAGGTTCACTAGATTGATTCCTGGGATGAGAGGGCTGTCCTATGATGAGAGATTGTGTAGAATGGGCCTATACTCTCTGGAGTTTAGAAGAATGAGAGGCGATCTCATTGAAACATACAAGATTCTGAAGGGGATTGACAGGGTAGATGCTGAGAGGTTGTTTCCCCTGGCTGGAATGTCTAGAACTAAGGGGCATAGTCTCAGGATAAGGGGTCGGCCTTTTAAGACCGAGATGAGGAGGAATTTCTTCACTCAGAGGGTTGTGAATCTTTGGAATTCTTTGCCCCAGAGGGCTGTGAATGCTGAGTCTTTGGGCTGGATTTTGAATGACCCATGGAGTCGGGTTTGGAGGTGTGTGGGGGGTTAAATTTGCAGGGTCGGGGTTTCCGACCCCATCCCGACTCCATCCCACCTCCACGCAATTTTGACATAATCAGTCGCGGGGTTCCCAACTCCGTCCCGCCTTCAAGAGGCGGGAGAGGCCATTAAAGCCCTTAACAAGCTCTAAATTGGCTCTGTAATGCCATTTTGAAACGCTGTAGCTAGTTTAACCCTCTTTTGACGTGAAGCACGCCTGGTGTGAAACACTCCAGTGAAACCTGGCGGGAGCACAAGTGGCTGACTATCGGCTGCAGGTCGACTATTACAACGGAGATGTGATGAAGGTAGTAGTATTAGGTCTGAACGTCGCCTCTGATGCTGCTGCATTGAATGTCTTCAGAGACTGCCTGGGAGGACTTGCTTGGCAAAGAAACTCTCTCTCTCTCTCTCTCTCTCTCTCTCACCCCATTTTTGCATCCATCCAGGTCCACTCACATCAAAAGCCAGACAGGTCCTCTCTCATCAACAATCTCTGAGACTAGGCAGTCAGCAATGATGACATCATCAGAGGCGACTTTCAGACTGAAACCACTAATTAGTTCATGGGTTCCCACATGCTGCAACTCAATTGCCCAATTAAGTAAAAATTGCATCAGGCATCCACATTAATCTGGAGTCGGAGGGGAAACACGAAATGCGGATTACACGACCCCAAGACAAAATCCAGCCCTTTGAGTATATTCAAAGCTGAGATAGATCATCATGCGGGTTAAAAAATCCCCCCCCCCCCCCCCCCGAAAGCGTCCTTCAGTGCAGAGAATAATGTTATTGCTCTACTACCTGTAATAAACAATGGAAATTCTCAGCATCAGTGATGGAAAGAAGGAAAGGACTTGCATTTATATAGTGCCTTGCATGACCACTGGATGTCCCAAAGTGCTTTGCAGCCAATGAAGTACTTTTGAATTGGAAGTACGTGCAATAGAGCCAATGAAGTACTAGTGGGTGTTTTTCAATTATCCAACATCTAAAAGCTGGTCATACTGAATTAGCAGTGCTGCTTTTCTACAAAGCCTGAGTAAGTGGTTTAGAGCCATTGTATGCATCCCCGACTTTACTTTTATTAACATTAGATGCAAGCAGTGCTCAGTCAGGTTACAATTGTGCCTAGGTTAGCCTAGTGGTCATGGTACTGGTCTAACAACCCAGAGGTCAGGAGTTGAATTCCTACCATGGCAATTTTCAAAATTAAATTCAAATAAATCTGGTAAAACTGTGGGTTAGCACCATAAAAATGACCATGAAAGCTGCTAGATGGTCATAAAAATCCAACTGGTTCACTAATGTCCATCAGGAAAGAGAACCTGCTATCCTACCTTGTCTGGCCGACATGGTTGACTCTTAGTGCTGTCAGGACAACTAGGGATGGACAATAAATACTGGCACGTCAGCATTCTGGCACGTCAGCATTCTCCAAATCTGAAGAATAAATAATAAGAAATTGTATCTGTGATGTGATATGTAGAATCTGTTTGGCAATGAAGGGTCCATCTTTTGGCTGAAGCAATTTGACCTTCTTAAGCACAATTTGAGTTCTCATTTGAGGGATTTCGCCAAGCTCACCAGTGAGGTAGTCTTTATCATACTTATCTTGTGACGTTAACACCCACTTCTCCAGAACTGCATCTACAAGTCAGATAGCGTTTGGTCATGAAACAAGCTTTTCTTGTACATGACGGAGGCATCACAGGGCAGATATTCGCCTGTCACGATTGGGTGTAAAGAATTGTGTGGGTGGAGCACCAAGAGGCAAATGATGTGGGGTGGATCGCACATCGCCAACACAGACTGTCCATTCATTTTAAAAAGGATGTGTTTGCCCTGATCCATTGTCCGACATGAGCGCCACCCATGCGATGATTTACACCCAAGCACGGAAGAGGAAAATCTGCCCCAACAGTTCCAAAATCGCATTCTATAAAAAAGGTCAAGTTACCATCAGCAGTTGGGATTGGCCAGATATCCAGTGCTAACACTATGCCAAAGTGGTGAAAAGACTACCAGAAAATGTGTGATTTCACATGGAAGAGTGTTAACATTAACAAACATGAGAAATAGCGATAGAACACTCGGGGAACCAAAAATGGAGAAAGATAACTGATTAGGGCATAGTCAGTGATTGAATCCCCCAGCAGAAAACAAATCCATGTTCTTAGCTTTTCTACTTTGTCTCACCTAGTTCTCAGTAGAAGGTACATTTATAAGACTTTAAAAAAGCCTATTAATTGCCATCAAATAGGCTTTTGATTTTACCTTCGAGCTGTTTTAATAAAAATCAATGATGATGTGGTTCTGAATGTGTAATACACAAAATAAATAGAAAAACTGTGAAATCTGCAATAAAAACAGAAACAGCTGGGAATACACAGTAGGTCAATCAATATTTGAAAGAGACACAAGGGCTAACTCCAGGATCCTGAGCTTCCAGCAGGGAGCGTGGGTTGGTGATAGGGATGCAATTGTAGAGTCCGAGCTATTTGATCTGAATGCCCTGTGAGGGTGCCACAACCCCTGTGCGGTGTGGCCATCTAAATCATGAAGATGGGGGTGGGCAGATTTTGAAAAATAGCACTCCCAGTGGGGAGCCTCACCTGTTGGGAGCACACATCAGGAAAATGAATGACTAGGAAACTGTGGGGAGCATGGCCATCATTTCCCAATCTATGTACCCAGTATGTAAAAACACCCTGCCAGGGAGCAGGCATTTGTAGAATTGGCCTGGTGAACTTTGATGAAAAGATAATTAAGACTCTTACAAGAATTGGTGCAACAAAGGTTCACTAGATGGATTTCTGGGATGAGAGGGCTGTCCTATGAGGAGAGATTGTGTAGAATGGGCCGATACTCTCTGGAGTTTAGAAGAATGAGAGGTGATCTCATTGAAACATACAAGATTCTGAAGGGGATTGACAGGGTAGACGCCGAGAGGTTGTTTCCCCTGGCTGGAGTGTCTAGAACTAGGGGGCATAGTCTCAGAATAAGGGGTAGGCCATTTAAGACTGAGATGAGGAGGAATTTCTTCACTCAGAGGGTTGTGAATCTTTGGAATTCTTTGCCAGAGGGCTGTGCATGCTGAGTCTTTGAGTATATTCAAGGCTGAGCTAGATAGATTTTTGGACTTTAGGGGAATCAAGGGATATGGAGATCGGGCGGGAAAGTGGAGTTGAGGTCGATGATCAGCTATGATCTTATTGAATGGCAGAGCAGGCTCGAGGGGCCGTATAGCCTACTCCTGCTCTTATTTCTTATGTTCTTACACAGGTCCCCACCATAGCAACCTAGGGTAGACCAGCAAATCTTGTTCTTTTGGGTATCCCGGATTAATACAGACCCCTGATCAATCTGTTTATGGGCAATGTCCCTGATTAATTGGTTTAGAATTTGAAAGCTTGAAGCGCAGATTTCAGGTCAGTGATTTAATAACTCCTATCACATGACCAGGATCCACAACGCACTCATTTTATAAACCCTTTCATCTCAGGTCACCTTGACCCATTTAGCTTGCGTAAGGAGGCCAGATTTGCATGGAAATTCAGACAAATTTGGCTTTAGTTTTGTGAAATAAATCTGGTGAACTCAAACTATGAATTTGCCTGGGTTGAATTTGGTTCATTGCTGGAGAGCCTGCAAAATGTTTTGTCATGGATACTGCCCTCCTGGAGCCAGGTTCTGCTCAAGGAGTAACCCTTTCTACCTACTGCACCAGAACTAGCTGAATAATTGACATCTGTATTGCTAACAGTGCACCGAAAAACAGAAAGTGTCCAGCTTTAGAAAATAGAAGGAAACTAGAGGAGAGCATTCAATGGAATGTGAAACCTCCAGTCAAGCGTGACTTGGGTTATTGGGTTTGTCCTTGTAGAAAGTGGCGTTACTTGAATTGTGACCCAGGCCTCATTTGCTCATTAAGCTGTTGTATATGTATTGCAATTGTTACATATGCTGAATGAGATTCCTCTTGATCCGATCACTCTCTGACCTATATGAATAGAAAAAAGGAACGTGTCAAAGGACAGGTAAATTAAGCTGAAAAATTTCCGAAGAGCAAGACTCTGCAGGGTCGACTGGGCATGCCTTCGTCATGTCTGAATTCGATGCCGAGGTCACAGCCAAGTGGTCCAATCCGGTTTTATTATTCTTTTCTGTAGCAGTTTGATGCAACCGAGTGGCTTGCTAGGCCATTTCAGAGGGCAGTCAAGAGTCAACCAGCGCGTGGGACTGGAGTCACGTGTATGGTAAGGACGGCAGATTTCCTTTCCCTAAAGGACATTAGTGAACCAGTTTTTACAGCAATCCAAAAGCTTCATGGTCATTTTTACTCATGGTCGAAAAAAACCTGAATTGAAATTCACAAACTGGCATGGTGGAATTTGAATGGACGTTCTCTGGATCAATAGTCCAGGCCCCTGGATTACTCGTCTAGTAACATAACCACGACACTACCATACCCGTCTAAGTAATATGAATGGCTAAAGGTTTCTCACAATATTATTTTCTTTACTTGGGTTGAGTGGTCTATATAAAAAGATATTTAAATTCAAAACTGCTCGATTCACAACCTCAAATCATTAAGATGTCCTTTATTGGCACTGAGACACTGAACTCCATCGCTGCTCATTGAGTTCTCCACACACGGTTTTAATTTTAGGTTTCACGTTCTAGGGTTGTGACTCAATCCAGCTCAGTATAAATTGCAAGGGCCAGAAAAAAGGGGAAACCAACTCTTGAGGGAACTTGGGAGAAAAACTTAAAAAATAGTTCTTTGCAACAGGTGTAGAAGGAGACTCACCTCACGTCTGCACTCCCCAGCACAGGAGGTGAAGAACCTTTTCCCAATGGATAATGGTGCCAATGGTACAGAGCAATACCCACCTCATCTCCATGCAGAAAGCACAGGCACTGTACATAATCTATTGGGCACAAAATAAAACCAATCAGTATTTGAGAAATTGAAGAGTAATCCTCATTATCTGTAAAGGTAATTGAACACACACGGGGTCGGTCAGTCAGTCATCCAACCCAATTACCCAGTGATGTTTACAATATCCACTGTTTAAATATATAAAGCACGGAGTCAGGAGACATTTTCATAATTATAATTCTCCAAAATGGTTTGATTTAAAAAGAGATTGCTTTCTCATTAAACATAACATGAGAAATCTGTGCTTCCAATTAAAAATCAGCAACTAGACAAGTGTTTTGGATGTAGTACACCTCGAGCGTTGCTATTAGCAACATTGCATTTTAAATACAAATGAAGCCTAGTTACAAAGCTAACATGTTGGGAATGCTTTGCTTTGCTTACCTCAAACCGCTCTGTGCCCTTCACGGGACCACTGCTTAGTATGAAGGTGAAAGCTCTCCGAATGTTAAACAAGAAGCTAATTCTATGACTAATTAACATTAATGGTAATCGTTTACCTGTGGAAACTTCCCGTCTTTGTTTTTTTTTAAAAAATACTGGAGTTGAAGAAAAATCTATCGTGGAGCTTTCAAGACTGAGATCGATATATTTCTGTTAGGCAAGGGCATCAAGGGATATGGAGCAAAGGCAGGTAAATGGAGTTGAGGTGCAGATCAGCCATGATCCAATTGAATGGCGGAGCAGGCCCGAGGAGCTGAATGGCCTCCTCCTAATGATCCTACCTTTCTAGGTCAAAGCTTTTCCCTGAATTTTGTGGCTCCTTTATTTCATTGTGAAAAACAGTACAGCAGTGTGGTTTGAGGATGATCCACTTACGTGTTTATTTCATAACTAGTGTCAGTGCAACTGGCCTGTTCAGAGACCAATTGAAACTTGTCTTCCCCCGCCCCCTGCCCCCTCCTCTCCTTTGGGTGTTTGATATCTATACAACAGCTTGGATGCACAATATTTAGGTTTATTTTTGTGAAATTCAGTTTGCTTTTTAATTTTTCTCAACTGATGGGAGAAGTAATGGAGCAGAGAATCCCATTTTGGTGGGGGGGGGGGGGGGGGGGGGGGGGAAGAGTGTGCCTGCAATGGGTAGCCGGCAGCTGTGGGCATATGGGAGCCCATCTTTTGTGCCTCGTAGCTTGTGCAGATCCTCTCAGTTTGAACAGGTGGCTCCTTGCAAGATTAAGTAACAAGTCTGAATAACAGAGCCAAGATTACAGCAGCAGGTCTCCGCTGTGAGCTGGAAATAATTTTTTTTTAATAAATTGGATCAGCATAACTGGCACAGACAAGTCCAGAGTTGACCTGGTGTCCAAGGACCAACCTGACCCACACGGTTGTTTGAAAGGATGGGTCAATGCAATCGGCTGTGTGTTGGTAAAGTAGCTGGAATCATTAGTGGCGTCGAGGACAATGGTAACAACAGGAGCCCAATGGTAGGGTGCAGTAACTGAAGAGCTGCAGCAGCAGAGTTTTTGATTAATAC
The DNA here is from genome assembly GCA_030390025.1 of Squalus acanthias. Lineage (NCBI taxonomy): Eukaryota > Metazoa > Chordata > Chondrichthyes > Squaliformes > Squalidae > Squalus > Squalus acanthias. The sequence continues at coordinate 49,747,263 of CM059443.1, forward strand.
AGTTAAATTGGGGCTCCCTCCAATACCTCAATGGGCAAGTGCAACATCAGGCGCGGCAATGAGCCATGCAGACCAAGGTGGTCCCAGCCTCGGTCTTTGGTTTGTGCTGAATTAGCTGATCTCACCTAGGCCAGTGCTGGGGATGCTACAATTGACCTCATTATCTCCAGTCACGGAGGGAGAAGATCACTCAGGATTCCTATCTAGTGGCCACTGATGGAAAGTGCACACTGGTAGACGTTGCATACGAACATATGAAAATGACTGGCAGGAAAAGACCAGCTGGTCCATCAAGCCTGTCCCATACTTATAATGTCTAGAGCATCACGACTAGACACTTCCTCCAACCGCCGCCCCACCCCACTGCAGCCACGTAATCTCCGGGGACCAGCAAAAAAGAAAAAGCTAAAAATACAGGGCCGATAAGGGAAAACAAAACTCTGGAAAATTCCTCGCCGACCCCCTCAGGTGATCAAAGCCAGTCCAGGAGGTCACATTGCCCAAACATATGTAAATGTTGGGCGAGGGCAGGATGGGTTTCAGTGGAAACACTCTACAGATGCACGCTCACTGTCCATGTTTACATGTGAAGAATAGCCACTTGGGCAAGGATCTGGAGGATTGTAACCCAACAGGAGTCACCATCGTCAGGAAAGGAAACAAAGGGGGAGGATATTGAAGGGGCAAAAAAAATTCTGTTTACCTTTGTATTCAGAGATTTGTGGATATCTCACTCCACGTTATAATGAAACCTGGTTGGAGATAGAATTGATTGGTGTCTTCATTCAGCACCATAGGGCTTCTAAATGTAGGAGTTAAATTATTGTCATTAACAGGATTAGCTTCAATAAAATGGACGGCTTGGTTACATTTATCATATGGCAACATCAGCCACTTCATTTCTACCTTGGAGTTAGACGGTTTCAGTAATCCTTATTTTATGGTTTAAAATTTCAGCTTCTGACAATGAACAATTGAAGGTACATTTCCTCACTTATGCTTATTTTGACGTGAAGTTCAGTTTCACTACTCCCTGGCCCATCTTACCATCTACCCTACTATCTCAATCTATCTTTTCCCACCACGCCACTCTGCATTGTTACCTCAACTTTCGTACCAACATTCATCTCCTTTCCTTGATGCAGATTTCTTTCCTATTGATCTGACTCATCCAAGTTGCAGAAGGTTCCTCACACCGCCTGGCCCCATTTATCTTCCACGCCAGATTCTTTCCTCCTGGCTTAATGTCAACTGTTTCTCAAACCAGACTATTTTGATCCTGCTTACGCATTTCTCGAATTCCAGACTTCTCTTCTCGTGTAGCATTAATCCTTGTAAAAGGTTCCTTTTCTGTTGAGTCAATCCCACGCATTTCTCCATCCCAGGCTCCTCCATCCAGTTCTCCATCCCAGGCTCCGCCATCCAGTTCTCCATCCCAGACTCCTCCATCCAGTTCTCCATCCCAGGCTCCGCCATCCAGTTCTCCATCCCAGACTCCTCCATCCAGTTCTCCATCCCAGGCTCCGCCATCCAGTTCTCCATCCCAGGCTCCGCCATCCAGGTCTCCATCCAGTTCTCCATCCCAGGCTCCGCCATCCAGGTCTCCATCCCAGGCTCCCCCATCCAGGTCTCCATCCAGGTCTCCATCCAGGTCTCCATCCAGGTCTCCATCCCAGGCTCCCCCATCCAGGTCTCCATCCAGGTCTCCATCCCAGACTCCTCCATCCAGGTCTCCATCCCAGACTCCTCCATCCAGGTCTCCATCCCAGACTCCTCCATCCAGGTCTCCATCCCAGACTCCTCCATCCAGGTCTCCATCCCAGACTCCTCCATCCAGGTCTCCATCCCAGACTCCTCCATCCAGGTCTCCATCCCAGACTCCTCCATCCAGGTCTCCATCCCAGGCTCCCCCATCCAGGTCTCCATCCAGGTCTCCATCCCAGGCTCCCCCATCCAGGTCTCCATCCCAGGCTCCCCCATCCAGGTCTCCATCCCAGGCTCCCCCATCCAGGTCTCCATCCCAGGCTCCCCCATCCAGGTCTCCAGCCAGGTCTCCATCCCAGGCTCCCCCATCCAGGTCTCCATCCCAGACTCCTCCATCCAGGTCGCCATCCAGTTCTCCATCCCAGACTCCTCCATCCAGGTCGCCATCCAGTTCTCCATCCCAGACTCCTCCATCCAGGTCGCCATCCAGTTCTCCATCCCAGACTCCTCCATCCAGGTCTCCATCCCAGGCTCCCCCATCCAGGTCTCCATCCCAGGCTCCCCCATCCAGGTCTCCATCCCAGGCTCCCCCATCCAGGTCTCCATCCCAGGCTCCCCCATCCAGGTCTCCAGCCCAGGCTCCCCCATCCAGGTCTCCATCCCAGGCTCCCCCATCCAGGTCTCCATCCCAGGCTCCCCCATCCAGGTCTCCATCCCAGGCTCCCCCATCCAGGTCTCCAGCCAGGTCTCCATCCCAGGCTCCCCCATCCAGGTCTCCATCCCAGACTCCTCCATCCAGGTCGCCATCCAGTTCTCCATCCCAGACTCCTCCATTCAGGTCTCCATCCCAGACTCCTCCATCCAGGTCTCCATCCCAGACTCCTCCATCCAGGTCTCCATCCCAGACTCCTCCATCCAGGTCTCCATCCCAGACTCCTCCATCCAGGTCTCCATCTCAGACTCCTCCATCCAGGTCTCCATCCCAGGCTCCCCCATCCAGGTCTCCATCCAGGTCTCCATCCCAGGCTCCCCCATCCAGGTCTCCATCCCAGGCTCCCCCATCCAGGTCTCCATCCCAGGCTCCCCCATCCAGGTCTCCATCCCAGGCTCCCCCATCCAGGTCTCCAGCCAGGTCTCCATCCCAGGCTCCCCCATCCAGGTCTCCATCCCAGACTCCTCCATCCAGGTCGCCATCCAGTTCTCCATCCCAGACTCCTCCATCCAGGTCGCCATCCAGTTCTCCATCCCAGACTCCTCCATCCAGGTCGCCATCCAGTTCTCCATCCCAGACTCCTCCATCCAGGTCTCCATCCCAGGCTCCCCCATCCAGGTCTCCATCCCAGGCTCCCCCATCCAGGTCTCCATCCCAGGCTCCCCCATCCAGGTCTCCATCCAGGTCTCCATCCCAGGCTCCCCCATCCAGGTCTCCATCCAGGTCTCCATCCCAGGCTCCCCCATCCAGGTCTCCATCCAAGGCTCCTCCATCCCAGGCTCTGCCATCCCAGGCTCTGCCATCCAGGTCTCCATCCAGGTCTCCATCCAAGGCTCCTCCATCCCAGGCTCTGCCATCCAGGTCTCCATCCCAGGCTCCTCCACCCAGGTCTCCATCCCAGGCTCCTCCACCCAGGTCTCCATCCCAGGCTCCTCCACCCAGGTCTCCATCCCAGGCTCCTCCACCCAGGTCTCCATCCCAGGCTCCTCCACCCAGGTCTCCATCCCAGGCTCCTCCACCCAGGTCTCCATCCCAGGCTCCTTTCTTGATGAGCAAAGAGCGAAGTCAAAAAATCAATAAAGCCATCCCACAATATCATCCATATAAATTTAAAAAACCTTGAACCAAGCTGGCATCCATCACTTTGCACCTTTCAAAGGCCTCAGGCCTGAACGTGTGACCTCAGAGACCCCACACCTCAACAGCATCTCAAATTGTGATTGCTGATGCTTACTGCAGTCCTTCTGCAGCCAATCACAGTCCAGGTTCTGGATTAGCCTGGAGCAATGCCATAGGAGGATTACCAACACTACATAGATGAGAAATAGGTAGATGTAATGACAGGCCTATTCAAGGTGAACTAGAGGTCATCCAAAGCTCAGCTGCCCATGTCCTAACTCACACCAAGTCCCGTTTGCCCATCTCCCCTGTGCTCGCTGACCTACATTGGCTCCCGGTTAAGCAGCGCCTCGATTTCAAAATTCTCATCCTTGTTTTCAAATCCCTCCATGGCCTTGCCCCTTCCTATCTCTGTAATCTCTTTCAATCCCCAACCCCCCCGAGATATCTGCGCTCCTCTAATTCTGCCCTCTTGAGCATCCCTGATTATAATCGCTCAACCTTTGGTGGCCGTGCCTTCTGTTGCCTCGGCCCTAAGCTCTGGAATTCCCTGCCTAAACCTGTCCGCCTCGCTACCTCTCTTTCCTCCTTTAAGACGCTCCTTAAAACCTACCTCTTTGACCAAGCTTTTGGTCACCTGCCCTAATTTATCCTGATGTGGCTCGGTGTCAATTTCCTGTCTTAAAATACTGCTGTGCCGCGCCTTGGGACGTTTTACTACGTTAAAGGCGCTATATAAATACAAGTTGTTGTTGTGATCAGATGGACATTATAAATAGCTTGAGTTTGTTCATGTGGTTAGAGGTCCCTGAATCCCTCAATCAGATTATTTTCTTGTAATTTTCCCCCATTTAATGATTCCAGGGTACTCCCTATCCTGTCTATAACACGCACATTGTGCAAGTTGTATATGTTCAATAAAAACATGCTGTTCCTAACGTTTACCAACACAAATTAGTTACAGTGGCAATGTAACATGTTACCTTTTCCTGCACCCACAGTTCACACTGTGCCACGTGTTACATGAATTTCGGGTGGGTTTTGATGCGCTTATGCTTCAAAGTTTCGAGACAAACGACTGAAGCTGCCAGACTTGACAATTTCAAGTGATATCAGGACCGGCCACCTGTAAATAATGTCCTGCGCCTTCATTTATAATTTAACAACTTTTGAATGTGAACTGACGGACATTTAAAAAAAAACACCGGACGCACCGTCGCATTTCAAAATCACACGCTGCAAAAAATAATAGCATGCTTTGTAATCCTGCTTCCTCACCAGCTGCGGGAGTGAATCTCAATTTCGCCCCATTTACCAGCAATCGGAGCTGGGCACAAGTACTGGAGTGTGCGGTGGGTGGAAGCGGGCGCCGCCTGCAGCTCACACGCTGAACTGACCCATGTCTGAATTCATTCACTCACTCACAGTGGAGCTGGTCAATTAACTCAATAGTCTAGTGTACGACAGGCAATTTCAAGCTTTGTTCACGAGTGAAACTTTTTTATTTTTGATAATCACTGTAAGGGTGACAATTTATCCGCAGAATTTCAATTAAAAAAAAAAGTAATGACCTTGTATTAGTAAACGACACAAATCGATGGGAGGCTGAAAATTGTTTTAAAACATCTGCCTGGGGATTCAAAGCTATTTCATGTTTGTTATATTCTGGAGGCTGGTAAAGAGCGGTCCGGTAATCCACAGTTAACAAGCCATGACCGACATTAAAAAGGCGATAAGATCTGAAGCATGAATTATTGTCAATAAATCAATCAACGATTTTAAATCACTCCTGTATTTATTTTTAATGGAATAAATGGCTGAGGAAATGAGTGCGTGGAATGTGTGCAGGCTAATGTTGCAGCGTTAATATTAGATTTATGAGCCCACTGGGTTGTCTGATCTGTATGAGGAAACACAGCCCAGATTTGATTTTAAAACAGGCAACTTCAAGGGAATGAGGAAAGGGATTGATCAAATCTGACTAGGGTGGAACTATTTAACACCACCTTGATGGAGGTACTGCAGGATAAATAGGCACTTAGGATAAGGAATTACAGATAAAACGAGTATTGATTCCAAATGGATCAACAAAGCAATCCAAACCCAAAATAAGAAACAAAGCCTACAAGGAGAACAGCGAGTGGGACCCACTGGGAAGGGTGCAGGAACCTTCAGAACCATGTTAAGAGGTTGTGCTAGAGAAGAGCCTGGAGATAAACCTATTTGCAGGCACTAAACATGACAGCAAGAAATGCTTCCAGTGCTAGAACGGTAAGAGGGTGTCAGAGAAGAGCAGAGAGCCATAAATAATATTAATGGGGCTGAAACTGAGGATGAACATGAAATAAACGAATATATCATCAGTGATTACTTGCTCCAAAGTAAAGCAGACATTACTAACATGCCCTCCATTAGTCTTGGCCAGGTGTCAGCCTTGGCTCAGTGGTAGTACTCTCAGCTCTGAAGCAGGAAGGTCGTGGGTTCATAGTCCCACTCCAAGGAACTTGAGCACATAATCCAGGCTGACACTCCCAGTGCAGTACTGAGGGAGTGCTGTTGGAGCTGCTGTCTTTTGGATGAGATGTTAAACCACGTCTGCTCTCTCAGGTTGATGTAAAACATCCCATGGAACTGTTCAAAGAAGAGCAGGGGAGTTCTCCCTAGTGTCCCTGACCAATATTTATCCCTCAACTAACATAACTGGAAAAAAAAACAGATTACCTGGTCACTATCACAGTGATGTTTGTGAGACATCACTGTGTGCAAACTGGCTGCCGTGCTTAACGAGGTGGTCACACCGCAGGTAAAGAGTGCACAGGCAGAAAGGGAATGGGTGACCACCAGACAGAGTAAAAACTAGGAAGGTAGTGCAGGAGTCCCCTGGGTCCATCTCCCTCTCCATCAGATTTTCTGTTTTGGATACTGCTGGGGGGAGATGGTTTCTCAGGGGAATGCAGCAAGAGCCAAGTCTGTGGCACTACGAGTGACTCAGCTGCACAGGAGGGGAGGAAAAAGAGTGGGAGAGCAATAGTGATAGGGGATTCTATCGTAAGGGAAACAGATAGATGTTTCTGTGGCCGCAGACGTGACTCCAGGATGGTATGTTGCCTCCCTGGTGCCAGGGTCAAGGATGTCACTGAGCGGCTGCAGGACATTCTGAAGGGGGAGGGTGAACAGCCAGAGGTCGTGGTCCATATCGGTACCAACGACATAGGTAGAAAGAGGGACGAGGTCCTGCAAGCAGAATATAGGGAGCTAGGAAATACATTAAAAAGCAGGACCTCAAAGGTAGTAATCTCAGGATTACTCCCAGTGCCACGTGCTAGCGAGAGTAGAAATAGGAGAATAGACCAGATGAATGCGTGGCTGGAGAGATGGTGTAGGAGGGAGGGATTTAAATTCCTGAGGCATTGGGACCGATTCTGGGGAAGGTGGGACCTGTACAAGCTGGACGGATTACACCTCGGCAGAACCAGGACCAATATCCTCGCAGGGGGGTTTGCTAATGCTGTTGGGAAGGATTTAAACTAGTTTATCAGGGGGCTGGGAACCTAAGTGTGGGCCCAGAATGGAGAGAAACAAAGCTGGAAGTGCAAGTTTGAAAAGTAGTCAACTAGTAGGGTGCAGAAACAAAGGCCAACAGTAAAGAGGGTCAAAGTGCAGAAAAATATTAAACAGGCAAAGTTGAAGGCACTTTATCTAAATGCACGTAGCATTCGCAACAAGGTGGATGAATTAATGGCACTAATAGAAGTAAATGGGTATGATGTAATTGCCATTACAGAGACATGGTTGCAGGGTAACCAAAACTGGGAACTGAATGTTCCAGGGTACTCAACATTTAGGAAGGACAGACAAAAAGGAAAAGGAGGTGGCGTAGTGCTGTTAATAAGGGATGAGATCGGTACGGTAGAGATAAAAGATCTTGGCTCGGCAGATCGTGATGTAGAACTGGAATCAGTTTGGGTGGAGCTAAGAAACAGCAAAGGGCGGAAAACATTGGTGGGAGTTGTGTATAGGCCACCAAACAGTAGTGGTAATATAGGGCATAGTATCAATCAAGAAATTAGAAGTGCATGTAACAAGGGCAATACTGTAATCATGGGGGACTTTAATCTACATGTTGATTGGGCAAATCAAATTACCACTAATGGTGTGGAGGACAAATTCTTGGAATGCATGCGAGATGGTTTCCTGGATCAGTATGTGGAGGAACTAACCAGGGAACAGGCTATTCTGGATCTGGTACTGTGTAATGAGAAAGGGCTAATCAATAATCTTGTGGTAAAGGGGCCTTTAGGGACCATAATATGATTGAATTTTACATTAAGTTTGAGAGTGATGTAGTCCAATCTGAAACGAAGGTCTTCAATCTAAACAGAGGAAACTACAAGGGTATGAGGGACAAGTTGGCCATGGAAGATTGGGAGACTACACTAAAAGGTATGAAGGTGGACATACAATGGCTAACATTCAAGGAAATAATGCATAATTTGCAACAAACATATATCCCTCTAGGGCATAAAAACCCAAAAGGAAAAGTGATCCAACCATGGCTAACAAAAGAAATTAAAGCTAGTATTAAGTCAAATGAGGAAGCTTATAAAGTTGCCAGAAAAAGTAGTCAGCCTGAGGATTGAGATCTTTTTAGAAATCAGCAAAGGGGGACCAAGAAATTGATAAAGGAATAGAATATGAGCACAAACTAGCAAAAAATATAAAAACGGATTGTAAAAGCTTCTATAGGTATGTGAAAAGGAAAAGACTGGCAAAGGTAAATGTAGGTCCTTTACAGTCAGAGACGGGAGAATTTATAATGGGGAATGAGGAAATGGCAGAGAAATTAAATAAATACTTTGTTTCTGTCTTCACGGAGGAAGACACAAAAAACCTCCTAGAAATACAAGAAAACCAAGGGTGTGGCGAGAATGAGGAACTTAAAGAAATTATTATTTGTAAAAAAACAGTACTAGCAAAATTAATGGGACTAAAAGTCGATAAATCCCAAGGACCGGATGACCTACATCCTAGGGTTTTGAAAGAGGTGGCCATTGGGATAGTGGACGCATTGGTTGTCATCTTCCAAAATTCTATAGATTCTGGAAGGGTTCCTGCAGATTGGAGGATAGCAAATGTAACACCGCTATTTAAGAAAGGAGGGAGAGAGAAAACGGGGAACTACAGACCTGTTAGCCTCACATCAGTCGTTGGGAAAATGCTGGAATCTATTATAAAGGATGCGATAACTGGGCACTTAGAAACTAATAGTAAGATTGGGCAGAGTCAACATGGATTTATGAAAGGGAAATCCTGTTTAACAAACCTATTGGAGTTCTTTCAGGATGTAACTCGTGGAGTAGACAAAGTGGAACCGGTAGATGTGGTGTATTTGGATTTTCAGAAGGCCTTCGATAAGGTCCCACACAAGAGGTTGGTGAACAAAATTAGGGCACATGGAATTGGGGGTAATATACTAGCATGGATTGAGAATTGGTTAACAGACAGAAAACAAAGAGTAGGGATAAACAAGTCTTTTTCAGGATGGCAGGCTGTGACTAGTGGGGCACCGCAAGAATCGGTGCTTGGGCCCCAGCTATTCACAATCTATATCAATGATTTGGATGAGGGGACTAAATGTAACATTTCCAAATTTGCTGATGATACAAAGCTAGGTGGCAGCGTCAGTTGCGAAGAGGATGTGAAGAGGCTTCAAGGAGATCTCGACAGGCTCAGTGAGTGGGCGAGAACATGGCAGATGGAATATAATGTGGATAAATGTGAAGTTATCCACTTTAGTAGAAAAAACAGAAAGGCAGAGTATTTCCTAAATGGTGAAAGATTGGGGAATTCAGATGCTCAAAGGGACCTGGGTGTCCTTGTACATGAGTCACTGAAAGTGAATGTGCAGGTGCAGCAAGCCATTAGGAAGGCAAATGGTATGCTGGCCTTCATTACAAGAGGATTTGAGTACAGGAGTAAAGAAGTCTTACTCCAATTATATAGGGCCTTGGTGAGACCACACCTGGAGTACTGTGTACAATTTTGGTCTCCTTACCTAAGGAAGGATATACTTGCCATAGAGGGAGTGCAACGAAGGTTCACGAGATTGATTCCTGGGATGGCGGGACTGTCATATGAGAAGAGATTGAGTAAACTAGGCCTGTATTCTCTTGAATTCAGAAGAATGAGAGGGGATCTCATTGAAGCATACAAAATTATTACAGAGCTTGATAGGGTGGATGCTGGGAGAATGTTTCCCTTGGCTGGGGAGTCTAGAACTAGGAGCCACAGCCTTAGCATAAAGGGTAGGGTATTCAGGACTGAGATGAGAAGAAATTTCTTCACACAGAGGGTGGTGAATCTTTGGAATTCTCTACCCCAGAGGGCTGTGGAGGCTCAGTCATTGGGTATATTCAAAACAGAAGTCGATAGATTTCTGACTAGTAAGGGCATCAAGGGATACGGTGATAGGGCCGGTGAATGGAGTTGAGGCAGAAGATCAGCCATGATCTCATTGAATGGCGGAGCAGGCTCGAAGGGCTGAATGGCCTACTCCTGCTCCTATTTCTTATGTTCATATTTTAGAACAGTGACTACAATTCAAAAGTACTTTATTGGTTGTAAAGCACTTTAGGACATCGTGAGAGATGCTATATAAATATAAGTTCTTCCTTCATTATCTGGGCTAAGTAGGCTGAACAATTTTGTCCTCGATGAGATACAGGACCTGGATACGAACCTATATGCATAAAAAAGGACAGGAAAATACCAACTGGTCCATTTAGCCTGTCCCATTCAGATATAGCGCACCCTACACGCACTATCTACATGTTTCCTCCCTCCCTCCAGTCACATGATCCCCTGGGAGAGACAAAACCAAAGAAAAAACCTTAGTCCAACTTAGGAAAAAGCTCTGGGAAATTCCTCTCTAACCCTTGAAGGTAAGTGAGAAAGCTCGAGGAGACTGCAGTGACTGGTATCACTAGTCACAACTAATCCCAGCTACTTTCTACAACTCAAGAAGTTGTCAACAGTGCTATCAAGCGACACTTACTCACCAATAACCTGCTCACTGATGCTCAGTTTGGGTTCTACCAGGACCACCCAGTTCCAGACCTTATTACACCCTTGGTCCAAATATGGACACAAGAGCTGAATTCCAGAGGTGAGGTGAGACTGACATCAAGGCAGCATTTGACCGAATGTGGCACCAAGGAGTCCAAGTAAAACTGAAGTCAATGGAGATCAGGGGAAAGCTCTCCACTGGCTGGAATCAAATCTGGCACAAAGGAAGATGGTTATGGTTGTTTGAGGCTAATTACCTCAGCCTCAGAACATCACTGCAGAAATTCCTCAGGGCAGTGTCCTAGGCCCAAACATCTTCAGCTGCTTCATCAATTACCTTTCCTCTATCATAAGGTCAGAAGTGGGGCTGTTCGCTATTGATTGCAGTGTTCAGTTCCATTTGCAATTCCTCAGTTAATGAAGCAGTCCATGCCCGCATGCAGCAAGACCTGGACAACATTCAGGCTTGGGCTGATAAGTGGCATGAGACTTTCATGCCTCACAAGTGCCAGGCAATGACTACCTCCAACAAGAGAGAGCCTAACCACCTTCCCTTGACATTTAATAGCATTACCATTGCTAGTCCCTGACCATCAACATCCTGGGGGTCACCATTGATCAGAAACTCAACTGGACTGAGCACATTAATGCCGTGGCTACTAGAGCAGGTCAGAGGCTGGGTATTCTGCGGCGAGTGCCTCACCTCCTGACTCCCCAAAGCCTCTTCACCACCTACAAGGCACAAGTCAGGAGTGTGTTGGAATACTCTCCACTTGCCTGAATGGGTGCAGTTGCAACAATATTCAAGAAGCTCGACACCATTCAGGATAAAGCAGTCTGTTTGATCAGCGCCCGATCCACCACCTTAAACATTCACTCCCTCCACCACCGGCGTACCGTGGCTGCAGTGTGTACCATCTACAAGATACACTGCAGCAACTCGCCAAGGCTTCTTCGGCAGCAGCTCCTAAACCTACAATCTCTAACTACCTAGAAGGACAAGGACAGCATATGCATGGGAACACCACCACCTCTATGTTCTCCTCCAAGTCACACACCATCCTGATTTGGACTCCCCGATCCTTATCGTCGCTGGGTCAAAATCCTGGAAATCTCTACTTAACAGCATTGTTGGAGCATCTTCACCACACGGACTGCAACAGCTCAAGAAGAAGGCCCACCACCACCTTCTCAAGGGCAACTAGGGACGGGTATTAAATGCCTACCTGCTGATCTTCTTGGAGTACCTCCCAAATTATGAAACCGATTCCGCTTTAACGATGGTTTTTGCTGTAAGAGCCAGAGAGTTCCTTGGTGAAATTGCCATTCCTCATTTAATAGACTTAAGAAGAAATATGCATTTTTTTTAAAGTGCCTTTCACAACCTCAGGACATTTCAAAGCGCTTCACAGCCAATGAAGTACTGTCACCGTTGTAATGTAGGAAATGCAGCAGCCAATTTGCGCACAGCAAGCTCCCACAAACAGCAATGTGACAATGACCGGATAATCTGTCTATTTTTTAGTGATGTTGAGGGATAAATACTGGCCAGGACACCAGGGAGACGCCCCTGCTACTCTTTGAAATAGTGCCATGGGGTCTTTTACGTCCACCTGAGAGAGCAGACGGGGCCAACGTCTCAACTTTCACAAGAATGAGGAGATTTACAAGGATGTTGCCGGGAGTAGAGAATCTTAGATATGAGGAAAGACTGGATAGGCTGGGTCTGTTTTCCTTGGAACAAAGGAGGCTGAGGGGAGACCTTATTGAGGTGTATAAAATTATGAGGGGCATAGATAAAGTGGATAGAAAGGACCTATTTCCCTTAGCAGAGGGGTCAAAAACCAGGGGGCACAGATTTAAAGTAATTGGTGGAAGGTTTAGAGGGGATTTGAGGGAAAATTTCTTCACCCAGCGGGTTGTGGGGGTCTGGAACTCACTGCCTGAAAGGATGGTAGAGGCAGGAACCCTAACCCCATTTAAAAAGTACTTGGATGTGCACTTGGGATGCTGTAACCTGCAGGGCTACGGACCAAAAGCTGGGAAGTGGGATTAGGCTGGATAGCTCCTTATTGGCCGGCGCGGACACGATGGGCCGAAATGGCCTCCTTCCATGCTGTAACTTTCTATGATTCTATGAAGAATGAAAAGAAAACTCCCTATCCAACCCCCTGTGAAAGCGATAGCAATTCCCTACTCAGCACATGTTCTGGCAGTCTCTGTGAAAAAAAGTTCTTCCTGGAGTCTAACCTAACTCAGTGGCCCGGAATTTGCAGTCAGCAGCAAAGCAAAGGCATTTGCCGCCGGCCCCGAAGAAAGCTGCCCGCAAAGATCTCGCGATCTCCGTGAGGAGAAGTTTGCCTTTTGCGACGTTCAATTGATTTCAGCGCTCCGTAATGGGAATCCCGAGCGTCGTGCTGCAATGATGTCAACAACCTGCCGAAGCTGTCAATCACAATGCAGAATCCTCACAAGACAGGAAGCCAGGAGTGGCTTTTATTCGGACTTTTAAAAAATGTTACGGAGACCAAAGCAAAGATTGGGGCTCTCACGTGGGGAAAAGGTCAACCTGAATTAAATATGAACAAACTTTCAAAAAATATTTTAAAAATTGTTTTTAAAGTTTCTTAAAAATTGGATTTTTTTAAATCAAAATGGAGAAATTGGACACTCCACAAAATTTAAATTAGTTTTTCAGGACCAGAACATTTGTTTAACAGTCAATATGCTGTTACACCTAATCCAACAAGGTCTAACATTTAATGGGGTATTTAACAATGATATTACCGCGGAAAAGCCCAAGTTTTCGTCAGTTTCACTGATTTCCCTGATTGCACTGATTGCTGGCTATGGGGAGTCCCACAGCGCAGCCAGTGTCGGAGCAATGAATGACTGACGGCAACTTCAGGATTTGTGCGTTTAGATGCGCATGCGCTACATCCTGAAGTTGCGGTCAGTTTCAAAGGGGTAATAACGGCGAACGATGTTAGTTCGCTGTCATTACCCACCGCAAATTCTGGGCCTATAGCCCTCCCCTCCTTATCCAGCACAAATAACCAATCCACCCAAACAGAATCTATTCCCATCATCATTTTAAAGACCTCAATCAAAGTCAATGGGGGAAAAATTCGGTTGCTTTGCGCCTCCTGTTAGCGCCTTAAGAGGGCGCTAATGGGGTGCAAAGCAACTAGCGCCCAGGCGCGGCGATGTTTGCGCCACTCGCAAAATTGATCAGACATTTTGTGGCAGCGCTAAACACTACCGCTACGATCTCCTGCGCCCGCAGATCATGACGTCAGTCGAGCGTGCAACGCCCCGGTCGCGCCCTGGACCGGATAATGAGTGGCGCCCACTGCCTTACCGCCTGCCGCTAGCAACGACAGGTTGAGGGGAGCGTTTTGCAGTCGGGAAGGGACTGGGAGAGCGCTATTTAAAGGCAACTGCTTCCTGCCTTTTTTTGTTGGCGACATTTTTGCACCACGCATTCTGAGAGAGAGAGAGACTTCTGGAGAGATTCAACGCTGTGTGAAGGAGTTTTGGGTACAGCAGCACTTTGCAGGTTCATTTTGATTTGACCTTCCTTGCATCGATTTAGAAGAGACTATGGGGGCTGCACTTTGAGCTCTTTCCCTGGGCCTCTCCATTGTTCTTTCCAGCAGATTTGATGTACAGGTCTCTCCAGGCCGAGATTCAAGGCTGCAATGAGCAGGGTGTGAATGGAGCGCAAGATCGACCCTCCCCTTTAAGAACTGGCTGGCGCCAGTGTGTCTGTGTTCCATTGCTGACTGACATCACGTGAGCTTCGCCAGCGCTCTGAGGTATAACCTCGATCCTTGGCGTCAGCACCTTAAAAGAGGTGTGTAGCGCCTGATTTAGCGCTCCAATCACCTCCAGGGGTGATAGAAGCCAAGTTTGCAGTCGGAGGCGATAATTAGCGCCAGGCGCTAAACTTTGCACCCGGCCGATAATTGCGCCCCAAACGGGGCGATACCGAATTTCTCCCCCAATATTTCTCCAGTGAGAAAAAATAACCAGTTCCCTGAGCCTATTCTGAAAACTAAGAGCTCCAGAATTTGTTATCATGTTGGTTCCCCTCCTCTGGACCTTCTCCAGGGCCTCGATAACCCCTTGATGGGATCAAAACTGGTATTGTAGATGCTGCTATACCAACAACAACAACTTGCATTTATATAGCGCCTTAATATAGCGTAGTAAAACATCCCAAGGCGCTTCACAGGAGCGTTTTGACACCAAGCCACCTAAGGAGATGTTAGGGCAGGTGATCAAAAGCTTGGTCAAAGAGGTAGGTTTTAAGGAGCATCTTAAAGGAGGAGTGAGAGGTAGCGAGGCGGAGAGGTTTACAGAAGGAATTCCAGAGCTTAGGACCTCGGCAGCTGAAGGCACGGCCGTCAATGGCGGAGCGATTAAAATCGGGGATGCGCAAGAGGCAAGAATTGGAGGAGCGCAACTATCTCGGAGGTTTGTACAAGGCCCTGTACAGGGTAAAAAATGAGAAGTCGCACAACACCAGGTTATAGTCCAACAGATTTATTTAATTTTACAAGCTTTCGGAGCTGCTCGCTCCTTCCTCAGGTAGGGTAGCTGTGAGAGAATCTCCCAGAATTCACAATATAAACACAGAAAAAATCTATTCAAATCTGTACAGGGTAAGTATTGCATTTCTAGTTTTGTTTTTAAACTGTTCCAGCTATACATCCTAACACCCTACTTGTTTTCCCTATAGCCTTGCAACATTGGTCATGGACGTTTAATGTTTCATGAAATAAAGCTAAGGGGTCCCTCTCCTGCTCTGCAACTTTAAGTGAGTAATGCTGCATGGTATACACATGCCTGGAATCACGTTGCATTGATCCACATTGAAGGACACTTATCACACCTGGGACTATTGCTCCATTGTATCTAAATCAGTCTATTTATTTTGTCTAAAATCCTAATTCCCGCACATGCCTTTATGCCATCAGCAAACTACTGGACTCTATTTCCAATACCTTCATCTACATCATTAATAAAGATGGTGCACACGATGATCCTAACATGGATCCATGCGGGATTACAAGAAAGACTTGACTTGGATTTATATAGTGCCTTTCACGACCACCGGACGTCTCAAAGCACTTTACAGCCAATGAAGTACTTTTGGAGTGTAGTCACTGTTGTAATGTAGGAAACGCGACAGCCAATTTGCGCACAGCAAGCTCCCATAAACAGCAATGTGATAATGACCAGATAATCTGTTTTTGTTATGTCGATTGAGGGTTAAATATTGGCCAGGACACCGGTCGAATAACTCCCCTGCTCTTCTTCGAAAATAGTGCCGTGGGATCTTTTACGTCCACTTGAGGGAGCAGACAGGGCCTCGGTTTAACGTCTCATCCGAAAGACGGATTACCATTAATAACTATCCTCTGTCGACGCCAATGCAAACATTTTGGCAAGCTGGCTTAAAATTTGACCACCGTCCCACAGGAGGCAACCTTACTTAAGAGCTGTCTATGCACAATATCTGCCTGGCTACCATCATCCACCTACTTTGTGACCTCTTCAAAATATTTAAACAAGTTAGTGAGACAGGAGTTCCATTTCCAAAAGCCATGCTGGGATTCCCTAATTTTTTATAAATTCGTTTTTATGGGATGTGGGCGTCACTGGCAAGGCCGGCATTTATTGCCCATCCCTAATTGCCCTTGAGAAGGTGGTGGTGAGCCGCCTTCTTGAACTGCGGCAGTCCGTGAGGTGAAAGTACTCCCACAGTGCTGTTAGGGAGGGAGTTCCAGGATTTTGACCCAGCGACGATGAAGGATCGGCGATATACTTCCAAGTCAGGATGGTGTGTGACTTGGAGGGGAACTTGGAGGGGAACTTGGAGGTGGTGGTGTTCCCATGCATCTGCTGCCTTTGTCCTTCTAGGTGGAAGAGGTCGTGGGTTTGGGAGGTGCTGCCGAAGAAGCCTTGGCGAGTTGCTGCAGCGCATCTTATAGATGGTACACACTGCAGCCACAGTACGCCGGTGGTGGAGGGAGTGAATGTTTAAGGTGGTGGATGGGGTGCCAATCAAATGGGCTGGATGGTGTCGAGCTTCTTGAGTGTTGTTGGAGCTGCACTCATCCAGGCAAGTGGAGAGTATTCCATCACACTCATTACTTGTGCCTTGTAGATGGTAGAAAGGCTCACTTCTGTGCTTTACAAAACAGTGCATTCTCTAATAATTCCTTTTAGCAACTTGCCTATAAACTATCAAGGTTGTGACTTGTGCCTCTTGTTGAATATTGGCACCACTTGAACTTCCCTTCAGTCCGTGGGAACAACCCCAAACCTCAACTCTTAAATGTGGGACCCAGTGGCTGTCATAACACGGCCACCATTCCTTTTAGTACTCCAGGGTGAATAGGATCAGGACCTGCAGCCCTATCTGTCTTAAGAATTTTAATCTAAGCCAGGACTAATTCTTCATCAACTTGCCCACATGGATTCAATTTTAGCCTCACATCTGTCTATCAGCTCAGGCAACTCAACATCATCTTCAGCAGCGAAAAATAACCATTCAGCACTTCAACCATCCCTTGGGACTACACTCAAATATGCCCTGTGGGATCTTTCAAAGATCTTGTGCAGTTTCTGACTCCTAACATAACCAAAAAGAAGGCCTTGCTATCACTGCCACAACCTTTGTGTGGTCATCAATTGAGTCTTATACCTACTGTATTCGCCAGAGTGCTATTTTCTTGTAGCTGGTAAAATATTTCTGCTTTGGTTTAATTTCCTGTTAGACATCACCATTAAGTAATTTTTGGTTTCATTTTACCATGCACGTTCCTTTAATCTGAAGGACATACACGGCTTCTTTGTCCTCAAGTATGGCTTTAAAAGCCCTCCACTTGTCATTTGTACTGCAGTTATCCCTATCAGTGTCCAATCAACCATACGCAAATCCTATTTTGCAAATGTACCTCTCCTAACATCTGGCATGAGCATTAAATTATTTGCAGCATTAACTTGGCTAATCAACTTAAATGTCATATGATTTTAATTACCATTGCCCAGATGTTTCTCCACACGGAGGTCTGATACCATCTCAGGATAAATGTTAAGGATCGAGTCTAGTAAATAATTTCCCCTAGTGTTTCTCTCTAACATCCACAGAAAACGTCAGCCATACCCCCGTCAATACCTTGCTGACCACTAACAGATCACTGAATAGTTGGGCAATTAAAATCCCCCATTACAGATATACTACCTAGGTGGAAAGAAAGAAAGACCTGCATTTAGATAGCGCTTTTCATGATCTTAAGATGTCCCAAGGCACTTCACAGCCAATTAAGTACTGATGAAGTGTAGTCACTGTTTAATGCTCCAAACAAATTAAATACTGGGGATGAATGAACGTTGCCTATCCTAAAACAGATTGGAATGATTGCCTCTATTTCAGCTAGTAACTGAGTTGGTAACTAGAGGGCATAAATTTAAAATCATCACCAAAAGAATGAAGGAAGAGGATATGAGAAATCTTTTTATGCAGAGGGTTGGTAGGACATGGAACGTCCGACCAGAAACAGAATCCCTAATAGCTTTTAGTAGGGAAGTGGATAAATATTTGAAAAAGAAAATGTTTTAAGAACAGGGGGAAAGAACAGGGGAAGGAGACTTCGTGGATAGCTCTTTCACAGAGCCAACACAGGTGTCATGGGCCAAATGGCCTCCTTGTGTGCTGTCGAATGATTCTCTGAGGTTCCAGTCTTGTGAAGGAATTGATGAATGCTGACCAGGTCCCACAGGATTGGAAACAAGCTAACATAATATCTGTAGTGAATAAAGATACAACAGCCTAAATAGCTGTCAGCCAATCCTACCCTAACTAGTTTCTACAGGTCTACCACACTTCTGACATTCTGATTTCTTATTTAGACATTCTCTTTCCTCTTGTCTCTAGCCTATTTTTGGAATGTTTGTTCAAACTGTGCTAATGTCAGACACAAACCGTGGAATGGATCGGGACACTACAGGGTAAATTTTTATCTGCCAGGTCTCACATGCAGCCAGCCCACGTCGGAACAGCGCAGGCACGCTCACTGCATGACTTTCCTGCAACAGAGGCGGTGGCGATAGCTTACCGTACTGTTTTCACGAGGCAGTTGGCGTCCATATTGACTTTGGGTTAATGAGGAGTTCTCTTCTTCTTCTTAGGCAGTCCCTCGGAACCGAGGATGACTTGCTTCCACATTAGAAATGAGTTCTCAGGTGACTGATGAGTCCAATGCGGGACCTACAGTCTCTGTCACAGGTGGGGCAGACGGTGGTTGAAGGGGCGGGTGGGTGGGGTGCTTGGGTTGACGTGCGCTCCTTGCGCTGCTTGCACTTGGCTTCCGCTTGCGCACGTCAACCCAAGAACCCCACCCACCTGCCCCTTCAACCACCGTCTGCCCCACCTGTGACAGGTCCTGCATTGGACTCATCAGTCACCTGAGAACTCATTTTTAGTGTGGAAGCAAGTCATCCTCGGTTCTGAGGGACTGCCTAAGAAGAGGAGGAAGAAGAAGGTTTTTGGGGCCTTGCTGTGCCCAAGTGGCTGCCACGTTTCCTACATTACAACAGTGACTACACTTCAAAAAAGTATTTCATTGGTCATAAAGCACTTTGGGACATCCTGAGGTTGTGAAAGGTGCTATATAAATGCAAATACTTTCTTAATTTCATCAAAGTTTGCTATGAGTCTGGCATGGTGACTTGCTATTCCTGGCATGTTTCTGGCTTTGCTAGGGAATACTCACATTATTGATTTCTAGATCTGCTGATAGACTTTTTTTAGAAAATATTTGCCCATAGATTTCGAGTGTGGTTTTACTGCATCCACCCTTGTCTTTGTTCAGTCTGAAGTTTTTCTACCCTTGGTCACTGCTCTCAATGCTTTGTCATGGTCCTTTGGTGTGGTTCCATACACCAAATTCTCATTACCATAACTTTGACCTCCTTTATGCCCTGACCTGGCCAAACATTTATCCCTCAACGAACACCTAAAACAGATTATCTGGTCATTATCACATTGCTTTTTGCAGGATCTTGCTGTGTGTAAATTGGCTGCCATGTTTCCTATATTACAACAGTGACTACATTTTCAAAGTACTTAATTGGCTGTATAGTGTTTTGGGACTTCTTGAGGTTGTGAAAGGTGCTATATAAATACAAAGCTTTTCTTTTCTTTCTCTTTTTAGCTGATCTGGCCTTCATGTGACTCCAGTCCCACACTATGTACTTGACTCTTAATGCCTTCTAAGATGGCTTAGCCTGCCCGTCCCCAGTTGTCAGTTAACTAGGGATGGGTAATAAATGTGGCTTTGCTAGTGTCACCCACATCCAGAAAATGAGGCCGCGATTTTTCCAATTGAGGCGGGTTGGGTGCGGGTCAGGTGGTTTCCGGCTTCCAGTCCCGCCCCCAACTGCATCCGGCCCACAGTCGTGAGTTTAGGTTGATTGACCTTGTTAAACCCGCCCTGCGGGCTTGCCGGCCAATTAAGAGGAAGCCGGTCAGATGACGTCATTTGATAACGCGTCATCTGCTGGTTTTCTTAAAGGGACCACGCACAATTTTGAGGTGCTGCAAACACTGACAATCACTGTGCAAAGGTGAGTTCTTTCACCCAGACTCTCCAATGACTCCCTCCATAGGCTGGAATAGATGGCAGCTGCAGGTGAGGTGACAGAAGCGATCTGTCACTGGTGAGAGAGGTTCTCCCAATGAGGTGGCACTGGACATGGATTTAAAAACTTGTTACCTAACGAAATGTGTAAATGCATTAAAAATGAATTTCCCAACATTTTCTTACCTCTGAGACTCACCAGTGCACCATTGGATCCTTCACACCACTTCTGCAGCTGTCATCAATCCAGAAACATTACAGCAGACTCACAACACGCCACATTTACCTGGCATAGTGTCCGGACGTCGAGAAACCCGAGGCAGAAGCGGCAAAATTAAAAAATAGCCTGTCAACTACTAGCAACTACCTGTTAATAGGCAGGTAATTGGCTTTAATCCTCTTCCCATCGCTAGGTGTTGGTTCCATGCACAAATCGGGGACCCTTGGGAAAATTGTTTGGAGGCGGGTTGAATGCGGGATCGCAACCTGTCGTCAATCAAAATGATTTTAACCTTTGAACCGCCTCCAAACCCGCCCTCTCAGTGCCGATAAAACCACGGCCTAAGAGTCCCATTTGGGTGGAGAACGCGGTAATAATGCTGAATTCAGGATTAAGTCTACTTGATGATGAATATTGCTGAACTCAAGTTTTGAGAGTATTGTAGCTACATTTAAATAATTAATTATATCTACTGTAGGTGAGATGGTTCATTCTCTCTGCTAAGTGGTTTCTATTGGTTCCTGCACCACTGAGGGGAATCCATTAGAGTGATTTAAGAGATAGTTGAATGCTGTGATGGTTGTACTTTGGGATTGTCTATATGAATGAGCTAAGATGGGAAGAATGGCCTTCCTCATCCCTATTTATCTTGGTCACATTTCAGGATGTTTGACCATTTTCTCCACAGAAAGAATTCGGGGGAATAAAGAATTGCATTTAAATGTTGGGTTTCCAAAGCAAAAGTTTATTCACATAAGTTTTAAACAAGGCACCGAAATAAAAGTTGAAATGCTAATAATCTAAGCTTTGAAGTTTCCTCCCCAAACACGCAAGACCATGAATAATTCATTTACCTGTATCGATGGGGAGTAAACACCTCAAACCAAGTCTCTGGTCCCAGCTGCTCTGCAGAGCTGATCTGGCAGGCTGCTATAAACAAAGGCATAGAACGAAAAGGCCCGGTAAACCGGAAAGGGAGTCAGGCCCAGCAAAGGCTGCCAGAATGCAGGGACGTAGTTAGAAGTTATGATGTTTAAGTCAAGTAGGGTGACCCACTGATGTGGGGAAGCGTGATGTGTTCATTACTTTGTGTTGTTACACAAGAACTAGTTGCGCTGATGAAATTCTGAGTCCAATCATAACAATTGCTCTGTGTGTCCATTTTCTGTGAAATAAAACAGCTTAATAATTCATATCTGGCCTCGTTTCACCAAGTATTTCCTTGGTCTGCCTTCAAAAGGATTGAAGAAGCATACGAGCAAAAGACACGAATATCCAGTTCAGATCATAAGGGGATACTACTGTTACACCCCTGGGTTATGCTATTATATAGTTAGATATTGGGCAATACAGGCACACTCCGAAAGGCAAGGCACGCAGACCACTTAGAGGCACCATTGTACCTGAGAGAATATGTATGACAAGTAAGAAAGACTTAAAGAAAGACTTGCATTTAGATAGTGCCTTTCATGACCATGGGACATCCCAATCAGCTTTACAGCCAATTAAATACCTTTTTTAAGTGCAGTCACTGTTGTAATGTAGGAAACGTGGCAGCCAATTTCCGCACAGCAATGTCCCACCAATAGCAATGTGATAACGACCAGATAATCTGTTTTTTTAGGTGTTAGATGAGGGATAAATATTGGCCAGGACACCTGCTCTTCTTCAAAATAGTGCCATGGGAAGGCAGATGGGGCCTCGTTTTAAAGTCTCATCTGAAAGACGGCACCTCCGACAGTGCAGCACTCCCTCAGCGCTGCATTGAAATGTCAGCCTAGATTTTGTGCTCAAGTCCCTGCAGTGAGATTTGAACCCACAATCTTCTGACTCAGAGGCAAAGGTGCTACCCACTGAGCCACAGCTGACAGCAATCTTGTCATCTGTGACAGTACAGCGGAGCACAGGGCACATCAGAATAAGCATCAAAGGGTTGCTGAAACGCGCATGGAAATAATTACAGAAAATTATCTTGGCACATAGGGGGCGATTTTCTCATTGGAGGCGAGATGGAGGCGGGTTTCGGCTTGGGTGTGTCAGAAACTCGCCTCCACTGATAGTTTTCAAAAAATTGAGATTTTCCCATGATTGGTCACTTGATTTCAGAGGTGTGGGATGCCCTTGCTCAATTAGTGTTTTGGGACTGAAACTCGCCTCTGTTGACAGCACTTTTCCAGTCTGATTTTTATGGCTTTTTGCTCCCTTGGCTCATTCCACAGCATTTCTGCTTCTCCTGCACCACCTCCAACATCTTTTGAGATACGAATATCCAATTCCAAGGCAAGGGCCTACCTGAGGCTCTCAGATGAGGCGCTGCAAATGTTGTTTGAGGGGGTGAGAACTAGCAGTGAGGTGCTCTTCCACTCATCGCGGAGGAAGAGACCTGCCAAAGAAACCAAGGCTGTGTGGGTGAAGCTGGCAAGGGATATAACCTCCAGATCTGTGTGTAGATTGGGAGACTGTTTCTCTGTATTGATGAAATGCCATCCCTGTTGGAAAGCATTAACATGATTTGATGCCAAAATGTTGGCGTTATGCCATCTGTTACTTAGCCTTAGGCAGCTCCACATTGCGGGCAACGCCACACTTGCGTTGTCAGGTTGGTGGCCTGACTGAAAGGAGGCCAGAGAGTCATGTCCATCGTCAATGAAGTCCTGGCATGGAGCCAAGGACATGTGCCAACTTGGCCAACCTATACAAATCTGGCCATGATAAGTTAATCCCTTGCATCCTTGGCAGCCATGTGCTTGCATGCTGCCACTGCCGCTGGTCAAAATACCGACGCTCTGACCTCCTCCTGCCCCTCCTCCTCCTCCTGCTGCTCCTCCTCCAGATCATCCTCCTCCTCCTCAGCCTCCCCCTCCTCCTCATCCTCATCCTCATCTGAGGTCCAAGGTGTAAGGAAATGAATGTTTCCCATTCTGCTTGCAGATGCCTCCTCTGGGGAAGCGCTCATTGTAAGCGGGGCGAGGTTCTTCCCAGGAGGTCCCACAGTTGATGGAGTCAAGCTGTAGCACCTCTGACTTTGGAAGGCCTTCTAAAAGTGCTCAGAGACCTTTTAAAGCCAAGGTCTGGCACCTGCAAGTAAGCCTTGCTGCAGTGAATGAGGTCTTGTTAGACCTGCAGCAGTGAGGAGGCCACCCACGAATCAACCCGCCAGGTTTACCTGGCATGGTTCAGAAGTTGCGTGAAGCACGCCAAAATGATGGTAAATTCAAGAGGGCCTCTCAAAATAGGATTAGAGAGGCCCTTAACAAGCATTTGCAGTAGTTAATTAACGCTATGGCCAGCTGGAGGCGGGAGCGTTTCCCGACCGCCAAAACCGGCACCGGCAAAATCCCACGGAGGCGGGTTGGAGTCGGGTTTCTGACCCGACCTCAGTAATTCGAATTTTCCCGCCTTTCCAGACTCCAAACCCGCCTCCTCCAGCGTCAGAAAATCGCCCCCGTAGACTAGGAATTTAATTTATTTCAAATAGGGATAGGTGGAATTGAAAACTCGCCAATACCCTGGATTTATGTAAGTTCCAAAGGTCTCCCTCCCTCACCCCACATTAACAGAATGCACAGAAAACTTTTGTTCCAACAGTTCTGTGTTCAGTTTATGCTACAACTATGATGTAAAATACAATTTGGCAATAAAGGTATGGTTTTAGTTGCAATTTATACAGAATTATAATGGTATATTGTAAAAAGGATGCTTTCAAACTGTTTCCTTCTGTGAGAGAAGTTTGGGAACAGGAAAAGGCCATTTGGTCCAAACTGTCTGCACCTCTTTGGTTGATTTTATGTAATAAAATATACATTCCCCCATCCTATTTCTCCAGAAACAGAATTGTCTGCTGATTCCATTTATACGGTTTGCTTCTCTGATAACTTACTGGCCATTATTTACTCTTAATTCCCTATTTAAAAAAAACTATCTCCCATTGTTTTTTGAATTTTTTGTTAACGCGAAGAATTTGTCAGAATCAGCACAATCAATCCCAAAATTTGTATTATGTCAGAAGAAAGAGAGAACTTACCTTTCACATCCTCAGGAAGTCCCCGAGCATTTCACAGCCGGTGAAGTATTTTTGAAGTGTATCCCTGTTGTTCTCTAGGCAAACACGGCAGCCAATTTGCAAACAGCAGGATCCCACAAATAGCAATGAGATAAATGAACTTTTCCTGCTGGTGTTGGTTGAGGGATAGATCTTGCCAAGGTCACACTGAAGTTTCCTCTTTTCAAAATGGAAACAACCTCAACTTTTGCAATATCTTATAATATCTGGGATGCGTTGGGAAACACTCACCTCTGTTCAGAGGGGTTTGGATCCAATCTTGAAAATCCATCAAACATTGACTTTCTAACTCGGAGACAAATGCATAGGATTACATAGGATTGCATAGGATATACGGCACAGAAACAGGCCATTCAGCCCATCCAGTCCATGCCGGCGTTTATGCTCCACTCGAGCCTCCTCCCGTCTTTCCTCATCTAAATCTATCAGCATAACCCTCTATTCCCTTCTCCCTAATATGCTTATCTAGCCTCCCCTTAAATGCATCTGTACTATTCGCTTCAACCACTCCCTGTGGTAGTGAGTTCCACATTCTCACCACTCTCTGGGTAAAGAAGTTTCTTCTGAATTCCCTATTGGATTTCTTGGTGACTATCTTATATTGATGGCCTCTAGTTATGCTCTTCCCCACAAGTGGAAACAGTCTCTCTGTATCCACTCTATCAAAACCTTTCATAATTTTAAAGACCTCTATTGGGTCACCCCTCAGCCTTCTTTTTTCAAGAGAAAAGAGACCCAGCCTATTCATCCTTTCCTGATATGTATATTCTCGCATTTCCGGTATTATCCTTGTAAATCTTCTCTGCACCCTCTCCAGTGCCTCTATATCCTTTTGATATGGCGACCAGAACTGTACGCAGTACTCTAAGTGTGGTCTAACCAACGTTCGATGCAGGTTTAGCAAAACTTCCCTACTTTTCATTTGTATACCTCTAGAAATAAACCCTAGTGCTTGGTTTGCTTTTTTTTATGGCCTTGCTAATCTGTGTCGCAACTTTTAGTGATTTGTGTATTTGTACTCCGATATCCCTTTGTTCCTCTACCCCACCTAGACTGGCACCCTCCAAATAATAAGTGACCTCCCTATTCTTCCTACCAAAATGTAATACCTCACATTTATCTGTGTTGAACTTCATTTGCCAATTATATGCAAATTATATGCCCATTCTGCAAGTTTATTAATGTCCTCCTGTAATTTGTTGCAGTCCTCCTCAGTATTGACTATCCACCCCAATTTGGTGTCATCCGCAAATTTTGAAATAGTGTTTACCTTCCTTTTTTACTGATGTGCCTGTAAAATATTTTACTATTTTGTTTTATGTTCCTTGATAATTTAATTTCATAGTTCCTCTTTGCCTTCCTAATTGTTTTTTTGACCTCTCCTAATCTCTTCGTATTCTCCATTATCATGCACTCCCCTGCTGTCTATGTACTTAATGTATGCCTCTTTCCTTACCCTCAATTGTTCCCTTATGGTTCCCTAATGTGTGCCTCCACAATTTTACATTGGCCTTGGCTTTTTATTTAATTTTAATTGGCTGGTTCACGCTAATGATTTGAATTGCCAGCATCACTCTCTTACTAATAAACACAGACTCGAAAAGCACAATCTGTCATTAGCAAGTTCTGAATGTTCAAATGTGTTAATAGTGCTCTATTTTTCACTCCCAATGAGCCTTAAAGTTATAATTCTGCTTGAAATGATTAAAAATAAGCCAGTAGAGGAAGTCCAGCCATTGTGGAGATTGAGGGGCCATATTATTAGTAAAAAAAATTCCAGTCTCTGAATACATTATGCAAATCAGGAAATGTGGAGTAACATTAATTTATTGGACAGCAGAGTTCCACATTTGTAGTATTGAATTACATATATCTGACTGATAAGTTTACAATCATCTGCGCACAGAATATGCTGTATTACAGTAAGTTGTCTCTAACCCACCTTTACTCGGACTGAGAACGATATGAACAGAATGTAACCTGCTATGGTAGTCACTCATACATACAGATAATGTCACGAAGCCCCTAGAATCCAGCTGTTCTACAGTGCAGACCTAATTTCATGTACTATTATATAATCACAATGCTCCAATTTATAAAACTTCACTTATTCATTTCTGACTTCTGACAATTTAGAATTAAAATTTTTCCTGAACCATATCATGTTTCAACAGTCTGCAGCCAACTGACTAATCCGATAGGAAGGTTTTGTTGTTACATATGCTGATATTTCAACACTATGGCACATTTGATTACTATTTAAATCAGCATTAGAGTCTAAATGCTTGTCCCTTCAACCAAGCAGGTGACAAGCCTTTGACACATAAGCTCTTTGATAGTGCCAACTAACATGTTTCCACAGATCTTTCAGTGCCCCCATTAGGAGTCTATGCACTTATATCCCAGCACGGTGAGTTGGTACACAGCACTAAGGCACCCCTGACGACTTCATGCCAAAGCGTACTCAAAGGTCCCCTTCTCCAGCCCGTCCATCCCATCCACCCACGTTGAGGCTGGCATACTGCTGTAAGGGTCGAGGAGGATTCGGAAACATCGCACAATTAGAAGGCCCAAGAAAATGAATAAGATGCCCACAAAAGCGAATGCGGTTTTTTGCTCCAAGGTGAGTGGATAAGTGTTCATGGAATTGCCTGCCCCGATACCCAGGGAGCTGTTGTAATGGTTGTTGATCATTGTCTCAGGATCTTGTCCTTATAGTCTTCTAAAAATTGACATCATCACAGTTAGACCTAAAGAGAAAATGTTAAAATTATTAAAATCAGCACAAAGCAAAATAAAAAGCAACAAAAAAACCTTCAGATGCTGGGAATCTGAAACAAAAACAGAAAATGCTGGAAACACTCAGCAGGTCAGGCAGCATCTGTGGAGAGAGAAATGTAGGGTTAACATTACAGGTCGACGAATTCCAGCCTGAAGCATTAACCCTAGCTGCTTCTCTCCACTGATTCTGGCTGACCTGCTGAGTGCTTCCAGCATTTTCTGTTAACATTCAAAGCAGCATTATGTGTGAGATACGCCCAGCCCAAGAGATGGACTCCGTGCTATAGCCCACCAGGCAGGCTCGTCTAGCGTATTAGACTTTTTATATCTAGTAACACAGACTTTAGGAAAAGGTAAAAGGTCGTGAGGGGTCCAAGGGTCACCCACGTGCGGTTACAATTAAAACTGCAGAGTGAATAACTCCCCAGCCTCATACAGGGACAGTCAAAGAGCAGGGCCCCAGCTCCATCAGGAGGGGAAGGGGAGCGAGAGGGCACAGTGACCCCAGCTTCCTGCACCTGTCAAGCACCAGTTGGACCTTCTGAACAGCACCAGGGGCGGAGGGGGGGGGGGGGAAGTGGCAAGAGCAAGAGCAGGGGGAAGAGGCAGGAGAGGGGGGAAGGGGCAGGAGAGGGGGGAAGGGGCAAGAGCAGGGGGAAGAGGCAGGAGAGGGGGGAAGGGGCAAGAGCAGGGGGAAGAGGCAGGAGAGGGGGGAAGGGGCAGGAGAGGGGGGAAAGGGGCAGGAGAGGGGGGAAAGGGGCAAGAGCAGGGGGAAGAGGCAGGAGAGTGGGGTAAGGGGCTGGAGCGGGGGGGAAGGGGCTGGAGCGGGGGGGAAGGGGCTGGAGTGGGGGGGAAGGGGCTGGAGTGGGGGGGAAGGGGCAGGAGCGGGGGGGAAGGGGCAGGAGCAGGGGGAAGGGGCTGGAGCGGGGGGGAAGGGGCAGGAGAGGGGGGGAAGGGGCAGGGGCAGGAGAGGGGGAAGGGGCAGGAGAGGGGAGCAAGGGGCAGGAGAGGGGGGAAGGGGCAAGAGTGGGAGGGAGGGGGCAGGAGTGGGGAGAAGGGCGGGGCAAGGAAAGGAAGGGAGATGTGGTGGGGCAAAGCAGGGGAAGGGGCGGGGCAAGTGGCAGGAGAAGTGGTAGAAGGGGCAGAGGTAGAAGGAGGGTGACGGTGCAGGGGAGGGGGCCAGGGGAAGGAGGGGGTAAGTGATAGAAGGAGGGGGCAGGGGTAGAAGGAGGGGGCAGGAGCATGGAAAGGGGGGGGGGGTGGGGGTTACAAAAAAACAGAAGACACAGATTAGAATCGCCCGCACCGTGGGATTCCCTACAGATTCTACAATCAGATTGAAATGTTCCCCAATCCACGGGCTAAACAGCGAGAAGGCGACGTGTGGAAGTTGTCCTGGGGGTCTGAGCTGGGTTTCAGGGGCTCAGGGCGGACTATTGGTGCCAGACCCTGGAATATCACACAGTCCAGTCCCAGCTCGGCGCTGACCTGTTGCGCATCTTGAGAGATGAAGCCACCGGCGAGGTGTGGTGTGTTGTGTCGCTGCACCCAGCGCTCCTCCGGGCTTAGCTCTGCTTTGTGTCCTCCCTCCCTCTCTCTCCTCTCTCTCTCTCTGGGACTCAGATAACCCTGGAGATCAGGCTCCAGCTCTATCCCCCCACCACCACCACCAACAACCCCACCGCCGACCCACCTTTTCCAGCCCGGTCCACCCTCCACATCAGCGACTCAGGCCAAAGTTTGGCCGTTCGCAGAGCCCGAGTGGCCGAAGCGTCTCCCGAGACTCAACAAGCCTCCCCAAGGCGAAGCGTGGCCGCCGCCGCCGAGCCCCCATCTCCGGCTCCGACAGTCGGGCGAGAGAGGCAACAACATTGGCACCTGATGCGCCCAGCCCAGGGGCTGGCACTGGGCTCCGCCGAGAGTGTCTGCTCTCCTCTCCACGTCCTTATTTATTCAGCCAGACGCCCTCTCTGACACCGCTACAGGCTGAAAACTTCGTGCGGGAGCGAGCAGATAAACACAAGTCTTTGCAAGCCCCCGAACCTTGTGCTGGTTTTTTTTTTGTTCATCTGTCCGTCACTCTTTCCTCTCTCATCCTCTGTGACTCTACTGAACACACACAGGGCGAGGCACTAATCACAGGCTGTGCCAATGTTGCCAGCTTAGGAAGGGGGGGGGGGGGGGCGTGAGAGCCAGGTAACTTCAGGGGGTGCGACTGCCAATGTGTGGGGTTTTTTTTTCCCGTTCATGCGATGTGGGCGTCGCTGGCAAAGCACCAGCCTTTATCGCCCATCCCCAGTTGCCCTTTGAGAAGGTTGGTGGTGAGCCTCCTTCCTGAACCGCTGCAGTCCGTGTGGTGAAGGTGCTCCCACAGTGCTGGTAGGGAGAGAGTTCCAGGATTTTGACCCAGCGACGATGAAGGAATGGCCGATATATTTCCAAGTCAGGATGGTGTGTGACTTGGAGGGGAACTTTTTTTTATCCCCTCTCAGGCGCTAAACATCCTGCCTTCATTTTTTCTTTCTCTCGCGCTAAGCCGCCATTCTGTGCTGCACCTGGCATCTTGGCTGCCTTCAGTGGCTTTGCCATCTGCCCAAAGCTCGGGTGTGAATATGCCAATGGAGTGTGGTATTTTGAAATTAGCAGTGTGCCAGAGCCTGCTCATGGAGACCGTCCTCTTACCGCCCAGAATAGAAGAGATTCGCTTAAAAGACACGACACTCCCCAACCACTGAACAACCGGTCAAGTGTTCGGACCGAGTCTGACAGTTTGAGATTGATAAAGGAATGTCAGTAAGAGATGGAACTGTTAACTCAAGCTATTGACTGGAAGGAGTCCAGCTCTGCAAAGGAAATTAATTAACACCAGCAGAGATACAGACATTAGCACAGGGTGCTGGTCGGGGTGGGGTGGGGGGGGGGGGGGGGCGGTGGTCCAGCAACTTGACGAAGGTTATGTAGAGTTACATAGGCCCGAAAGTCTACAGCACAGAAACAGACCATTCGGCCCAATTGGTCTGTGCCGGTGGTTATGCTCCACACGAGCCTCCTCCCACCGCTCTTCATCTAACCCTGAGTTAGAATCGTAGAATTTCACAGCACTAAAGGAGGCTATTCAGCCTATCATGCTTATGCTGGCTTTCTAAAAGGTTTAACCACCTTGTCCCATTCTCTTGCCCTTTAAGGTTTTCTTTTTAAATTTATATCAACTTCCCTTTTAAAAGTTAATATAGATTCTGCTTCTACCACTGATCCATGTCCATACATACATTCCATGTCCCAACAACCCTCTGCTTAAAATTTTTTTTATCCTAATATCTTATTTCATTCTTTTGCTAATTATCTTACACTTACGCTCTTTAGTTACTGACTAGTGGAAATCGCTTATCCCTAGTTATCTTAACAAAAACCCTCATCATTTTGAACACCTCTATCAGATCTACTCTAAGTTTCTTTGTTGTAATGAGAAGAGTCCCAGTTTCTGTCATCTCTCCTCGTAACTGAAGTCTTGCATCGCTGGTATAATCTTAGTGAATCTCTCGTGCACACACTCCACGGGGCACAGTGTTCTAACTGGGGCCCAGTCACCACCTCTTTGTTTTGCTATCTCAGGCGCGGCTCAGTTGGTAGCACTCTTGCTTCTGAGTCACAAGGAGTCAAAATCCAGGCTGACCTTCCAGTGCAGTGCTGAGGGAGTGCCGCACTGTCAGAGCTACCGTCTTTCAGATGAGATGTTAAACTCAGGCCCCGTCTGCTCTCTAAGGTGGATGTCAAAGATCCCATGGCACTATTTCGAAGAAGAGCAGAGGAGTTATCCCCGGTGTCCTGGGCCAATAATTATCCCTCAATCAACAGGAAAAAAACAGATTATCTGGTCATTGCTGTTTGTGGGAGCTTGCTGTGCGCAAATTGGTTGCGGCGTTTCCTACATTACAACAGTGACTACACTCCAAAAGTACTTCATTGGCTGTAAAGCACTTTGAGACGTCCTGTGGTCATGAAAGGCGCTATAGAAATGCAAGTCTTTCTTTCCTTTGTACCCTATGCCCCTATTGATACAACCTAGCATCCTTTATGCTTTTTTCACAGCTTTAGTAACTTGTCCTTCCGTTTTTAAAGATTTGTGTATCTGAACTCCTAAGTCTCTCTGCTCCTCTACTCCTGTTAAAGTTTTACCATTCAGTGCAATAAGTCTTTTTATTCTTCCTCCCAAACTGTATCACCTCATATTTCGCTGCATTAACTTCCATCTGACATCTGCCCAATCGATTAATTTGTCCGTCTCCTCCTGAAGTACTTACAGCCCTCTTCACAGTTAATCACGCTCCCTAGTTTTGTGTCGTCCGCAAGTTTTGATTTTGGAAGTCCAGATGGTGTATACATATTGAGAAGAGCAATGGTCCCAACACGGACCCCTGTGAACACCACTGTGTGCACCCCTCAATCTGAAAAGCATCCATTAACCACAACGCTCTGGTTTTCTGTCCTTTAGCAAACTTTTTATCCAATGCAGCTGCACTCCCTTTAATACAGTGTGCCATCCATTTCATTTTATCAACAAGCCTACTATATGGCACTTTAGCAAATGCCTTTCAAAAATCCATATACAGAACAACCACTGCAATTCCATTATCAATACGCTCCGCTTCCTTAAAGAACTCAATTAAAATAGCATAAGTAGATAAAAAGTATGTACATATTGCAAAACTGATTCTACCTAGAGTGAGGCAGGGCTATGCTGTGTGTGCTGGTGTTTTACAATGACTCCATTTACACTGACCGGCAGATTCCGGGGTAATGACAGCACTGCAAAACCATTGACTAAGTTAGCCTTTAACCTTTATCCGTCCTTTTGTTACTTCCAGATTTGACTGTTGCAGCGTTCTCCTTGCTGGCTTCCTTCACCCACACTATAAACTCCAACTTGCCCGAATTGCAGCTTCTCGTATCTTGTCCTGTCACTCCCATCCTCGTGCATCTTCACTGGCTCACTGTCCCCCATTTTAAATCCTCGTCTTCAAATCACTCTACAGCCTCACTCCACCACACCTCTGCAACCTCCTCCAGACTTACCTCCTCCACCCTTCGATCTTCCAACTCTGGCCTTCTGTGCACCCTCCCTCAGTCTCACCATTAGTGATAGAACCACTTAGGCCCTGCTTTCTGGAACTCCCTCTCCAAGACCCCTCCACCTCTTGAATTCTCCATCCACTTTTAAAAACCGACTCAAAACTAATCTTATCCCCCAAGTCTCCTCTGAGACTCTCTCTTCCTGGCTCGGCTTTCTGTTCTTCTTATTACTGCTCTGTAAAGTGTCCTGGGCATTTTGTTTGTCAAGGCAGGTGTTGTTGTTCTTTAAATGCCACACTTAAATGCGTCTTCAACAGCACCTCACAAACCCGTGACCTCTATCACCTAGATGGACAAGTGCAGTAGAAGCAAAGGGACACCATCACCTCCAAGTTCCCCTCCATGTCACACACCATGCCCACTTGGATATATATATCGCTGTCCCTTCATCATCGCTGTGTCAAAATCCTGGAACTCCCTACCTAACAGCACTGTGGGAGCGCCTTCAGCATATGGACTGCAGCGGTTCCAGAAGAAGGCCCACCACCGTCTTCTCAAGGGCAATTAGGAATGCTGGTCTTGCTAGCAACGCCTATATCCCGAGCATGAATAATGAAAAAAAAATTGCAAGCTTTAATTTTCTGGTGGTGAACCTTTCCTGATGTCGGAGGAAGGACCATACGGGTCAACAAGGTGGGCACCACATTGGTGGTCTTTTGCAGGCAGGACGAACATTCAATCCACCCATGGCCAGAAAGAATGCCAACACTGCTGCTGACATCCAAAGGTGTTCTCGCTGCCTAATTTATATGCCACTGGAGTCTGGGCTCCTGTCAGCTCTTAATATAAATGCAGCGAAAGTGATTTATGCAGCTTCACTGTTTGTTGTCATTTCAACCCTCGGGTCAGTAATTCCTCCCCGCACTTTCTCAAGTCAGATCTGATACTTTCAAAGTGTAGAAGGTGTTATCTGCTTGCAGCGCAGAGTTGATCAATAAAGATAGGTGTGGCGCGCCTGTCAACAGTCAGATGCTGTCAAGGTGAGCGAAGATGTTGGAGAAGGGATTGAGAAAAAACCCTGGTCAGGAGGAAATGACCATCAAAGGACTCAGTGGTGGGTTTAGACACAAAGGGGGGGCTTAAGTCCTGATAGCAAGGACAATGGATGAAGGCCGTACAAGTGCCAGAGGAGGGCAAGCTAGATAAGTACAGGAGGGAGAAAGGGATAGAAGGATCTGTTGAGAGGGTGAGATGAAGTAAGGTGGGAGGAGGCTTGTGTGGAGCATAAACACCGGCATGGACCTATTGGGCTGAATGGTCTGTTTCTATGCTTTAAATACTAAGTAATTCTATGTATTCTATGTATTCTATGTATTCACCCATCACCCCTGTCCTTGCCGACCCACACTGGCTCCCGGTCCAACAATGCCTCAATTTTGACATCCTCATCCTTGTTTTCAAATCCTTCCATGGCCTTGTCCCTCCTTATCTCTGTAACCTCCTCCAGCTCTACAAGCCTTCGAGATCTCTGCGCTCCTCCCATTCTGGCCTCTTGCGCATCCCCGATTTTAATCGCTCCACCATTGGCGGCCGTGCTTTCAGCTGCCTCGGCCCTAAGCTCTGGAATTCCCTCCCTAAACCTCTCCTCCTCTCTCCCTCTCCCTCCTCCTATAAGATGCTCCTTAAAACCTACCTCTTTGACCGAGCTTTTGGTCATCTGTCCTCATGTGGCTTGCTGTCAAAAATGTTTTGACGCTCTTGTTTAAGCGCCTTGGGACGTTTTGCTACATAAAGGCGCTATATAAATGCAAGTTGTTGTTGTTGTAGTAAATCAAAAAATTTTAAAGAAACCTCTGGTGGAGTCCCTTAGACTGACCGATGGGTAGTTTTTCAGTAGAGTTCCAAATGGCATCCACTACACAGATGACATCTGTAATCAAATTTAAACAAAAATATAATTTAAATGATTGGAAGTACAGCAAAAAGAAATCCGAATGTTGCTGTTGTTCACAAGTACTTCTTCTGGCTTGATTTTGAGGCGGTTGTTGATGGTAAGATTTGGGCTCCAGCTGTAAAGCTCTCCCTAATTTTTCGATATAATAACCAGTTGTTGCAGAACCTACTTTCTGTCACTAGGTGCTACTAGTTCCCTTCATAATTAATATGCAGCATCCCATAAAGTGTGCTAAAGAATCTAGGAACAGTTAATTGGAACTGTACCGACGTTTTACATTATGCGGCTGGATTCATGTCATTAACGGTATTTGTGTAATTAATTTTCTCCTTATAAACCCTTGACCATACCTCCCGCCAACTCTTTCCCTCATCAATTCTATTTTTTTAAATTTTTTTCCTGTTTCTTGGCATTCCCTCTTTTCGCTCACCTTGTAAAACATTGTGAAGCCTTTCCGTAGGTGAGGAGTGATACGTAAATATCAATTTATTGTAGTGTTAAATTCAGAAACTTAACTTTCAACCTTGAAGATCCAAAGATTCAAAGAGGTAGGTTTTAAGGAGTATCTTAAAGGAGGAGAGAGGGGTAGCGAGGCGGAGAGGTTTAGGCAGGGAATTCCAGAGCTTAGGGCCTAGGCAACAGAAGGCACGGCTACCAAAGGTTGAGCGATTATAATCAGGGAACCTCAAGAGGGCAGAACTAGAGGAGCGCAGATATCTCGGGGGGTTCTGGGGCTGAAGCAGATTAAAGAGATAGGAAGGGGCGAGGCCATGGAGGGATTTGAAAACAAGGATGAGAATTTTGAAATCGAGGCGCTGCTTAACTGGGAGCCAATGTAGGTCAATGAGCACAGGGGTGATGGGCGAACGGGACTTTGTGCGAGTTAGGACACGGGCAGCCGAGTTTTGGATGACCTTGTGGCAGATCGCCACCTAAACGGGCATTACCCACTTTTCCGTCCGTGGACAATATATCGATGCACCTTCCCATTAAGGCACCTTACCTTTAAGGCAGGAGTGGGCGGGGCTTCAGGGTTTTCCCAGAGAATTCTGGGAGCAGTCTGTTCAGCCATTTTGTGCCATGCAGTTGATAAAAAAGTCTCTTGTTTAACACACATGGCTTCAGCCTTAATTCGTGTTTCGCGGCAGCCTCAACATTGGTGACCCCGACGCTCAGAACATATTCCGAGCACTGCAATGGTGGACATGAACGCAGTTTCCGTGAAACTGCCGGAGTTTTGGGAAAACCAGCCCGAAGCCTGGTTTCTCCAAGCTGAATCGCACTTCCGGCTGCAACGCATCACCAAAGATGGGACGAAGTACGACTATCTCGTCACATCACTCGGTAGCGCCACAGTTTCGAAGGTATGGACAACGCTGCAGAACCCACCAGAGGAAGGCAAGTACGCACATCTCAAGACAGCGCTCCTTAAAAAATTTACGGCCTCGGCATATCAGCAAAACTGCCACCTCCTCGACCTTCCAGGCCTCGGTGATGCCTCACCGTCAGACCTCCTCTCCCACATGCTCTCCCTCACCGACGAGAGCCCACCCGGATCCCTCTTCCGCACGCTGTTCATCCGCCAGCCCCCTCTCAGCATCCACCCAGCGATCGTGGCGTCCGGCATCACGAACCTGGAAGCCCTGGCCGATGAGGCCGACAAGCTGCTGTCCGCTCACGCCAGCCGCGACGTCACTCCGGACCTGGCAGCCAATGCCTGGGCACGCCCCTCACCGGCCAGCACGCGGCCACAAGGGCCTGCCACCAGGCCCACGGGGCCTTCACGCTCCACTAACCCGGGCCACTGTTACTACCACGCACGGTTCGGTGCCAGGGCACAATGGTGCACACCTCCCTGCTCTTTCAAGTCCGCCCCCGTACCAGCCCCCGCGATGGCCGTGGGCCACGCGGGCTCCCTGCTGTTCGTCACGGATGACAAAACCGGCCGCCGGTTCCTGTGCGACACTGGGGCTCAGCACAGCATCATCCTGGCCTCCTCCCTCGACATCCAAAAGGGCGAACGAGGACCGGCGCTGGCTGCTGCTAACGGCTCGGAAATCCGGACGTATGGCACCCGGACAGTCACCCTCGACCTCGCTGGTCACCGCTACCGATGGGAGTTCATCACTGCCAAGGTGCTCTCCTCTCTCATCGGCGCAGATTTCCTGTGCGCCCACGGCCTACTGGTAGACATCCCTCGTCACCGCCTTGTGGACATGAACACCATGTCCCCCATCCTGGGCGCCATGGCCCCCCGTCAACCCGCCGACAGTGCCACGCCCGGGCCATGGCGTCATAGTGCCACGCCCGGGCCACGGATGACTACTCGGCACTCCTGGCCGAATTCCCGGCCCTTACCAATCTGACCTTCTCCGCGGAGGCCGCCAAACATGGGGTGGAACACTTCATCCCCACCACAGGCCCCCCAGTGTACGCCCAGGCCCGCAGGCTGGACCCGGCCAAACTGGAGATCGCGCGGACCGAGTTTGCCACCATGGAACAGCTCGGCATCATCCGCCGCTCCAACAGTCCCTGGGCCTCCCCACTCCACATCGCCCCCAAACCAGGCGGAGGTTGGTGCCCCTGCGGGGATTACCGCCGCCTCAATGACGCCACCACCCCTGATCGGTACCCCGTGCCGCACATTCAGGACTTCTTGGCTAGACTGGCCGGCCGCTCAGTCTTTTCCAAGGTCGACCTGGTGCGCGGCTACCACCAAGTCCCCGTCCACCCCGCGGACGTCCCCAAGACGGCCGTAATCACCCCCTTCGGCCTGTTCGAGTTCCTGCGGATGCCCTTCGGCTTCAAAAACGCGGCCCAGGCATTCCAACGGCTCATGGACTCGGTCCTTCGGGACCTGAAGTTCCTGTTTGTCTACCTGGACGACATCCTGGTAGCCAGTTCCTCCAAGCAGGAACAACTCGAACACCTTCGCATCCTGTTCGGGCGCCTCAGCGACCACGGGCTCATCCTCAGCCCAGCCAAATGCCAGTTCGGCCTGGACAAGATCGACTTCCTCGGCCACCACATCACCCATGCTGGGGCCATTCCCCTGCCCACCAAGGTGCAGGCCGTCCAACAATTTCCCCGCCCCACCACCATCAAAGGCCTCCAGGAGTTCCTCGGGATGGTGAATTTCTATAACCGCTTCATCCCCAAAGCGGCGTCCCTCATGAGGCCCCTGTATGAAGCCCTCCGGGGCAGGAACGGCAAGATGGCGGTCGAATGGACGGCAGACGCGTCCGCCGCCTTCGACTCCACCAAGACCGCGCTCGCCAACGCCACCCTGCTCGCGCACCCACGGCCCAATGCCAGGGTAGCGCTCACCACGGACGCCTCCGACCACGCGGTCGGCGCCGTGTATGAGCAGTGGGTCGACGGCGCCTGGCAACCACTTGCCTTCTTCAGCCGCCAACTACGCCCCCCGGAGGTCAAGTACAGCACCTTTGACCGCGAGCTCCTCGCGCTGTTCCTGGCGGTCCGCCATTTCCGGTTTTTGCTTGAGGGCCACCCCTTCACTGCGTTTGTCGACCACAAGCCCCTGACATTCGCAATGGCAAAGACAACCGATCCCTGGTCCGCCAGGCAGCAGCGCCAGCTCGCGGCAGTGTCCGAGTTCACCACGGACATCCAACACGTCTCCGGCTGAGACAATGTGGTAGCCGACTGCCTCTCCCGCCCCGTCATCAACGCCACACACCTGGCAGTCGACTACGCTCAACTCGCAGCAGACCAGATCACCGACCCTGATCTGCTCTCCGCACCTACCAGCCTACCAGGGCTACGCCTGGCCGACGTCGCCTGTGGCCCGACTGCAGTCACGGTCAAGTGCGACATATCCCTATGTCAACCTCGGCCCGTCGTCCCAGCGTCCTGGCGCCGCCGGGTATTCGACATTCTCCACAACCTCTCCCACCCCGGCGCCCGCGCATCCATCAAATTGGTAGCCAACCGCTTCGTCTGGCGCGGCCTTCGCAAGGATGTGCGTACTTGGGCCAACTCCTGCCTAGCCTGCCAACGGGCCAAGGTACAGCAACACACGAAAGCACCCCTCGAGGAGTTTACCGTCCCCTCGCGGAGATTCGACCACATCCACGTGGACATCGTCGGGCCCCTGCCGCCATCGCAAGGCCACACGCACTTGCTGACCATCGTTGACCGCACCACATGCTGGCCTGAGGCAATTCCACTGACCTCTACCACCACCGCCGACATCGCCAGAGCCTTCGTCAGCACCTGGGTCGCACGGTTCGGCGTCCCCTCCGACATAACGTCGGAC
This sequence comes from Squalus acanthias, assembly GCA_030390025.1. Lineage (NCBI taxonomy): Eukaryota > Metazoa > Chordata > Chondrichthyes > Squaliformes > Squalidae > Squalus > Squalus acanthias. The sequence goes on from CM059443.1 coordinate 49,785,883, forward strand.
AGAGGTCCGCAATTTACCTCTGAACTCTGGACCGCCGTCGCACGCAATCTCGGGGTGACCATTCACCGCACCACAGCGTACCACCCCCAAGCCAACGGACTGTGTGAGCGGTTCCACAGATCCTTGAAGGCATCTCTTCGAGCCAGCCTCCAGGATGGCGCCTGGACCGACCGACTTCCGTGGGTCCTCCTCGGCCTGCGCACCGCGGTTAAAGAAGACCTCCACGCATCGGCAGCAGAGCTCGTGTACGGTCAGCCGCTGCGCATACCCGGTGAGTTCCTGCCCACCGCCACGACACCCTGGTCAGCCGACCAGCAATGCCACGACTTCGCCTCACCGGCGCTGCAGTTTGCCCCGGTGCCCATTGCCCGACACGGCGAATCCACCTCACACGTCCCACTAAGCCTGCACCAGGCACAGTTTGTTTTCGTCCGGCACGACGCCCACCACGGATCCCTTCAACCCCCGTACGATGGGCCCTACAAGGTGCTACAGGCTGGGGACAAATTTTTCACCCTGCAAGTGGGCGACAGGACCGAAAAAGTGTCGGTTGACTGACTCAAGCCAGCACACTCGGAGTCCGGTGAGCAGGTCCCTGTAGCTTGTCCAGCTCCACGCGGCCGACCTGCCCTCAAGCTGGTTCACGTGGCTGTTCCACGCCCGGCCGTTCCACGTCCACCGGCGTCCTACAAGAGCCGCTCCGGCCGGCCCATCAGACCGCCGCACCGTCTCGTCCACACCTCCTAAGCGGATTCTGGGGGGAGCTGTGTGGCGGATCGCCACCTAAATGGGCATTACCCACTTTTCCGTCTGTGGACAATATATCGATGCACCTTCCCTTTAAGGCACCTTACCTTTAAGGCAGGAGTGGGCGGGGCCTCAGGATTTTTCCAGAGAATTCTGGGAGCAGTCTGTTCAGCCATTTTGTGCCATGCAGTTGATTAAAAAGTCTCTTGTTTAACACACATGGATTCAGCCTTAATTCGTGTTTCGCGGCAGCCTCAACAACCTCAAGTTTACGTAGGGTGGAATGTGGGAGGCCAGCCTGGAGTGCTTTGGAATAGTCAAGTCTAGAGGTAACAAAGGCATGGATGAGGGTTTCAGCAGCGGATGAGTTGATGCAAGGGCGGAGACGGGCGATGTTACGGAGGTGGAAGTAGGTGGTCTTTATTATGCTGCGGATATGTGGTCGGAAGCTCATTTCAGGGTCAAATATGACACCAAGGTTGCGACCAGTGTGGTTCAGCCTCAGACAGATGTTTGGGAGAGGGATGGAGTCAGTGGCTAGGGAATGGAGTTCGTGGCGGGGACCGATAACAATGGCTTCGGTCTTCCCAATATTTAATTGGAGAAAATTTCTGCTCATCCAGAACTGTATGTCGGACATTTGTCATTGTCAGAATCGTATGTCTCACTGCATTTATTAACACTCTCCTGCATATGGAAAGAAGGCAGGAATTTTGTGAGGCTGATTCCCAGCATTTAGCCTTGTTGAATGGGAATGTGAGTCATAGAAAAGGCCCTAAATTCCCACTCCAGGGATTTGAGCACATAATCTAGGATAACACTTCAGTGCCGTGCTGAGGGAGTGCTGCACTGTCGGAGGTGCCGTCTTTCAGATGAGATATTAAACCGAGGCCTCGTCTGCCTTCTCAGCTGGGCTTAAAGATCCCATGCCACTGTTCGAAGAAGAGCAGGGGAGTTCTCCCCGGTGTGCTGGCCAATAGTTATCCCTCAATCAACATTACCAAGAACAGATTATCTGATCATTATCACATTGCTGTTTGTGGGACCTTGCTGTGCGCAAATTGGCTGCCGCGTTTCCTACAGTACAACAGCGACTACCCTTCAAAAGTACTTCATTGGCTGTAAAGCTCTTTGGGACTTCCTGAGGTCATGAAAGACGCTATATAAATGCAAGTTCTTTCTTTTTTTCTTTATATTAACGTCCTACCTGTGACCTGCAGCTCCGTTAACTGAGGCTCCACACTGGGAGCCTTCTCTCACAAAATTTGCTCTTTGATCTTGTGTCACACAAGTAAACTCGAAGTGATTACAATATTGCCTCACTATCAGTTGTAGTGGTGGAATAGCCTGTGGAACCAGAACTGTAGCATTTAATTTTCTGTCTTTGAGCTCCCGGGAGGGTGCCTCAACTGGAGGGAGCAAATATCAGAAATCCAGCTGTGTTTCATTTTCTCATCGTTTAAATAAATGGTCCAAAAAGAGTGCACAGCACATGCCCCAGTTTTCAATATCCACTCCCAGCAGGTGAGGCCAAGAGCGTGAAGTCAGATCACATCCAATCACCCTAAAAGTTTGAGCAGTTTTAGTGAATCCTCTGCATCATTGCCCAATGGCATCATTTTGACTTTGCATTAAACGGCCGATAGTGAATCATCAGCGAAGTCAATAGAAATAGAAATCGGGAAAGATGTAAAACAGGCTGCCGATTCGCTATCGCACATTTTACACTATCGGACAAAGTCAATTTTTTTAAAATTCATGCACAGGATGTGGGCACCGCTGGCAAGGGCAGCATTTATTGCCCATCCCTAATTGCCCTTGAGAAGGTGGTGGTGAGCCATCATTTCAGAGGGGCAGTCTGGAGTCACATATAGGCCAGACCGGGTAAGGACTGCAGATTTCCTTCTTTAAAGGACATTAGTGAACCAGATGGGTTTTTGTGACAATCCGATAGTTTCATGGTCACCATTACAGATACCAGATTTTTTTATTCCAGATTTATTTAATTAACTGAATTTAAATTCCCCAGCTGCCGTGGTGGGATTTAGAACTCATTTGAACTACTAGATCATTAGTCCAGGCCTCCGGATTACTAGTCCAGTGACATGACCACTGTACCACCGAACCCCATTACCCGCCAAGCATTCAAAATTAAGATCAGTTGTTCTGGATTTGTAAACTGCTATGAACTAACCCATCAACACAGTGTAATGTAAGGCTGCTCTTTTGGTGCAATCAAGAAACAAAAAAAAACTGTAACTTAACAAAAATATATCAAATGAAACTTAACAACTTAAATTAAAATTTGGTTGCCGGGGGTGATGATGCACTCCGGTCCCTGCGGTGCCCACCGATCGTGGAAGGCCTCGAGCGTGCCGGCGGACACCCCGTGCACCACCTCCAGGGCCACCCGGGCGCGAACCTGGCCGCGGGAGAGAGGCAGGCAGTCGGGCCGAACAACCCCCTCGACCGCCCGCTGCCCGGACCAGTTGATGGCCACTTTGGCCAGGCCCCGGGAGCAGTCCCACGAGGAGGTCCCCCGGCCTGCCCGCTCCCCTCTGCACCGGGTGACCAAAGATCAGGAGCGTGGGACTGAAGCGCAGCCAGAAATCGAGGAGCAGCCCCTTCAAATAATGGAAGAGGGGCTGCAACCTCTCACACACCATATAAATGTGGAACATGGACTCCTCCAGGCCGCAGAAAAGGCAGGAGGCCTGGGAGTCCGTGAACCTACTTAAAAATTTATTGCACGGGACTGCTCCGAAAAAATTACATTCCCCAGGGTTGACTGGGCCGTTGCCGTGTCCGTAGCCCGTCCGGTTTCTTTCTTATTATTTTGTTTCGTAGCGGTTTGTTACAACTGAGTGGCTTGCTGGGCCATTTCAGAGGGCAGTTAAGAGTCAACTACATTGCTGTGGGTCTGGAGTCACATATAGGCCAGACCAGGTAAGGACGGCAGATTTCCTTCCCTAAAGGACATTAGTGAACCAGGTGGGTTTTTACGACAATCCGATAGTTTCATGGTCACCATTACTGATACTAGCTTTTTATTCCAGATTAATTTAATTAACTGAATTTAAATTCCCCAGCTGCCGTGGTGGGATTTAGAACTCATTTGAACTACTAGATCATTAGTCCAGGCCTCCGGATTACTAGTCCAGTGACATAACCACTGTACCACTGAACCCCATTGCCCTCCAAGCATTCACTATTAAGATCAGTTGTGGATTTGTAAACTGCTATGAACTAACCCATCAACACAGTGTAATGTATGGCTGAAGGTTATAGCATTGTAGTTCTTCTTGATAATTCTCATCACTCCTCCGTATATTTAACAGCTAACAGCAGTGGAATTATTTTAAGTATCAGCATTGAGATTCATCACTGGCTTGTTGGATTTTCATAACGTTCTCAACCTACTATCCTGGGAGGGAAATTTGCTACGGCTCTTCGGGGGGGTTTAAACTAATTTGTCAGGGGGATGGGAAAAAGGGCTGTAGTCCACGAGCCAGTGGTGAGTGTAGGGAGGTACTGAGGAGGGTATCAAGGTCGCAGGAATGTACCGGCAGACAGGAAGATGGCTTGAAGTGTGTCTACTTCAATGCAAGGAGCATCCGGAATAAGGTAGGAGAACTTGGAGCGTGGATTGGTACTTGGGACTACGATGTGGTGGCCATTACGGAGACATGGTTAGAACAGGGACAGGAATGGTTGTTGGAAGTTCCGGGGTATAGATGTTTCAGTAAGAGTAGGGAAGTTGGTAAGAAAGGTGGAGGAGTAGCATTGTTAATCAAGGATAGTTTAACAGCGGCAGAAAGGCAGTTCGAGGGGGATCTGCCGTCTGAGGTAATATGGGCTGAAGTTAGAAATAGGAAAGGAGCGGTCACGTTGTTAGGAGTTTTCTACAGGCCCCCAAATAGTAATAGAGATGTGGAGGAAGAAATTGCAAAGCAGATTATGAATAGGTGTGGAGGTCACAGAGTAGTTGTCATGGGTGACTTCAACTTTCCAAATATTGATTGGAACCTTTATAGGTCAAACAGTTCGGATGGGATAGTTTTTGCACAGTGTGTGCAGGAGGGCTTCCTGACACAATATGTGGATAGGCCGACAAGAGGTGGGGCCACGTTGGATTTGGTACTGGGTAATGAACCGGGCCAAGTGTTTGATTTGTATGTGGGAGAGCACTTTGGAGATAGTGACCACAATTCGGTAACTTTCACTATTGCAATGGAGAGGGATAGGGCCATACGGCAGGGCAGGGTTTATAATTGGGGGAGGGGTAATTATGATGCGATTAGGCAAGAATTAGGGAGTACAAGATGGGAACAGAAACTATCAGGGAAAGGCACAAACGAAAAGTGGAGCTTTTTCATGGAGCAATTACTGCGTGTCCTTGATAGGTATGTCCCTGTCAGGCAGGGAGGAAATGGCCGAGTGAGAGAACCATGGTTCACAAAAGAGGTTGAATGTCTAGTCAAGAGGAAAAAGGAAGCGTATGTAAGGATGAGAAAACAAGGTTCAGTTGGGTCGATTGAGGGGTACAAGGTAGCAAGGAATGAGCTAAAAAAAGAGCTTAGGAGAGCTAGGAGGGGGCATGAGAAGTCCTTGGCGGGTCGGATCAAGAAAAACCCCAAGGCTTTTTACTCTTATGTGAGAAATAAAAGAATGACCAGGGTGAGGGTAGGGCCGGTCAAGGACAGTAGTGGGAACTTGTGCATGGAGTCAGAAGAGATAGGAGAGGTGATGAATGAATACTTTTCGTCAGTGTTCACCGAGGAGAGGGGCCATGTTCTTGAGGATGAGAGTGTGATAAAGGTGGATAGGCTGGAGGTGGTAGATGTTCTGAGGGAAGATGTTTTAGCAATTTTGAAGAACCTGAGGGTCGATAAGTCCCCTGGGCCAGATGGGATATATCCTAGGATTCTTTGGGAGGCAAGGGAGGAGATTGCAGAGCCTCTGGCTTTGATCTTTGGGTCCTCACTGTCCACGGGAATGGTGCCAGAGGACTGGAGAGTGGCGAATGTTGTTCCTCTCTTCAAGAAAGGAAATAGGAATGACTCTGGTAATTATAGGCCGGTTAGTCTTACTTCGGTGGTTGGTAAGATAATGGAAAAGGTCCTGAGGGATAGGATTTATGACCATTTGGAAAGGGGCAACTTAATCAGGGAAAGTCAACACGGATTCGTGAAGGGTAAGTCTTGCCTAACAAATTTGATTGAATTCTTTGAGGAGGTAACTAAGTGTGTAGATGAAGGTAGAGCAGTTGATGTCGTATACATGGATTTTAGTAAGGCGTTTGATAAGGTTCCCCATGGTCGTCTCATGAAGAAAGTAAGGAGTTGTGGGATAGAGGGAAATTTGGCCGATTGGATAAGTAACTGGCTATCTCATAGAAGGCAGAGGGTGGTGGTGGATGGAACATTTTCGGACTGGAGACCAGTTACCAGCGGTGTGCCACAGGGGTCGGTGCTGGGTCCTCTGCTGTTTGTGATTTTTATCAATGACTTGGAGGAGGGGACTGAAGGGTGGATCAGTAAATTTGCTGATGACACCAAGATTGGTGGAGTAGTGGATGAGGTGGAGGGCAGTTGTAGGCTGCAAAGAGACATTGATAGGATGCAGAGCTGGGCCGAAAAATGGCAGATGGAATTTAACCCTGATAAGTGCGAGGTGATTCATATTGGTAGGGCAAATTTGAATAAGGATTACAGGGTCAACGGCAGGGTTCTGAGGAACGTGGAGGAGCAGAGGGATCTGGGGGTTCATATCCACAGATCTCTGAAGGTTGCCACTCAAGTGGATAGAGCAGTAAAGAAGGCCTATGGTGTGTTGGCGTTTATTAACAGAGGGTTTGAGTTTAAGAACCGTGAGGTTATGCTGCAACTGTACAGGACCTTGGTGAGACCACATTTGGAATATTGTGTGCAGTTCTGGTCACCTCACTATAGGAAGGACGTGGAAGCATTGGAAAGAGTGCAAAGGAGATTTACCAGGATGCTGCCTGGTTTGGGGGGGAGGTCTTATGAGGAAAGATTGAGGGAGTTGGGGCTTTTCTCTTTAGAGAGGAGGAGGATGAGAGGCGACTTAATAGAGGTTTATAAGATGATGAGGGGGATAGATAGAGTGGATGTTCAGAGACTATTTCCTCGGGTAGAGGCAGCTGTTACAAGGGGGCATAACTATAAGGTGCATGGGGGGAGATATAGAAGGGATGTCCGAGGTAGATTCTTTACTCAGAGAGTGGTTGGGGTGTGGAATGGACTGCCTGCTGTGATAGTGGAGTCGGACACTTTAGAAACTTTCAAGCGGTTATTGGATAAGCACATGGAGCACACCCAGAGTGATAGGGAGTGTGATAGCTTGATCTTGGTCTCGGACAATGCTCGGCACAACATCGAGGGCCGAAGGGCCTGTACTGTGCTGTACTGTTCTATGTTCTATGTTCTACTATTTGCAATCCTATGCTATCACTGATGCTTAGCCAAGTGATCTGCTGCTGCCCTCCAATACATGCTGATTCAACAGTGTCTACGGTCATTGTCCATCAGTTCCGGTTGCATCTCAAAATATCACACAGCCATTGTCCATCTCCTTCATGTTCTTTCTGGAATGTCCTTCCTCAACCATCCATCTTGTCAATTTGATCATGTCAGAAGATTTTAAACACTTTCTGATAGATTTTCTACTCAAAGGTATATAGGTGTGCAGATCGGAACAGAGTGTTAAACTGCGAGTTTGGTGAGTGAGGGAGTAAATCTTAAAGGTTAATCTCTTATTTTTATAAATTCTAGTCTTGTGTGCTTGCAATTAGCATTTAAATTTACTGTTTCAAGTTTTAAGTTTCTTCCAGGCTTGGGCAGGGCTAAGCAAGCTGTGTGCTGGAGAGCAGGTGAGAGTAATTAATTAATTAAGTGATCTAATCTGGTTCTGTAACTGCCAGAGAGCTCACTTATTTAAATCTCAGCAGTATAAATAAGGGAGGCTAGAGTGCAGTTTGTCAGGGAGTGCAGATTGGAACAGAGTGTTAAGCTGCGAGTTTGGTGAGTGAGTTTGGTGAGTGAGTTTGGTGAGTGAGTTTGGTGAGTGAGTTTGGTGAGTGAGTTTGGTGAGTGAGTTTGGTGAGTGAGTTTGGTGAGTGAGTGAGTGAGTGAGTGAGGTGTTTCTTTCTTTTTCCATCTTTGTCAGCTTCCAGGAGAGCAGGAGCTAAAAAGCTGCACAAGAGGGGACAGAGAACCAGTGGTGAGTATTTCTACAGTATTTCTACATTCCAGTCATTAAAGTAAAAGTAAGGTCTCTAGTTTAGAGTAAGTAGTGTTTAAAGGGAAGTAAGGTCCCTAGTGTATTTAATATTGTTTAATTTAAAAGGAGTAAATTAAGGGTAGGACATGGCAGGGTAGCTCGGCAGCGTGGAGTGCTCCTCCTGTGCTATGTTGGAAGTCAGGGACACTTTAGGTGTCCAGGGCGAACACATGTGCAGGAAGTGTCTCCAGCTGCAGCTACTTGAAATCCGCGTTTCGGAGCTGGAGCTGCGACTGGAGTCACTGTGGAGCATCCGTGAAGCTGAGATCTTCGTGGATAGCATGTTTAACGAGGTGGTCACACTGCAGGTAAAGAGTGCACAGGTAGACAGGGAATGGGTGACCACCAGACAGAGTAAAAGAACTAGGAAGGTAGTGCAGAAGTCCCCTGGGTCAATCTCCCTCTCTGACAGATTTTCTGTTTTGGATACTGATGGGGAGATGGTTTCTCAGGGGAATGCAGCAAGAGCCAAGTCCGTGGCACTACGAGTGGCTCAGCTGCACAGGAGGGGAGGAAAAAGAGTAGGAGAGCAATAGTGATAGGGGATTCTATCGTAAGGGGAACAGATAAATGTTTCTGTGGCTGCAGACGTGACTCCAGGATGATATGTTGCCTCCCTGGTGCCAGGGTCAAGGATGTCACTGAACGGCTGCAGGACATTCTGAAGGGGGAGGGCGAACAGTCAGAGGTCGTGGTTCACATTGGTACCAACGACATGGGTAGAAAGAGGGATGAGGTCCTGCAACAAGAATTTAGGGAGCTAGGTAGCAGATTAAAAAGCAGGACCTCAAAGGTTGTAATCTCTGGATTACTCCTGGTGCCACATGCTAGTGAGTATAGGAATAGAAGGATAGAGCAGATGAATGCGTGGCTAAAGAGTTGGTGCAGGAGGGAGGGCTTTAGTTTCCTGGATCACTGGGTCTGCTTCTGGGGAAGGTGGGACCTGTACAAGTCGGACGGGTTGCACCTGAACCAGAACGGGACCAACATCCGTGCGGGGAGGTTTGCTAGTACAGTTGGGGGGGGTTTAAACTAACTTGGCAGGGGGATGGGATATGGAGTGGAGCTATAGTAGGGGGTGATGCACAGCCAAATATAGAGGAAAAAACAAGTCAGCCTGGAAGGCAGAGCAAATATGTAATGGCACAAGGGAGTATGGCAAGGCTGGATGGCATTTATTTTAATGCAAGGAGTCTTGCGAGTAAGGCAGATGAATTGAAAGTGTTGATGAACACATGGGAGTATGATATTGTTGCTATCACAAAGACATGGTTGAGGGAGGGGCAGGACTGGCAGCTCAATATTCCAGGGTATAGAATCTTCAGGCGAGACAGAAGTGGGTGCAAAAGAGGAGGGGGTGTCGCAATATTAATCAAGGAGTCAATTACTGCTGTAAGGAGGGATGATATCTTAGCAGGTTCCTCTAATGAGGCCATATGGGTAGAACTTAAAAACAAAAAGGGGGCAAACACTTTGCTGGGAGTGTACTAACCTCAGAGAAGTGTAGAAATAATAGGGTAATAATAGTAGGGGATTTCAACTTCCCCAATATTAACTGGGAGAGTCAGAGTGTGAAAGGCTTAGAGGGTATGGAATTCTTAAAGTGCATCCAGGAGAGCTTTTTGAGCCAGCATGTAGAAAGTCCTACAAGAGAGGGGGCTGTACTGGGCCTAATTCTAGGGAATGTAGCTGGGCAAGTGGTAGAAGTATTAGTAGGAGAGCATTTTGGTGACAGTGACCATAATTCGGTGAGATTTAAGGTAGTCATGGAAAAGGACAAAGATGGACCGGAAATAAAGGTTCTAAATTGGGGGAAGGCCGATTTTAATATGATAAGGCAGGATCTGGCCAAAGTGGACTGGGATCAGCTACTTGTAGGAAAATCCAAATCAGAGCAGTGGGAGTCTTTCAGAAAGGCAATAGAGAGAGTACAACGGCAACATGTTCCCGTAAAGGTCAAGGGTGGGACCAACAAGTCCAGGGAACCCTGGATGTCAAGGGATATACGAGAATGGATTAGGAAAAAAGGGAGACTTTTGGCAGATGCAAAGGACTAAAAACAGTGGAAGCCCTAGAGGAGTATAGGAAGTGCAGGGGGGTACTTAAAAAAGAAATGAGGAGAGCGAAGAGGGGGCATGAAATAACAGTGGCGGGCAAAATAAAGGAAAATCCCAAGGTGTTTTATAAGTATATTAAGGGCAAGAGGATAACCAAGGAAAGAGTAGGGCCCATTAGGGACCAAAGTGGCAATCTGTGTGTAGAGCCAGAAGATGTAGTTGGGGTTTTAAATGAATATTTTGCATCTGTGTTCACTATGGAGAAGGACGATGTAGGCATAGAAATCAGGCAGGGGGATTGTGATATACTTGAACAAATTAGTATTGAGAGGGAGGAGGCACTAGCGGTTTTAGTGGGCTTAAAAGTGGATAAATCCCCAGGCCCAGACGAGATGTATCCCAGGCTGCTGTGTGAGGCAAGGGAGGAGATTGCAGGGGCTCTGACACAAATTTTCAGAACCTCTCTGGCCACAGGGGAGGTGCCAGAGGACTGGAGAACAGCTAACGTAGTACCATTATTCGAGAAGGGTAGTAGGGATAAACCAGGGAATTACAGGCCAGTGAGCCTAACATCAGTGGTAGGGAAATTATTGGAAAAAATTCTGAGGGACAGAATTAGTCTCCACTTGGAGAGGCAAGGATTAATCAAGGATAGTCAGCATGGCTTTTCAGGGGGAGATCATGTCTGACCAATTTGATTGAATTTTTCGAGGGGGTGACTAGGTATGTGGATGAGGGTAGTGCAGTTGATGTGGTCTACATGGACTTCAGTAAGGCTTTTGACAAAGTCCCGCATGGGAGACTGGTCAAGAAGGTAAGAGCCCATGGGATCCAGGGCAACTTGGCACATTGGATCCAAAATTGGCTTAGTGGCAGGAGGCAGAGGGTGATGGTCGAAGGTTGTTTTTGTGACTGGAAGCCTGTGTCCAGTGGTGTACCGCAGGGATCGGTGCTGGGTCCTTTGCTGTTTGTAGTGTACATTAATGATTTAGATATGAATGTAGGAGGTATGATCAGTAAGTTCGCAGATGACACGAAAATTGGTGGAGTGGTAAATAGCGAGGAGGGAAGCCTCAGGCTACAGGACGATATAGACGGGTTGGTCAGATGGGCAGAACAGTGGCAAATGGAATTTAACCCTGAAAAGTGTGAGGTGATGCATTTTGGGAGGACTAACAAGGCAAGGGAATACACAATGAATGGTAGGACCCTAGGAAGGACAGAGGATCAGAGGGACCTTGGTGTGCATGTACATAGATCCCTGAAGGCAGTAGGACAGGTAGATAAGGTGGTTAAAAAGGCATATCGGATACTTGCCTTCATTAGCCGAGGCATAGAATATAAGAGCAGGGAGATTATGATGGAGCTGTACAAAACACTAGTTAGGCCACAGCTGGAATATTGTGTGCAGTTCTGGTCGCCACACTATAGGAAGGATGTGATTGCATTGGAGAGGGTGCAGAGGAGATTCACCAGGATGTTACCTGGGCTGGAGCGCTTCAGCTATGAAGAGAGACTGGACAGGCTGGGGTTGTTTTCCTTAGAGCAGAGAAGGCTGAGGGGGGACCTGATTGAGGTGTACAAAATTATGAGGAGCATAGATAGGGTAGATAGAAAGGAACTTTTCCCCTTAGTAGAGGGTCAATAACCAGGGGGCATAGTTTCAAGGTAAGGGGTAGGAGGTTTAGAGGGGATTTGAGGAAAAACCTTTTCACCCAGAGGGTGGTTGGAATCTGGAACTCACTGCCTGAAAGGGTGGTAGAGGCAGGAACCCTCAACATTCAAGAAGCATTTAGATGAGCACTTGAAACGCCATAGCATACAAGGCTACGGACCAAGTGCTGTAAAATGGGATTAGAATAGACGGCTTGATGGCCGGTGCGGACACGATGGGCCGAAGGGCCTCTTTCTGTGCTATATAACTCTATGACTCTATGGGGTGAATTTCCATGGGGGTTCTCCTGATCGCCTGCTATAGAATTGGTGGATTCGTCCTCTACTTCAATGAAATTTGGTTTAAAACACTTCTGACCTGAAGTCGAATTTTGTGCCATACAATTGGTTTTAACACTCTAGTCGTTCAGCCTCTGCTAAAGGTTATTGATTTCATGCAGTTTGAAAGACTTTGATGCACAGCCAACTCATAATTCCACTTTCATCAACAGGAGATGTAAAATATTTTAATGGATGCCTTTATGCCAATTAAAATACTTTGATAAACTTCAGACCATCTCAGATAATTTGTTGGTCTCCTTAACAATCTTTGAAAACCTGCTGTAAATAAAGTGATAGCTACTAGTTTTACTAAACAGTCTTTGTTTCTGTTGGCTGCCTAGTTTTCACAATGGGAGACAATCAATTCTCTTGATGGTAAGATGCAACCTAAGGGCTCTATTAATGACTTTTTGTTTGGCCAAGTGTCTGATATGCACAGAAATCCATTTCCACATTTAACAGTTTCCAAACCAAGCTCCTGAGAAAGTTACACAAAGTATTGGCCCGTATTTTCCGATGCCTATGGGTGTGTACGGGCTGTGTACCCACCCGAAGGGACATCGGAAATGCCGGTTTCAGGCATGCGCTGAAAACCGCCATTTCCGATCTGTCAAGATCTTGACAGATCCTCCGCCTGCCCTAGAAAAGGGCCTCTGCGGGCGGATAGTTCCGCTTTCTGGAGAACCTCCGCCCGCAGAAAACCCTTAGAAATCTTACGCCTGGTAAAAGCAGGCATAAGGCCTGCTTTTACCAGCATAAGAGTTGAAAAAAAGTTTAAAAAAAATGTTTCCACTCATTTATAATTTAAAAATACTTTAAAAAAAGGTAAGTTTATTTTTAGCACCGTAAAAAAACTTTAATTATTTTTTTCAAAAAATTACATTTTTGTTTAAAATATTTAATTTAATGTAATTTTAACTCAATTTTAAAACGTGATGGTTTTTTAAACATTTATTTAATGTTTTAGTGTCTTTTTTCAGTGATCCCCATTCATATATTTGACAGGTTTATCTGTCAAGTGTATGAAGGGAGATTCCCTTCTCCTATTGGCTGGCCTGGCCCACGTGATCCCAGGGACGCTTGCGAACCGCCTGCGCCCCTGGGATACGTGGGCCCGGCGCATTTCGACTGTGGAGAGGCCCAGGAGTGGAAGTGTCCGGACCTCGGGAGCCCTCAGCTAAGTTCATAGATTTTTTTCCGATCGGAGGCATCCGCACGCAGGAAGCCTCCTATCGGAAATTACGGGCCATAATTTCTGCTTGGCCAATGCAGTGTGCACATTTTCGCCTTGTAGGGACCCACGCACTTACCTAAGTACAGAGAGATTAGGCACACGGCGGAGTGAAAGCTTCGGGATCCCTAAAGTCTATACGGAGATATTTTGGAGTTTGATCAACTGAAACTGCATAGCCTACCAGCATAGAGCACTGCTGAGCTTCCTGCTGCTTGTCCAGCCAGGACCAGCATAACCCAGGGTTATCTGGAATAATCCCAGCTCATAGAGATAGGTCTCCCCTTCCAGCTTCCATTTGTGAGCAAGACTGGGAGGTTAATCATCAACAGCGCTGTGGAGTATCATAGAATCATAGAAGATAGGAGCAGGAGTAGGCCATTCGGCCCCTCGAGCCTGCTCCGCCATTCAATATGATCATGGCTGATCATCCAAATTCAGTACCCTGTCCCTGCCTTCTCCCCATATCCCTTGATCCCTTTAGCCTTAAGAAATATATCTAACTCCTTCTTGAATATATTTAATGAGTTGGCCTCAACTGCCTTCTGTGGTAGAGAATTCCACAGGCTCACCACTCTCTGGGTGAAGAAATTCCTCCTCATCTCTGTCCTAAATGGCTTACCCCTTATCCTTAGACTGTAACCCCTGGTTCTGGACTCCCCGGCTATCGGGAACATCCTTTCTGCATCTAGTCTGTCTAGTCCTGTTAGAATTTTATAAGTTTCAATGAGATCCCCTCTCATTCTTCTAAACTCCAGCGAGTATAAGCCCAATTGACCCAATCTCTCCTCATACGTCATTCCTGCCATCCCAGTGCCACAGCAACTGCCTGCCACAACAGTCTGGCCACAAAGAGTTAACTTGGTGGTGAATTTCCACCAGTCGGGGTGTCATCCTTGGAACCATCTTGGCCTGAAAAAGGATCCTGCTCCCCTCCTCCCTAGGTGAATAGGCACTAGTTGGTCATCAGACGACTGGCCAGTGCTGGTCTGAGCCCTCACCAGGTGGACAACAGGTACCAGGAGCTCCTTGCAAGCAACGTAGCTCACCATAAAATGTGTTGAGTAAATTGCCACCATTACCTCCCTGACCCCACCACAGGGACACACCATCGAATGCTGGTCCAACCAGTTGGAGTTAGGGAACTTCAGCAGCAACTGTATGTCTCTTCAAAACCCAGTCGTGGTCCGCACTGAATCTGGGTATATGAGTGCGTGTTCTCTTGCTCAGCCTCCAGGAGCTGTCATCTCAAATATCACAGATCAGCTATACTACAGGCATCTGTCTCCAGCAAGGGCTCTATTAAATATAACTGCGGTGCACTAATGGTTTGTTTGAACTTTAAAGTCCTTCAAAATTGACAACAGGGATTTTATTTCTATAAAAGTGAAATTATATTGGTGAACAACAGGTCTGGGTGAAAGCTGAACACTGACTCCGGACTTCAATTCATTTTAATGACCATTGTCAAATGATGAGGTGTACATTATTCTGTCGACTGCCCATACAAGCTCACATCAGTATTTATGTGACAAAGACTGAAGATTCATGAGGCACGGAGGAAGATAAGGCACATGTCTAGGCTATTGTTCGGTATTCATTTCTGTCACATCCATACGCTGCCTCTCATTTATTCTCCTCAGAGTTATCCCATGGATCTATTACTAAGACACTTGCTTCAGCTGCCTGATATTCCCAAATGTAATCAAGACCTAGCAAAACTACTCACCCTCACCAGGTCCATTTTGTGCAAGCGTGTGCTCACAAATATTCCCGTGCCAGCTTTAGCATTTGTATTTTGTTGCATGCTTTCTCAGCTTCGGGTTTCCCTGCTAGTCGGAGAGCGTATCTGTGCTGCTGGTCACACTGAACCCCTGATCACTTATTGCCGATTTACATCTGCTTTTCTGGAGATGCTTTTCTCCGCTCGAAACTTCCCACTGAGTGGAGAATTGCGCAGCGGTTGGAGCTGGCTTTGATCAGTAGCCGTGCAAAGGGGCAAAGTACTGACAGCCAGTCACATTTGAATTTTACTGCCGCAGGGTTTTGTTATGTTGTCTTTTTTCAAAAGCACTCTTTCTTTTTTAAAAAAAAATGATAATCTTCCCTGCAGTCTTGTTTGATTTGGAAGTTGCCACTGCATAAATGTTGCTACAAGGTCAAGACGCCGAAATAATTATTGGGCAGAGTTTCTGTATGAGTATTGATATTTATAACTCAGGAAACATTCAGACAACTTTTCAATTATTTTATTGATGTTTTGCAATATGAAAATTCTGCGGGAGCAACAAAGAAATTTCAAGTGGCATTCTGCATGGCAAATCAATGGACTTGGTTACCATGGTGAAAAGTTCAAACAACAGTGGACACAAATTAAAAGATTAGCAAGTAAGAAGGGAATTTTTTTTAACTGAAAGGTTAGTAGAAGCAAGATACTGAGGAAAGTCACTGAAGTGAATAGTGTGGGGCAGGTTTGGTTAGGCCTCAGGTCTGGTGAAAGGCCTCACTGTCAGCAGTAGGGTTGCCAACACTGGTTGGATGTATTCCTGGAGCTTTCATGACAGGACGTCTCGCCTCCCACTGCCCCGCCCCACGCTCCCGCCATTGGTCGTCCAACATGTCCATCCCCATGACACGCCATCTTCCCAGGCCAATTGGAAAGTGAAGAGATACTTCATTTTTTTTTTATTTGTATATGGGATGTAGGCGTCGCTGGCAAGGCCAGCATTTATTGCCCATCCCTAGTTGCCCTTGAGAAGGTGGTGGTGAGCCGCCGCCTTGAACCGCTGCAGTCCGTGTGGTGAGGGTACTCCCACAGCGCTGTTAGAGAGGGAGTTCCAGGATTTTACCCCAGCGACGATGAAGGAACGGCGATATACTTCCAAGTCAGGATGGTGTGTGACTTGGAGGGGAACTTGGAGGTGGTGGTATTTCCATGCGCCTACTGCCCTTGTCCTTCTAGGTGGAAGAGGTCCCGGGTTTGGGAGGTGCTGCCGAAGAAGCCTTGGCGAGTTGCTGCAGTGCATCTTGTAGATGGTGCACACTGCAGCCACGGTGCGCCGGTGATGGAGGGAGTGAATGTTTAAGACTCAATTAGATCATTCGTGACTGTCAAACAGCCTTTCCCCCCAACTCCGACTTGTATTCGAATTATCCGTTAATTTCAATTGCGACTGTGAAAACCACCTCCTGCGCTGTATTATCGAAATTGCTTTATTCGGACTACTGGATCATTTAAGTATTTTTCGAACACGAAAATTATTTTCAGTTAACAGCAGTAGACTTGCAAAACGGGCGCCTGGAGTCCTGGACCCTGACTTGACTGTAAGTAGGTTACTTAAAGAGAGATCACAGTTTGATTTGTTGGTGCAACACTATCTGAGACGCCAGGGGGAATTTTAACCCAGCGGGAATGGGGCGGGCATGTAGTTAAAGCAGCTGAACAAAGACTTACCACCCTAGAATGGATTACCTTAAAGAAAGAAAGACTTGCATTTCTGTAGCATCTTTCACGACCTCAGGATGTCTCATAGCACTTTACAGCCAATGAAGTACTTTTGCAGTGTAGTCACTGTTGTAATGTGGGAAACGGGGCAGCCAATTTGCGCACAGCAAGCTCCCACAAACAGCACTGCGATAATGACCAGATCATCTATTTCAATGATGTTGTTTGAGGGATAGCTATTGGCCAGGACACCGGGGAGAACTCCTTTGCTCTTTGTGGACATAGTGGCCAAGGGACCTTAATGTCCACCTGACGGGGCCTCGTTCAACGTCTCATCTGAAAGCCAGCACCTCCGGCAGTGCAGCACTCTCTCAGCACTGCACTGGGAGTGTCAGCCTAGATTTTGTGCTCAAATCTCAGGAGTGGGGACTATGAACCCACAACCTCCTGCCTCAAAGACAAGAGTGCTGCCAACTAAGCCACGGATGACAATCAAGATCGCAAGACACTCTGGAAAAATAAAGAACATTAGAAAAGCTTCATCGCACAACAGTGAGAGCAGCCTCGGGGTGAATGTAGTGAAGCCTGCTGCGAGTGTGGGCATTTCGCCAGCCCACGGTTTCCAACGATACTGAAGTGGCAGGTAGCGCGCCCGTGGATTTCTGATTGATGCTGGCTCGTGAGTGAGGTGCGGTCAGCAATGTGCAGCCTCGCTAAACGCAAGACTTCCGAGATTAAAACTGTGCAGCCATTTCAACCAAAACATATGCAGCAGCCCGTCATAAAAACGCTGTCAGCTCAGAGAACAGTCAGGGTATATCCTGTACTTGACTATCAATATAAAGTTACACCAATACATCTCCCTCCTCAATAGAAATTAAACCTAAATAGGAACAATTAAATAAGAGCAACTATAACGTCCAACAATTCTAGTATGACCAGTTCAAAGTTACTGAAAGACAAAAGTTGTTGTCTTGCAGTTTTGCCACGACACCACCACTCCTCGTTGCTAGAGTAACAGGTTTGTATCTTGTAGCGTCTGTTACATCAGAGGCTACAGTTGCTGTCCTGGCTCCATGTCTTGTTAGATACCGGCTGTGGTCTTTTCCTCTGTTGTTCTCTCTTGTTGCCATGGTGTGTTTACTTTGGGCAGGTCCACTTCTATTTCGAAGTGAGTCACCAGATTACTGGGCCTTTCTACAAATGATGGTTCTAGTTCCTGCAGATAACTTGACCCGTAATTTTGCATCTCGCGATGTGCCCCGTTAGTTAGACTTTTTCCCTCGTCCTTCAGCTCGACAAATCTTTGCACCGCAAACTGCTGGAAGTGCGAGCTGATAACGGGGTCCACGGAGCAGCTGGACCTCGGTGAACGACGGGACCAACAGTCTATCTCCTTAAGCAATTAGATTTAAGGATTGAGAAAGAAACAGAGGAACTACGGTGAAGGAAACCGGGTGAATTAGAGTCAAATAAGGTACAGAAAGAGAAATAAAGAGAGGGAAAGAAAGATTGGATTAAGAGAGAGTGACAAAAGAGACAGAAAGGAAAAGTAAAGAAACAATTTAAAACATTTAAAGTTAAAAAAAATCTAAAAACAATTTACTACATGCAGGAATGAGACGCCATAGTTTCAGTTGTTCCCTTTCTGGACTGGAGAGGTTGAAAAGCATTGCAGGAACATAAATCTTGTCATTAATGGGAACTTACGCTGTTAAGTACTAGCCCTAACTCTCTGCAGCGAGTTTAATCGGCAGTTAATGTGAAAATGCAGCAATTTCTTGAAATTCACGGGGGTGTTGGGGGCGAGCTGCCATTTTCGCGAGGCTAACAGCGGAGCGGCGCTAATCGTCCAGCAGCTTGTGGCAATTCGCAACTCACGGGGTATCCATTCCTTGCCACAAATTGCTGGATGATTTATACATTAATAACCGGCGTGCGCCGTTAAACTCACCTTTAATTTGCCAGTAAATTCTGGTCCAATGGGTTCCTCCTAAAGATCTTTTCATCTTCTGTTCTTATACTGTAGGATCTGACACCCGCTGACAGTCGCACTTGTGCTGACATCCCTTTCCTGTTGGCTGTATTCTGACAACGTCTTCTCTAAGCTTATCAAGCTGTTTGGTATCGTTATTGTAGAACGAGGCCTGGTTGGTTTTCCTGAGATACACCTCAGAATTTGGCTCGCTGGAGGGAGGAATGTCTTGATCCATCTGCCAAATGGTCTTTGAGCTGTCCTGTATCTCTCTTGGCATAGTGTACTAGTCCAGCAAAGTGAAGTAAGGATCTGCATCAGAGTTGTGGGTGGCAACAATAAAGCATTTTGGTCTAAGCTTTTTTTTTATTCATTCACGGGATGTGGGCATTGTTGGCAAGGCCAGCATTTATTGTCCATCCCTAATTGCCCTTGAAGGTGGTGATGAGCCGCCTTCTTGAACCGCTGCAGTCTGTGTGGTGAAGGTACTCCCACAGTGCTGTTAGGGAGGGAGTTCCAGGATTTTGACCCAGCGATGATGAAGGAACAGCGATATACTTCCAAGTCAGGATGGTGTGTGACTTGGAGGGGAACTTGGAGGTGGTGGTGTTCCCATATGCCTGCTGCCCTTGTCCTTCTAGGTGGAGGAGGTCCCGGGTTTGCTGTTGAAGGAGCCTTGGCGAGTTGCTGCAATGCATCTTGTAGATGGTACACACTGCAGCCACGGTACAGGAGGGAGTGAATGTTTAAGGTGGTAGATGGGGTGCCAATCAAGCGGGCTGCTTTGTTCTGGATGGTGTCGAGCTTCTTGAGTGTTGTTGGAGCTGCACTCATCCAGGAAAGTGGAGAGTGTTCCATCACACTCCTGACTTGTGCCTTGTAGATGGCTTTGGGGAGACAGGAGGTGAGTCAAGTTTTATCACGTCATTGGCTTCTTTTCTTCCTTGCACGGTGCAAGCAGGTTAGAAGCTAGGTTCACTTAAAGAAAATAACCCATTTTGCTGATACACAACGGCCCCAGAACTGTTGATATGTCTGGTGTGGGTATCAGGAAGACATACATATATAATTACTTTGCCCGGGAAATTCTTCAGAGCTGCTCCCGCTCTCCAGGCATTAATTAGTCAGAAGTGCAGCGGAAATCTCGTTTACACCCTCCGTAAACTTGAGCTCATCCAAATCTCTGCTGCTACCCGTATCCTAACTCACAGCACGTCCCGTTCACCCATCACCTCTGTGCTCGCTGACCTACATTGTCTCCCAGTCTGGGAATGCCTCGACTTTAAAATTCTCATTCTTGCTTTCATATCCCTCCACGTCCTCGCCCCTCCTTATTTCTGTAACCTCTTGCAGCTCTACAACCCTTCGAGATCTCTGCTCTCCTCCAATTCTGGCCTCTTGCGCATCCCCAATTTTAATCGCTCCACCATTGGCGGCCGTGCTTTCAGCTGCCGAGGCCCTAAGCTCTGGAATTCCCTCCCTAAACCTCTCTGCCTCTCTACTTCACTCTCTTCCTTGAAGACGTTCCTTAAAACCTATCTCTTTGACCAAGCTTTTGGTCACCTGTCCAAATATCTCTTTATGTGGCTCGGTGTCAAATTTTGTTTGATAATCGCTCCTGTGAAGAGCCTTGGGACATTTTACTGCGTTAAAGGAGCTATATAAATTTAAAGTTGCTGTTGTTTCGTTTGTAAATGGAGTTTCCACCTCTCTTCTTGTGAACTATTTGCATTGGAGGCAGTTCAGAGACGATTCACTAGGTTCATTCCAGAGATGAGGGGGTTGACTTATGAAGAAAGGTTGAGCAGGTTGGGCCTATACTCTTTGCAATTTAGAAGAATGAGAGGTGATCGTATTGAAACATAAGATACTGAAGGGGCTCGACAGGGTAGATGCAGAGAGGATGTTTCCCCTCGTGGGGAAATCTAGAACGCGGGGGCACAGTCTCAGAATAAAGGGTCGCCCTTTTAGAACTGAGATGAGGAGGAATTTCTTCTCTCAGAGGGTCGTAAATCTGTGGAATTCTCTGCCCCAGAGAGCCGTGGAGGCTGGGTCATTAAATACATTTAAGGTGGAGATAGACAAATTTTTGCAAGATAAGGGAGTGAAGGGTTATGGGGAGCGGGCGGGGAAGTGGCTTTGAGCCCAAGATCAGCCATGATCTTATTGAATGGCGGAGCAGGCTCAAGGAGCCAAGTGGCCTATTCCTGCTCCTATTTCTTATGTTTCTTATGAAATAATGGCAGCAGAGCGAGAATACCTCTGAGGAATGTCTCGGCCTTTAATTTATGTCCTTGTTTACATGCTTGCTTTGTCCACTGTGTTTAAAGTGTTCTTACTAATTGGCGATAATTGGATTGTTCCAGGAGTTATAAGGTGGACATTGTTCATAGATGGTGAAATGTCTCACAACATTAGCCCAAAGTGTTTGCAAAAGATTAATTTGTTCCTAGACGTGGTCCAAACCAATCAATTCAAACACAAATATCCTATGGGTCATTTTAACATATGTTTATTGGCAGCTCTTAATGAGTTTGAGAGATGTCTTTAATTTCCTTTGTTCCGGTCTATCCTTAAAGGATTTTGAAAGTATTCAGGCTCTCTATTTATCTTTGGCATTGTTCCTTTTTCTATGTCGTGTTTAATAAATCTGTTTTGTAGATTACAGCCAAGCCATGGTCTGATTATTGTAGATTTATTCTGATTTATTCTACCACTTCCCAAAGCGAAGGTGACCACGTGACAGCCCTTGGGCTCGCTACAGTGACCTAGATATTGGGCAGCTAATGGTCCACTGGTTCACCAGGAGCTGGGGCTCACTTCACAAGTGCCTTTGGTGCTGAAGCTGAGGAACATATCTCGGGTAAAAGCCTAAAAATATAAAAGTGCTACGTCTATTTTTATGGAGTGCCTTTCCAATATTAACCCTGTTCTCTGCCTTCCATTTGATCGGGGATAACTTGGTGAGCTGGCAATATGGCTGACCTTGTATTGTTGTTCAAACTCTTGGAACTCCCTTGAGCTGAATAGAGGTCCATTGTCTGATGTCAATTCATTTGGAATACAATGGCGTGCAAGATGAGCTGTTAGCTACGTATGACCTCTTTCCCCATTCTTATCATATGCTGGCATTGCTAGCGACGACCGCATCCCCGAGCATGAATTTCTAAAAATCCTGATTGCGAAAATATTCTGTTGGATGCTTTTCTGATGAGCAAATTAGAAGCAGGACTGCCTGCTACCTATAAAAGTGATGGGTAATATTTTTATTGTGTATTAGTGCTTGCTGTGAATGTAGTCAGTGTAACCAGTGTGTTTTCCGCTTGTGCCTCGTGAACTAAAGCACTGTATCCTTGGGCTGCTCCGAAGTGAAGGTTTAGGTATTCTGCCAGCCACAAGGTCTCTACACAGGTTTCTTAGAATTCCAATTACCTGCTACCTCCAGTTGGAAGTGGCGCAGGGAACGCTGTGTCTTTTAAAAATTCGTTTATAGGATGTGGGCGTCGCTGGCAAGGCCAGCATTCATTGCCCATCCCTAATTGCCCTTGAGAAGGTGGTGGTGAGCCGCCTTCTTGAACCGCTGCAGTCCGTGTGGTGAAGGTACTCCCACAGTGCTGTTGGGGAGGGAGTTCCAGGATTTTGACCCAGCGACGATGAAAGATCGGCGATATACTTCTAAGTCAGGATGGTGTGTGACTTGGAGGAGAACTTGGAGGTGGTGGTATTCCCATGTGCCTGCTGCCCTTGTCCTTCTAGGTGGAGGAGTTCGCGGGTTTGGGTGATGCTGCCGAAGAAGCCTTGGCGAGTTGCTGCAGTGCATCTTGTAGATGGTACACACTGCAGCCATGGTACTCCGATGGTGGAGGGAGTGAATGTTTAAGGTGGTGGATGGGGTGCCAATCAAGCGGGCTGCTTTGTCCTGGATGATTTCGAGCTTCTTGAGTGTTGTTGGAGCTGCACTCAAGTGGAGAGTATTCCATCACACTCCTTACTTGTGCCTTGTAGATGGTGGAAATGCTTTGGGGAGTCAGGAGGTGAGACACTCGCCGCAGAATACCTAGCCTCTGATCTGCTCTTGTTGCCACAGTATTTATGTGGCTGGTCCAGTTAAGTTTCTGGTCAATGGTGACCCCCAGGATGTTGATGGTGGGGGATTTGGTGATGGTAATGCCGTTGAATGTCAAGGGGCGGTGGTTAGACTCTCGCTTGTTGGAGATAGTCATTGCCTGGCACTTGTGTGGCGCAAATGTTACCTGCCACTTATCAGCCCAAGCCTGAACATCGTCTAGGTCTTGTTGCATGTGGGCATGGACTGCTTCATTATCTGAGGAGTTGCGAATGGCACTGAACACTGTACAGTCATCAGCGAACATCCCCATTTCTGACCTTATGTTGGAGGGAAGGTCATTGATGAAGCAGCTGAAGATGGTAGGACACTGGCCTGAGAAACTCCTGCAGCGATGTCCTGGTGCTGTGATGATTGACCTTCAGCCACCACAACCATCTTCCTTTGTGCTAGGTATGACTCCAGCCATTGGAAGGTTTCCCCCCTGATTCCCATTGACTTCAGTTTTACTAGGGCTCCTTCATGCCACACTCAGTCAAATGCTGCCTTGATGTCAAGGGCAGTCACTCTCACCTCACCTCTGGAATTCAGCTCCTTTGTCCATGTTTGGACCAAGGCTGTAATGAGGTCGGGAGCCGAGTGGTCCTGGCGGAACCCAAACTGGGCATCAGTGAGCAGGTTATTGGTGAGTAAGTGCCGCTTGATAGCACTGTTGATGACACCTTCCATCACTTTGCTGATGATTGAGAGTAGACTGATGGGGCGGTAATTGGCCGGATTGGATTTGTCCTGCTTTTTGTGGACAGGTCATACCTGGGCACTTTTCCACATTGTCAAATAGATGCCAGTGGTGGCCAGGACACTGGAGAAAACCACCCATCTCTTCTTCAAAATAGTGCCACGGGATCTTTTACTTCCACCTGAGAGAGCAGACGGGGCCTCGGTTTAACGTCTCCTGAAAGACGGCACCTCCGACAGTGCAGCACTCCCTCAGCACTGCACTGGTGTGTCGGCCTAGATTTTGTGCTCAAGTCTCTTGAACCCACAATCTTCTGACTCCAAGTTGAGAGTGCTACACACGAACTCATGGCTGAGACCTAAAGGCATGAGAGCTGATTGGAACCGATACTAACCCAAGAGCATGTTTCTGTGCTGCCTCACAAATGCTGCTGATAGAGACAAAATCCTCTCTGACCTGTGCGAGTACTGACCTCTGGATTTACAAGATCCGTGACTCAGTTTTGGTTGCCTGAATTCCGTCTCCAAACGGGTTGAAGCCAGCTGTTATTATGTCTTGAAGTTTAGCTCCAATTGCCTCAATAAAACATCCCAAGGTGCTTCACAGAAGCGTTATCAGTCAAAATTTGACACCAGGCCGCATAAAGAGATAGTAGGACAGGTGACAAAAAAGGTAGGTTTTAAGGAGTAACTTAAAGGAGGAGAGAGAGGTAGAGAAGTGGAGATGTTTAGGGAGGAAATTCCAGAGTTTAGGGCCTCGGCAGCTGAAGACACGGCCGCCAATGGTGGAGCGATTAAAATCGGGGATGCGCAAGAGGCCAGAATTAGAGGAACGCAGAGATCTCGTAAGGCTGCAGGGCTGGAGGAGGTTACAGAGATAGGGAAGGGTGAGTCTATGGAGGGATTTGAACACAAGGATGAGAATTTTAAAATCGAGGCGTTGCCGGATCGGCAGCTAATATAACTCAGTGAGCACAGGGATGATGGGTGAACGGGACTTGGTGCGAGTTAGGAAACGGGAAGACCACCTTCTAGCGAGTAGTGCACAGTGAATAGTAGAGACTGATGACCTGTTCGTGCTTGTGCACAAAACTCATTTTGAAAATTGACCCCATGAGTTCTGAATCCTGAAGCAACCAATCAGGACCATTCACCAGCCCGCCTCTCTTTAGATATCAACACTGGGCCAATCTCAACTGTGCTCCAGGTCCCTGCCCTGTGTTCCTTTCTCAATCTCACTGCTAACATCCTCAGCATATATGTGGCCTGCTCTTTTCCATGTGGTAGTGTTGTTGCAGGCTGCTCCATAATGTCTCGCTCAGAGAGATTGGCTTTAGCTCCATTCTGTGAAAAGTGAAGAAGGCACATTTTGATTGTACAGTTACTGTTATCCATAATGCTGCCGTACTGCAGCACATGCTCAATTCAACAGTGCGAAATCAAACACTGTGTATCAGATGAATGTAATGTTCTTTGCCAGTGCTACACCTTGTGAACATAATGGTACAAAGCGGGAGTTCAACTATGTCCTGCAGCTTCATTGTCTCCACATCCTCGAAGGGCTCCCTGCAGTTAGTATTGCTACAGCCTCCTCAAAGTGGTTAGCATTTCTGCTCTGCGGGGCACAACCAGAATTTCACAGTCATTTATATCTGTTGAATGCAGATTCTCCTGCAAGGAGAAGCACAGTAGTCATCGGCTGGTGACACATTGGTGAAGGAGCATTGACTGAGGGTGAATTGACTGAGGATGAATTGACTGAGAGTGAATTGACTGAGGGTGAATTGACTGAGAGTGAATTGACTGAGGATGAATTGACTCAGGGTGAATTGACTGAGGATGAATTGACTGAGAGTGAATTGACTGAGAGTGAATTGAATGAGAGTGAATTGACTGAGGGTGAATTGACTGAGGGTGAATTGACTGAGAGTGAATTGACTGAGAGTGAATTGACTGAGAGTGAATTGACTGAGGATGAATTGACTGAGGGTGAATTGACTGAGGATGAATTGACTGAGGGTGAATTGACTGAGGGTGAATTGACTGAGAGTGAATTGACTGAGAGTGAATTGAATGAGAGTGAATTGACTGAGGGTGAATTGACTGAGGGTGAATTGACTGAGAGTGAATTGACTGAGGATGAATTGACTGAGAGTGAATTGACTGAGGATGAATTGACTGAGAGTGAATTGATTGAGAGTGAATTGACTGAGGGTGAATTGACTGAGGATGAAGTGACTGAGATTGAATTGACTGAGGGTGAATTGACTGAGGATGAAGTGACTGAGATTGAATTGACTGAGGGTGAATTGACTGAGGGTGAATTGACTGAGAGTGAATTGACTGAGGGTGAATTGACTGAGGATGAAGTGACTGAGATTGAATTGACTGAGGGTGAATTGACTGAGGGTGAATTGACTGAGAGTGAATTGACAGAGTGAATTGACTGAGATTGAATTGACTGAGAGTGAATTGACTGAGAGTGAATTGACTGAGATTGAATTGTCTGAGAGTGAATTGACTGAGGATGAAGTGACTGAGGATGAATTGACTGAGGGTGAATTGACTGAGATTGAATTGACTGAGATTGAATTGACTGAGAGTGAATTGACTGAGAGTGAATTGACTGAGGATGAATTGACTGAGGGTGAATTGACTGAGGGTGAATTGACTGAGATTGAATTGACTGAGAGTGAATTGACTGAGGATGAATTGACTGAGGATGAATTGACTGAGGATGAATTGACTGAGAGTGAATTGACTGAGAGTGAATTGACTGAGGGTGAATTGACTGAGAGTGAATTGACTGAGGATGAATTGACTGAGAATGAATTGACTGAGAGTGAATTGACTGAGAGTGAATTGACTGAGAGTGAATTGACTGTGAGTGAATTGACTGAGAGTGAATTGACTGAGAGTGAATTGACTGAGAGTGAATTGACTGAGAGTGAATTGACTGAGATTGAATTGACTGAGAGTGAATTGACTGAGAGTGAATTGACTGAGAGTGAATTGACTGAGAGTGAATTGACTGAGGATGAATTGACTGAGGATGAATTGACTGAGGATGAATTGACTGAGGATGAATTGACTGAGGATGAATTGACTGAGGATGAATTGACTGAGAGTGAATTGACTGAGAGTGAATTGACTGAGGGTGAATTGACTGAGGATGAATTGACTGAGGATGAATTGACTGAGGATGAATTGACTGAGAGTGAATTGACTGAGGGTGAATTGACTGAGGATGAAATGACTGAGGATGAATTGACTGAGAGTGAATTGACTGAGAGTCAATTGACTGAGGATGAAGTGACTGAGGATGAATTGACTGAGGATGAATTGACTGAGAGTGAATTGACTGAGAGTGAATTGACTGAGAGTGAATTGACTGAGGATGAAATGACTGAGGATGAATTGACTGAGGATGAATTGACTGAGAGTGAATTGACTGAGAGTGAATTGACTGAGAGTGAATTGACTGAGGATGAAGTGACTGAGGATGAATTGACTGAGGGTGAATTGACTGAGGGTGAATTGACTGAGTGAATTGACTGAGGGTGAATTGACTGAGGGTGAATTGACTGAGATTGAATTGACTGAGAGTGAATTGACTGAGAGTGAATTGACAGAGTGAATTGACTGAGATTGAATTGACTGAGATTGAATTGACTGAGATTGAATTGACTGAGAGTGAATTGACTGAGAGTGAATTGACTGAGGATGAATTGACTGAGAGTGAATTGACTGAGAGTGAATTGACTGAGATTGAATTGACTGAGAGTGAATTGACTGAGGATGAATTGACTGAGGATGAATTGACTGAGATTGAATTGACTGAGAGTGAATTGACTGAGAGTGAATTGACTGAGAGTGAATTGACTGAGAGTGAATTGACTGAGAGTGAATTGACTGTGTGAATTGACTGAGAGTGAATTGACTGAGAGTGAATTGACTGAGAGTGAATTGACTGAGAGTGAATTGACTGAGAGTGAATTGACTGAGATTGAATTGACTGAGAGTAAATTGACTGAGAGTGAATTGACTGAGAGTGAATTGACTGAGAGTGAATTGACTGAGGATGAATTGACTGAGGATGAATTGACTGATTATGAATTGACTGAGGTTGAATTGACTGAGGATGAATTGACTGAGAGTGAATTGACTGAGGATGAATTGACTGAGAGTGAATTGACTGAGAGTGAATTGACTGAGGGTGAATTGACTGAGGATGAATTGACTGAGAGTGAATTGACTGAGAGTGAATTGACTGAGGGTGAATTGACTGAGGATGAATTGACTGAGGATGAATTGACTGAGGATGAATTGACTGAGAGTGAATTGACTGAGAGTGAATTGACTGAGGGTGAATTGACTGAGGATGAATTGACTGAGAGTGAATTGACTGAGAGTCAATTGACTGAGGGTGAATTGACTGAGGATGAATTGACTGAGAGTGAATTGACTGAGGATGAATTGACTGAGAGTGAATTGACTGAGGATGAATTGACTGAGGATGAATTGACTGAGAGTGAATTGACTGATGATGAATTGACTGGAGATGAATTGACTGAGAGTGAATTGACTGAGGATGAATTTGCAGTGGATGAATTGACTGAGAGTGAATTGACTGAGCGTGAATTGGCTGAGAGTGAATTGACTGAGGATGAATTGACTGAGGATGAATTGACTGAGAGTGAATTGACTGAGAGTGAATTGACTGAGAGTGAATTGACTGAGAGTGAATTGACTGAGAGTGAATTGACTGAGAGTGAATTGACTGAGAGTGAATTGACTGAGAGTGAATTGACTGAGAGTGAATTGACTGAGGGTGAATTGACTGAGAGTGAATTGACTGAGTGTGAATTGACTGAGAGTGAATTGACTGAGAGTGAATTGACTGAGGGTGAATTGACTGAGGATGAATTGACTGAGGATGAATTGACTGAGGGTGAATTGACTGAGGGTGAATTGACTGAGGGTGAATTGACGAGGGTGAATTGACTGAGGATGAATTGACTGAGGATGAAGTGACTGAGGATGAATTGACCGAGGGTGAATTGACTGAGGATGAATTGACTGAGGGTGAATTGACTGAGGGTGAATTGACTGAGGGTGAATTGACTGAGAGTGAATTGACTGAGGATGAATTGACTGAGGATGAATTGACTGAGGGTGAATTGACTGAGGATGAATTGACTGAGAGTGAATTGACTGAGGATGAATTGACTGACAGTGAATTGACTGAGAGTGAATTGACTGAGGATGAATTGTCTGAGGATGAATTGACTGAGAGTGAATTGACTGAGAGTGAAATGACTGAGGATGAATTGTCTGAGGATGAATTGACTGAGAGTGAATTGACTGAGAGTGAATTGACTCAGAATGAATTGACTGAGGGTGATTGACTGAGAGTGAATTGACTGAGAGTGAATTGACTCAGCATGAATTGACTGAGGGTAATTGACTGAGGGTGATTGACTGAGGATGAATTGACTGAGGATGAATTGACTGAGGATGAATTGACTGAGGATGAATTGACTGAGGATGAATTGACTGAGGATGAATTGACTGAGAGTGAATTGACTGAGAGTGAATTGACTGAGGATGAATTGACTGAGGATGAAGTGACTGAGGATGAATTGACCGAGGGTGAATTGACTGAGGATGAATTGACTGAGGGTGAATTGACTGAGGGTGAATTGACTGAGGGTGAATTGACTGAGAGTGAATTGACTGAGGATGAATTGACTGAGGATGAATTGACTCAGAATGAATTGACTGAGGGTGATTGACTGAGAGTGAATTGACTGAGAGTGAATTGACTCAGAATGAATTGACTGAGGGTGATTGACTGAGGGTGATTGACTGAGGATGAATTGACTGAGAGTGAATTGACTGATTGTGAATTGACTGAGGGTGAATTGACTGAGGATAAATTGACTGAGAGTGAATTGACTGAGAGTGAATTGACTGAGCGTGAATTGGCTGAGAGTGAATTGACTGAGGATGAATTGACTGAGAGTGAATTGACTGAGGGTGAATTGACTGAGGATAAATTGACTGAGAGTGAATTGACTGAGAGTGAATTGACTGAGATTGAATTGACTGAGGATGAATTGACTGAGAGTGAATTGACTGAGAGTGAATTGACTGAGAGTGAATTGACTGAGAGTGAATTGACTGAGAGTGAATTGACTGAGAGTGAATTGACTGTGAGTGAATTGACTGAGAGTGAATTGACTGAGAGTGAATTGACTGAGAGTGAATTGACTGAGAGTGAATTGACTGAGAGTGAATTGACTGAGATTGAATTGACTGAGAGTGAATTGACTGAGAGTGAATTGACTGAGAGTGAATTGACTGAGAGTGAATTGACTGAGGATGAATTGACTGAGGATGAATTGACTGAGGTTGAATTGACTGAGGATGAATTGACTGAGGATGAATTGACTGAGGATGAATTGACTGAGGATGAATTGACTGAGAGTGAATTGACTGAGAGTGAATTGACTGAGGGTGAATTGACTGAGGATGAATTGACTGAGAGTGAATTGACTGAGAGTCAATTGACTGAGGATGAATTGACTGAGAGTGAATTGACTGAGGATGAATTGACTGAGAGTGAATTGACTGAGGATGAATTGACTGAGGATGAATTGACTGAGAGTGAATTGACTGAGAGTGAATTGACTGAGAGTGAATTGACTGAGGATGAATTGACTGAGAGTGAATTGACTGAGGATGAATTGACTGAGGATGAATTGACTGAGAGTGAATTGACTGAGGATGAATTGACTGAGAGTGAATTGACTGAGGATGAATTGACTGAGGATGAATTGACTGAGAGTGAATTGACTGATGATGAATTGACTGGAGATGAATTGACTGAGAGTGAATTGACTGAGGATGAATTTGCAGTGGATGAATTGACTGAGAGTGAATTGACTGAGAGTGAATTGACTGAGCGTGAATTGGCTGAGAGTGAATTGACTGAGGATGAATTGACTGAGGATGAATTGACTGAGAGTGAATTGACTGAGAGTGAATTGACTGAGAGTGAATTGACTGAGAGTGAATTGACTGAGAGTGAATTGACTGAGAGTGAATTGACTGAGAGTGAATTGACTGAGAGTGAATTGACTGAGAGTGAATTGACTGAGAGTGAATTGACTGAGGGTGAATTGACTGAGAGTGAATTGACTGAGTGTGAATTGACTGAGAGTGAATTGACTGAGAGTGAATTGACTGAGGGTGAATTGACTGAGGATGAATTGACTGAGGATGAATTGACTGAGGGTGAATTGACTGAGGGTGAATTGACTGAGGGTGAATTGACCGAGGGTGAATTGACTGAGGATGAATTGACTGAGGATGAAGTGACTGAGGATGAATTGACCGAGGGTGAATTGACTGAGGATGAATTGACTGAGGGTGAATTGACTGAGGGTGAATTGACTGAGGGTGAATTGACTGAGAGTGAATTGACTGAGGATGAATTGACTGAGGATGAATTGACTGAGGGTGAATTGACTGAGGATGAATTGACTGAGAGTGAATTGACTGAGGATGAATTGACTGACAGTGAATTGACTGAGAGTGAATTGACTGAGGATGAATTGTCTGAGGATGAATTGACTGAGAGTGAATTGACTGAGAGTGAAATGACTGAGAGTGAATTGACTGAGAGTGAATTGACTGAGAGTGAATTGACTGAGATTGAATTGACTGAGTGTGAATTGACTGAGAGTGAATTGACTGAGTGTGAATTGACTGAGAGTGAATTGACTGAGAGTGAATTGACTGAGGGTGAATTGACTGAGGATGAATTGACTGAGGATGAATTGACTGAGGGTGAATTGACTGAGGGTGAATTGACTGAGGGTGAATTGACCGAGGGTGAATTGACTGAGGATGAATTGACTGAGGATGAAGTGACTGAGGATGAATTGACCGAGGGTGAATTGACTGAGGATGAATTGACTGAGGGTGAATTGACTGAGGGTGAATTGACTGAGGGTGAATTGACTGAGAGTGAATTGACTGAGGATGAATTGACTGAGGATGAATTGACTGAGGGTGAATTGACTGAGGATGAATTGACTGAGAGTGAATTGACTGAGGATGAATTGACTGACAGTGAATTGACTGAGAGTGAATTGACTGAGGATGAATTGTCTGAGGATGAATTGACTGAGAGTGAATTGACTGAGAGTGAAATGACTGAGGATGAATTGTCTGAGGATGAATTGACTGAGAGTGAATTGACTGAGAGTGAATTGACTCAGAATGAATTGACTGAGGGTGATTGACTGAGAGTGAATTGACTGAGAGTGAATTGACTCAGATGAATTGACTGAGGGTGATTGACTGAGGGTGATTGACTGAGGATGAATTGACTGAGGATGAATTGACTGAGGATGAATTGACTGAGGATGAATTGACTGAGGATGAATTGACTGAGGATGAATTGACTGAGAGTGAATTGACTGAGAGTGAATTGACTGAGGATGAATTGACTGAGGATGAAGTGACTGAGGATGAATTGACCGAGGGTGAATTGACTGAGGATGAATTGACTGAGGGTGAATTGACTGAGGGTGAATTGACTGAGGGTGAATTGACTGAGAGTGAATTGACTGAGGATGAATTGACTGAGGATGAATTGACTCAGAATGAATTGACTGAGGGTGATTGACTGAGAGTGAATTGACTGAGAGTGAATTGACTCAGAATGAATTGACTGAGGGTGATTGACTGAGGGTGATTGACTGAGGATGAATTGACTGAGAGTGAATTGACTGATTGTGAATTGACTGAGGGTGAATTGACTGAGGATAAATTGACTGAGAGTGAATTGACTGAGAGTGAATTGACTGAGCGTGAATTGGCTGAGAGTGAATTGACTGAGGATGAATTGACTGAGAGTGAATTGACTGAGGGTGAATTGACTGAGGATAATTGACTGAGAGTGAATTGACTGAGAGTGAATTGACTGAGATTGAATTGACTGAGGATGAATTGACTGAGAGTGAATTGACTGAGAGTGAATTGACTGAGAGTGAATTGACTGAGAGTGAATTGACTGAGAGTGAATTGACTGAGAGTGAATTGACTGTGAGTGAATTGACTGAGAGTGAATTGACTGAGAGTGAATTGACTGAGAGTGAATTGACTGAGAGTGAATTGACTGAGAGTGAATTGACTGAGATTGAATTGACTGAGAGTGAATTGACTGAGAGTGAATTGACTGAGAGTGAATTGACTGAGAGTGAATTGACTGAGGATGAATTGACTGAGGATGAATTGACTGAGGTTGAATTGACTGAGGATGAATTGACTGAGGATGAATTGACTGAGAGTGAATTGACTGAGGATGAATTGACTGAGAGTGAATTGACTGAGAGTGAATTGACTGAGGGTGAATTGACTGAGGATGAATTGACTGAGAGTGAATTGACTGAGATACAATTGACTGAGGATGAATTGACTGAGAGTGAATTGACTGAGGATGAATTGACTGAGAGTGAATTGACTGAGGATGAATTGACTGAGGATGAATTGACTGAGAGTGAATTGACTGAGAGTGAATTGACTGAGAGTGAATTGACTGAGGATGAATTGACTGAGAGTGAATTGACTGAGGATGAATTGACTGAGGATGAATTGACTGAGAGTGAATTGACTGAGGATGAATTGACTGAGAGTGAATTGACTGAGGATGAATTGACTGAGGATGAATTGACTGAGAGTGAATTGACTGATGATGAATTGACTGAGATGAATTGACTGAGAGTGAATTGACTGAGGATGAATTTGCAGTGGATGAATTGACTGAGAGTGAATTGACTGAGAGTGAATTGACTGAGCGTGAATTGGCTGAGAGTGAATTGACTGAGGATGAATTGACTGAGGATGAATTGACTGAGAGTGAATTGACTGAGAGTGAATTGACTGAGAGTGAATTGACTGAGAGTGAATTGACTGAGAGTGAATTGACTGAGAGTGAATTGACTGAGAGTGAATTGACTGAGAGTGAATTGACTGAGAGTGAATTGACTGAGAGTGAATTGACTGAGGGTGAATTGACTGAGAGTGAATTGACTGAGTGTGAATTGACTGAGAGTGAATTGACTGAGAGTGAATTGACTGAGGGTGAATTGACTGAGGATGAATTGACTGAGGATGAATTGACTGAGGGTGAATTGACTGAGGGTGAATTGACTGAGGGTGAATTGACTGAGGGTGAATTGACTGAGGATGAATTGACTGAGGATGAATTGACTGAGGATGAATTGACTGAGAGTGAATTGACTGAGGATGAATTGACTGAGAGTGAATTGACTGAGGGTGAATTGACTGAGGGTGAATTGACTGAGAGTGAATTGACTGAGGATGAATTGACTGAGGATGAATTGACTGAGGAGTGAATTGACTGAGGATGAATTGACTGAGAGTGAATTGACTGAGGATGAATTGACTGAGAGTGAATTGACTGAGAGTGAATTGACTGAGGATGAATTGACTGAGGATGAATTGACTGAGAGTGAATTGACTGAGAGTGAATTGACTGAGAGTGAATTGACTGAGAGTGAATTGACTGAGAGTGAATTGACTGAGAGTGAATTGACTGAGGGTGAATTGACTGAGAGTGAATTGACTGAGTGTGAATTGACTGAGAGTGAATTGACTGAGAGTGAATTGACTGAGGGTGAATTGACTGAGGATGAATTGACTGAGGATGAATTGACTGAGGGTGAATTGACTGAGGGTGAATTGACTGAGGGTGAATTGACCGAGGGTGAATTGACTGAGGATGAATTGACTGAGGATGAAGTGACTGAGGATGAATTGACCGAGGGTGAATTGACTGAGGATGAATTGACTGAGGATGAATTGACTGAGGGTGAATTGACTGAGGGTGAATTGACTGAGGGTGAATTGACCGAGGGTGAATTGACTGAGGATGAATTGACTGAGGATGAAGTGACTGAGGATGAATTGACCGAGGGTGAATTGACTGAGGATGAATTGACTGAGGGTGAATTGACTGAGGGTGAATTGACTGAGGGTGAATTGACTGAGAGTGAATTGACTGAGGATGAATTGACTGAGGATGAATTGACTGAGGGTGAATTGACTGAGGATGAATTGACTGAGAGTGAATTGACTGAGGATGAATTGACTGACAGTGAATTGACTGAGAGTGAATTGACTGAGGATGAATTGTCTGAGGATGAATTGACTGAGAGTGAATTGACTGAGAGTGAAATGACTGAGGATGAATTGTCTGAGGATGAATTGACTGAGAGTGAATTGACTGAGAGTGAATTGACTCAGAATGAATTGACTGAGGGTGATTGACTGAGAGTGAATTGACTGAGAGTGAATTGACTCAGCATGAATTGACTGAGGGTGATTGACTGAGGGTGATTGACTGAGGATGAATTGACTGAGGATGAATTGACTGAGGATGAATTGACTGAGGATGAATTGACTGAGGATGAATTGACTGAGGATGAATTGACTGAGAGTGAATTGACTGAGAGTGAATTGACTGAGGGTGAATTGACTGAGGATGAATTGACTGAGGATGAATTGACTGAGGATGAATTGACTGAGAGTGAATTGACTGAGAGTGAATTGACTGAGGGTGAATTGACTGAGGATGAATTGACTGAGATTGAATTGACTGAGGATGAATTGACTGAGAGTGAATTGACTGAGGATGAATTGACTGAGGATGAATTGACTGAGAGTGAATTGACTGATGATGAATTGACTGGAGATGAATTGACTGAGAGTGAATTGACTGAGGATGAATTTGCAGTGGATGAATTGACTGAGAGTGAATTGACTGAGAGTGAATTGACTGAGCGTGAATTGGCTGAGAGTGAATTGACTGAGGATGAATTGACTGAGGATGAATTGACTGAGAGTGAATTGACTGAGAGTGAATTGACTGAGAGTGAATTGACTGAGAGTGAATTGACTGAGAGTGAATTGACTGAGAGTGAATTGACTGAGAGTGAATTGACTGAGAGTGAATTGACTGAGAGTGAATTGACTGAGAGTGAATTGACTGAGAGTGAATTGACTGAGAGTGAATTGACTGAGGGTGAATTGACTGAGAGTGAATTGACTGAGTGTGAATTGACTGAGAGTGAATTGACTGAGAGTGAATTGACTGAGGGTGAATTGACTGAGGATGAATTGACTGAGGATGAATTGACTGAGGGTGAATTGACTGAGGGTGAATTGACCGAGGGTGAATTGACTGAGGATGAATTGACTGAGGATGAAGTGACTGAGGATGAATTGACCGAGGGTGAATTGACTGAGGATGAATTGACTGAGGGTGAATTGACTGAGGGTGAATTGACTGAGGGTGAATTGACTGAGAGTGAATTGACTGAGGATGAATTGACTGAGGATGAATTGACTCAGAATGAATTGACTGAGGGTGATTGACTGAGAGTGAATTGACTGAGAGTGAATTGACTCAGAATGAATTGACTGAGGGTGATTGACTGAGGGTGATTGACTGAGGATGAATTGACTGAGAGTGAATTGACTGATTGTGAATTGACTGAGGTTGAATTGACTGAGGATAAATTGACTGAGAGTGAATTGACTGAGAGTGAATTGACTGAGGGTGAATTGACTGAGAGTGAATTGACTGAGGATGAATTGACTGAGAATGAATTGACTGAGAGTGAATTGACTGAGAGTGAATTGACTGAGAGTGAATTGACTGAGATTGAATTGACTGAGAGTGAATTGACTGAGAGTGAATTGACTGAGAGTGAATTGACTGAGAGTGAATTGACTGAGAGTGAATTGACTGAGGATGAATTGACTGAGAGTGAATTGACTGAGGGTGAATTGACTGAGGATAAATTGACTGAGAGTGAATTGACTGAGAGTGAATTGACTGAGATTGAATTGACTGAGGATGAATTGACTGAGGATGAATTGACTGAGGATGAATTGACTGAGGATGAATTGACTGAGGATGAATTGACTGAGAGTGAATTGACTGAGAGTGAATTGACTGAGGGTGAATTGACTGAGGATGAATTGACTGAGAGTGAATTGACTGAGAGTCAATTGACTGAGGATGAATTGACTGAGAGTGAATTGACTGAGGATGAATTGACTGAGGATGAATTGACTGAGAGTGAATTGACTGAGGATGAATTGACTGAGAGTGAATTGACTGAGGATGAATTGACTGAGGATGAATTGACTGAGAGTGAATTGACTGATGATGAATTGACTGGAGATGAATTGACTGAGAGTGAATTGACTGAGGATGAATTTGCAGTGGATGAATTGACTGAGAGTGAATTGACTGAGAGTGAATTGACTGAGCGTGAATTGGCTGAGAGTGAATTGACTGAGGATGAATTGACTGAGGATGAATTGACTGAGAGTGAATTGACTGAGAGTGAATTGACTGAGAGTGAATTGACTGAGAGTGAATTGACTGAGAGTGAATTGACTGAGAGTGAATTGACTGAGAGTGAATTGACTGAGAGTGAATTGACTGAGAGTGAATTGACTGAGAGTGAATTGACTGAGGGTGAATTGACTGAGAGTGAATTGACTGAGTGTGAATTGACTGAGAGTGAATTGACTGAGAGTGAATTGACTGAGGGTGAATTGACTGAGGATGAATTGACTGAGGATGAATTGACTGAGGGTGAATTGACTGAGGGTGAATTGACTGAGGGTGAATTGACCGAGGGTGAATTGACTGAGGATGAATTGACTGAGGATGAAGTGACTGAGGATGAATTGACCGAGGGTGAATTGACTGAGGATGAATTGACTGAGGGTGAATTGACTGAGGGTGAATTGACTGAGGGTGAATTGACTGAGAGTGAATTGACTGAGGATGAATTGACTGAGGATGAATTGACTGAGGGTGAATTGACTGAGGATGAATTGACTGAGAGTGAATTGACTGAGGATGAATTGACTGACAGTGAATTGACTGAGAGTGAATTGACTGAGGATGAATTGTCTGAGGATGAATTGACTGAGAGTGAATTGACTGAGAGTGAAATGACTGAGGATGAATTGTCTGAGGATGAATTGACTGAGAGTGAATTGACTGAGAGTGAATTGACTCAGAATGAATTGACTGAGGGTGATTGACTGAGAGTGAATTGACTCAGAGTGAATTGACTCAGAATGAATTGACTGAGGGTGATTGACTGAGGGTGATTGACTGAGGATGAATTGACTGAGGATGAATTGACTGAGGATGAATTGACTGAGGATGAATTGACTGAGGATGAATTGACTGAGGATGAATTGACTGAGAGTGAATTGACTGAGAGTGAATTGACTGAGGGTGAATTGACTGAGGATGAATTGACTGAGGATGAATTGACTGAGGATGAATTGACTGAGAGTGAATTGACTGAGAGTGAATTGACTGAGGGTGAATTGACTGAGGATGAATTGACTGAGAGTGAATTGACTGAGGATGAATTGACTGAGAGTGAATTGACTGAGGATGAATTGACTGAGGATGAATTGACTGAGAGTGAATTGACTGATGATGAATTGACTGAGATGAATTGACTGAGAGTGAATTGACTGAGGATGAATTTGCAGTGGATGAATTGACTGAGAGTGAATTGACTGAGAGTGAATTGACTGAGAGTGAATTGACTGAGAGTGAATTGACTGAGGATGAATTGACTGAGAGTGAATTGACTGAGAGTGAATTGACTGAGAGTGAATTGACTGAGAGTGAATTGACTGAGAGTGAATTGACTGAGAGTGAATTGACTGAGAGTGAATTGACTGAGAGTGAATTGACTGAGAGTGAATTGACTGAGAGTGAATTGACTGAGAGTGAATTGACTGAGAGTGAATTGACTGAGGGTGAATTGACTGAGAGTGAATTGACTGAGTGTGAATTGACTGAGAGTGAATTGACTGAGAGTGAATTGACTGAGGGTGAATTGACTGAGGATGAATTGACTGAGGATGAATTGACTGAGGGTGAATTGACTGAGGGTGAATTGACTGAGGGTGAATTGACTGAGGGTGAATTGACTGAGGATGAATTGACTGAGGATGAAGTGACTGAGGATGAATTGACCGAGGGTGAATTGACTGAGGATGAATTGACTGAGGGTGAATTGACTGAGGGTGAATTGACTGAGGGTGAATTGACTGAGAGTGAATTGACTGAGGATGAATTGACTGAGGATGAATTGACTCAGAATGAATTGACTGAGGGTGATTGACTGAGAGTGAATTGACTGAGAGTGAATTGACTCAGAATGAATTGACTGAGGGTGATTGACTGAGGGTGATTGACTGAGGATGAATTGACTGAGAGTGAATTGACTGATTGTGAATTGACTGAGGGTGAATTGACTGAGGATAAATTGACTGAGAGTGAATTGACTGAGAGTGAATTGACTGAGCGTGAATTGGCTGAGAGTGAATTGACTGAGGATGAATTGACTGAGAGTGAATTGACTGAGGGTGAATTGACTGAGGATAAATTGACTGAGAGTGAATTGACTGAGAGTGAATTGACTGAGAGTGAATTGACTGAGAGTGAACTGACTGAGGGTGAATTGACTGAGGATAAATTGACTGAGAGTGAATTGACTGAGAGTGAATTGACTGAGAGTGAATTGACTGAGAGTGAATTGACTGAGGGTGAATTGACTGGAGATGAATTGACTGAGAGTGAATTGACTGAGGATGAATTTGCTGTGGATGAATTGACTGAGAGTGAATTGACTGAGAATGAATTGACTGAGGATGAATTGACTGAGAGTGAATTGACTGACGATGAATTGACTGAGAGTGAATTGACTGAGAGTGACTTGACTGAGGATGAATTGACTGAGGGTGAATTGAATGAGGATGAATTGACTGAGAGTGAATTGACTGAGGATGAATTGACTGAGGGTGAATTGACTTAGGATGAATTGACTGAGAGTGAATTGACTGAGGGTGAATTGACTGAGAGTGAATTGACTGAGAGTGAATTGACTGAGGGTGAATTGACTGAGGCTGAATTGACTGAGAGTGAATTGACTGAGAGTGAATTGACTGAGAGTGAATTGACTGAGAGTGAATTGACTGAGGGTGAATTGACTGAGGCTGAATTGACTGAGAGTGAATTGACTGAGAGTGAATTGACTGAGGATGAATTGACTGAGGGTGAATTGACCGAGGGTGAATTGACTGAGGATGAATTGACTGAGGATGAAGTGACTGAGGATGAATTGACCGAGGGTGAATTGACTGAGAGTGAATTGACTCAGAATGAATTGACTGAGGGTGAATTGACTGAGGATGAATTGACTGAGGATGAAGTGACTGAGGATGAATTGACTGAGGGTGAATTGACTGAGGATGAATTGACTGAGAGTGAATTGACTGAGGATGAATTGACTGAGGATGAAGTGACTGAGGGTGAATTGACTGAGGATGAATTGACTGAGGATGAAGTGACTGAGGATGAATTGACTGAGGGTGAATTGACTGAGGATGAATTGACTGAGAGTGAATTGACTGAGGATGAATTGACTGAGAGTGAATTGACTGAGAGTGAATTGACTGAGGATGAATTGTGTGAGGATGAATTGACTGAGAGTGAATTGACTGAGAGTGAATTGACTGAGGATGAATTGTCTGAGGATGAATTGACTGAGAGTGAATTGACTGAGAGTGAATTGACTCAGAATGAATTGACTGAGGGTGATTGACTGAGGATGAATTGACTGAGAGTGAATTGACTGAGAGTGAATTGACTCAGAATGAATTGACTGAGGGTGAATTGACTGAGGATGAATTGACTGAGGATGAAGTGACTGAGGATGAATTGACTGAGGGTGAATTGACTGAGGATGAATTGACTGAGAGTGAATTGACTGAGGATGAATTGACTGAGGATGAAGTGACTGAGGGTGAATTGACTGAGGATGAATTGACTGAGGATGAAGTGACTGAGGATGAATTGACTGAGGGTGAATTGACTGAGGATGAATTGACTGAGAGTGAATTGACTGAGGATGAATTGACTGAGAGTGAATTGACTGAGAGTGAATTGACTGAGGATGAATTGTGTGAGGATGAATTGACTGAGAGTGAATTGACTGAGAGTGAATTGACTGAGGATGAATTGTCTGAGGATGAATTGACTGAGAGTGAATTGACTGAGAGTGAATTGACTCAGAATGAATTGACTGAGGGTGATTGACTGAGGATGAATTGACTGAGAGTGAATTGACTGAGAGTGAATTGACTCAGAATGAATTGACTGAGGGTGATTGACTGAGGATGAATTGACTGAGAGTGAATTGACTGATTGTGAATTGACTGAGGGTGAATTGACTGAGGATAAATTGACTGAGAGTGAATTGACTGAGAGTGAATTGACTGAGAGTGAATTGACTGAGGGTGAATTGACTGGAGATGAATTGACTGAGA
Source organism: Squalus acanthias (assembly GCA_030390025.1). Classification (NCBI taxonomy): domain Eukaryota; kingdom Metazoa; phylum Chordata; class Chondrichthyes; order Squaliformes; family Squalidae; genus Squalus; species Squalus acanthias. The sequence continues at coordinate 49,826,914 of CM059443.1, forward strand.
GTGAATTGACTGAGGATGAATTTGCTGTGGATGAATTGACTGAGAGTGAATTGACTGAGAGTGAATTGACTGAGAGTGAATTGACTGAGAGTGAATTGACTGAGATTGAATTGACTGAGGGTGAATTGACTGAGGGTGAATTGACTGAGAGTGAATTGACTGAGGGTGAATTGACTGAGGATGAATTGACTGAGGATGAATTGACTGAGAGTGAATTGACTGAGAGTGAATTGACTGAGAGTGAATTGACTGAGAGTGAATTGACTGAGAGTGAATTGACTGAGGAGAATTGACTGAGAGTGAATTGACTGCGGCTGAATTGACTGAGGGTGAATTGACTGAGGATGAATTGACTGAGAGTGAATTGACTGAGAGTGAATTGACTGAGGGTGAATTGACTGAGGATGAATTGACTGAGGATGAATTGACTGAGGATGAATTGACTGAGGATGAATTGACTGAGGATGAATTGACTGAGGATGAATTGACTGAGGATGAATTGACTGAGAGTGAATTGACTGAGAGTGAATTGACTGAGGAGAATTGACTGAGAGTGAATTGACTGAGGCTGAATTGACTGAGGGTGAATTGACTGAGGATGAATTGACTGAGAGTGAATTGACTGAGAGTGAATTGACTGAGGATGAATTGACTGAGAGTGAATTGACTGAGGATGAATTGACTGAGAGTGAATTGACTGGAGATGAGTTGACTGAGAGTGAATTGACTGGAGATGAATTGACTGAGAGTGAATTGACGGAGGATGAATTTGCTGTGGATGAATTGACTGCGAGTGAATTGACTGGAGATGAATTGACTGAGAGTGAATTGACTGAGGATGAATTTGCTGTGGATGAATTGACTGAGAGTGAATTGACTGAGAGTGAATTGACTGAGAGTGAATTGACTGAGAGTGAATTGACTGAGAGTGAATTGACTGAGAGTGAATTGACTGAGGGTGAATTGACTGAGGGTGAATTGACTGAGAGTGAATTGACTGAGGGTGAATTGACTGAGAGTGAATTGACTGAGAGTGAATTGACTGAGAGTGAATTGACTGAGAGTGAATTGACTGAGAGTGAATTGACTGAGGATGAATTGACTGAGGATGAATTGACTGAGAGTGAATTGACTGAGAGTGAATTGACTGAGGAGAATTGACTGAGAGTGAATTGACTGAGGCTGAATTGACTGAGGGTGAATTGACTGAGAGTGAAGTGACTGAGGATGAATTGACTGAGGGTGAATTGACTGAGGATGAATTGACTGAGAGTGAATTGACTGAGGATGAATTGACTGAGGATGAAGTGACTGAGGGTGAATTGACTGAGGATGAATTGACTGAGGATGAAGTGACTGAGGATGAATTGACTGAGGATGAATTGACTGAGGATGAATTGACTGAGGGTGAATTGACTGAGGATGAATTGACTGAGGGTGAATTGACTGAGAGTGAAGTGACTGAGGATGAATTGACTGAGGGTGAATTGACTGAGGATGAATTGACTGAGAGTGAATTGACTGAGGATGAATTGACTGAGGATGAAGTGACTGAGGGTGAATTGACTGAGGATGAATTGACTGAGGATGAAGTGACTGAGGATGAATTGACTGAGGGTGAATTGACTGAGGATGAATTGACTGAGGATGAATTGACTGAGGGTGAATTGACTGAGGATGAATTGACTGAGAGTGAATTGACTGAGGATGAATTGACTGAGAGTGAATTGACTGAGGATGAATTGTCTGAGGATGAATTGACTGAGAGTGAATTGACTGAGAGTGAATTGACTGAGGATGAATTGTCTGAGGATGAATTGACTGAGAGTGAATTGACTGAGAGTGAATTGACTGAGGATGAATTGTCTGAGGATGAATTGACTGAGAGTGAATTGACTGAGAGTGAATTGACTCAGAATGAATTGACTGAGGGTGATTGACTGAGGATGAATTGACTGAGAGTGAATTGACTGAGAGTGAATTGACTCAGAATGAATTGACTGAGGGTGATTGACTGAGGATGAATTGACTGAGAGTGAATTGACTGAGAGTGAATTGACTGAGAGTGAATTGACTGAGAGTGAATTGACTGAGAGTGAATTGACTGAGGAGAATTGACTGAGAGTGAATTGACTGAGGCTGAATTGACTGAGGGTGAATTGACTGAGGATGAATTGACTGAGAGTGAATTGACTGAGAGTGAATTGACTGAGGGTGAATTGACTGAGGATGAATTGACTGAGGATGAATTGACTGAGGATGAATTGACTGAGGATGAATTGACTGAGGATGAATTGACTGAGGATGAATTGACTGAGAGTGAATTGACTGAGAGTGAATTGACTGAGGAGAATTGACTGAGAGTGAATTGACTGAGGCTGAATTGACTGAGGGTGAATTGACTGAGGATGAATTGACTGAGAGTGAATTGACTGAGGATGAATTGACTGAGAGTGAATTGACTGGAGATGAGTTGACTGAGAGTGAATTGACTGGAGATGAATTGACTGAGAGTGAATTGACGGAGGATGAATTTGCTGTGGATGAATTGACTGAGAGTGAATTGACTGAGAGTGAATTGACTGAGCGTGAATTGGCTGAGAGTGAATTGACTGAGGATGAATTGACTGAGGATGAATTGACTGAGAGTGAATTGACTGAGGGTGAATTGACTGAGGATGAATTGACTGAGAGTGAATTGACTGAGGGTGAATTGACTGAGAGTGAATTGACTCAGAATGAATTGACTGAGGGTGAATTGACTGATGATGAATTGACTGAGGATGAATTGACTGCGAGTGAATTGAGTGAGGGTTAATTGACTGAGAGTGAATTGACTGAGAGTGAATTGACTGAGGCTGAATTGACTGAGAGTGAATTGACTGAGAGTGAATTGACTGAGGCTGAATTGACTGAGAGTGAATTGACTGAGAGTGAATTGACTGAGGATGAATTGACTGAGAGTGAATTGACTGAGGATGAATTGACTGAGAGTGAATTGACTGAGGGTGAATTGACTGAGGATGAATTGACTGAGGATGAATTGACTGAGAGTGAATTGACTGAGGGTGAATTGACTGAGAGTGAATTGACTGAGAATGAATTGACTGAGAGTGAATTGACTGAGGGTGAATTGACTGAGAGTGAATTGACTGAGGGTGAATTGACTGAGGATGAATTGACTGAGAGTGAATTGACTGAGGGTGAATTGACTGAGAGTGAATGGACTCAGAATGAATTGACTGAGGGTGAATTGACTGATGATGAATTGACTGAGGATGAATTGACTGAGAGTGAATTGAGTGAGGGTTAATTGACTGAGAGTGAATTGACTGAGAGTGAATTTGCTGTGGATGAATTGACTGAGGATGAAGTGACTGAGGGTGAATTGACCGAGGGTGAATTGACTGAGGGTGAATTGACCGAGGGTGAATTGACTGAGGATGAATTGACTGAGGATGAAGTGACTGAGGATGAATTGACTGAGGATGAATTGACCGAGGGTGAATTGACTGAGAGTGAATAGACTGAGAGTGAATTGACTCAGAATGAATTGACTGAGGGTGAATTGACTGAGGGTGAATTGACTGAGGATGAAGTGACTGAGGATGAACTGACCGAGGGTCAATTGACTGAGGGTGAATTGACTGAGGATGAATTGACTGAGGGTGAATTGTCTGAGGATGAATTGACAGAGGGTAAATTGACTGAGGGTGAATTGACTGAGGATGAATTGACTGAGGATGAATTGACTGAGGATGAATTGACTGAGGATGAATTGACTGAGGGTGAATTAACTGAGGATGAATTGACTGAGGGTGAATTGTCTGAGGATGAATTGACTGAGGATGAATTGACTGAGGGTGAATTGACTGAGGATGAAATGACTGAGAGTGAATTGACTGAGGATGAATTGACTGAGGATGAATTGACTGAGGGTGAATTGACTGAGGGTGAATTGACTGAGGGTGAATTGACTGAGGATGAATTGACTGAGGATGAAGTGACTGAGGATGAATTGACTGAGAGTGAATTGACTGAGGATGACTTGACCGAGAGTGAATTGACTGAGGATGAATTGACTGAGAGTGAATTGACTGAGAGTGAATTGACTGAGGATGAATTGTCTGAGGATGAATTGACTGAGAGTGAATTGACTGAGAGTGAATTGACTGAGGATGAATTGTCTGAGGATGAATTGAGTGAGAGTGAATTGACTGAGAGTGAATTGACTGAGGATGAATTGTCTGAGGATGAATTGACTGAGAGTGAATTGACTGAGGGTGAATTGACTGAGAGTGAATTGACTCAGAATGAATTGACTGAGAGTGAATTGACTGAGAGTGAATTGACTGAGAGTGAATTGACTGAGAGTGAATTGACTGAGGGTGAATTGACTGGAGATGAATTGACTGAGAGTGAATTGACTGAGGATGAATTTGCTGTGGATGAATTGACTGAGAGTGAATTGACTGAGAGTGAATTGACTGAGAGTGAATTGACTGAGATTGAATTGACTGAGATTGAATTGACTGAGGGTGAATTGACTGAGGGTGAATTGACTGAGAGTGAATTGACTGAGGGTGAATTGACTGAGGATGAATTGACTGAGGATGAATTGACTGAGAGTGAATTGACTGAGAGTGAATTGACTGAGAGTGAATTGACTGAGAGTGAATTGACTGAGAGTGAATTGACTGAGGATGAATTGACTGAGGATGAATTGACTGAGGATGAATTGACTGAGGATGAATTGACTGAGGATGAATTTACTGAGAGTGAATTGACTGAGAGTGAATTGACTGAGGAGAATTGACTGAGAGTGAATTGACTGAGGCTGAATTGACTGAGGATGAATTGACTGAGAGTGAATTGACTGAGAGTGAATTGACTGAGAGTGAATTGACTGAGGATGAATTGACTGAGAGTGAATTGACTGAGGATGAATTGACTGAGAGTGAATTGACTGGAGATGAGTTGACTGAGAGTGAATTGACTGAGAGTGAATTGACTGAGAGTGAATTGACTGAGCGAGAATTGGCTGAGAGTGAATTGACTGAGGATGAATTGACTGAGGATGAATTGACTGAGAGTGAATTGACTGAGAGTGAATTGACTGAGGGTGAATTGACTGAGAGTGAATTGACTGAGGGTGAATTGACTGAGGATGAATTGACTGAGAGTGAATTGACTGAGGATGAATTTGCTGTGGATGAATTGACTGAGAGTGAATTGACTGAGAGTGAATTGACTGAGCGTGAATTGGCTGAGAGTGAATTGACTGAGGATGAATTGACTGAGGATGAATTGACTGAGAGTGAATTGACTGAGAGTGAATTGACTGAGGGTGAATTGACTGAGAGTGAATTGACTGAGGGTGAATTGACTGAGGATGAATTGACTGAGAGTGAATTGACTGAGGGTGAATTGACTGAGAGTGAATTGACTCAGAATGAATTGACTGAGGGTGAATTGACTGATGATGAATTGACTGAGGATGAATTGACTGCGAGTGAATTGAGTGAGGGTTAATTGACTGAGAGTGAATTGACTGAGGCTGAATTGACTGAGAGTGAATTGACTGAGAGTGAATTGACTGAGGATGAATTGACTGAGAGTGAATTGACTGAGGATGAATTGACTGAGAGTGAATTGACTGAGAGTGAATTGACTGAGGATGAATTGACTGAGAGTGAATTGACTGAGGGTGAATTGACTGAGGATGAATTGACTGAGAGTGAATTGACTGAGGGTGAATTGACTGAGAGTGAATGGACTCAGAATGAATTGACTGAGGGTGAATTGACTGATGATGAATTGAATGAGGATGAATTGACTGAGAGTGAATTGAGTGAGGGTTAATTGACTGAGAGTGAATTGACTGAGAGTGAATTTGCTGTGGATGAATTGACTGAGGATGAAGTGACTGAGGGTGAATTGACCGAGGGTGAATTGACTGAGGGTGAATTGACCGAGGGTGAATTGACTGAGGATGAATTGACTGAGGATGAAGTGACTGAGGATGAATTGACTGAGGATGAATTGACCGAGGGTGAATTGACTGAGAGTGAATTGACTGAGAGTGAATTGACTCAGAATGAATTGACTGAGGGTGAATTGACTGAGGGTGAATTGACTGAGGATGAAGTGACTGAGGATGAACTGACCGAGGGTCAATTGACTGAGGGTGAATTGACTGAGGATGAATTGACTGAGGGTGAATTGTCTGAGGATGAATTGACAGAGGGTGAATTGACTGAGGGTGAATTGACTGAGGATGAATTGACTGAGGATGAATTCACTGAGGATGAATTGACTGAGGATGAATTGACTGAGGGTGAATTGACTGAGGATGAATTGACTGAGGGTGAATTGTCTGAGGATGAATTGACTGAGGATGAATTGACTGAGGGTGAATTGACTGAGGATGAATTGACTGAGGATGAATTGACTGATGATGAATTGACTGAGGATGAATTGACTGAGGGTGAATTGACTGAGGGTGAATTGACTGAGGGTGAATTGACTGAGGATGAATTGACTGAGGATGAAGTGACTGAGGATGAATTGACTGAGGGTGAATTGACTGAGGATGAATTGACCGAGAGTGAATTGACTGAGGATGAATTGACTGAGAGTGAATTGACTGAGAGTGAATTGACTGAGGATGAATTGTCTGAGGATGAATTGACTGAGAGTGAATTGACTGAGAGTGAATTGACTGAGGATGAATTGTCTGAGGATGAATTGAGTGAGAGTGAATTGACTGAGAGTGAATTGACTGAGGATGAATTGTCTGAGGATGAATTGACTGAGGATGAATTGACTGAGAGTGAATTGACTGAGAGTGAATTGACTGAGAGTGTATTGACTCAGAATGAATTGACTGAGGGTGATTGACTGAGGATGAATTGACTGAGAGTGAATTGACTGATTGTGAATTGACTGAGGGTGAATTGACTGAGGATAAATTGACTGAGAGTGAATTGACTGAGGGTGAATTGACTGAGAGTGAATTGACTGAGGGTGAATTGACTGGAGATGAATTGACTGAGAGTGAATTGACTGAGGATGAATTTGCTGTGGATGAATTGACTGAGAGTGAATTGACTGAGAGTGAATTGACTGAGATTGAATTGACTGAGGGTGAATTGACTGAGGGTGAATTGACTGAGAGTGAATTGACTGAGGGTGAATTGACTGAGGATGAATTGACTGAGGATGAATTGACTGAGAGTGAATTGACTGAGAGTGAATTGACTGAGAGTGAATTGACTGAGAGTGAATTGACTGAGAGTGAATTGACTGAGGATGAATTGACTGAGGATGAATTGACTGAGGATGAATTGACTGAGGATGAATTGACTGAGGATGAATTGACTGAGAGTGAATTGACTGAGAGTGAATTGACTGAGGAGAATTGACTGAGAGTGAATTGACTGAGGCTGAATTGACTGAGGAGAATTGACTGAGAGTGAATTGACTGAGAATGAATTGACTGAGGGTGAATTGACTGAGAGTGAATTGACTGAGGATGAATTGACTGAGAGTGAATTGACTGCAGATGAGTTGACTGAGAGTGAATTGACTGAGAGTGAATTGACTGAGGGTGAATTGACTGGAGATGAATTGACTGAGAGTGAATTGACTGAGGATGAATTTGCTGTGGATGAATTGACTGAGAGTGAATTGACTGAGAGTGAATTGACTGAGCGAGAATTGGCTGAGAGTGAATTGACTGAGGATGAATTGACTGAGGATGAATTGACTGAGAGTGAATTGACTGAGAGTGAATTGACTGAGGGTGAATTGACTGAGAGTGAATTGACTGAGGGTGAATTGACTGAGGATGAATTGACTGAGAGTGAATTGACTGAGGGTGAATTGACTGAGAGTGAATTGACTCAGAATGAATTGACTGAGGGTGAATTGACTGATGATGAATTGACTGAGGATGAATTGACTGAGAGTGAATTGAGTGAGGGTTAATTGACTGAGAGTGAATTGACTGAGAGTGAATTGACTGAGGCTGAATTGACTGAGGATGAATTGACTGAGAGTGAATTGACTGAGAGTGAATTGACTGAGGATGAATTGACTGAGAGTGAATTGACTGAGGGTGAATTGACTGAGAGTGAATTGACTGAGAGTGAATTGACTGAGAGTGAATTGACTGAGGATGAATTGACTGAGGATGAATTGACTGAGAGTGAATTGACTGAGAGTGAATTGACTGAGGGTGAATTGACTGAGGATGAATTGACTGAGGATGAATTGACTGAGAGTGAATTGACTGAGGGTGAATTGACTGAGAGTGAATTGACTGAGAATGAATTGACGGAGAGTGAATTGACTGAGGGTGAATTGACTGAGGATGAATTGACTGATGATGAATTGACTGAGGATGAATTGTCTGAGGATGAATTGAGTGAGAGTGAATTGACTGAGAGTGAATTGACTGAGGATGAATTGTCTGAGGATGAATTGACTGAGAGTGAATTGACTGAGAGTGAATTGACTCAGAATGAATTGACTGAAGGTGATTGACTGAGGATGAATTGACTGAGAGTGAATTGACTGAGAGTGAATTGACTGAGAGTGAATTGACTCAGAATGAATTGACTGAGGGTGATTGACTGAGGCTGAATTGACTGAGAGTGAATTGACTGATTGTGAATTGACTGAGGATGAATTTGCTGTGGATGAATTGACTGAGAGTGAATTGACTGAGAGTGAATTGACTGAGGATGAATTTGCTGTGGATGAATTGACTGAGAGTGAATTGACTGAGCGTGAATTGACTGAGAGTGAATTGACTGAGAGTGAATTGACTGAGAGTGAATTGACTGAGAGTGAATTGACTGAGGGTGAATTGACTGAGGGTGAATTGACTGAGAGTGAATTGACTGAGGGTGAATTGACTGAGGGTGAATTGACTGAGAGTGAATTGACTGAGAGTGAATTGACTGAGGGTGAATTGACTGAGGGTGAATTGACTGAGAGTGAATTGACTGAGGGTGAATTGACTGAGGATGAATTGACTGAGGATGAATTGACTGAGAGTGAATTGACTGAGGGTGAATTGACTGAGGGTGAATTGACTGAGAGTGAATTGACTGAGAGTGAATTGACTGAGGGTGAATTGACTGAGAGTGAATTGACTGAGGGTGAATTGACTGAGAGTGAATTGACTGAGGGTGAATTGACTGAGGATGAATTGACTGAGGATGAATTGACTGAGAGTGAATTGACTGAGGGTGAATTGACTGAGAGTGAATTGACTGAGAGTGAATTGACTGAGGGTGAATTGACTGAGAGTGAATTGACTGAGAGTGAATTGACTGAGGATGAATTGACTGAGAGTGAATTGACTGAGAGTGAATTGACTGAGAGTGAATTGACTGAGAGTGAATTGACTGAGGGTGAATTGACTGAGAGTGAATTGACTGAGGGTGAATTGACTGAGGATGAATTGACTGAGAGTGAATTTACTCAGAATGAATTGACTGAGGATGAATTGACTGATGATGAATTGACTGAGGATGAATTGACTGAGAGTGAACTGAGTGAGGGTTAATTGACTGAGAGTGAATTGACTGAGGGTGAATTGACTGAGGGTGAATTGTCTGAGGATGAATTGACTGAGGATGAAGTGACTGAGAGTGAATTGACTGAGGATGAATTGACTGAGAGTGAATTGACTGAGAGTGAATTGACTGAGGGTGAATTGACTGAGAGTGAATTGACTGAGGATGAATTGACTGAGAGTGAATTGACTGAGAGTGAATTGACTGAGGGTGAATTGACTGAGAGTGAATTGACTGAGGGTGAATTGACTGAGGATGAATTGACTGAGGATGAATTGACTGAGAGTGAATTGACTGAGAGTGAATTGACTGAGGGTGAATTGACTGAGGATGAATTGACTGAGGATGAATTGACTGAGAGTGAATTGACTGAGAGTGAATTGACTGAGGGTGAATTGACTGAGAGTGAATTGACTGAGGGTGAATTGACTGAGGATGAATTGACTGAGAGTGAATTGACTGAGGGTGAATTGACTGAGAGTGAATTGACTCAGAATGAATTGACTGAGGGTGAATTGACTGATGATGAATTGACTGAGGATGAATTGACTGAGGATGAATTGACTGAGGATGAATTGACTGAGAGTGAATTGACTGAGAGTGAATTTGCTGTGGATGAATTGACTGAGGATGAAGTGACTGAGGATGAATTGACCGAGGGTGAATTGACTGAGGGTGAATTGACCGAGGGTGAATTGACTGAGGATGAATTGACTGAGGATGAAGTGACTGAGGATGAATTGACTGAGGATGAATTGACCGAGGGTGAATTGACTGAGAGTGAATTGACTGAGAGTGAATTGACTCAGAATGAATTGACTGAGGGTGAATTGACTGAGGGTGAATTGACTGAGGATGAATTGACTGAGGGTGAATTATCTGAGGATGAATTGACTGAGGGTGAATTGACTGAGGATGAATTGACTGAGGGTGAATTGACTGAGGATGAATTGACTGAGGATGAATTGACTGAGGATGAATTGACTGAGGATGAATTGACTGATGGTGAATTGACTGAGAGTGAATTGACTGAGAGTGAATTGACTGAGGATGAATTGTCTGAGGATGAATTGACTGAGAGTGAATTGACTGAGAGTGAATTGACTGAGGATGAATTGTCTGAGGATGAATTGACTGAGAGTGAATTGACTGAGAGTGAATTGACTCAGAATGAATTGACTGAGGGTGATTGACTGAGGATGAATTGACTGAGAGTGAATTGACTGAGAGTGAATTGACTGAGAGTGAATTGACTGAGAGTGAATTGACTGAGAGTGAATTGACTGAGGGTGAATTGACTGAGGGTGAATTGACTGAGAGTGAATTGACTGAGGGTGAATTGACTGAGGGTGAATTGACTGAGAGTGAATTGACTGAGAGTGAATTGACTGAGGGTGAATTGACTGAGGTGAATTGACTGAGAGTGAATTGACTGAGGGTGAATTGACTGAGGATGAATTGACTGAGGATGAATTGACTGAGAGTGAATTGACTGAGGGTGAATTGACTGAGGGTGAATTGACTGAGAGTGAATTGACTGAGAGTGAATTGACTGAGGGTGAATTGACTGAGAGTGAATTGACTGAGGGTGAATTGACTGAGAGTGAATTGACTGAGGTGAATTGACTGAGGATGAATTGACTGAGGATGAATTGACTGAGAGTGAATTGACTGAGGATGAATTGACTGAGAGTGAATTGACTGAGAGTGAATTGACTGAGGGTGAATTGACTGAGAGTGAATTGACTGAGAGTGAATTGACTGAGGATGAATTGACTGAGAGTGAATTGACTGAGAGTGAATTGACTGAGAGTGAATTGACTGAGAGTGAATTGACTGAGGGTGAATTGACTGAGAGTGAATTGACTGAGGGTGAATTGACTGAGGATGAATTGACTGAGAGTGAATTTACTCAGAATGAATTGACTGAGGATGAATTGACTGATGATGAATTGACTGAGGATGAATTGACTGAGAGTGAACTGAGTGAGGGTTAATTGACTGAGAGTGAATTGACTGAGGGTGAATTGACTGAGGGTGAATTGTCTGAGGATGAATTGACTGAGGATGAAGTGACTGAGAGTGAATTGACTGAGGATGAATTGACTGAGAGTGAATTGACTGAGAGTGAATTGACTGAGGGTGAATTGACTGAGAGTGAATTGACTGAGGATGAATTGACTGAGAGTGAATTGACTGAGAGTGAATTGACTGAGGGTGAATTGACTGAGAGTGAATTGACTGAGGGTGAATTGACTGAGGATGAATTGACTGAGGATGAATTGACTGAGAGTGAATTGACTGAGAGTGAATTGACTGAGGGTGAATTGACTGAGGATGAATTGACTGAGGATGAATTGACTGAGAGTGAATTGACTGAGAGTGAATTGACTGAGGGTGAATTGACTGAGAGTGAATTGACTGAGGGTGAATTGACTGAGGATGAATTGACTGAGAGTGAATTGACTGAGGGTGAATTGACTGAGAGTGAATTGACTCAGAATGAATTGACTGAGGGTGAATTGACTGATGATGAATTGACTGAGGATGAATTGACTGAGAGTGAATTGACTGAGAGTGAATTTGCTGTGGATGAATTGACTGAGGATGAAGTGACTGAGGATGAATTGACCGAGGGTGAATTGACTGAGGGTGAATTGACCGAGGGTGAATTGACTGAGGATGAATTGACTGAGGATGAAGTGACTGAGGATGAATTGACTGAGGATGAATTGACCGAGGGTGAATTGACTGAGAGTGAATTGACTGAGAGTGAATTGACTCAGAATGAATTGACTGAGGGTGAATTGACTGAGGGTGAATTGACTGAGGATGAATTGACTGAGGGTGAATTATCTGAGGATGAATTGACTGAGGGTGAATTGACTGAGGATGAATTGACTGAGGGTGAATTGACTGAGGATGAATTGACTGAGGATGAATTGACTGAGGATGAATTGACTGAGGATGAATTGACTGATGGTGAATTGACTGAGAGTGAATTGACTGAGAGTGAATTGACTGAGGATGAATTGTCTGAGGATGAATTGACTGAGAGTGAATTGACTGAGAGTGAATTGACTGAGGATGAATTGTCTGAGGATGAATTGACTGAGAGTGAATTGACTGAGAGTGAATTGACTCAGAATGAATTGACTGAGGGTGATTGACTGAGGATGAATTGACTGAGAGTGAATTGACTGAGAGTGAATTGACTGAGAGTGAATTGACTGAGAGTGAATTGACTGAGAGTGAATTGACTGAGAGTGAATTGACTGAGGGTGAATTGACTGAGGATGAATTTGCTGTGGATGAATTGACTGAGAGTGAATTGACTGAGAGTGAATTGACTGAGCGTGAATTGGCTGAGAGTGAATTGACTGAGGATGAATTGACTGAGAGTGAATTGACTGAGAGTGAATTGACTGAGAGTGAATTGACTGAGAGTGAATTTGCTGTGGATGAATTGACTGAGGGTGAATTGAGAGAGAGTGAATTGATTGAGGATGAATTGACTGAGGGTGAATTGAGAGAGAGTGAATTGACTGAGAGTGAATTTGCTGTGGATGAATTGAATGAGGATGAATTAACTGAGAGTGAATTGATTGAGGGTGAATTGACTGAGAATGAATTGACTGAGGATGAATTGGCTGAGGATGAATTGACTGAGGATGAATTGACTGAGAGTGAATTGACTGAGAGTGAATTGACTGAGGGTGAATTGACTGAGGGTGAATTGACTGAGGATGAATTGACTGAGGGTGAATTGACTGAAGATGAATTGACTGAGGGTGAATCGACTGAGGGTGAATTGACTGAGAGTGAATTGACTGAGAGTGAATTGACTGAGAGTGAATTGACTGAGGGTGAATTGACTGAGAGTGAATTGACTGAGGGTGAATTGACTGAGAGTGAATTGACTGAGAGTGAATTGACTGAGGGTGAATTGACTGAGAGTGAATTGACTGAGGGTGAATTGACTGAGGATGAATTGACTGAGAGTGAATTGACTGAGAGTGAATTGACTGAGGGTGAATTGACTGATGATGAATTGACTGAGGATGAATTGACTGAGGATGAATTGACTGAGGATGAATTGACTGAGAGTGAATTGACTGAGAGTGAATTTGCTGTGGATGAATTGACTGAGGATGAAGTGACTGAGGATGAATTGACGAGGGTGAATTGACTGAGGGTGAATTGACCGAGGGTGAATTGACTGAGGATGAATTGACTGAGGATGAAGTGACTGAGGATGAATTGACTGAGGATGAATTGACCGAGGGTGAATTGACTGAGAGTGAATTGACTGAGAGTGAATTGACTCAGAATGAATTGACTGAGGGTGAATTGACTGAGGGTGAATTGACTGAGGATGAATTGACTGAGGGTGAATTATCTGAGGATGAATTGACTGAGGGTGAATTGACTGAGGATGAATTGACTGAGGGTGAATTGACTGAGGATGAATTGACTGAGGATGAATTGACTGAGGATGAATTGACTGAGGATGAATTGACTGATGGTGAATTGACTGAGAGTGAATTGACTGAGAGTGAATTGATTGAGGATGAATTGTCTGAGGATGAATTGACTGAGAGTGAATTGACTGAGAGTGAATTGACTGAGGATGAATTGTCTGAGGATGAATTGACTGAGAGTGAATTGACTGAGAGTGAATTGACTCAGAATGAATTGACTGAGGGTGATTGACTGAGGATGAATTGACTGAGAGTGAATTGACTGAGAGTGAATTGACTGAGAGTGAATTGACTCAGAATGAATTGACTGAGGGTGAATTGACTGAGGATAAATTGACTGAGAGTGAATTGACTGAGAGTGAATTGACTGAGAGTGAATTGACTGAGAGTGAATTGACTGAGAGTGAATTGACTGAGAGTGAATTGACTGAGAGTGAATTGACTGAGGTTGAATTGACTGAGAGTGAATTGACTGAGAGTGAATTGACCGAGGGTGTATTGACTGAGAGTGAATTGACTGAGGGTGAATTGACTGAGAGTGAATTGACTGAGGGTGAATTGACTGAAGATGAATTGACTGAGAGTGAATTGACTGAGAGTGAATTGACTGAGGGTGAATTGACTGAGAGTGAATTGACTGAGGGTGAATTGACTGAGGATGAATTGACTGAGGATGAATTGACTGAGAGTGAATTGACTGAGGGTGAATTGACTGAGGATGAATTGACTGAGAGTGAATTGACTGAGGATGAATTGACTGAGAGTGAATTGACTGAGGGTGAATTGACTGAGGGTGAATTGACTGAGAGTGAATTGACAAAGAGTGAATTGACTGAGGGTGAATTGACTGAGAGTGAATTGACAGAGGGTGAATTGACTGAGAGTGAATTGACTCAGAATGAATTGACTGAGGATGAATTGACTGATGATGAATTGACTGAGGATGAATTGACTGAGAGTGAATTGAGTGACGGTTAATTGACTGAGAGTGAATTGACTGAGAGTGAATTTGCTGTGGATGAATTGACTGAGAGTGAATTGACTGAGAGTGAATTGACTGAGAGTGAATTTGCTGTGGATGAACTGACTGAGGATGAAGTGACTGAGGATGAATTGACTGAGAGTGAATTGACTGAGAGTGAATTTGCTGTGGATGAATTGACTGAGAGTGAATTGACTGAGAGTGAATTGACTGAGAGTGAATTTGCTGTGGATGAACTGACTGAGGATGAAGTGACTGAGGATGAATTGACCGAGGGTGAATTGACTGAGGGTGAATTGACCGAGGGTGAATTGACTGAGGATGAATTGACTGAGGATGAAGTGACTGAGGATGAATTGACTGAGGATGAATTGACCGAGGGTGAATTGACTGAGGGTGAATTGACTGAGGATGAATTGACTGAGGGTGAATTGTCTGAGGATGAATTGACTGAGGATGAATTGACTGAGGATGAATTGACTGAGGATGAATTGACCGAGGGTGAATTGACTGAGGATGAATTGACTGAGGATGAATTGACTGAGGGTGAATTGACTGAGGGTGAATTGACTGAGGATGAATTGACTGAGGATGAAGTGACTGAGGATGAATTGACAGAGGGTGAATTGACTGAGGATGAATTGACTGAGAGTGAATTGACTGAGAGTGAATTGACTGAGGATGAATTGTCTGAGGATGAATTGACTGAGAGTGAATTGACTGAGAGTGAATTGACTGAGGGTGATTGACTGAGGATGAATTGACTGAGAGTGAATTGACTGAGAGTGAATTGACTGAGAGTGAATTGACTCAGAATGAATTGACTGAGGGTAATTGACTGATTGTGAATTGACTGAGGGTGAATTGACTGAGGATAAATTGACTGAGAGTGAATTGACTGAGAGTGAATTGACTGAGGATAAATTGACTGAGAGTGAATTGACTGAGAGTGAATTGACTCAGAATGAATTGACTGAGGGTGATTGACTGAGGATGAATTGACTGAGAGTGAATTGACTGATTGTGAATTGACTGAGGGTGAATTGACTGAGAATAAAATAACTGAGAGTGAATTGACTGAGGGTAAATTGACTGAGCGTGAATTGACGGAGGATGCATTTGCTGTGGATGAATTGAATGAGAGTGAATTTGCTGTGGATGAATTGACTGAGGGTGAATTGAGAGAGAGTGAATTGATTGAGGATGAATTGACTGAGGGTGAATTGAGAGAGAGTGAATTGACTGAGAGTGAATTTGCTGTGGATGAATTGAATGAGGATGAATTAACTGAGAGTGAATTGATTGAGGGTGAATTGACTGAGAATGAATTGACTGAGGATGAATTGGCTGAGGATGAATTGACTGATGATGAATTGACTGAGAGTGAATTGACTGAGAGTGAATTGACTGAGAGTGAATTGACTGAGGGTGAATTGACTGATGATGAATTGACTGAGAGTGAATTGACTGAGAGTGAATTGACTGAGGGTGAATTGACTGAGAGTGAATTGACTGAGAGTGAATTGACTGAGAGTGAATTGACTGAGGGTGAATTGACTGAGAGTGAATTGACTGAGGGTGAATTGACTGAGAGTGAATTGACTGAGAGTGAATTGACTGAGGATGAATTGACTGAGGGTGAATTGACTGAGAGTGAATTGACTGAGGGTGAATTGACTGAGGGTGAATTGACTGAGAGTGAATTGACTGAGAGTGAATTGACTGAGGGTGAATTGACTGAGAGTGAATTGACTGAGGGTGAATTGACTGAGAGTGAATTGACTGAGAGTGAATTGACTGAGGATGAATTGACTGAGGGTGAATTGACTGAGAGTGAATTGACTGAGGGTGAATTGACTGAGAGTGAATTGACTGAGGGTGAATTGACTGAGGGTGAATTGACTGAGAGTGAATTGACTGAGAGTGAATTGACCGAGGGTGAATTGACTGAGAGTGAATTGACTGAGGGTGAATTGACTGAGAGTGAATTGACTGAGGGTGAATTGACTGAAGATGAATTGACTGAGGGTGAAATGACGGAGGGTGAAATGACGGAGGGTGAATTGACTGAGAGTGAATTGACTGAGAGTGAATTGACTGAGAGTGAATTGACTGAGAGTGAAATGACTGATGGTGAATTGACTGAGGATGAATTGACTGAGAGTGAATTGACTGATGGTGAATTGACTGAGAGTGAATTGACTGAGAGTGAATTGACTGAGAGTGAATTGACTGAGAGTGAATTGACTGATGGTGAATTGACTGAGAGTGAATTGACTGAGAGTGAATTGACTGAGAGTGAATTGACTCAGAATGAATTGACTGAGGGTGATTGACTGAGGATGAATTGACTGAGAGTGAATTGACTGATGGTGAATTGACTGAGAGTGAAATGACTGATGGTGAATTGACTGAGGATGAATTGACTGAGAGTGAATTGACTGATGGTGAATTGACTGAGAGTGAATTGACTGAGAGTGAATTGACTGAGAGTGAATTGACTCAGAATGAATTGACTGAGGGTGATTGACTGAGGATGAATTGACTGAGAGTGAATTGACTGAGAGTGAATTGACTGAGAGTGAATTGACTCAGAATGAACTGACTGAGGGTAATTGACTGATTGTGAATTGACTGAGGGTGAATTGACTGAGGATAAATTGACTGAGAGTGAATTGACTGAGAGTGAATTGACTGAGGATAAATTGACTGAGAGTGAATTGACTGAGAGTGAATTGACTCAGAATGAATTGACTGAGGGTGATTGACTGAGGATGAATTGACTGAGAGTGAATTGACTGATTGTGAATTGACTGAGGGTGAATTGACTGAGAATAAAATAACTGAGAGTGAATTGACTGAGGGTAAATTGACTGAGCGTGAATTGACGGAGGATGCATTTGCTGTGGATGAATTGAATGAGAGTGAATTTGCTGTGGATGAATTGACTGAGGGTGAATTGAGAGAGAGTGAATTGATTGAGGATGAATTGACTGAGGGTGAATTGAGAGAGAGTGAATTGACTGAGAGTGAATTTGCTGTGGATGAATTGAATGAGGATGAATTAACTGAGAGTGAATTGATTGAGGGTGAATTGACTGAGAATGAATTGACTGAGGATGAATTGGCTGAGGATGAATTGACTGATGATGAATTGACTGAGAGTGAATTGACTGAGGGTGAATTGACCGAGGGTGAATTGACTGAGGATGAATTGACTGAGGGTGAATTGACTGAAGATGAATTGACTGAGGGTGAATTGACTGAGGGTGAATTGACTGAGAGTGAATTGACTGAGAGTGAATTGACTGAGAGTGAATTGACTGAGAGTGAATTGACTGAGGGTGAATTGACTGAGAGTGAATTGACTGAGGGTGAATTGACTGAGAGTGAATTGACTGAGAGTGAATTGACTGAGGGTGAATTGACTGAGAGTGAATTGACTGAGAGTGAATTGACTGAGAGTGAATTGACTGAGAGTGAATTGACTGAGGGTGAATTGACTGAGAGTGAATTGACTGAGGGTGAATTGACTGAGAGTGAATTGACTGAGAGTGAATTGACTGAGGATGAATTGACTGAGGGTGAATTGACTGAGAGTGAATTGACTGAGGGTGAATTGACTGAGAGTGAATTGACTGAGGGTGAATTGACTGAGGGTGAATTGACTGAGAGTGAATTGACTGAGAGTGAATTGACTGAGGGTGAATTGACTGAAAGTGAATTGACTGAGGGTGAATTGACTGAGAGTGAATTGACTGAGAGTGAATTGACTGAGAGTGAATTGACTGAGAGTGAATTGACTGAGAGTGAATTGAGTCAGAATGAATTGACTGAGGGTAATTGACTGATTGTGAATTGACTGAGGGTGAATTGACTGAGGATAAATTGACTGAGAGTGAATTGACTGAGAGTGAATTGACTCAGAATGAATTGACTGAGGGTGATTGACTGAGGATGAATTGACTGAGAGTGAATTGACTGATTGTGAATTGACTGAGGGTGAATTGACTGAGAATAAAATAACTGAGAGTGAATTGACTGAGGGTAAATTGACTGAGGGTGAATTGACTGAGAGTGAATTGACTGAGGATGAATTGACTGAGGGTGAATTGACTGAGAGTGAATTGACTGAGAGTGAATTGACTGAGGATGAATTGACTGAGGGTGAATTGACTGAGGATGAATTGACTGAGAGTGAATTGACTGAGGGTGAATTGACTGAGAGTGAATTGACTGAGGGTGAATTGACTGAAGATGAATTGACTGAGGGTGAAATGACGGAGGGTGAATTGACTGAGAGTGAATTGACTGAGGATGAATTGACTGAGGATGAATTGACTGAGGGTGAAATGACGGAGGGTGAATTGACTGAGAGTGAATTGACTGAGAGTGAATTGACTGAGAGTGAATTGACTGATGGTGAATTGACTGAGGATGAATTGACTGAGAGTGAAATGACTGATGGTGAATTGACTGAGGATGAATTGACTGAGAGTGAATTGACTGTGAGTGAATTGACTGAGGGTGAATTGACTGAGGATAAATTGACTGAGAGTGAATTGACTGAGAGTGAATTGACTGAGGATAAATTGACTGAGAGTGAATTGACTGAGAGTGAATTGACTCAGAATGAATTGACTGAGGGTGATTGACTGAGGATGAATTGACTGAGAGTGAATTGACTGATTGTGAATTGACTGAGGGTGAATTGACTGAGAATAAAATAACTGAGAGTGAATTGACTGAGGGTAAATTGACTGAGCGTGAATTGACGGAGGATGCATTTGCTGTGGATGAATTGAATGAGAGTGAATTTGCTGTGGATGAATTGACTGAGGGTGAATTGACTGAGAGTGAATTGACTGAGAGTGAATTGACTGAGGATGAATTGACTGAGAGTGAATTGACTGAGGGTGAATTGACTGAGAGTGAATTGACTGAGAGTGAATTGACTGAGAGTGAATTGACTGAGAGTGAATTGACTCAGAATGAATTGACTGAGGGTGATTGACTGAGGATGAATTGACTGAGAGTGAATTGACTGATTGTGAATTGACTGAGGATGAATTGACTGAGGATAAATTGACTGAGAGTGAATTGACTGAGAGTGAATTGACTGAGAGTGAATTGACTGAGGGTGAATTGACTGGAGATGAATTGACTGAGAGTGAATTGACTGAGGATGAATTTGCTGTGGATGAATTGACTGAGAGTGAATTGACTGAGGGTGAATTGACTGAGAGTGAATTGGCTGAGAGTGAATTGACTGAGGATGAATTGACTGAGAGTGAATTGACTGAGAGTGAATTGACTGAGAGTGAATTGACTGAGAGTGAATTGACTGAGAGTGAATTGACTGAGGGTGAATTGACTGAGAGTGAATTGACTGAGGGTGAATTGACTGAGGGTGAATTGACTGAGAGTGAATTGACTGAGGGTGAATTGACTGAGGGTGAATTGACTGAGAGTGAATTGACTGAGAGTGAATTGACTGAGGGTGAATTGACTGAGCGTGAATTGGCTGAGAGTGAATTGACTGAGGATGAATTGACTGAGAGTGAATTGACTGAGAGTGAATTGACTGAGAGTGAGTTGACTGAGAGTGAATTGACTGAGGGTGAATTGACTGAGGGTGAATTGACTGAGAGTGAATTGACTGAGATTGAATTGACTGAGGGTGAATTGACTAAGGGTGAATTCACTGAGGGTGAATTGACTGAGAGTGAATTGACTGAGGGTGAATTGACTGAGGATGAATTGACTGAGGATGAATTGACTGAGAGTGAATTGACTGAGGATGAATTGACTGAGAGTGAATTGACTGAGGGTGAATTGACTGAGGATGAATTGACTGAGGATGAATTGACTGAGAGTGAATTGACTGAGAGTGAATTGACTGAGGGTGAATTGACTGAGGGTGAATTGACTGAGAGTGAATTGACTGAGAGTGAATTGACTGAGGGTGAATTGACTGAGAGTGAGTTGACTGAGGGTGAATTGACTGAGGATGAATTGACTGAGAGTGAATTGACTGAGGGTGAATTGACTGAGAGTGAATTGACTCAGAATGAATTGACTGAGGGTGAATTGACTGAGGATGAATTTGCTGTGGATGAACTGACTGAGGATGAAGTGACTGAGGATGAATTGACCGAGGGTGAATTGACTGAGGGTGAATTGACCGAGGGTGAATTGACTGAGGATGAATTGACTGAGGATGAAGTGACTGAGGATGAATTGACTGAGGATGAATTGACCGAGGGTGAATTGATTGAGGGTGAATTGACTGAGGATGAATTGACTGAGGGTGAATTGTCTGAGGATGAATTGACTGAGGATGAATTGACTGAGGATGAATTGACCGAGGGTGAATTGACTGAGGATGAATTGACTGAGGATGAATTGACTGAGGGTGAATTGACTGAGGGTGAATTGACTGAGGATGAATTGACTGAGGATGAAGTGACTGAGGATGAATTGACCGAGGGTGAATTGACTGAGGATGAATTGACTGAGAGTGAATTGACTGAGGATGAATTGACTGAGAGTGAATTGACTGAGAGTGAATTGACTCAGAATGAATTGACTGAGGGTGATTGACTGAGGGTAAATTGACTGAGCGTGAATTGACGGAGGATGCATTTGCTGTGGATGTATTGAATGAGAGTGAATTGACTGAGAGTGAATTGACTGAGAGTGAATTTGCTGTGGATGAATTGAATGAGGATGAATTAACTGAGAGTGAATTGATTGAGGGTGAATTGACTGAGAATGAATTGACTGAGGATGAATTGGCTGAGGATGAATTGACTGAGGATGAATTGACTGAGAGTGAATTGACTGAGAGTGAATTGACTGAGGGTGAATTGACTGAGGATGAATTGACTGAGGGTGAATTGACTGAAGATGAATTGACTGAGAGTGAATTGAATGAGAGTGAATTGACTGAGAGTGAATTGACTGAGAGTGAATAGACTGAGGGTAAATTGACTGAGAGTGAATTGACTGAGAGTGAATAGACTGAGGATGAATTGACTGAGGATGAATTGACTGAGAGTGAATTGAATGAGATTGAATTGACTGAGAGTGAATTGACTGAGAGTGAATTGACTGAGGATGAATTGACTGATGATGAATTGACTGAGAGTGAACTGACTGAGAGTGAATTGATTGAAGATGAATTGACTGAGGATGAATTGACTGAGGATGAATTGACTGAGGATGAATTGACTGAGAGTGAATTGACTGAGGGTGAATTGACTGAGGGTGAATTGACTGAGAGTGAATTGACTGAGAGTGAATTGACTGAGGATGAATTGACTGAGGATGAATTGACTGAGAGTGAATTGAATGAGAGTGAATTGACTGAGAGTGAATTGACTGAGAGTGAATAGACTGAGGATAAATTGACTGAGAGTGAATTGACTGAGAGTGAATAGACTGAGGATGAATTGACTGAGGATGAATTGACTGAGAGTGAATTGACTGAGAGTGAATTGACTGAGGATGAATTGACTGATGATGAATTGACTGAGAGTGAATTGACTGAGGTGAATTGACTGAGGGTGAATTGACTGAGGATAAATTGACTGAGAGTGAATTGACTGAGAGTGAATTGACTGAGGATGCATTTGCTGTGGATGAATTGAATGAGAGTGTATTGACTGAGAGTGAATTGACTGAGAATGAATTTGCTGTGGATGAATTGACTGAGGGTGAATTGAGATATAGTGAATTAATTGAGGATGAATTGACAGAGTGAATTTGCTGTGGATGAATTGAATGAGGATGAATTAACTGAGAGTGAATTGATTGAGGGTGAATTGACTGAGAATGAATTGACTGAGGATGAATTGGCTGAGGGTGAATTGACTGAGGGTGAATTGACTGAGGGTGAATTGACTGAGGGTGAATTGACTGAGAGTGAATTGACTGAGAGTGAATTGACTGAGAGTGAATTGACTGAGAGTGAATTGACTGAGGGTGAATTGACTGAGAGTGAATTGACTGAGGGTGAATTGACTGATAGTGAATTGACTGAGAGTGAATTGACTGAGGGTGAATTGACTGATAGTGAATTGACTGAGGGTGAATTGACTGATAGTGAATTGACTGAGAGTGAATTGACTGAGGGTGAATTGACTGAGAGTGAATTGACTGAGGGTGAATTGACTGATAGTGAATTGACTGAGAGTGAATTGACTGAGGGTGAATTGACTGAGAGTGAATTGACTGAGAGTGAACTGACCGAGGGTGAATTGACTGAGAGTGAATTGACTGAGGGTGAATTGACTGAGAGTGAATTGACTGAGGGTGAATTGACTGAAGAAGAATTGACTGAGAGTGAATTGACTGAGAGTGAATTGACTGAGGGTGAAATGACGGAGGGTGAATTGACTGAGGGTGAATTGACTGAGGGTGAAATGACGGAGGGTGAATTGACTGAGGGTGAATTGACTGAGGGTGAAATGACTTAGGGTGAATTGACTGAGAGTGAATTGACTGAGGATGAATTGACTCATGGTGAAATGACGGAGGGTGAATTGACTGAGAGTGAATTGACTGAGAGTGAATTGACTGAGAGTGAATTGACTGAGAGTGAATTGACTGAGGATGAATTGACTGAGGGTGAATTGACTGAGGATGAATTTACTGAGGATGAATTGACTGAGGATGAATTGACTGAGGGTGAAATGACGGAGGGTGAAATGACGCAGGGTGAATTGACTGAGAGTGAATTGACTGAGGATGAATTTATTGAGGATGAATTGACTGAGGGTGAAATGACGGAGGGTGAATTGACTGAGAGTGAATTGACTGAGAGTGAATTGACTGAGAGTGAATTGACTGAGAGTGAATTGACTGATGGTGAATTGACTGAGGATGAATTGACTGAGAGTGAATTGACTGAGGGTGAATTGACTGAGAGTGAATTGACTGATGGTGAATTGACTGAGGATGAATTGACTGAGAGTGAATTGACTGAGGGTGAATTGACTGAGAGTGAATTGACTGAGAGTGAATTGACTGAGGGTGAATTGACTGAGAGTGAATTGACTGATGGTGAATTGACTGAGGATGAATTGACTGAGAGTGAATTGACTGAGGGTGAATTGACTGAGAGTGAATTGACTGATGGTGAATTGACTGATGGTGAATTGACTGAGGATGAATTGACTGAGGATGAATTGACTGAGAGTGAATTGACTGAGGGTGAATTGACTGAGAGTGAATTGACTGAGAGTGAATTGACTGGGGATGAATTGACTGATGATGAATTGACTGAGAGTGAATTGAATGAGAGTGAATTGACTGAGAGTGAATTGACTGAGAGTGAATAGACTGAGGGTAAATTGACTGAGAGTGAATTGAATGAGATTGAATTGACTGAGAGTGAATTGACTGAGAGTGAATTGACTGAGGATGAATTGACTGATGATGAATTGACTGAGAGTGAACTGACTGAGAGTGAATTGATTGAAGATGAATTGACTGAGGATGAATTGACTGAGGATGAATTGACTGAGGATGAATTGACTGAGAGTGAATTGACTGAGGGTGAATTGACTGAGGGTGAATTGACTGAGAGTGAATTGACTGAGAGTGAATTGACTGAGGATGAATTGACTGAGGATGAATTGACTGAGAGTGAATTGAATGAGAGTGAATTGACTGAGAGTGAATTGACTGAGAGTGAATAGACTGAGGATAAATTGACTGAGAGTGAATTGACTGAGAGTGAATAGACTGAGGATGAATTGACTGAGGATGAATTGACTGAGAGTGAATTGACTGAGAGTGAATTGACTGAGGATGAATTGACTGATGATGAATTGACTGAGAGTGAATTGACTGAGGTGAATTGACTGAGGGTGAATTGACTGAGGATAAATTGACTGAGAGTGAATTGACTGAGAGTGAATTGACTGAGGATGCATTTGCTGTGGATGAATTGAATGAGAGTGTATTGACTGAGAGTGAATTGACTGAGAATGAATTTGCTGTGGATGAATTGACTGAGGGTGAATTGAGATATAGTGAATTAATTGAGGATGAATTGACAGAGTGAATTTGCTGTGGATGAATTGAATGAGGATGAATTAACTGAGAGTGAATTGATTGAGGGTGAATTGACTGAGAATGAATTGACTGAGGATGAATTGGCTGAGGGTGAATTGACTGAGGGTGAATTGACTGAGGGTGAATTGACTGAGAGTGAATTGACTGAGAGTGAATTGACTGAGAGTGAATTGACTGAGAGTGAATTGACTGAGGGTGAATTGACTGAGAGTGAATTGACTGAGAGTGAATTGACTGATAGTGAATTGACTGAGAGTGAATTGACTGAGGGTGAATTGACTGATAGTGAATTGACTGAGGGTGAATTGACTGATAGTGAATTGACTGAGAGTGAATTGACTGAGGGTGAATTGACTGAGAGTGAATTGACTGAGGGTGAATTGACTGATAGTGAATTGACTGAGAGTGAATTGACTGAGGGTGAATTGACTGAGAGTGAATTGACTGAGAGTGAACTGACCGAGGGTGAATTGACTGAGAGTGAATTGACTGAGGGTGAATTGACTGAGAGTGAATTGACTGAGGGTGAATTGACTGAAGAAGAATTGACTGAGAGTGAATTGACTGAGAGTGAATTGACTGAGGGTGAAATGACTGAGGGTGAATTGACTGAGGGTGAATTGACTGAGGGTGAAATGACGGAGGGTGAATTGACTGAGGGTGAATTGACTGAGGGTGAATTGACTTAGGGTGAATTGACTGAGAGTGAATTGACTGAGGATGAATTGACTCATGGTGAAATGACGGAGGGTGAATTGACTGAGAGTGAATTGACTGAGAGTGAATTGACTGAGAGTGAATTGACTGAGAGTGAATTGACTGAGGATGAATTGACTGAGGGTGAATTGACTGAGGATGAATTTACTGAGGATGAATTGACTGAGGATGAATTGACTGAGGGTGAATTGACGGAGGGTGAATTGACGAGGGTGAATTGACTGAGAGTGAATTGACTGAGGATGAATTTATTGAGGATGAATTGACTGAGGGTGAAATGACGGAGGGTGAATTGACTGAGAGTGAATTGACTGAGAGTGAATTGACTGAGAGTGAATTGACTGAGAGTGAATTGACTGATGGTGAATTGACTGAGGATGAATTGACTGAGAGTGAATTGACTGAGGGTGAATTGACTGAGAGTGAATTGACTGATGGTGAATTGACTGAGGATGAATTGACTGAGAGTGAATTGACTGAGGGTGAATTGACTGAGAGTGAATTGACTGAGAGTGAATTGACTGAGGGTGAATTGACTGAGAGTGAATTGACTGATGGTGAATTGACTGAGGATGAATTGACTGAGAGTGAATTGACTGAGGGTGAATTGACTGAGAGTGAATTGACTGATGGTGAATTGACTGATGGTGAATTGACTGAGGATGAATTGACTGAGGATGAATTGACTGAGAGTGAATTGACTGAGGGTGAATTGACTGAGAGTGAATTGACTGAGAGTGAATTGACTGGGGATGAATTGACTGAGAATGAATTGACTGAGAGTGAATTGACTGAGGATGAATTGACTGAGAGTGAATTGACTGAGGGTGAATTGACTGAGAGTGAATTGACTGTGGGTGAATTGACTGAGAGCGAATTGACTGAGGGTGAATTGATTGAAGATGAATTGACTGAGAGTGAATTGACTGAGAGTGAATTGACTGAGAGTGAATTGACTGAGGATGAATTGACTGAGAGTGAATTGACTGAGAGTGAATTGACTGTGAGTGAATTGACTGAGGATGAATTGACTGATGATGAATTGACTGAGAGTGAATTGACTGAGGTGAATTGACTGAGGGTGAATTGACTGAGGATAAATTGACTGAGAGTGAATTGACTGAGAGTGAATTGACTGAGGATGCATTTGCTGTGGATGAATTGAATGAGAGTGTATTGACTGAGAGTGAATTGACTGAGAATGAATTTGCTGTGGATGAATTGACTGAGGGTGAATTGAGAGAGAGTGAATTGATTGAGGATGAATTGACAGAGTGAATTTGCTGTGGATGAATTGAATGAGGATGAATTAACTGAGGATGAATTGACTGAGAGTGAATTGACTCTGAGTGAATTGACTGAGAGTGAATTGACTGAGAGTGAATTGACTGAGAGTGAATTGACTGAGGATGAATTGACTGAGGATGAATTGACTGAGAGTGAATTGAATGAGAGTGAATTGACTGAGAGTGAATTGACTGAGGATGAATTGACTGAGGATGAATTGACTGAGGATGAATTCACTGAGGATGAATTGACTGAGAGTGAATTGACTGAGAGTGAATTGACTGAGTGAATTGACTGAGAGTGAATTGACTGAGTGAATTGACTGAGGGTGAATTGACTGAGGATGAATTGACTAAGAGTGAATTGACTGAGAGTGAATTGACTGAGAGTGAATTGACTGAGGA
The DNA here is from genome assembly GCA_030390025.1 of Squalus acanthias. Taxonomy (NCBI): domain Eukaryota; kingdom Metazoa; phylum Chordata; class Chondrichthyes; order Squaliformes; family Squalidae; genus Squalus; species Squalus acanthias. The sequence continues at coordinate 49,854,455 of CM059443.1, forward strand.
TGAATTGACTGAGGATGAATTGACTGAGGATGAATTGACTGAGAGTGAATTGACTGAGGTGAATTGACTGAGGGTGAATTGACTGAGGATAAATTGACTGAGAGTGAATTGACTGAGAGTGAATTGACTGAGGATGCATTTGCTGCGGATGAATTGAATGAGAGTGTATTGACTGAGAGTGAATTGACTGAGAGTGAATTGACTGAGGATGAATTGACTGAGGATGAATTGACTGAGAGTGAATTGACTGAGGTGAATTGACTGAGGGTGAATTGACTGAGGATAAATTGACTGAGAGTGAATTGACTGAGAGTGAATTGACTGAGGATGCATTTGCTGTGGATGAATTGAATGAGAGTGTATTGACTGAGAGTGAATTGACTGAGAATGAATTTGCTGTGGATGAATTGACTGAGGGTGAATTGAGAGAGAGTGAATTGATTGAGGATGAATTGACAGAGTGAATTTGCTGTGGATGAATTGAATGAGGATGAATTAACTGAGGATGAATTGACTGAGATTGAATTGACTCTGAGTGAATTGACTGAGAGTGAATTGACTGAGAGTGAATTGACTGAGAGTGAATTGACTGAGAGTGAATTGACTGAGGATGATTTGACTGAGAGTGAATTGACTGAGAGTGAATTGACTCTGAGTGAATTGACTGAGAGTGAATTGACTGAGAGTGAATTGACTGAGGATGAATTGACTGAGGATGAATTGACTGAGAGTGAATTGAATGAGAGTGAATTGACTGAGAGTGAATTGACTGAGGATGAATTGACTGAGGATGAATTGACTGAGGATGAATTCACTGAGGATGAATTGACTGAGAGTGAATTGACTGAGAGTGAATTGACTGAGTGAATTGACTGAGAGTGAATTGACTGAGTGAATTGACTGAGGGTGAATTGACTGAGGATGAATTGACTAAGAGTGAATTGACTGAGAGTGAATTGACTGAGAGTGAATTGACTGAGGATGAATTGACTGAGGATGAATTGACTGAGGATGAATTGACTGAGAGTGAATTGACTGAGTGAATTGACTGAGGGTGAATGGACTGAGGATGAATTGACTGAGTATGAATTGACTGAGGATGAATTGACTGAGAGAGAATTGACTGAGGATGAATTGACTGAGGATGAATTGACTGAGGGTGAATTGACTGAGGGTGAATTGACTGAGGATGAATTGACTGAGGATGAATTGACTGAGAGTGAATTGACTGAGGATGAATTGACTGAGGGTGAATAGACTGAGGATGAATTGACTGAGGATGAATTGACTGAGAGTGAATTGACTGAGGATGAATTGACTGAGAGTGAATTGACTGAGAGTGAATTGACTGAGGATGAATTGACTGAGGATGAATTGACTGAGAGTGAATTGACTGAGGATGAATTGACTGAGGGTGAATTGACTGAGGATGAATTGACTGAGAGTGAATTGACTGAGGATGAATTGACTGAGGGTGAATTGACTGAGGGTGAATTGACTGAGGGTGTATTGACTGAGGATGAATTGACTGAGGATGAATTGACTGAGAGTGAATTGACTGAGAGTGAATTGACTGAGGATGAATTGACTGAGAGTGAATTGACTGAGAGTGAATTGACTGAGAGTGAATTGACTGAGAGTGAATTGACTGAGAGTGAATTGACTGAGAGTGAATTGACTGAGGATGAATTGACTGAGGATGAATTGACTGAGAGTGAATTGACTGAGAGTGAATTGACTGAGAGTGAATTGACTGAGGATGAATTGACTGAGGATGAATTGACTGAGGTTGAATTGACTGAGGATGAATTGACTGAGAGTGAATTGACTGAGAGTGAATTGACTGAGTGAATTGACTGAGAGTGAATTGACTGAGTGAATTGACTGAGGGTGAATTGACTGAGGATGAATTGACTGAGAGTGAATTGACTGAGAGTGAATTGACTGAGTGAATTGACTGAGAGTGAATTGACTGAGTGAATTGACTGAGGGTGAATTGACTGAGGATGAATTGACTGAGGATGAATTGACTGAGGATGAATTGACTGAGAGTGAATTGACTGAGGATGAATTGACTGAGGATGAATTGACTGAGGGTGAATTGACTGAGTGAATTGACTGAGGGTGAATTGACTGAGGGTGAATTGACTGAGGATGAATTGACTGAGGATGAATTGACTGAGAGTGAATTGACTGAGGATGAATTGACTGAGGATGAATTGACTGAGAGTGAATTGACTGAGGATGAATTGACTGAGAGTGAATTGACTGAGGATGAATTGACTGAGGGTGAATTGACTGAGGATGAATTGACTGAGGATGAATTGACTGAGGATGAATTGACTGAGGATGAATTGACTGAGAGTGAATTGACTGAGGGTGAATTGACTGAGTATGAATTGACTGAGGATGAATTGACTGAGAGTGAATTGACTGAGGATGAATTGACTGAGGGTGAACTGACTGAGGATGAATTGACTGAGAGTGAATTGACTGAGGATGAATTGACTGAGGGTGAATTGACTGAGGATGAATTGACTGAGGATGAATTGACTGAGAGTGAATTGACTGAGGATGAATTGACTGAGAGTGAATTGACTGAGGATGAATTGACTGAGAGTGAATTGACTGAGAGTGAATTGACTGAGGATGAATTGACTGAGGGTGAATTGACTGAGAGTGAATTGACTGAGAGTGAATTGACTGAGAGTGAATTGACTGAGGATGAATTGACTGAGAGTGAATTGACTGAGGGTGAATTGACTGAGAGTGAATTGACTGAGGGTGAATTGACTGAGGGTGAATTGACTGAGGGTGAATTGACTGAGGATGAATTGACTGAGGATGAATTGACTGAGGATGAATTGACTGAGGGTGAATTGACTGAGAATGAATTGACTGAGGGTGAATTGACTGAGGGTGAATTGACTGAGGGTGAATTGACTGAGGATGAATTGACTGAGGGTGAATTGACTGAGGATGAATTGACTGAGAGTGAATTGACTGAGAGTGAATTGACTGAGGGTGAATTGACTGAGGGTGAATTGACTGAGGGTGAATTGACTGAGGGTGAATTGACTGAGGATGAATTGACTGAGGATGAATTGACTGAGGATGAATTGACTGAGGGTGAATTGACTGAGGATGAATGGACTGAGGATGAATTGACTGAGGATGAATTGACTGAGAGTGAATTGACTGAGAGTGAATTGACTGAGGGTGAATTGACTGAGGGTGAATTGACTGAGGGTGAATTGACTGAGGGTGAATTGAGTGAGGATGCATTGACTGAGGATGAATTGACTGAGGATGAATTGACTGAGGGAGAATTGACTGAGGATGAATTGACTGAGGATGAATTGACTGAGAGTGAATTGACTGAGAGTGAATTGACTGCGTGAATTGACTGAGGATGAATTGACTGAGGATGAATTGACTGAGGATGAATTGACTGAGGATGAATTGACTGAGGATGAATTGACTGAGGGTGAATTGACTGAGGATGAATTGACTGAGGATGAATTGACTGAGGATGAATTGACTGAGAGTGAATTGACTGAGGATGAATTGACTGAGGATGAATTGACTGAGGATGAATTGACTGAGGATGAATTGACTGAGAGTGAATTGACTGAGGATGAATTGACTGAGGGTGAATTGACTGAGGATGAATTGACTGAGAGTGAATTGACTGAGAGTGAATTGACTGAGGATGAATTGACTGAGGATGAATTGACTGAGGATGAATTGACTGAGGGTGAATTGACTGAGGATGAATTGACTGAGGATGAATTGACTGAGAGTGAATTGACCGAGGATGAATTGACTGAGGGTGAATTTACTGAGGATGAATTGACTGAGAGTGAATTGACTGAGGATGAATTGACTGAGAGTGAATTGACTGAGAGTGAATTGACTGAGGATGAATTGACTGAGGATGAATTGACTGAGAGTGAATTGACTGAGGGTGAATTGACTGAGGATGAATTGACTGAGGATGAATTGACTGAGAGTGAATTGACTGAGGATGAATTGACTGAGGGTGAATTCACTGAGGATGAATTGACTGAGAGTGAATTGACTGAGGATGAATTGACTGAGAGTGAATTGACTGAGGATGAATTGACTGAGAGTGAATTGACTGAGAGTGAATTGACTGAGGATGAATTGACTGAGGGTGAATTGACTGAGAGTGAATTGACTGAGAGTGAATTGACTGATAGTGAATTGACTGAGAGTGAATTGACAGAGAGTGAATTGACTGAGGATGAATTGACTGAGAGTGAATTGACTGAGGATGAATTGACTGAGGATGAATTGACTGAGAGTGAATTGACTGAGGATGAATTGACTGAGGGTGAATTGACTGAGGGTGAATTGACTGAGAGTGAATTGACTGAGAGTGAATTGACTGAGGATGAATTGACTGAGGGTGAATTGACTGAGGATGAATTGACTGAGAGTGAATTGACTGAGGATGAATTGACTGAGAGTGAATTGACTGAGGGTGAATTGACTGAGGGTGAATTGACTGAGGATGAATTGACTGAGAGTGAATTGACTGAGGATGAATTGACTGAGAGTGAATTGACTGAGGATGAATTGACTGAGGATGAATTGCCTGAGGATGAATTGACTGAGAGTGAATTGACTGAGGATGAATTGACTGAGAGTGAATTGACTGAGGATGAATTGACTGAGAGTGAATTGACTGAGGATGAATTGACTGAGGATGAATTGACTGAGAGTGAATTGACTGAGGATGAATTGACTGAGAGTGAATTGACTGAGGATGAATTGACTGAGAGTGAATTGACTGAGGGTGAATTGACTGAGGGTGAATTGACTGAGGATGAATTGACTGAGGATGAATTGACTGAGAGTGAATTGACTGAGGGTGAGTTGACTGAGGATGAATTGACTGAGGATGAATTGACTGAGAGTGAATTGACTGAGGATGAATTGACTGAGAGTGAATTGACTGAGGATGAATTGACTGAGAGTGAATTGACTGAGGATGAATTGACTGAGAGTGAATTGACTGAGGGTGAATTGACTGAGGGTGAATTGACTGAGGATGAATTGACTGAGGATGAATTGACTGAGAGTGAATTGACTGAGGGTGAGTTGACTGAGGATGAATTGACTGAGGATGAATTGACTGAGAGTGAATTGACTGAGGATGAATTGACTGAGGGTGAATTGACTGAGGATGAATTGACTGAGAGTGAATTGACTGAGGATGAATTGACTGAGGATGAATTGACTGAGAGTGAATTGACTGAGGATGAATTGACTGAGAGTGAATTGACTGAGGATGAATTGACTGAGAGTGAATTGACTGAGAGTGAATTGACTGAGGATGAATTGACTGAGGGTGAATTGACTGAGAGTGAATTGACTGAGGATGAATTGACTGAGGATGAATTGACTGAGAGTGAATTGACTGAGGATGAATTGACTGAGAGTGAATTGACTGAGGATGAATTGACTGAGAGTGAATTGACTGAGAGTGAATTGACTGAGGATGAATTGACTGAGGATGAATTGACTGAGAGTGAATTGACTGAGAGTGAATTGACTGAGAGTGAATTGACTGAGGATGAATTGACTGAGGATGAATTGACTGAGGATGAATTGACTGAGGATGAATTGACTAAGAGTGAATTGACTGAGAGTGAATTGACTGAGTGAATTGACTGAGAGTGAATTGACTGAGTGAATTGACTGAGGATGAATTGACTGAGGATGAATTGCTGAGGGTGAATTGACTGAGTGAATTGACTGAGCTTGAATTGACTGAGGGTGAATTGACTGAGGATGAATTGACTGAGGATGAATTGACTTAGAGTGAATTGACTGAGAGTGAATTGACTGAGGATGAATTGGCTGAGGATGAATTGACTGAGGATGAATTGACTGAGGATGAATTGACTGAGAGTGAATTGACTGAGGATGAATTGACTGAGGGTGAACTGACTGAGGATGAATTGACTGAGAGTGAATTGACTGAGGATGAATTGACTGAGGGTGAATTGACTGAGGATGAATTGACTGAGGATGAATTGACTGAGAGTGAATTGACTGAGGATGAATTGACTGAGAGTGAATTGACTGAGGATGAATTGACTGAGAGTGAATTGACTGAGAGTGAATTGACTGAGGATGAATTGACTGAGGGTGAATTGACTGAGAGTGAATTGACTGAGAGTGAATTGACTGAGGGTGAATTGACTGAGGGTGAATTGACTGAGGGTGAATTGACTGAGGATGAATTGACTGAGGATGAATTGACTGAGGATGAATTGACTGAGGGTGAATTGACTGAGAATGAATTGACTGAGGGTGAATTGACTGAGGGTGAATTGACTGAGGGTGAATTGACTGAGGATGAATTGACTGAGGGTGAATTGACTGAGGATGAATTGACTGAGAGTGAATTGACTGAGAGTGAATTGACTGAGGGTAAATTGACTGAGGGTGAATTGACTGAGGGTGAATTGACTGAGGGTGAATTGACTGAGGATGAAGTGACTGAGGATGAATTGACTGAGGATGAATTGACTGAGGGTGAATTGACTGAGGATGAATTGACTGAGGATGAATTGACTGAGGATGAATTGACTGAGAGTGAATTGACTGAGAGTGAATTGACTGAGGGTGAATTGACTGAGGATGAATTGACTGAGGATGAATTGACTGAGGGTGAATTGACTGAGTGAATTGACTGAGCTTGAATTGACTGAGGGTGAATTGACTGAGGATGAATTGACTGAGGATGAATTGACTTAGAGTGAATTGACTGAGAGTGAATTGACTGAGGATGAATTGGCTGAGGATGAATTGACTGAGGATGAATTGACTGAGGATGAATTGACTGAGAGTGAATTGACTGAGGATGAACTGACTGAGGGTGAATTGACTGAGGATGAATTGACTGAGGGTGAATTGACTGAGAGTGAATTGACTGAGAGTGAATTGACTGAGGATGAATTAACTGAGAGTGAATTGACTGCGGATGAATTGACTGAGGGTGAATTGACTGAGGATGAATTGACTGAGGATGAATTGACTGAGAGTGAATTGACTGAGGATGAATTGACTGAGAGTGAATTGACTGAGGATGAATTGACTGAGAGTGAATTGACTGAGAGTGAATTGACTGAGGATGAATTGACTGAGAGTGAATTGACTGAGGATGAATTGACTGAGGATGAATTGACTGAGAGTGAATTGACTGAGGATGAATTGACTGAGAGTGAATTGACTGAGGATGAATTGACTGAGAGTGAATTGACTGAGAGTGAATTGACTGAGGATGAATTGACTGAGGATGAATTGACTGAGAGTGAATTGACTGAGAGTGAATTGACTGAGAGTGAATTGACTGAGGATGAATTGACTGAGGATGAATTGACTGAGGATGAATTGACGGAGGATGAATTGACTGAGAGTGAATTGACTGAGAGTGAATTGACTGAGTGAATTGACTGAGAGTGAATTGACTGAGTGAATTGACTGAGGATGAATTGACTGAGAGTGAATTGACTGAGGATGAATTGACTGAGGATGAATTGACTGAGGGTGAATTGACTGAGTGAATTGACTGAGCTTGAATTGACTGAGGGTGAATTGACTGAGGATGACTTGACTGAGGATGAATTGACTTAGAGTGAATTGACTGAGAGTGAATTGACTGAGGATGAATTGGCTGAGGATGAATTGACTGAGGATGAATTGACTGAGGATGAATTGACTGAGAGTGAATTGACTGAGGATGAATTGACTGAGGGTGAACTGACTGAGGATGAATTGACTGAGAGTGAATTGACTGAGGATGAATTGACTGAGGGTGAATTGACTGAGGATGAATTGACTGAGGATGAATTGACTGAGAGTGAATTGACTGAGGATGAATTGACTGAGAGTGAATTGACTGAGGATGAATTGACTGAGAGTGAATTGACTGAGAGTGAATTGACTGAGGATGAATTGACTGAGGGTGAATTGACTGAGAGTGAATTGACTGAGAGTGAATTGACTGAGAGTGAATTGACTGAGGATGAATTGACTGAGAGTGAATTGACTGAGGATGAATTGACTGAGGATGAATTGACTGAGAGTGAATTGACTGAGGATGAATTGACTGAGAGTGAATTGACTGAGGATGAATTGACTGAGAGTGAATTGACTGAGAGTGAATTGACTGAGGATGAATTGACTGAGAGTGAATTGACTGAGGATGAATTGACTGAGAGTGAATTGACTGAGAGTGAATTGACTGAGGATGAATTGACTGAGAGTGAATTGACTGAGGATGAATTGACTGAGGATGAATTGACTGAGAGTGAATTGACTGAGGATGAATTGACTGAGAGTGAATTGACTGAGGATGAATTGACTGAGAGTGAATTGACTGAGAGTGAATTGACTGAGGATGAATTGACTGAGGATGAATTGACTGAGAGTGAATTGACTGAGAGTGAATTGACTGAGAGTGAATTGACTGAGGATGAATTGACTGAGGATGAATTGACTGAGGATGAATTGACTGAGGATGAATTGACTGAGAGTGAATTGACTGAGAGTGAATTGACTGAGTGAATTGACTGAGAGTGAATTGACTGAGTGAATTGACTGAGGATGAATTGACTGAGGATGAATTGACTGAGGATGAATTGACTGAGAGTGAATTGACTGAGGATGAATTGACTGAGGATGAATTGACTGAGGGTGAATTGACTGAGTGAATTGACTGAGCTTGAATTGACTGAGGGTGAATTGACTGAGGATGACTTGACTGAGGATGAATTGACTTAGAGTGAATTGACTGAGAGTGAATTGACTGAGGATGAATTGGCTGAGGATGAATTGACTGAGGATGAATTGACTGAGGATGAATTGACTGAGAGTGAATTGACTGAGGATGAATTGACTGAGGGTGAACTGACTGAGGATGAATTGACTGAGAGTGAATTGACTGAGGATGAATTGACTGAGGGTGAATTGACTGAGGATGAATTGACTGAGGATGAATTGACTGAGAGTGAATTGACTGAGGATGAATTGACTGAGAGTGAATTGACTGAGGATGAATTGACTGAGAGTGAATTGACTGAGAGTGAATTGACTGAGGATGAATTGACTGAGGGTGAATTGACTGAGAGTGAATTGACTGAGAGTGAATTGACTGAGAGTGAATTGACTGAGGATGAATTGACTGAGAGTGAATTGACTGAGGATGAATTGACTGAGAGTGAATTGACTGAGGATGAATTGACTGAGGGTGAATTGACTGAGAGTGAATTGACTGAGGGTGAATTGACTGAGGATGAATTGACTGAGGATGAATTGACTGAGGGTGAATTGACTGAGAGTGAATTGACTGAGGATGAATTGACTGATGATGAATTGACTGAGAGTGAATTGACTGAGAGTGAATTGACTGAGGGTGAATTGACTGAGAGTGAATTGACTGAGGGTGAATTGACTGAGGGTGAATTGACTGAGGGTGAATTGACTGAGGATGAATTGACTGAGGATGAATTGACTGAGGATGAATTGACTGAGGGTGAATTGACTGAGAATGAATTGACTGAGGGTGAATTGACTGAGGGTGAATTGACTGAGGGTGAATTGACTGAGGATGAATTGACTGAGGGTGAATTGACTGAGGATGAATTGACTGAGAGTGAATTGACTGAGAGTGAATTGACTGAGGGTGAATTGACTGAGGGTGAATTGACTGAGGGTGAATTGACTGAGGGTGAATTGACTGAGGATGAAGTGACTGAGGATGAATTGACTGAGGATGAATTGACTGAGGGTGAATTGACTGAGGATGAATTGACTGAGGATGAATTGACTGAGGATGAATTGACTGAGAGTGAATTGACTGAGAGTGAATTGACTGAGGGTGAATTGACTGAGGGTGAATTGACTGAGGGTGAATTGACTGAGGGTGAATTGACTGAGGATGAATTGACTGAGGATGAATTGACTGAGGATGAATTGACTGAGGGTTAATTGACTGAGGATGAATTGACTGAGGATGAATTGACTGAGAGTGAATTGACTGAGAGTGAATTGACTGCGTGAATTGACTGAGGATGAATTGACTGAGGATGAATTGACTGAGAGTGAATTGACTGAGGATGAATTGACTGAGGATGAATTGACTGAGGGTGAATTGACTGAGGATGAATTGACTGAGGATGAATTGACTGAGGATGAATTGACTGAGAGTGAATTGACTGAGGATGAATTGACTGAGGATGAATTGACTGAGAGTGAATTGACTGAGGATGAATTGACTGAGGGTGAATTGACTGAGGGTGAATTGACTGAGGGTGTATTGACTGAGGATGAATTGACTGAGAGTGAATTGACTGAGAGTGAATTGACTGAGGATGAATTGACTGAGAGTGAATTGACTGAGAGTGAATTGACTGAGAGTGAATTGACTGAGAGTGAATTGACTGAGAGTGAATTGACTGAGAGTGAATTGACTGAGGATGAATTGACTGAGGATGAATCGACTGAGAGTGAATTGACTGAGGATGAATTGACTGAGGATGAACTGACTGAGGATGAATTGACTGAGGATGAATTGACTGAGAGTGAATTGACTGAGTGAATTGACTGAGAGTGAATTGACTGAGTGAATTGACTGAGGGTGAATTGACTGAGGATGAATTGACTGAGAGTGAATTGACTGAGAGTGAATTGACTGAGTGAATTGACTGAGAGTGAATTGACTGAGTGAATTGACTGAGGGTGAATTGACTGAGGATGAATTGACTGAGGATGAATTGACTGAGGATGAATTGACTGAGAGTGAATTGACTGAGAATGAATTGACTGAGGATGAATTGACTGAGGGTGAATTGACTGAGTGAATTGACTGAGGGTGAATTGACTGAGGGTGAATTGACTGAGGATGAATTGACTGAGGATGAATTGACTGAGAGTGAATTGACTGAGGATGAATTGACTGAGGATGAATTGACTGAGAGTGAATTGACTGAGGATGAATTGACTGAGTGTGAATTGACTGAGGATGAATTGACTGAGGGTGAATTGACTGAGGATGAATTGACTGAGGATGAATTGACTGAGGATGAATTGACTGAGGATGAATTGACTGAGAGTGAATTGACTGAGGGTGAATTGACTGAGTATGAATTGACTGAGGATGAATTGACTGAGAGTGAATTGACTGAGGATGAACTGACTGAGGATGAATTGACTGAGAGTGAATTGACTGAGTATGAATTGACTGAGGGTGAATTGACTGAGGATGAATTGACTGAGGATGAATTGACTGAGAGTGAATTGACTGAGGATGAATTGACTGAGAGTGAATTGACTGAGGATGAATTGACTGAGAGTGAATTGACTGAGAGTGAATTGACTGAGGATGAATTGACTGAGGGTGAATTGACTGAGAGGGAATTGACTGAGAGTGAATTGACTGAGAGTGAATTGACTGAGGATGAATTGACTGAGAGTGAATTGACTGAGGATGAATTGACTGAGAGTGAATTGACTGAGGATGAATTGACTGAGGGTGAATTGACTGAGAGTGAATTGACTGAGGGTGAATTGACTGAGGATGAATTGACTGAGGATGAATTGACTGAGGGTGAATTGACTGAGAGTGAATTGACTGAGGATGAATTGACTGATGATGAATTGACTGAGAGTGAATTGACTGAGAGTGAATTGACTGAGGGTGAATTGACTGAGAGTGAATTGACTGATGGTGAATTGACTGAGGGTGAATTGACTGAGGGTGAATTGACTGAGGATGAATTGACTGAGGATGAATTGACTGAGGGTGAATTGACTGAGAATGAATTGACTGAGGGTGAATTGACTGAGGGTGAATTGACTGAGGTTGAATTGACTGAGGATGATTTGACTGAGGGTGAATTGACTGAGGATGAATTGACTGAGAGTGAATTGACTGAGAGTGAATTGACTGAGGGTGAATTGACTGAGGGTGAATTGACTGAGGGTGAATTGACTGAGGGTGAATTGACTGAGGATGAATTGACTGAGGATGAATTGACTGAGGATGAATTGACTGAGGGTGAATTGACTGAGGATGAATTGACTGAGGATGAATTGACTGAGGATGAATTGACTGAGAGTGAATTGACTGAGAGTGAATTGACTGAGGGTGAATTGACTGAGGGTGAATTGACTGAGGGTGAATTGACTGAGGGTGAATTGACTGAGGATGAATTGACTGAGGATGAATTGACTGAGGATGAATTGACTGAGGGTGAATTGACTGAGGATGAATTGACTGAGGATGAATTGACTGAGAGTGCATTGACTGAGAGTGAATTGACTGCGTGAATTGACTGAGGATGAATTGACTGAGGATGAATTGACTGAGAGTGAATTGACTGAGGATGAATTGACTGAGGATGAATTGACTGAGGGTGAATTGACTGAGGATGAATTGACTGAGGATGAATTGACTGCGGATGAATTGACTGAGAATGAATTGACTGAGGATGAATTGACTGAGGATGAATTGACTGAGAGTGAATTGACTGAGGATGAATTGACTGAGGGTGAATTGACTGAGGGTGAATTGACTGAGGGTGTATTGACTGAGGATGAATTGACTGAGGATGAATTGACTGAGAGTGAATTGACTGAGAGTGAATTGACTGAGTATGAATTGACTGAGAGTGAATTGACTGAGAGTGAATTGACTGAGAGTGAATTGACTGAGAGTGAATTGACTGAGAGTGAATTGACTGAGAGTGAATTGACTGAGGATGAATTGACTGAGGATGAATTGACTGAGAGTGAATTGACTGAGAGTGAATTGACTGAGAGTGAATTGACTGAGGATGAATTGACTGAGGATGAATTGACTGAGGATGAATTGACTGATGATGAATTGACTGAGAGTGAATTGACTGAGAGTGAATTGACTGAGGGTGAATTGACTGAGAGTGAATTGACTGATGGTGAATTGACTGAGGGTGAATTGACTGAGGGTGAATTGACTGAGGATGAATTGACTGAGGATGAATTGACTGAGGGTGAATTGACTGAGAATGAATTGACTGAGGGTGAATTGACTGAGGGTGAATTGACTGAGGGTGAATTGACTGAGGATGATTTGACTGAGGGTGAATTGACTGAGGATGAATTGACTGAGAGTGAATTGACTGAGAGTGAATTGACTGAGGGTGAATTGACTGAGGGTGAATTGACTGAGGGTGAATTGACTGAGGGTGAATTGACTGAGGATGAATTGACTGAGGATGAATTGACTGAGGATGAATTGACTGAGGGTGAATTGACTGAGGATGAATTGACTGAGGATGAATTGACTGAGGATGAATTGACTGAGAGTGAATTGACTGAGAGTGAATTGACTGAGGGTGAATTGACTGAGGGTGAATTGACTGAGGGTGAATTGACTGAGGGTGAATTGACTGAGGATGAATTGACTGAGGATGAATTGACTGAGGATGAATTGACTGAGGGTGAATTGACTGAGGATGAATTGACTGAGGATGAATTGACTGAGGATGAATTGACTGAGGATGAATTGACTGAGAGTGAATTGACTGAGGATGAATTGACTGAGGATGAATTGACTGAGGGTGAATTGACTGAGGATGAATTGACTGAGGATGAATTGACTGCGGATGAATTGACTGAGAGTGAATTGACTGAGGATGAATTGACTGAGGATGAATTGACTGAGAGTGAATTGACTGAGGATGAATTGACTGAGGGTGAATTGACTGAGGGTGAATTGACTGAGGGTGTATTGACTGAGGATGAATTGACTGAGGATGAATTGACTGAGAGTGAATTGACTGAGAGTGAATTGACTGAGGATGAATTGACTGAGAGTGAATTGACTGAGAGTGAATTGACTGAGAGTGAATTGACTGAGAGTGAATTGACTGAGAGTGAATTGACTGAGAGTGAATTGACTGAGGATGAATTGACTGAGGATGAATTGACTGAGAGTGAATTGACTGAGAGTGAATTGACTGAGAGTGAATTGACTGAGGATGAATTGACTGAGGATGAATTGACTGAGGATGAATTGACTGAGGATGAATTGACTGAGAGTGAATTGACTGAGAGTGAATTGACTGAGTGAATTGACTGAGAGTGAATTGACTGAGTGAATTGACTGAGGGTGAATTGACTGAGGATGAATTGACTGAGAGTGAATTGACTGAGAGTGAATTGACTGAGAGTGAATTGACTGAGAGTGAATTGACTGAGAGTGAATTGACTGAGGGTGAATTGACTGAGAGTGAATTGACTGAGGATGAATTGACTGAGGGTGAATTGACTGAGAGTGAATTGACTGAGAGTGAATTGACTGAGGATGAATTGACTGAGAGTGAATTGACTGAGAGTGAATTGACTGAGAGTGAATTGACTGAGAGTGAATTGACTGAGAGTGAATTGACTGAGAGTGAATTGACTGAGGATGAATTGACTGAGGATGAATTGACTGAGAGTGAATTGACTGAGGATGAATTGACTGAGGATGAACTGACTGAGGATGAATTGACTGAGGATGAATTGACTGAGAGTGAATTGACTGAGTGAATTGACTGAGGGTGAATTGACTGAGGGTGAATTGACTGAGAGTGAATTGACTGATGGTGAATTGACTGAGGGTGAATTGACTGAGGGTGAATTGACTGAGGATGAATTGACTGAGGAGGAATTGACTGAGGTGAATTGGCTGAGATGAATTGACTGAGAGTGAATTGACTGAGGGTGAATTGACTGAGGGTGAATTGACTGAGGGTGAATTGACTGAGGGATGAATTGACTGAGGATGAATTGACTGAGGATGAATTGACTGAGGGTGAATTGACTGAGGATGAATTGACTGAGGATGAATTGACTGAGGATGAATTGACTGAGAGTGAATTGACTGAGAGTGAATTGACTGAGGGTGAATTGACTGAGGGTGAATTGACTGAGGGTGAATTGACTGAGGGTGAATTGACTGAGGATGAATTGACTGAGGATGAATTGACTGAGGATGAATTGACTGAGGGTGAATTGACTGAGGATGAATTGACTGAGGATGAATTGACTGAGAGTGCATTGACTGAGAGTGAATTGACTGCGTGAATTGACTGAGGATGAATTGACTGAGGATGAATTGACTGAGAGTGAATTGACTGAGGATGAATTGACTGAGGATGAATTGACTGAGGGTGAATTGACTGAGGATGAATTGACTGAGGATGAATTGACTGCGGATGAATTGACTGAGAGTGAATTGACTGAGGATGAATTGACTGAGGATGAATTGACTGAGAGTGAATTGACTGAGGATGAATTGACTGAGGATGAATTGACTGAGAGTGAATTGACTGAGAGTGAATTGACTGAGGATGAATTGACTGAGAGTGAATTGACTGAGAGTGAATTGACTGAGAGTGAATTGACTGAGAGTGAATTGACTGAGAGTGAATTGACTGAGAGTGAATTGACTGAGGGTGAATTGACTGAGGATGAATTGACTGAGGATGAATTGACTGAGGATGAATTGACTGAGAGTGAATTGACTGAGAGTGAATTGACTGAGTGAATTGACTGAGAGTGAATTGACTGAGTGAATTGACTGAGGGTGAATTGACTGAGGATGAATTGACTGAGAGTGAATTGACTGAGATTGAATTGACTGAGTGAATTGACTGAGAGTGAATTGACTGAGTGAATTGACTGAGGGTGAATTGACTGAGGATGAATTGACTGAGGATGAATTGACTGAGGATGAATTGACTGAGGATGAATTGACTGTGGATGAATTGACTGAGAGTGAATTGACTGAGGATGAATTGACTGAGGGTGAATTGACTGAGAGTGAATTGACTGAGAGTGAATTGACTGAGAGTGAATTGACTGAGGATGAATTGACTGAGAGTGAATTGACTGAGGATGAATTGACTGAGGATGAATTGACTGAGGGTGAATTGACTGAGAGTGAATTGACTGAGGATGAATTGACTGATGATGAATTGACTGAGAGTGAATTGACTGAGAGTGAATTGACTGAGGGTGAATTGACTGAGAGTGAATTGACTGATGGTGAATTGACTGAGGGTGAATTGACTGAGGGTGAATTGACTGAGGATGAATTGACTGAGGATGAATTGACTGAGGGTGAATTGACTGAGAATGAATTGACTGAGGGTGAATTGACTGAGGGTGAATTGACTGAGGGTGAATTGACTGAGGATGATTTGACTGAGGGTGAATTGACTGAGGATGAATTGACTGAGAGTGAATTGACTGAGAGTGAATTGACTGAGGGTGAATTGACTGAGGGTGAATTGACTGAGGGTGAATTGACTGAGGGTGAATTGACTGAGGGTGAATTGACTGAGGATGAATTGACTGAGGATGAATTGACTG
Organism: Squalus acanthias; assembly: GCA_030390025.1. Classification (NCBI taxonomy): domain Eukaryota; kingdom Metazoa; phylum Chordata; class Chondrichthyes; order Squaliformes; family Squalidae; genus Squalus; species Squalus acanthias. Next base: position 49,870,892 of record CM059443.1, read on the forward strand.
AGGGTGAATTGACTGAGGATGAATTGACTGAGGATGAATTGACTGAGGATGAATTGACTGAGAGTGAATTGACTGAGAGTGAATTGACTGAGGATGAATTGACTGAGGATGAATTGACTGAGAGTGAATTGACTGAGGATGAATTGACTGAGGGTGAATTGACTGAGGGTGAATTGACTGAGGGTGTATTGACTGAGGATGAATTGACTGAGGATGAATTGACTGAGAGTGAATTGACTGAGAGTGAATTGACTGAGGATGAATTGACTGAGAGTGAATTGACTGAGAGTGAATTGACTGAGAGTGAATTGACTGAGAGTGAATTGACTGAGAGTGAATTGACTGAGAGTGAATTGACTGAGGATGAATTGACTGAGGATGAATTGACTGAGAGTGAATTGACTGAGAGTGAATTGACTGAGAGTGAATTGACTGAGGATGAATTGACTGAGGATGAATTGACTGAGGATGAATTGACTGAGGATGAATTGACTGAGAGTGAATTGACTGAGAGTGAATTGACTGAGTGAATTGACTGAGAGTGAATTGACTGAGTGAATTGACTGAGGGTGAATTGACTGAGGATGAATTGACTGAGAGTGAATTGACTGAGAGTGAATTGACTGAGTGAATTGACTGAGAGTGAATTGACTGAGTGAATTGACTGAGGGTGAATTGACTGAGGATGAATTGACTGAGGATGAATTGACTGAGGATGAATTGACTGAGAGTGAATTGACTGAGGGTGAATTGACTGAGAGTGAATTGACTGAGGTGAATTGACTGAGAGTGAATTGACTGAGTGAATTGACTGAGGGTGAATTGACTGAGGATGAATTGACTGAGAGTGAATTGACTGAGGGTGAATTGACTGAGTATGAATTGACTGAGGATGAATTGACTGAGAGTGAATTGACTGAGGATGAACTGACTGAGGATGAATTGACTGAGAGTGAATTGACTGAGGATGAATTGACTGAGGGTGAATTGACTGAGGATGAATTGACTGAGGATGAATTGACTGAGAGTGAATTGACTGAGGATGAATTGACTGAGAGTGAATTGACTGAGGATGAATTGACTGAGAGTGAATTGACTGAGAGTGAATTGACTGAGGATGAATTGACTGAGGGTGAATTGACTGAGAGGGAATTGACTGAGAGTGAATTGACTGAGAGTGAATTGACTGAGGGTGAATTGACTGAGGATGATTTGACTGAGGGTGAATTGACTGAGGATGAATTGACTGAGGGTGAATTGACTGAGAGTGAATTGACTGAGGGTGAATTGACTGAGGGTGAATTGACTGAGGGTGAATTGACTGAGGGTGAATTGACTGAGGATGAATTGACTGAGGATGAATTGACTGAGGATGAATTGACTGAGGGTGAATTGACTGAGGATGAATTGACTGAGGATGAATTGACTGAGGATGAATTGACTGAGAGTGAATTGACTGAGAGTGAATTGACTGAGGGTGAATTGACTGAGGGTGAATTGACTGAGGGTGAATTGACTGAGGGTGAATTGACTGAGGATGAATTGACTGAGGATGAATTGACTGAGGATGAATTGACTGAGGGTGAATTGACTGAGGATGAATTGACTGAGGATGAATTGACTGAGAGTGCATTGACTGAGAGTGAATTGACTGCGTGAATTGACTGAGGATGAATTGACTGAGGATGAATTGACTGAGAGTGAATTGACTGAGGATGAATTGACTGAGGATGAATTGACTGAGGGTGAATTGACTGAGGATGAATTGACTGAGGATGAATTGACTGCGGATGAATTGACTGAGAGTGAATTGACTGAGGATGAATTGACTGAGGATGAATTGACTGAGAGTGAATTGACTGAGGATGAATTGACTGAGGGTGAATTGACTGAGGGTGAATTGACTGAGGGTGAATTGACTGAGGATGAATTGACTGACGATGAATTGACTGAGAGTGAATTGACTGAGAGTGAATTGACTGAGGATGAATTGACTGAGAGTGAATTGACTGAGAGTGAATTGACTGAGAGTGAATTGACTGTGAGTGAATTGACTGAGAGTGAATTGACTGAGAGTGAATTGACTGAGGGTGAATTGACTGAGGATGAATTGACTGAGAGTGAATTGACTGAGGGTGAATTGACTGAGGATGAATTGACTGAGGATGAATTGACTGAGGGTGAATTGACTGAGAATGAATTGACTGAGGGTGAATTGACTGAGGGTGAATTGACTGAGGGTGAATTGACTGAGGATGATTTGACTGAGGGTGAATTGACTGAGGATGAATTGACTGAGAGTGAATTGACTGAGAGTGAATTGACTGAGGGTGAATTGACTGAGGGTGAATTGACTGAGGGTGAATTGACTGAGGATGAATTGACTGAGGATGAATTGACTGAGGATGAATTGACTGAGGTGAATTGACTGAGGATGAATTGACTGAGGATGAATTGACTGAGGATGAATTGACTGAGAGTGAATTGACTGAGAGTGAATTGACTGAGGGTGAATTGACTGAGGGTGAATTGACTGAGGTGAATTGACTGAGGGTGAATTGACTGAGGATGAATTGACTGAGGATGAATTGACTGAGGATGAATTGACTGAGGGTGAATTGACTGAGGATGAATTGACTGAGGATGAATTGACTGAGAGTGAATTGACTGAGAGTGAATTGACTGAGTGAATTGACTGAGGATGAATTGACTGAGGATGAATTGACTGAGAGTGAATTGACTGAGGATGAATTGACTGAGAGTGAATTGACTGAGGATGAATTGACTGAGGATGAATTGACTGAGAGTGAATTGACTGAGGATGAATTGACTGAGAGTGAATTGACTGAGGATGAATTGACTGAGGGTGAATTGACTGAGAGTGAATTGACTGAGAGTGAATTGACTGAGAGTGAATTGACTGAGGATGAATTGACTGAGAGTGAATTGACTGAGGATGAATTGACTGAGAGTGAATTGACTGAGGATGAATTGACTGAGGGTGAATTGACTGAGAGTGAATTGACTGAGGGTGAATTGACTGAGGATGAATTGACTGAGGATGAATTGACTGAGAGTGAATTGACTGAGGATGAATTGACTGAGAGTGAATTGACTGAGAGTGAATTGACTGAGGATGAATTGACTGAGGGTGAATTGACTGAGAGGGAATTGACTGAGAGTGAATTGACTGAGAGTGAATTGACTGAGGATGAATTGACTGAGAGTGAATTGACTGAGGATGAATTGACTGAGAGTGAATTAACTGAGGATGAATTGACTGAGGGTGAATTGACTGAGAGTGAATTGACTGAGGGTGAATTGACTGAGGATGAATTGACTGAGGATGAATTGACTGAGGGTGAATTGACTGAGAGTGAATTGACTGAGGATGAATTGACTGAGGATGAATTGACTGAGAGTGAATTGACTGAGAGTGAATTGACTGAGGGTGAATTGACTGAGAGTGAATTGACTGATGGTGAATTGACTGAGGGTGAATTGACTGAGGGTGAATTGACTGAGGATGAATTGACTGAGGATGAATTGACTGAGGGTGAATTGACTGAGATGAATTGACTGAGGTGAATTGACTGAGGTGAATTGACTGAGGTGAATTGACTGAGGATGATTTGACTGAGGGTGAATTGACTGAGGATGAATTGACTGAGAGTGAATTGACTGAGAGTGAATTGACTGAGGGTGAATTGACTGAGGGTGAATTGACTGAGGTGAATTGACTGAGGGTGAATTGACTGAGGATGAATTGACTGAGGATGAATTGACTGAGGATGAATTGACTGAGGGTGAATTGACTGAGGATGAATTGACTGAGGATGAATTGACTGAGGATGAATTGACTGAGAGTGAATTGACTGAGAGTGAATTGACTGAGGGTGAATTGACTGAGGGTGAATTGACTGAGGGTGAATTGACTGAGGGTGAATTGACTGAGGATGAATTGACTGAGGATGAATTGACTGAGGATGAATTGACTGAGGGTGAATTGACTGAGGATGAATTGACTGAGGATGAATTGACTGAGAGTGCATTGACTGAGAGTGAATTGACTGCGTGAATTGACTGAGGATGAATTGACTGAGGATGAATTGACTGAGAGTGAATTGACTGAGGATGAATTGACTGAGAGTGAATTGACTGAGGGTGAATTGACTGAGGATGAATTGACTGAGGATGAATTGACTGCGGATGAATTGACTGAGAAGTGAATTGACTGAGGATGAATTGACTGAGGATGAATTGACTGAGAGTGAATTGACTGAGGATGAATTGACTGAGGGTGAATTGACTGAGGGTGAATTGACTGAGGGTGTATTGACTGAGGATGAATTGACTGAGGATGAATTGACTGAGAGTGAATTGACTGAGAGTGAATTGACTGAGTATGAATTGACTGAGAGTGAATTGACTGAGAGTGAATTGACTGAGAGTGAATTGACTGAGAGTGAATTGACTGAGAGTGAATTGACTGAGAGTGAATTGACTGAGGATGAATTGACTGAGGATGAATTGACTGAGGATGAATTGACTGAGGATGAATTGACTGAGAGTGAATTGACTGAGGAGTGAATTGACTGAGGGTGAATTGACTGAGGATGAATTGACTGAGGTGAATTGACTGAGGGTGAATTGACTGAGGGTGAATTGACTGAGGATGAATTGACTGAGGATGAATTGACTGAGGGTGAATTGACTGAGATGAATTGACTGAGGGTGAATTGACTGAGGTGAATTGACTGAGGGTGAATTGACTGAGGATGATTGACTGAGGGTGAATTGACTGAGGATGAATTGACTGAGGAGTGAATTGACTGAGAGTGAATTGACTGAGGGTGAATTGACTGAGGGTGAATTGACTGAGGGTGAATTGACTGAGGGTGAATTGACTGAGGATGAATTGACTGAGGATGAATTGACTGAGGATGAATTGACTGAGGGTGAATTGACTGAGGATGAATTGACTGAGGATGAATTGACTGAGGATGAATTGACTGAGAGTGAATTGACTGAGAGTGAATTGACTGAGGGTGAATTGACTGAGGGTGAATTGACTGAGGGTGAATTGACTGAGGTGAATTGACTGAGGGTGAATTGACTGAGGATGAATTGACTGAGGATGAATTGACTGAGGGTGAATTGACTGAGGATGAATTGACTGAGGATGAATTGACTGAGGATGAATTGACTGAGGATGAATTGACTGAGAGTGAATTGACTGAGGATGAATTGACTGAGGATGAATTGACTGAGGGTGAATTGACTGAGGATGAATTGACTGAGGATGAATTGACTGAGGATGAATTGACTGAGAGTGAATTGACTGAGGATGAATTGACTGAGGATGAATTGACTGAGAGTGAATTGACTGAGGATGAATTGACTGAGGGTGAATTGACTGAGGGTGAATTGACTGAGGTGTATTGACTGAGGATGAATTGACTGAGGATGAATTGACTGAGAGTGAATTGACTGAGAGTGAATTGACTGAGGATGAATTGACTGAGAGTGAATTGACTGAGAGTGAATTGACTGAGAGTGAATTGACTGAGAGTGAATTGACTGAGAGTGAATTGACTGAGAGTGAATTGACTGAGGATGAATTGACTGAGGATGAATTGACTGAGAGTGAATTGACTGAGAGTGAATTGACTGAGAGTGAATTGACTGAGGATGAATTGACTGAGGATGAATTGACTGAGGATGAATTGACTGAGGATGAATTGACTGAGAGTGAATTGACTGAGAGTGAATTGACTGAGTGAATTGACTGAGAGTGAATTGACTGAGAGTGAATTGACTGAGAGTGAATTGACTGAGAGTGAATTGACTGAGAGTGAATTGACTGAGGGTGAATTGACTGAGAGTGAATTGACTGAGGATGAATTGACTGAGGGTGAATTGACTGAGAGTGAATTGACTGAGAGTGAATTGACTGAGGATGAATTGACTGAGAGTGAATTGACTGAGAGTGAATTGACTGAGAGTGAATTGACTGAGAGTGAATTGACTGAGAGTGAATTGACTGAGAGTGAATTGACTGAGGATGAATTGACTGAGGATGAATTGACTGAGAGTGAATTGACTGAGGATGAATTGACTGAGGATGAACTGACTGAGGATGAATTGACTGAGGATGAATTGACTGAGAGTGAATTGACTGAGTGAATTGACTGAGGGTGAATTGACTGAGAGTGAATTGACTGAGGGTGAATTGACTGAGAGTGAATTGACTGATGGTGAATTGACTGAGGGTGAATTGACTGAGGGTGAATTGACTGAGGATGAATTGACTGAGGAGGAATTGACTGAGGGTGAATTGGCTGAGAATGAATTGACTGAGGGTGAATTGACTGAGGGTGAATTGACTGAGGATGAATTGACTGAGGATGAATTGACTGAGGATGAATTGACTGAGGGTGAATTGACTGAGGATGAATTGACTGAGGATGAATTGACTGAGGATGAATTGACTGAGAGTGAATTGACTGAGAGTGAATTGACTGAGGGTGAATTGACTGAGGGTGAATTGACTGAGGGTGAATTGACTGAGGGTGAATTGACTGAGGATGAATTGACTGAGGATGAATTGACTGAGGATGAATTGACTGAGGGTGAATTGACTGAGGATGAATTGACTGAGGATGAATTGACTGAGGATGAATTGACTGAGGATGAATTGACTGAGAGTGAATTGACTGAGGATGAATTGACTGAGGATGAATTGACTGAGGGTGAATTGACTGAGGATGAATTGACTGAGGATGAATTGACTGCGGATGAATTGACTGAGAGTGAATTGACTGAGGATGAATTGACTGAGGATGAATTGACTGAGAGTGAATTGACTGAGGATGAATTGACTGAGGGTGAATTGACTGAGGGTGAATTGACTGAGGGTGTATTGACTGAGGATGAATTGACTGAGGATGAATTGACTGAGAGTGAATTGACTGAGAGTGAATTGACTGAGGATGAATTGACTGAGAGTGAATTGACTGAGAGTGAATTGACTGAGAGTGAATTGACTGAGAGTGAATTGACTGAGAGTGAATTGACTGAGAGTGAATTGACTGAGGATGAATTGACTGAGGATGAATTGACTGAGAGTGAATTGACTGAGAGTGAATTGACTGAGAGTGAATTGACTGAGGATGAATTGACTGAGGATGAATTGACTGAGGATGAATTGACTGAGGATGAATTGACTGAGAGTGAATTGACTGAGAGTGAATTGACTGAGGGTGAATTGACTGAGAGTGAATTGACTGAGAGTGAATTGACTGAGAGTGAATTGACTGAGAGTGAATTGACTGAGAGTGAATTGACTGAGGGTGAATTGACTGAGAGTGAATTGACTGAGGATGAATTGACTGAGGGTGAATTGACTGAGAGTGAATTGACTGAGAGTGAATTGACTGAGGATGAATTGACTGAGAGTGAATTGACTGAGAGTGAATTGACTGAGAGTGAATTGACTGAGAGTGAATTGACTGAGAGTGAATTGACTGAGAGTGAATTGACTGAGGATGAATTGACTGAGGATGAATTGACTGAGAGTGAATTGACTGAGGATGAATTGACTGAGGATGAACTGACTGAGGATGAATTGACTGAGGATGAATTGACTGAGAGTGAATTGACTGAGTGAATTGACTGAGGGTGAATTGACTGAGAGTGAATTGACTGAGGGTGAATTGACTGAGAGTGAATTGACTGATGGTGAATTGACTGAGGGTGAATTGACTGAGGGTGAATTGACTGAGGATGAATTGACTGAGGATGAATTGACTGAGAGTGAATTGACTGAGAGTGAATTGACTGAGGGTGAATTGACTGAGGGTGAATTGACTGAGGGTGAATTGACTGAGGATGATTTGACTGAGGGTGAATTGACTGAGGATGAATTGACTGAGAGTGAATTGACTGAGAGTGAATTGACTGAGGGTGAATTGACTGAGGGTGAATTGACTGAGGGTGAATTGACTGAGGTGAATTGACTGAGGATGAATTGACTGAGGATGAATTGACTGAGGGTGAATTGACTGAGGATGAATTGACTGAGGATGAATTGACTGAGGATGAATTGACTGAGAGTGAATTGACTGAGAGTGAATTGACTGAGGGTGAATTGACTGAGGGTGAATTGACTGAGGGTGAATTGACTGAGGGTGAATTGACTGAGGATGAATTGACTGAGGATGAATTGACTGAGGATGAATTGACTGAGGGTGAATTGACTGAGGATGAATTGACTGAGGATGAATTGACTGAGAGTGCATTGACTGAGAGTGAATTGACTGCGTGAATTGACTGAGGATGAATTGACTGAGGATGAATTGACTGAGAGTGAATTGACTGAGGATGAATTGACTGAGGATGAATTGACTGAGGGTGAATTGACTGAGGATGAATTGACTGAGGATGAATTGACTGCGGATGAATTGACTGAGAGTGAATTGACTGAGGATGAATTGACTGAGGATGAATTGACTGAGAGTGAATTGACTGAGGATGAATTGACTGAGGATGAATTGACTGAGAGTGAATTGACTGAGAGTGAATTGACTGAGGATGAATTGACTGAGAGTGAATTGACTGAGAGTGAATTGACTGAGAGTGAATTGACTGAGAGTGAATTGACTGAGAGTGAATTGACTGAGAGTGAATTGACTGAGGGTGAATTGACTGAGGATGAATTGACTGAGGATGAATTGACTGAGGATGATTGACTGAGAGTGAATTGACTGAGAGTGAATTGACTGAGTGAATTGACTGAGAGTGAATTGACTGAGTGAATTGACTGAGGGTGAATTGACTGAGGATGAATTGACTGAGAGTGAATTGACTGAGAGTGAATTGACTGAGGATGAATTGACTGAGAGTGAATTGACTGAGGGTGAATTGACTGAGAGTGAATTGACTGATGGTGAATTGACTGAGGGTGAATTGACTGAGGGTGAATTGACTGAGGATGAATTGACTGAGGATGAATTGACTGAGGGTGAATTGACTGAGAATGAATTGACTGAGGGTGAATTGACTGAGGGTGAATTGACTGAGGGTGAATTGACTGAGGATGATTTGACTGAGGGTGAATTGACTGAGGATGAATTGACTGAGAGTGAATTGACTGAGAGTGAATTGACTGAGGGTGAATTGACTGAGGGTGAATTGACTGAGGGTGAATTGACTGAGGGTGAATTGACTGAGGGTGAATTGACTGAGGATGAATTGACTGAGGATGAATTGACTGAGGGTGAATTGACTGAGGATGAATTGACTGAGGATGAATTGACTGAGGATGAATTGACTGAGAGTGAATTGACTGAGAGTGAATTGACTGAGGATGAATTGACTGAGGATGAATTGACTGAGAGTGAATTGACTGAGGATGAATTGACTGAGGGTGAATTGACTGAGGGTGAATTGACTGAGGGTGTATTGACTGAGGATGAATTGACTGAGGATGAATTGACTGAGAGTGAATTGACTGAGAGTGAATTGACTGAGGATGAATTGACTGAGAGTGAATTGACTGAGAGTGAATTGACTGAGAGTGAATTGACTGAGAGTGAATTGACTGAGAGTGAATTGACTGAGAGTGAATTGACTGAGGATGAATTGACTGAGGATGAATTGACTGAGAGTGAATTGACTGAGAGTGAATTGACTGAGAGTGAATTGACTGAGGATGAATTGACTGAGGATGAATTGACTGAGGATGAATTGACTGAGGATGAATTGACTGAGAGTGAATTGACTGAGAGTGAATTGACTGAGTGAATTGACTGAGAGTGAATTGACTGAGTGAATTGACTGAGGGTGAATTGACTGAGGATGAATTGACTGAGAGTGAATTGACTGAGAGTGAATTGACTGAGTGAATTGACTGAGAGTGAATTGACTGAGTGAATTGACTGAGGGTGAATTGACTGAGGATGAATTGACTGAGGATGAATTGACTGAGGATGAATTGACTGAGAGTGAATTGACTGAGGGTGAATTGACTGAGAGTGAATTGACTGAGTGAATTGACTGAGAGTGAATTGACTGAGTGAATTGACTGAGGGTGAATTGACTGAGGATGAATTGACTGAGAGTGAATTGACTGAGGGTGAATTGACTGAGTATGAATTGACTGAGGATGAATTGACTGAGAGTGAATTGACTGAGGATGAACTGACTGAGGATGAATTGACTGAGAGTGAATTGACTGAGGATGAATTGACTGAGGGTGAATTGACTGAGGATGAATTGACTGAGGATGAATTGACTGAGAGTGAATTGACTGAGGATGAATTGACTGAGAGTGAATTGACTGAGGATGAATTGACTGAGAGTGAATTGACTGAGAGTGAATTGACTGAGGATGAATTGACTGAGGGTGAATTGACTGAGAGGGAATTGACTGAGAGTGAATTGACTGAGAGTGAATTGACTGAGGATGAATTGACTGAGAGTGAATTGACTGAGGATGAATTGACTGAGAGTGAATTGACTGAGGATGAATTGACTGAGGGTGAATTGACTGAGAGTGAATTGACTGAGGGTGAATTGACTGAGGATGAATTGACTGAGGATGAATTGACTGAGGGTGAATTGACTCAGAGTGAATTGACTGAGGATGAATTGACTGATGATGAATTGACTGAGAGTGAATTGACTGAGAGTGAATTGACTGAGGGTGAATTGACTGAGAGTGAATTGACTGATGGTGAATTGACTGAGGGTGAATTGACTGAGGGTGAATTGACTGAGGATGAATTGACTGAGGATGAATTGACTGAGGGTGAATTGACTGAGAATGAATTGACTGAGGGTGAATTGACTGAGGGTGAATTGACTGAGGGTGAATTGACTGAGGATGATTTGACTGAGGGTGAATTGACTGAGGATGAATTGACTGAGAGTGAATTGACTGAGAGTGAATTGACTGAGGGTGAATTGACTGAGGGTGAATTGACTGAGGGTGAATTGACTGAGGGTGAATTGACTGAGGATGAATTGACTGAGGATGAATTGACTGAGGATGAATTGACTGAGGGTGAATTGACTGAGGATGAATTGACTGAGGATGAATTGACTGAGGATGAATTGACTGAGAGTGAATTGACTGAGAGTGAATTGACTGAGGGTGAATTGACTGAGGGTGAATTGACTGAGGGTGAATTGACTGAGGGTGAATTGACTGAGGATGAATTGACTGAGGATGAATTGACTGAGGATGAATTGACTGAGGGTGAATTGACTGAGGATGAATTGACTGAGGATGAATTGACTGAGAGTGCATTGACTGAGAGTGAATTGACTGCGTGAATTGACTGAGGATGAATTGACTGAGGATGAATTGACTGAGAGTGAATTGACTGAGGATGAATTGACTGAGGATGAATTGACTGAGGGTGAATTGACTGAGGATGAATTGACTGAGGATGAATTGACTGCGGATGAATTGACTGAGAGTGAATTGACTGAGGATGAATTGACTGAGGATGAATTGACTGAGAGTGAATTGACTGAGGATGAATTGACTGAGGGTGAATTGACTGAGGGTGAATTGACTGAGGGTGTATTGACTGAGGATGAATTGACTGAGGATGAATTGACTGAGAGTGAATTGACTGAGAGTGAATTGACTGAGGATGAATTGACTGAGAGTGAATTGACTGAGAGTGAATTGACTGAGAGTGAATTGACTGAGAGTGAATTGACTGAGAATGAATTGACTGAGAGTGAATTGACTGAGGATGAATTGACTGAGAGTGAATTGACTGAGGATGAATTGACTGAGGAGTGAATTGACTGAGAGTGAATTGGACTGAGAGTGAATTGACTGAGAGTGAATTGACTGAGGATGAATTGACTGAGAGTGAATTGACTGAGGATGAATTGACTGAGAGTGAATTGACTGAGGATGAATTGACTGAGGGTGAATTGACTGAGAGTGAATTGACTGAGGTGAATTGACTGAGGATGAATTGACTGAGGATGAATTGACTGAGGGTGAATTGACTGAGATGAATTGACTGAGGATGAATTGGACTGATGATGAATTGACTGAGAGTGAATTGACTGAGAGTGAATTGACTGAGGGTGAATTGACTGAGAGTGAATTGACTGATGGTGAATTGACTGAGGGTGAATTGACTGAGGGTGAATTGACTGAGGATGAATTGACTGAGGTGAATTGACTGAGGGTGAATTGACTGAGATGAATTGACTGAGAGTGAATTGACTGAGGGTGAATTGACTGAGGTTGAATTGACTGAGGATGAATTGACTGAGGTGAATGACTGAGGATGAATTGACTGAGAGTGAATTGACTGAGAGTGAATTGACTGAGGGTGAATTGACTGAGGGTGAATTGACTGAGGGTGAATTGACTGAGGGTGAATTGACTGAGGATGAATTGACTGAGGATGAATTGACTGAGGATGAATTGACTGAGGGTGAATTGACTGAGGATGAATTGACTGAGGATGAATTGACTGAGGATGAATTGACTGAGAGTGAATTGACTGAGAGTGAATTGACTGAGGGTGAATTGACTGAGGGTGAATTGACTGAGGGTGATTGACTGAGGGTGAATTGACTGAGGATGAATTGACTGAGGATGAATTGACTGAGGATGAATTGACTGAGGGTGAATTGACTGAGGATGAATTGACTGAGGATGAATTGACTGAGAGTGCATTGACTGAGAGTGAATTGACTGCGTGAATTGACTGAGGATGAATTGACTGAGGATGAATTGACTGAGAGTGAATTGACTGAGGATGAATTGACTGAGGATGAATTGACTGAGGGTGAATTGACTGAGGATGAATTGACTGAGGATGAATTGACTGCGGATGAATTGACTGAGAGTGAATTGACTGAGGATGAATTGACTGAGGATGAATTGACTGAGAGTGAATTGACTGAGGATGAATTGACTGAGGGTGAATTGACTGAGGGTGAATTGACTGAGGGTGTATTGACTGAGGATGAATTGACTGAGGATGAATTGACTGAGAGTGAATTGACTGAGAGTGAATTGACTGAGTATGAATTGACTGAGAGTGAATTGACTGAGAGTGAATTGACTGAGAGTGAATTGACTGAGAGTGAATTGACTGAGAGTGAATTGACTGAGAGTGAATTGACTGAGGATGAATTGACTGAGGATGAATTGACTGAGAGTGAATTGACTGAGAGTGAATTGACTGAGAGTGAATTGACTGAGGATGAATTGACTGAGGATGAATTGACTGATGATGAATTGACTGAGAGTGAATTGACTGAGAGTGAATTGACTGAGGGTGAATTGACTGAGAGTGAATTGACTGATGGTGAATTGACTGAGGGTGAATTGACTGAGGGTGAATTGACTGAGGATGAATTGACTGAGGATGAATTGACTGAGGGTGAATTGACTGAGAATGAATTGACTGAGGGTGAATTGACTGAGGGTGAATTGACTGAGGGTGAATTGACTGAGGATGATTTGACTGAGGGTGAATTGACTGAGGATGAATTGACTGAGAGTGAATTGACTGAGAGTGAATTGACTGAGGGATGAATTGACTGAGGGTGAATTGACTGAGGGTGAATTGACTGAGGGTGAATTGACTGAGGATGAATTGACTGAGGATGAATTGACTGAGGATGAATTGACTGAGGGTGAATTGACTGAGGATGAATTGACTGAGGATGAATTGACTGAGGATGAATTGACTGAGAGTGAATTGACTGAGAGTGAATTGACTGAGGGTGAATTGACTGAGGGTGAATTGACTGAGGGTGAATTGACTGAGGGTGAATTGACTGAGAGTGAATTGACTGAGGATGAATTGACTGAGGATGAATTGACTGAGGGTGAATTGACTGAGGATGAATTGACTGAGGATGAATTGACTGAGAGTGCATTGACTGAGAGTGATTGACTGAGTGAATTGACTGAGGATGAATTGACTGAGGATGAATTGACTGAGAGTGAATTGACTGAGGAGTGAATTGACTGAGATTAATTGACTGAGGGTGAATTGACTGAGGATGAATTGACTGAGGATGAATTGACTGAGGATGAATTGACTGAGAGTGAATTGACTGAGGATGAATTGACTGAGGAGTGAATTGACTGAGAGTGAATTGACTGAGGATGAATTGACTGAGGGTGAATTGACTTAGGGTGAATTGACTGAGAGTGAATTGACTGAGTGGAATTGACTGAGAGTGAATTGACTGAGTGAATTGACTGAGGGAGAATTGACTGAGGATGAATTGACTGAGAGTGAATTGACTGAGAGTGAATTGACTGAGAGTGAATTGACTGAGGTGAATTGACTGAGAGTGGAATTGACTGAGGGTGAATTGACTGAGAGTGAATTAGACTGAGGATGAATTGACTGAGGGTGAATTGACTGAGAGTGAATTGACTGAGAGTGAATTGACTGAGGATGAATTGACTGAGAGTGAATTGACTGAGAGTGAATTGACTGAGAGTGAATTGACTGAGAGTGAATTGACTGAGAGTGAATTGACTGAGAGTGAATTGACTGAGGATGAATTGACTGAGGATGAATTGACTGAGAGTGAATTGACTGAGGATGAATTGACTGAGGATGAACTGACTGAGGATGAATTGACTGAGGATGAATTGACTGAGAGTGAATTGACTGAGTGAATTGACTGAGGGTGAATTGACTGAGGATGAATTGACTGAGAGTGAATTGACTGAGAGTGAATTGACTGAGTGAATTGACTGAGAGTGAATTGACTGAGTGAATTGACTGAGGGTGAATTGACTGAGGATGAATTGACTGAGGATGAATTGACTGAGGATGAATTGACTGAGAGTGAATTGACTGAGGATGAATTGACTGAGGATGAATTGACTGAGGGTGAATTGACTGAGTGAATTGACTGAGGGTGAATTGACTGAGGGTGAATTGACTGAGGATGAATTGACTGAGGATGAATTGACTGAGAGTGAATTGACTGAGGATGAATTGACTGAGGATGAATTGACTGAGAGTGAATTGACTGAGGATGAATTGACTGAGTGTGAATTGACTGAGGATGAATTGACTGAGGGTGAATTGACTGAGGATGAATTGACTGAGGATGAATTGACTGAGGATGAATTGACTGAGGATGAATTGACTGAGAGTGAATTGACTGAGGGTGAATTGACTGAGTATGAATTGACTGAGGATGAATTGACTGAGAGTGAATTGACTGAGGATGAACTGACTGAGGATGAATTGACTGAGAGTGAATTGACTGAGGATGAATTGACTGAGGGTGAATTGACTGAGGATGAATTGACTGAGGATGAATTGACTGAGAGTGAATTGACTGAGGATGAATTGACTGAGAGTGAATTGACTGAGGATGAATTGACTGAGGTGAATTGACTGAGGAGTGAATTGACTGAGGAGTGATTGACTGAGGATGAATTGACTGAGAGTGAATTGACTGAGGAGTGAATTGACTGAGAGTGAATTGACTGAGGATGAATTGACTGAGAGTGAATTGACTGAGGATGAATTGACTGAGAGTGAATTGACTGAGGATGATTGACTGAGGATGAATTGACTGAGGAGTGAATTGACTGAGGAGTGAATTGGACTGAGGGTGAATTGACTGAGGGATGAATTGACTGAGGGTGAATTGACTGAGGAGTGAATTGACTAGAGGATCTGAGAGTATTGACTGATGATGAATTGACTGAGAGTGAATTGACTGAGAGTGAATTGACTGAGAGGTGAATTGACTGAGAGTGAATTGACTGAGGTGAATTGACTGAGAGGTGAATTGACTGAGGAGAATTGACTGAGGATGAATTGACTGAGGAGTGAATTGACTGAGGGTGAATTGACTGAGAGTGTATTGACTGAGGTGAATTGACTGAGGGTGAATTGACTGAGGATGAATTGACTGAGGATGAATTGACTGAGGAGTGAATTGACTGAGGATGAATTGACTGAGGATGAATTGACTGAGGTGAATTGACTGAGGGTGAATTGACTGAGGTGAATTGACTGAGGGTGAATTGACTGAGGGTGAATTGACTGAGGATGAATTGACTGAGGATGAATTGACTGAGGAGTGAATTGACTGAGGATGAATTGACTGAGGATGAATTGACTGAGATGAATTGACTGAGAGTGAATTGACTGAGAGTGAATTGACTGAGGGTGAATTGACTGAGGTGAATTGACTGAGGTGAATTGACTGAGGGTGAATTGACTGAGGATGAATTGACTGAGGATGAATTGACTGAGGATGAATTGACTGAGGGTGAATTGACTGAGGATGAATTGACTGAGGATGAATTGACTGAGAGTGAATTGACTGAGGAGTGAATTGACTGAGGTGAATTGACTGAGGAGTGAATTGACTGAGGATGAATTGACTGAGAGTGAATTGACTGAGGATGAATTGACTGAGGATGAATTGACTGAGGGTGAATTGACTGAGGATGAATTGACTGAGGATGATTGGACTGCGGATGAATTGACTGAGAGTGAATTGACTGAGGATGAATTGACTGAGGATGAATTGACTGAGAGTGAATTGACTGAGATGAATTGACTGAGGGTGAATTGACTGAGGTGAATTGACTGAGGGTGGTATTGACTGAGGATGAATTGACTGAGGATGAATTGACTGAGAGTGAATTGACTGAGAGTGAATTGACTGAGATGAATTGACTGAGAGTGAATTGACTGAGAGTGAATTGACTGAGAGTGAATTGACTGAGAGTGAATTGACTGAGGTGAATTGACTGAGAGTGAATTGACTGAGGGTGAATTGACTGAGGATGAATTGACTGAGGATGATTGACTGAGGGATGAATTGACCTGAGAGTGAATTGACTGAGAGTGAATTGCTGAGTGTAATTGACTGAGATGAATTGACTGAGTGAATTGACTGAGGGTGAATTGACTGAGGATGAATTGACTGAGAGTGAATTGACTGAGAGTGATTGACTGAGTGAATTGACTGAGATGAATTGACTGAGTGAATTGACTGCGGGTGAATTGACTGAGGGTGAATTGACTGAGGATGAATTGACTGAGGATGAATTGACTGAGAGTGAATTGACTGAGAGTGAATTGACTGAGGATGAATTGACTGAGGGTGAATTGACTGAGTGAATTGACTGAGGGTGAATTGACTGAGAGTGAATGACTGAGAGAATTGACTGAGATGAATTGACTGCGGATGAATTGACTGAGAGTGAATTGACTGAGGATGAATTGACTGAGGATGAATTGACTGAGGTGAATTGACTGAGGAGTGAATTGACTGAGGGTGATTGACTGAGGAGGAATTGACTGAGAGTGAATTGACTGAGAGTGAATTGACTGAGGGTGAATTGACTGAGGTGAATTGACTGAGGTGAATTGACTGAGGGTGAATTGACTGAGGGTGAATTGACTGAGGATGAATTGACTGAGGATGAATTGACTGAGAGTGAATTGACTGAGAATGAATTGACTGAGGGTGAATTGACTAGGGTGAATTGGACTAGAGGTAAATTGACTTAGGATGAATTGACCTGAGGGTGCATAGACTGAGGATGAATTGACTGAGAGTGAATGACTGAGAGTGAATTGACTGAGGTGAAATGACTGAGGGTGAATTGACTGAGGGTGAATTGACGAGAGTGAATTGACTGAGGGTGAATTGACTGAGGATGAATTGACTGAGGATGAATTGACTGAGGATGAATTGACTTCGATGAATTGACTGAGATGAATTGACTGAGGATGAATTGACTGAGAATGAATTGGACTGAGAGTGACTAGATGAGGGTGAATTGACTGAGGCATGAATGACTGAGAGTGAATAGACTGAGGATGAATTGACTGAGGGATCGAACTGACTGAGGGTGAATTGACTGAGGATTGACTGAGGATGAATTGACTGAGGATGAATTGACTGAGAGTGAATTGACTGAGAGTGAATTGACTGAGGATGAATTGACTGAGAGTGAATTGACTGAGAGTGAATTGACTGAGAGTGAATTGACTGAGAGTGAATTGACTGAGAGTGAATTGACTGAGAGTGAATTGACTGAGGATGAATTGACTGAGGATGAATTGACTGAGAGTGAATTGACTGAGGGTGAATTGACTGAGAGTGAATTGACTGAGGATGAATTGACTGAGGATGAATTGACTGAGGATGAATTGACTGAGGATGAATTGACTGAGAGTGAATTGACTGAGAGTGAATTGACTGAGTGAATTGACTGAGAGTGAATTGACTGAGTGAATTGACTGAGGGTGAATTGACTGAGGATGAATTGACTGAGAGTGAATTGACTGAGAGTGAATTGACTGAGTGAATTGACTGAGAGTGAATTGACTGAGTGAATTGACTGAGGGTGAATTGACTGAGGATGAATTGACTGAGGATGAATTGACTGAGGATGAATTGACTGAGGGTGAATTGACTGAGGATGAATTGACTGAGGGTGAATTGACTGAGGATGAATTGACTGAGGATGAATTGACTGAGAGTGAATTGACTGAGGATGAATTGACTGAGAGTGAATTGACTGAGGATGAATTGACTGAGAGTGAATTGACTGAGAGTGAATTGACTGAGGATGAATTGACTGAGGATGAATTGACTGAGAGTGAATTGACTGAGAGTGAATTGACTGAGAGTGAATTGACTGAGGATGAATTGACTGAGAGTGAATTGACTGAGGATGAATTGACTGAGGATGAATTGACTGAGAGGGAATTGACTGAGAGTGAATGACTGAGAGTGAATTGACTGAGGATGATTGACTGAGATGAATTGACTGAGGATGAATTGACTGAGAGTGAATTGACTGAGGATGAATTGACTGAGGAGTGAATGACTGAGAGTGAATTGACTGAGGGTGAATTGACTGAGATGAATTGACTGAGGATGAATTGACTGAGGTGAATTGACTGAGAGTGAATTGACTGAGGATGAATTGACTGAGGATGAATTGACTGAGGATGAATGACTGAGAGTGAATTGACTGAGGTGATGACGGAATTGACTGAGGATGAATTGACTGAGGTGAATTGACTGAGGCTGAATTGACTGAGAGTGAATTGACTGAGGATGAATTGACTGAGGATGAATTGACTGAGGTGAATTGACTGAGGATGAATTGACTGATGTGAATTGACTGAGAGTGAATTGACTGAGGGTGAATTGACTGAGGATGAATTGACTGAGGATGAATTGACTGAGGAATGAATTGACTGAGAGTGAATTGACTGAGGGTGAATTGACTGAGATTGAATTGACTGAGGATGAATTGACTGAGAGTGAATTGACCTGAGGTGAATGACTGATGAATTGACTGAGGTGAATTGACTGAGGTGAATTGACTGAGGGTGAATTGACTGAGGATGAATGACTGAGGATAATTCGTGACTTCGGAGGAATGAATTGACTGAGGAGAATTGACTGAGATGAATTGACTGAGGTGAATTGACTGAGTGAATTGACTGAGGATGAATTGACTGAGGGTGAATTGACTGAGGAGTGAATTGACTGAGGATGAATTGACTGAGGGATGAATTGACTGAGGGTGAATTGACTGAGATTGGAATTGACTGAGAATAATTGACTGCTGATGAATTGGACTGAGATTGAATAGACTGCGAGAGAATCGGACTGAGAGTGAATTGACTGAGAGTTAATATACTTATAGTTAATTGACTGAGGTGCAATTGACTGAGGGGTGAATTGGACTGAGGATGAATTGACTGAGGATGCCATGACTGAGGATGAATTGGACTGATAGTGAATTGACTGAGAGTGAATTTGACTGAGATGAATTGGCTGAGAGTGAATTGACTGAGTGAAATTACCTGAGGGATGAATTGACTGAGGATGAATTGACTGAGAGTGATTGACTGAGGGTGAATTGACTGAGGTGAATTGACTGAGGGTGAATTGACTGAGAGTGAATTGACTGAGAGTGAATTGACTGAGGATGAATTGACTGAGAGTGAATTGACTGAGAGTGAATTGACTGAGAGATGAATTGACTGAGAGTGTGAATTGACTGAGAGAGTGAATTGACTGAGAGTGAATTGACTGAGGATGAATTGACTGAGGATGAATTGACTGAGAGTGAATTGACTGAGGGTGAATTGACTGAGGATGAATTGACTGAGGATGAATTGACTGAGGGTGAATTGACTGAGAGTGAATTGACTGAGGGTGAATTGACTGAGGGTGAATTGGGGGGGACTGAGGGTGAATTGACTGAGGATGAATTGACTGAGGGTGAATTGACTGAGATGAATTGACTGAGAGTGAATTGACTGAGAGTGAATTGACTGAGGGTGAATTGACTGAGGGTGAATTGACTGAGGGTGAATTGACTGAGGGTGAATTGACTGAGGATGAATTGACTGAGGATGATTGACTGAGGATGAATTGACTGAGGGTGAATTGACTGAGGATGAATTGACTGAGGATGAATTGACTGAGGATGAATTGACTGAGTGAATTGACTGAGAGTGAATTGACTGAGGATGAATTGACTGAGGTGTGAGGTGAATTGACTGAGGGTGAATTGACTGAGGGTGATTGACTGAGGATGAATTGACTGAGGATGAATTGACTGAGGTGAATTGACTGAGGGTGAATTGACTGAGGATGAATTGACTGAGGATGAATTGACTGAGAGTGAATTGACTGAGAGTGAATTGACTGGGTGAATTGACTGAGATGAATTGACTGAGGATGAATTGACTGAGAGTGAATTGACTGAGGATGAATTGACTGAGATGAATTGACTGAGGGTGAATTGACTGAGGATGAATTGACTGAGGATGAATTGACTGAGGATGAATTGACTGAGAGTGAATTGACTGAGGATGAATTGACTGAGGATGAATTGACTGAGGAGTGAATTGACTGAGGATGAATTGACTGAGGGTGAATTGACTGAGGGTGAATTGACTGAGGGTGAATTGACTGAGGATGAATTGACTGAGGTGAATTGACTGAGGATGAATTGACTGAGAGTGAATTGACTGAGAGTGAATTGACTGAGGGTGAATTGACTGAGGTGAATTGACTGAGAGTGAATTGACTGAGGAGTGAATTGACTGAGGAGTGAATTGACTGAGGTGAATTGACTGAGAGTGAATTGACTGAGGGTGAATTGACTGAGAGTGAATTGACTGAGGATGAATTGACTGGGGTGAATTGACTGAGAGTGAATTGACTGAGGATGAATTGACTGAGAGTGAATTGACTGAGAGTGAATTGACTGAGAGTGAATTGACTGGAGTGAATTGACTGAGAGTGAATTGACTGAGGATGAATTGACTGAGGATGAATTGACTGAGAGTGAATTGACTGGAGATGAATTGACTGAGAGTGAATTGACTGAGGATGAATTGACTGAGGGTGAATTGACTGAGGATGAATTGACTGAGGTGAATTGATGAGAGTGAATTGACTGAGGGTGAATTGACTGAGGTGAATTGACTGAGAGTGAATTGACTGAGAGTGAATTGACTGAGAGTGAATTGACTGAGGATGAATTGACTGAGAGTGAATTGACTGAGAGTGAATTGACTGAGAGTGAATTGACTGAGAGTGAATTGACTGAGAGTGAATTGACTGAGAGTGAATTGACTGAGGATGAATTGACTGAGGGTGAATTGACTGAGGATGAATTGACTGAGAGTGAATTGACTGAGAGTGAATTGACTGAGAGTGAATTGACTGAGGTGAATTGACTGAGGATGAATTGATGAGAGTGAATTGACTGAGGAGTGAATTGACTGAGGTGAATTGACTGAGGGTGAATTGACTGAGAGTGAATTGACTGAGGATGAATTGACTGAGGGTGAATTGACTGAGAGTGAATTGACTGAGAGTGAATTGACTGAGAGTGAATTGACTGAGAGTGAATTGACTGAGGATGAATTGACTGAGGGTGAATTGACTGAGAGTGAATTGACTGAGAGTGAATTGACTGAGAGTGAATTGACTGAGGATGAATTGACTGAGGATGAATTGACTGAGGGTGAATTGACTGAGAGTGAATTGACTGAGAGTGAATTGACTGAGAGTGAATTGACTGAGAGTGAATTGACTGAGAGTGAATTGACTGAGGATGAATTGACTGAGGGATGAATTGACTGAGGGTGAATTGACTGAGAGTGAATGACTGAGGAGTGAATTGACTGAGAGTGAATTGACTGAGAGTGAATTGACTGAGAGTGAATTGACTGAGGGTGAATTGACTGAGAGTGAATTGACTGAGGATGAATTGACTGAGGATGAATTGACTGAGGATGAATTGACTGAGGATGAATTGACTGAGGATGAATTGACTGAGAGTGAATTGACTGAGAGTGAATTGACTGAGGATGAATTGACTGAGGATGAATTGACTGAGAGTGAATTGACTGAGAGTGAATTGACTGAGAGTGAATTGACTGAGAGTGAATTGACTGAGAGTGAATTGACTGAGGGTGAATTGACTGAGAGTGAATTGACTGAGGATGAATTGACTGAGAGTGAAATTGACTGAGAGGTGAATTGACTGAGAGTGAATTGACTGAGAGTGAATTGACTGAGGGTGAATTGACTGAGAGTGAATTGACTGAGAGTGAATTGACTGAGAGTGAATTGACTGAGAGTGAATTGACTGAGAGTGAATTGACTGAGG